>JAHTLZ010000240.1:5845976-5874907 GCA_023846285.1 Phrynocephalus versicolor
AAATTTTGTTAGGTAACAAAATGAATAACAAATAACAAAATGAACCAAAAGTACATTTCATGCCCATCTCTATTTGTCATATTTATACCTTGCCCATCTGGTCATCTGGCGACTCGTTGTTTTTAAAGTAATATTTGGCACCAGCAAATCATTGTTGTTGTTTTTAAAGTAATATTTGGCACCAGCAAATCAAACTGAGGAAATGAAAGGAATTTTTTAACAGAACTAGGAAGCCTAAGGCAAAACGTAACTAATAACTAGTAACTCATGAATCCATGAAAACCTATGCAGCCCTGAAATCCCTAGTCATGGAACTCCTGGGAAGATTCAAATCAACCAGATAAATTTCCTAATTTCTGTGACTGCCAAATTGGCAATTACATTGTGTCTTGGCAAGGTGAGGGAGAGATGAACATTTATGTCTTAAATGTTCTAGACTGTATGTTGCCCCTCATTATTGTAAGCCACCGTGGGACCTAGCTATAATTAATCTAGCCATAATCAACTCTCTTGTTTTACAGTCATAATCTGTTTTAACAAATATTGACAATTAGGCAATTTCTAATTTGGGCTCCATATACCTTTCAAATGTATCACTTAATTCTTTAAAAATAGATCTCCAAAATTTTTGTACCTTTTCACATTCTCGCCACATATGAAAATATGTAAATATGAAAATATGTACCAACATCCTTACCACATTTCCAACAAATCTTAGAAAAATTACCATTTAATTTATTCAATTTTACTGGTGACAAATACCATCTTAAACCTTTTTTAAAAAAAATCCTCACTGACATAAATCTAAGTTTTCTCATTCTCCATATTTTAGATGAATCTTTCTCTTCTATTTCTTTTTAGAAATCTTGCTTCCAAGCTACCTTCAATCCCCTTCCCTCATTTACGTTTTCCTCTAAATCCAAAAGTATCTTATATATTTTACTTACACTGCCTTTCACTACATCTTCCTTATGAATATCTTCATACAACATTAAGAACTGTTCATATTTTGTATATTCTCTACATTTATTATGTTTCTTAAACCAATCATTAGTCCATTTTTCTAATTGCACATAATTAAACCATGAGATATCCCTATATTGCAGCACTTATTTCATTTGTTCCTTCAATCTCATTTTATCCATCCAGTCCTTCAACCTAACCACTTGTTTTTCCCTAAATAATTTTATAAAAACTTTTAAATTTGCAGGGAAGTCATCTGTTTCAGTCACTAATTTTAATGGTGAATCTAGGGGACACCATGCATTTAGCATGGTTCTAAGAAAGGGATTATTAATCTTATTTATATTTGATTTTTTAATAGTGCCAAATATTTTTCAATATTATCCTTTATGTCACATGATTCCAATTCCCACCATATTAACTTCTCTTGGATTATATATTATTTCCCCAATAAACCTTAATTGATTTGCTAAATGCTATTTCTTAACATTTGGTAAACCTATATCTCCTTTATTTTGAGCTCTATACCAATATTTTTATTTATTCTAGTTTTTTTTACCTTCATTACAACAATTATTCTAAAGCCCACTTAGGCTACACTCACATCCATTAAGCCAACATCAAGTTAGTCCAGGATCAAGGTTGTTGTTATGTGCTGCCAACTCAGAATTGACTTATGGTGACCTTAATAGCTTTTTCAATGTAAGCTATTTAAGGAGTGGGTTGACAAATTCCACTCCTCTGGTGAGTTTCCATACAGCCCCCTGGAGGGCCATGACACATTAAAAGGGGGAGCAAAGATGGGAAACAATTCTTCATATGCCACCTTATAAGGTTGGTTATGTGACTTATACAATCCTGATTCAGCCTATATTTCTTTCATATTGAGTTTATGACTGTGACCAAAATAGATTGACTCAGGGTGCTATCACACGAGGGGGAAGATGCAATAAATAAGAATCTCTGGCTCTTCTCCTTACCTGATTACTTGATTGAAGATGTGGGTTCAGAGTTCCAATGTCCCTTGGAGTTGCTAAGCTTCTCTTCTGTCTCCATGGTCCTAAGTTGCTTCAAGCAAGCACAGAGGAATTTTTTTAAAAAATGGCTGACCAGCCCCAGGGCTGGCTGCTAGGAGCTAAGGGGAAATTAAAATAAATAAATAAATGCATACATAAATACATAACTACATAAATAAAATGCCCTGACTGGCCAGGCCAGCTGACTGGCATGGGGGGCAGAATTAAAAATAATAATAATAAACCTCCAAACAGCCCCAGGGCTGCCGGGTGGGGGCTAAAGAAAAATAACAAAATAAAAAAATATTTTTAAAAAAATGCTCCACCAGCTGGCAGACCAGCTGACTTGCACTGGGGGGAATAACAATAAAAAAATTAAAGAAACAGTGTCGACCAGCCCCAGGAACAGCCCATTGGCACTATGAAACAAACAAACAAACAAAACAGTGGATCATATACGCGCTCCCACGGACTTCTGGCTCTAAATAATGTGGTCTTTTAAGCGAGGCAAAAAATCCCCAGCTTCTCTGGTAGGTATTGGGAAGCTTGCTAAAGGGGGCTTTACCATTTTTTAAAAAACCCAGTGGCTGTGGGAGCAAGATTTTTGGACATGGTTTGTCTTGAAATTTAATCTGGATTTAAAGGGATATGTGATAGCGGCCTGACAAAAAAAAAACACCCTCATTATTACCTGACTGGGTAGATAGTCCTAAGAAATTTGGCGTGAGAGGGTTTTCAGTTCATCTCCGTCTCCACACAGCCACCACACAGCCAGCTCCTACCCATTTTAGCTAGTTAGGATTATGCCCGAAATTGGCTTCTAGTGACTAGTCTTCTCATTATCTCAGAGACTGTGGTGGCCTTCAAACACCGTATTGTTTTGTGACGCATTATTCTTCAAGGACATTAGAAACTGTTATTGTAATCATGTTGCATCAGCTACTTGTCACCTTTCTTCTGGCAGTTGCTGTTCAGATGTTTTCAACTATCTTCCATCAGCCCTACCCGGTGTGGCCAATGGTTAAGCCTTTGGGAATTATTTTTTAGACATGCCACTTCTAAAATATCTGGAGGGCATGAGATTAGGAAGTCCTGCTCTGTATCATACAATTTGTTTTATTCTTGAAACCAGAGACAAAACTGCCCTGGCATTTATTGGTCCTTTGAATATTAAACACCACCATTTGTACAGACACAGCAGTTTATAAATCTGGCATAGTCTTGGTGCAAGTGAATAGAATCATAGAATCATAGAATCATAGAGTTGGAAGAGACCTCAAGGGCCATCTAGTCCAACCCCCTCCCATGCAGGAACCCCATCACAATATTTCCGACAGATGGCCATCCAGCCTCTTCTTAAAAACCTCCAAGGAAGGAGACTCCACCACCCTTTGTGGCAGCATATTCCATTGCTGAACAGCTCTAACTGTCATGAAGTTCTTCCTAATGTTCAAATGGAATCTATTTTCCTGTAGTTTGAAACCATTGCCCCGAGTCCTAGTCTTTGAAGCCATGGACAACAAACCTGTTCCCTCTTCAATATGACATCTTTTCAAATATTTAAACATAGCTATCATATCCCCCCTCAGCCTTCTTTTAGAGAGGCTAAACATTCCCAGTTCCCTAAGCCGTTCCCCATAAGACATTTCCTCCAGACCCTCAACCATCCTGGTTTCCCTCCTCTGGACCCGTTCAAGATTGTCAACATCCTTTTGAAATTGAGGTGCACAGAACTGGACACAGTACTCCAGGTGGGGTCTGACCAGAGCAGAATAGCAGATGGATTACCTTCCTGGTCTCCAGGATGCATTGTGGTCGAAGGATTGATGTCTCCTGTTTCTGGCCTCCAACAGAGCTAAAAAATTAGATCCTTTCCCCAATTTCCTAGATGTCTGCATGTTAATTGGAATTCTCAGCATGATGCAGGATTGCCAGAGACTGCATTTGATTAGTTGGGACCAACACATGCATGAGAAATTAGGTTTCTTTAACCTTTGCAAAAAAAAAAAAATCATAATAATAATAAGCAAGCAATTGGCTGTTAGCCGAATGAAATCAGTCCACAACTTGAGTCAACAATTTTTAACAGGCTGGTTTCTTTGGGATGGAATTTACATCACATACGACCTGACGAGAAGCAAATGTCATCCAGAAATCGTTCCAAGTTTGTTGTCAAGCCTTAGAAGCTGGCTTTGGTTTTCAGCCTGTGCCTGTACTCTACAATACGTGGAATTCTTTTCTGTAAATCTGGAATTCTAATATACCATCCATTAACAAAGGCTTAAATTTAGAAGGCTTGAAGAAACCAGGGTCTGCAAATTCAAATGGAAAGTCATTTGATTGACACTCAGTGAGGATTGGAATGGATATGTCCTGTAGATTTCGTACTTCTTTGTATATTACTGAATGGTATTGGGGACACTATTAGCATCTCTTTAAATCCACAGTTTAGTATTACATACATAGAGCAATGGATATTATGGGAAACTGGATCACATAGAAGCATAGAATCACAGAATCATAGAATCATAGAGTTGGAAGAGACCTCAAGGGCCATCTAGTTCAACCCCCTGCCATACAGGAACCCCATCATAATATTTCTGACAGATGCCCATCCAGCCTCTGCTTAAAAACCTCCAAAGAAGGAGACTCCACCACCCTCCGTGGCAGCATATTCCACTGCCGAATAGCTCTAACTGTCATGAAGTTCTTCCTAATGTTCAAATGGAATCTCTTTTCCTGTACAGTAGTTTGAAACCATTGCCCCAAGTCCTAGTCTCTGAAGCCATGTAAAACAAACCTGTTCCCTCTTTAAAATGACATCCTTTCAAATACAGTATTTAAACATAGCTATCATATCCCCCCTCAGCCTTCTTTTTGAAAGCCTAAACATTCCCAGTTCCCTAAGCTGTTCCTCATAAGACATTTCCTCCAGACCCTCAACCATCCTGGTCACCCTCCTCTGCACCTGCTCGAGGTTGTTAACATGATTTATGTCTTTGTGGGTCAGGGGTGATAGTTGCTTCATGAGGAACATTTTTGGTAAAAATGCATAACCCAAAATATTTTAAACACATTTTATCCCATAATGCTTATATAAAAGTCTTATACAGTATGAGCATTATGAAGCAGCTCGTGCTGCAGTGGTTAAATGCCTGTACTGCAGCTAAAACTGTGCTCACAAACTGGGCTTCAATCCCAGGTAGCCGGCTCAAGGTTCACTCAGCCTTCCATTCTTCCCAGGTCATTAAAATGAGTACCTAGCTTGCTGGGGGAAGGGGAGAATGTGTAGCCTGCATAATTAAATTGTAAACTGTCCAGAGAGTGCTTTGAGTGCTAAGGGGCGGTATATCAGCAAAACACTTTCCTTTGCCTTATATGAGATTTTTCTGATTAAAATGTAAATTCCTAAATGTGTGTGTGTGTGTTATTTAGGTTTTATATTCATGTTACATTTACATCTTCATGATTTTTTAAAAAATAATAATCTAGGATTGACAGTGAAACATTAAATTTGCTTGTTGTTGTAAGTTTTTCGGGCTGTTTGGCCGTGTTCTGGAAGTTTTTCTTCCTGATGTTTCACCAGACTCTGTGGCTGGCATCTTCAGAGGGCAAGGAGCTCAGGGAACAAGGAGTTTCTCTCCGTGGTTCTTGGAAAATAATTTCAGAATACAAATCCCAGAATCCCGCAGACTAAGTATTATGGAAGAAACCAAGAGGGACACTGTGATCCAAATGCAAAAATATGCTGGCTATATTCAACTGGGAGTGGTAAGTAGCCTCTTGTGACTGCAGAATTGCTCTTGTGCCAGAATACCCACTGTCTGATGCCTGAGCTCATATCTGCTGGCGCAACTCAATCTGCCAGGGCAACTTGGGGGAACTAAGTAAAGGTCAGAAAGGATGAAAGCAGGCTGGAATAGGCACATGGCTATTATTTGCACCGACTTTCTTCCAAACACTGCGGAGTGTTATGCTGTAGCCCATCTAGTAGAATTTAAATGCTTTGGGAACTATTTTTAAAACTAATGAGATTTTTTTAAAAAAATATGTGTTGTTATATTCTCCCTCTCTCTTTTTTAAAAAAAACTGCATGAGTAGATTTTATTGCTGTTTCATAGGGAAACATGGTTTAGTGGTACATGCCCAATAACCTCTCCTGAGATCACAGGGCTTGTAATAATGAAATTGAAAGTGCTTTGGCGAAGATAATGAAATTGAGCATTTAAAATAGGGAGTTGTCCCTCAGCCAACAATTTCCCATTTGCTTATTCGAGGAAATAATTTCCATAGCTATAAAGTGACGTGCTAATTCAATGAAGCAATTTTTTAAAAGCATTATGCTTTTCACCATGGAGATGCAGAATAAAGATAATCTTTGATATCTGCAAATAACAAAAGGAAATAATAAGGTCTAAAGTAACCAGTATGTTGGCTTTGGAATGATTTTAAATATTTTTTTTGCCCCAAAGACATAATTTAATGTAGGAAGAGAAGGAGGGATGCAGAAAAACAGAAGCAAAGATCCAGTGTATAAAAATATCATCATCATCATCATCATCATCACCACCATCACGATGTGCCCTCAGGTCAATTCTAACTAATTTCTGAGTACAGAATACTCAGAAATGGTTTACTATTCCCTTATCCAGAGGTGCCTTGTGACTGTGCAGCTTGCCTGTGGCTAATTAGTATAAAAATATAAGAATGCTTGTTTGGGAGCGTATCCAAAAGCCATAGGTCATGGCTTAAGAAAAGGCGACTTCCCTCAGGCTGTACATCTCTGCCACAATGGACCCTGTGCCCAAGAATTCAAACGCCACATTTTGCTATAATATAGAACTTGGGAAAATGTTGGACACTGAATGGCTATTTTTGTTTTCAAGCATTCATTCTTTTTAAAAGAAATACAGCAAAGGATAAATCTTTCTTTTGTGTGTGCACACCCTCTCTTACACACACTTCACATCTCTACATTATCACACAGCTAAATTGCTCAAATAGATTTGTAAGAGCAGAAGAAGGAAGCCCAGAATTGGAGGTTGATTTCTAGACGTTCTTGTCAAATTTCTGTTTTTGTCTGGCTCTAAGGGCTTCCATTCCAGTAGCTGAACACACCCTGAAACAAACTGGACATGAAATCCTCTTCCAGGAAACAGCAGTACTGGATAACACTACTAATCATTATGTCAGACTATACAGGGAAGCCATTGAAATCCACAAATGTAAGCATAGTTTCAACAAAAAAGAAGAAAGTCTAAAAATCAACAGAGCCTGGCTTCCAGTACTGAAAACTACAGTCTGCAAAAGGTCAAACCTCAATGATTTCCACCCAGCTAGAAGCAACAGTAATCAGTTCACACAATAGAACAGCTAATGACACCCATTAACCACAGACAAGGATCACTGCCACCCCTAATTGCAATGAAACTTTTAAATCTCTTCATCACAATATGACTAACACCTATTCTCCTGCATAGGACAAGTTTTCTTTCCCACCACTTAAAAACAGTCTCACTCAATCTATACCCCAGATCACAGAGAGAAATCCTAGTTCCCTCAGCTCCTTGCTCTCTGAAGATGCCAGCCACAGAGTCTGGCAAAATGTCAGGAAGAAAAACTTCCAGAACACAGCCAAACAGCCCGAAAAACTGATGACAAATATTTATTTATTTATTTATTTATTTATTTATTTGATCTACCACAGCTAACCTCTGTCTAGGAAGAAACAACATAGATAATGAGTGCCACATGGTTATGATTTTTAGGTTTAAATCAACAACAGCACACATTTGGACAAAAAATATATTCTTTTGGAACAATGTTACAAAATACTTTATTGAATGGAATAATTACTGTACTGGGAAAATGTGATGATTTCAGACTGTGCACACAGAAAAACTGTATTCAGCAGCAGCAGCAACAAAAGAGCACAGAATGTGTGAACATTTGGTAATATGTGCATGCCAAAGCATATACCAAGTGATAGAGAGGAATTTAAAGGGCCGATAGACAGCCCTCATGACTTTTCATCCTTGTCTTCTCTTGATCTCTGTTTAGTTTCAATTCTTAAGCCATATTATTCTTCTCCCTCTGCGGTCAGGTCTTGCTCCCACCTTCCCCTAAGCTACGACTCAGACAATTTATCTGACATGACTGAACTGATATAATTATGTAGAAGCCAGTATTAGGAGTCCCTGTAACTGAGTTTAGGACATTATTTCCTGCACTGCTGAAACAATACATTTTCCATGTTTATCTAATTATGAGTTCCTAGTGTAGTTATTTCTGTTTTGAAATTGCGACTAATTCAGCACAAACGAGGCAAAAAGTATTATTATTACCAAGATAGATAAACAAATAAACAATAAATAAATATGAATAAAGCCATCACATGTAATGTATATTTTGTGGCAGAATATGAGAAAGTAAAAGAAGTGTCTGTGAAGATTCTCAGTCATCCAGGTGAGGTTATCTGGAAGCTGAGTGATGTCAACTGGTCTTTTCTGGAGAGATCAAAACGTTTTGTTACTCGTCCAAGAAGCTTTGTCAGGCTGAGGAAAGTAAGTGGTGCCACTAACTTTACTCAGACTGACAAAGCTGCTTGGATGAGTAGCGAAACATTTCAATCTCTCAAGAAAAGAGTTCCAGTTGCCATGACTCAACTTCTAGATAAAGTAAAAGTATCACCATGCTGTTGTTCTCTAGGCATACAGATCAGCAAAGGTGACAGGGTAGATTATTTTATTTTATTTTATTGAGGGAGAAGGCCCTTGTGCAATGAAGTGGGTGGTTACACAGTTATTTGAACTACTGAATTCTCTTCAAGGTATGAGATTAAAAACATGAAGTAGGGGGAGAAAGCTTGGGGCGGTCTAATAGACAGGAAAATGGCAACTCAGAGAAGTCCAGAAAGTTGCTCCAGATAAGTGGCAATATCTAAGAATATCTTCTCTATCCATTAAATGGATCCCACACATGAACTCATTATAGATGATGTCTCTGGAGATGACGGACTGAATAGAAGTGATTGACTCATAGGAAGAGACTATAAATACACCAATTTAGAATGATAACTGTACATACAGTACATGCTGTGAATGTTTCATCAGTGGTTCTGGTATTAAACTAGCACTTAGGAACCTTATGAAAATTGGAGTTTTTCAAATGAAGTTTGCAGTTCCTTAGGAATGCAAAATTAGATGCAAGAAAACAAGACATATATAGATCTGATATAAGTTCTGCAGGAGTTTTCCTTTCATTCTTCTGTGGAATACAAAACTTGCATGGAATAAAACAAACACTGTTGCACTTTAGATGCAAAGATCTAAAGTGCAAATTCACCAGGGCAAATTTTACTGAAAGGGCTCCAGTTGTTAAGTTGTTCTAAAAAACCAGCCATGGTCCTGCATGCTGATAAATGAAAATGTTGATATTTTGAATGCATTCCCATTGAACCATGACCAAAATAACCAGACAAGCTCCCAGCTAGCACTGGGGCAGGAACAGGAAGTGTGGGCACAGATAGGTCTAGCCAAATCTCAAAGCCTATTTATGTAGGCCTTGCACCCAGGTGTGTCACAATTATGTAATGGAAGGCAGTTCTCCCAGAATGAAAATTTGAAAATTACATCCCTAATTGGAACAAAAACTGGGTAAGATGCTCCAGTGGGGATAGGAGCAGTAATCTGACTTTCTTGAGTGATTTCGGACCAAAGATTGAAATTTCAACTGTTTTTAGATGGCTTCAGACTTAGCTTTGGCATGCATTCAATATTCATCACCCTGATGGCTGACCTGTTTCAGTAGAACAAGAGGAATGTGATAATGCTACTTCTTCAGGAATTCCTGGAAGCCTTTGATACCTTCAATGATAGCTTTCTTTTATGTCAGTTGTACATGTTGAGAGGTGGAAACAGCATTGGAATCATTCCACGGCTATCAGTTCCAAAATAATGGCCTCGAGAGATTACACCTTCTTGACTCTGCGTCTGTAACATTACCAGGTCCTTCAGGGTTCTGTTCTGTCCTTCATGTTACTTGACATCAGCCAGAAACTGCTGAGTGAAGTGATTGCAAAATATGAAGTGAGGTACAATCAGCCCTGAGGTGACACTCAGCTTGGTTGAGTTTTCACGAGAGTCAAGCGCGACAATGAAAGTGCTGAATCAGTGCTTGGATTCTGTGGAGAGGGCAGAATAGTAGGCGGTTCAGTCTTCAAAGGGAAGATGTTTAACCTGCTTAGGATGGGAGTGCATGGAAATTTCTCAGCTCCAAAGAAATTGTTAGGAACCTTGGAGCACCAAAGTGCATGCTTGTACAAACATCTTGTTGGGAAATACAACCTTGCACACATTTTTAGCTCTTCTAGGTTTTCTTTTTAAGTTTTAAATGTTTGAAATTACAGAAATGTATCATATTAGCTTTATGGGTTTTTAATATGTTCTTTATTGTGTTTTTAGCATTACATGTTTTAATATTTTGAGCTGCCTTGGCTCCTCTCACTGGAAGAAAGGTGACCTACTAATGATAAAATGAGAAACCATTAGAGATGGGCATGAAGTGGAAACTGAAACACTGTTTTAACATTTCATTAGGTAATGAATTACTTCATAAATTACTTTGTTATCTAACAAAATGGTAGGACGCATTTCATTTCGTTTCCTAACAAAACACCATTTCCCCCTCTAGAATGAAATTATTCATTCTAGAGGAAACAGCAGGGGAGCTTTCTCAAGCTCTTCCCTGTAAGCCCCTAAAATTTGAAAAGTGTTGGGGGTCAGGGGACTGAGTTATGAAGATCCAAACGGGGTGCCCTTAGCAAAAAAAAAAAAAAATTCTAATTGAATTCGGAACTTCGGAAGCCAAGCTGGGGGCAAGCAATAGCACTGTCATGGCTTGTCTTCTGGTTCCAATTAGAATTTTTTTCCCTAGGAGCACCCCGTCTGGACCGACGACGCTAACAAGATCAGAGCCAAGATGTTGGGTCATGCCTCCCCTCCTGGAAGGGAGGCTTGTATGGGCTTGTACACCAAAGAGGACATCAGAGAGAAGAGGGGGAAGCTTAATTCTTATGTGGTGGGATTTTGTTTGGAGGTGGGGTAGGAGGGGGGAAGGTGAAGGGGTTTATGTTACGTTTTTTGTTGTGGTTTTATTTGTTTTTATGCACCAAACTTGGGACTGACAAAGTCCTAAGATCTGTTATAAAAGTACTAAAGTTCAAAAAATAGAATATCAAGCAAAGTTGAATAAAAGCCAGGCTGATATAGTCTTTTTACAAGAAACTCACCAGACTAAAGATGGGATAAATGAACTGAAATGTAAATGGGTTGACATTTATGATAAATCATTTGGCACATCTAAGTCTAGAGGGGTAGCTATACTGATATCTAAAAGGACTGAATTTGAAATTTCTAAAGTTGATAAGTATAATCAGGGTTGGATGTTGATAGTTCAAGGGAAATTAAAAGGAGAATATTGTACCCTTGTGGACTTGTATGTGCCAAATGATAATCAAGATTTTTTCTGAGGAATGCCTTAGATAAATTAGATAAGATAAGGAAAGTTTATGTTATCATGGCAGGAGACTTGAACTTGGTAATGGATACTAGCAAAGACAGAACAAAAACTTTGATAGGAGAAACTATACTGAATAAACTCATTAAAACAGATTTTAAAGATGTTTGGAGGGACTCAAGAGGAGATGAGAGGAAATATTCATGTTATTCCCCTATACATAAATCTTACCCTAGAATAGATTATATATTTGTGTCTAAATATTTAATATCCAGAATAAATAATGTAGGAATAGATATAATACAAATTTCTGATCATGCTATAGTATATATGGAATTTGTACAAGGGTGTGATTATAGAGAAGCAAAAAGGCAGAAGATTGATGAAAGGATTTATTATCATAAATCAATAATAGATAAAATTCATGAAAATTTGGAAGAAACATGGAGGATAAATGAAGAGGGGGAGAAATAAGTACAATTTGGGAAACAATGAAGGCAGTAGCTAGATAGTATGCATGGAAAGAGGCTTATATTTTAAAGCAAAAAGCATATAAAAATCCAATATTTTGGAAAATGATATTTAAAAAGTAGCTATATTTCAACAAGGGATAATAAAGCATTAATGGAGTTACAAGCTAAAAGGAGAGAATTAGAGGGAATTCATTTAGAAATAGTACAACAAAACTTAATATACTTGAAAAGAGAATATTATGAGCATAGTAATAAAAATTGTTAGCAAGAATGAAACAAATAAAGAAAAATGAAAAAATAATAGGGGTAATATAAGATCAGAACGGTAAAATCTGTAATAAAATGAAGGAAAAGCTGGAGGCATTCCAAGAATATTATAATATTTATTTATTTTATTTTATTTTATTTTATTTTATTTTATTTTATTTTATTTTATTTAGAGTATTTTTATCCCACCTTTCTCCTTGGAAAAGGACCCAAGGCGGCTTACAATAATGAGGGACAATATACAGTCCAGTACAATTAAGATGTATCCAAGTTTGAGAACAGTGTTCTCAACATATAAGACACTAACCTATATAAAGAGGCACTAATGCAATAAATGAATTGCATAGTTAGAGCAGTGGACTGGACTACCACCATCTGTTAACAACAACATTTCTCACTTCAGAACAGTGTCAGTTCTGTTAAGGAACACTGGATGAAGCAGATATCTAGTCAAATGACTCCAAAAATCAGATAACTATGATAATTTTATAGCAAACAACAGTTTCTAATTAGTTTTTAACTGACTACTTAGGCACCAAACCAAGTGTGAAACCATAAAGTGGCTTCTTTCTCTTACAGCATGATTAAAAAACTAAAGATATATGATTGTACTGTAAACTAAACCATGGAGAATGAAAGCTTAAACTGCATACTTGGGGCCGGGGGGGGGGGGACAATAGCTTTCTGGATGTTTCTGTTTCACCTGAATCTTTCTTGTGTTTCAGGGTCTCGCTACTGATTTCTCCTCTATGATCTTATTTGTTCTTTGGTGCTCACTGATTCTTCCCATGACCCGGGCTCAGCCCTTTCCCCAGGTCTCTGTCTTTCCACAGTCTATTCTGTTTCCCAAAGCTTTTTACAACCCCCCTTTAGTACAGCAATGTCTGCCTGCCATTGTTCTATTCTGCTGTTAAACATTTGGGAATTTTAAATTGCAATCATGTCCTTTTATTGCATTTGTATTTTGAAATTACTATTATTGCTTGATGTTTTGAGAGCAGGTATGGGCAAAAAATGAACTTTTTTCGTTTTTGTTTTCGTTTCCGTTATTCGTTATTCATTTCATAACGTAACAAAATGAATAACGAACATTGTGATGAAATTGGAACGAACCGAACAGAACCACGAAAATTAGGTTCATTACGTTTCATTTTTTGTTAATGGCGACGTGCAATGAAATGAGCTGTTTTAAATGTTAAAAAATGCCCTGGACATCCATAAAAATGCAGTGATAATTATTTATACTGTCTGATAACACCTACCGGGGGGGTTGGGGTCCTTAAAATGTTCATTTTTATCTTCTCCCATCACAATGTATTTTTCTTTTCCCTTTAAGGATGACAAAATGGATGTCGCCACTCCAGCCACAAAATGGAGGCAACCCATGTGATGGGATCATGTAAATTCTTGGACAACTTCAACCAATAGCATGCCCAGGTTGCAGACTGGGCAGGTCTGGCAGCCACAGAGGGCATAAAAATCTCTGGCAGCCCCCGTCCTCCTTGCAATCTCCGGTGGGAGTTAGGTGGGATTGCTGTCTCTGGGACTTATTATTTTCACTTTAGGCCAGCCAGGCAGGTGTGTGTCTCTGTGTTCCTGCTGGCTGCAGCCTGGCTCTTAGGGGAGAGAAAGAAGAGATTTCTCTCTAGCTTCAGTCATGCAGCCTCCCTGTGTGTGTGCGTGCGTACCTCTCGGTGAGTACCCTCCCCTGCCCCACAGTGCAGTCACTCTGCGGCTGCCTTGCACCCTGGGCAACGCCCACCACTGCCTTTGCAGCCTCTCTGTGTACCTAGTCTATACCGTGTCTCTGCCAACATCATTTTTTTAAGTGTTTTCCCTCTAGTCTAGGACATTGGGGATGCCCGCACACGAAAGTACTTAAAAATCGCACAAAAACAAAAAACAAAAAATGAAAAATGAAAATAATTTTTTCCCAAAAATTTGTGAAAAACAAAAATGAACCAAAACGGACCCCTCAATGAAAAATGAAAAACTGAAACACCATTTGTTTTGATTCGTGCCCATCTCTATTTGAGAGTATAAATTAAGGACCGGTTAGAAAGCTATTGAATAATTGGACATCTGTGCTTTTCTTCTGGAAAAAAAAAGGTAAGTAGCAAAATAATATTGACACATATATTATGGCATTAAAAAATCTTTTTGGCCATTGAAAGGAGATGTTGTCTGCCTTTGAGGCCAGTGTGCCTCTTAAAAAATCACGACAAGTTGTATAATCATAATTATTCTATAAAACACAATGAAGAATTGCCAAGACCTAGCCGCAGCCCAAACTGTTGCCAACATTGGTCTCAAGATCCCTCTCTAGCTATTGTATTCAAAGAGATAGTCCTTCAATGCTGAGAAAGACTGAATCCTGCCCCAATGAAATAACCTTCACATAAACATAATAAAGAACAATGGTGTGAAACACAATGATCTCAGAGGTTTGAAAACTCTCAGGCTATTTATGAATGCAACGTGTAAAAGGCCAATGGCTAAGTTCAAAATGAGGAAGTCCTGAAGGGCCTATTTTAGCTGTGAATTATTTGTATTTGTATGGGATGGGAGGAAACCCAGAAAGAAAACAAAGCATTGGTGCTCTGAAAACCA
Organism: Phrynocephalus versicolor; assembly: GCA_023846285.1. NCBI lineage: Eukaryota > Metazoa > Chordata > Lepidosauria > Squamata > Agamidae > Phrynocephalus > Phrynocephalus versicolor. The sequence continues at coordinate 5,860,822 of JAHTLZ010000240.1, forward strand.
GTTCTACAAAAAAGGCTTTTGTATGAAATCCAGGAATGAATCTACACCTTCCCAAGGCCTCTCATGGAATGGATTTTTTTTATTTCTTCCCCACTGCATCTCCTCTTGAGAGATTTTATTTTATTTATTTATTTATTTATGCATTTATATCCCGCTTATCTTCAAACGAACAGATTGATGATTGATGATGATGATGATGATGATGATGATGATGATGATGATGATGATGATGATGAAGACGACGACGACGACGACGACTGGATAATTTTACATTCCATGGAAACTGCAAAAGGGATCTGCCCTGCTACAAGATGTGTGTACGCTTGTTTAACAAACCATTCAGTTAGAAACAAGTCATTCTGTTCAATTGTCTGGAACTGGCCACTGAGAAACATTCAAGGTAATGGCTGGAGTTCTGGATTAACATTCAGGACAACTCAGTTCAAATCATGATGGAACAGGGAAGATCACAGTGACTCCTTGGCTGACTCCAGGCTGAACTACTTTATACGGATAAAAGTAGGAAGAAGGACCATATAGTTACCACTTCTGGCAGTGCCCACTCAAAGGTAGCACCCTGGCTTCCCTGCCCTGCCTCCTCTAGGTGCTGCCACAAAGTGGGTGCCTGCTGGAGAGGTCAGAGTTCCAAACTCCAGTTCATCTTTGCAGCTGTCAGTTGAAGATTTTATTGTGTTGGTCTACCAGAGTGTTTTTAGAGCATTCTTATTTTACTGTATAAATGCTGTATTTTTGTAACAGTTGTTATAGGTGCGTGCTAAAACATAAGAAATCAATTAATTTGATATTTTATTGGGAAGCAGATTGTCTCATTTAACAGGTTTCCCACACTGATTTGGCTATGGGGAGAGAGTAAATCAGAGAGTAAATCATGTGCATGTCCAAACAGAAATAGGCTCCACTGGGTTTAGTGGGGTCGATTTCTGAGTTAATGCACTGATGAATGAGAAAAGTGATTTGAAGAAGCAGCGGGGGGGGGGAGCACATATTTTGTGAAACAGCTTCCCTTCATATGACTGGGACAAATTCATAGCGCTTGGTAAAATAACTGTTCCGAGTATACATAGGTGGGTGCAAATATCTGATTAGAAATTAATAATATTGTTCAGAGGCGATTTATCATTTCCTGTTACTAATGATAAATTCTCTAGGATTATCCAGAAGGTTTTAGAATCAGAGAGGAGCTGTGTTTCCCAAGAGGCAGTGATTGTGTATGAGAGGAAACAATACCCCGTATTGTCAGATTGCTGGGCTCTGTCTCTTTAAAGTTATAGCGCATATTTTCCAACCTATTTTGGGCTTCTGTGATTTCCCTCTGACACCAGCCTAGTCACGTACAGTAGCGGATATGTTGATAATATGCTGACTTCATCTCAGCAGTTCAGGAGAGGGACTATTTGGCCCCTCCTCCTCCTCCTCCTCCTTTAAATGTGACCTTACCGGAGGATGAAGGATATGCATTGTGTCATAAAGCATTCCTCAGAATGTGCTAGAAATGGATATTGTTCAGTCAACAGCTCCTTGTATCTTCACCTATACAATGACATAAGGTAAAGGTAAAGGTTCCCCCCGCACATGCATGCTATTTGTGTCCGACTCTAGGGGCGGTGCTCATCACCGTATTCAAGCCGGAAGAGCCAGTGTTGTGCAAGTCCATGGCCATGTGGCCGGCATGGCTGCAAGGAAACACTGTTTTACCTTCCCGCTTTTTACAGTGGTACCTATTTATCTACTTGCATTTACATGCTTTCGAACTGCTAGGTTGGCAGGAGCTGGGGTGAACAGTGGGATCTCGCTCCATTGCGTGGCACCCGGGATTCGAACCGCCGAGCTGCTGACTTTGCAGTCAACAGTTTTTGGAGCCTTAGTTCACTGAGCAACAACAGAGTGTTTGCCATTTCACGTGAAGTAGATAAATTAATATCACAGGCTTGGGAGTTGCCTTGTCCAATTTCTAGGTTCCATTTATTGAAGGAAAAAAATCCTTCAAAGTTCTCCTGCCACATTTGGACAAATACCTGTACATTGGTTATAAATACAGTACAGTACGGGCAAAGGATATTCTAGATGAGGCTTTTATCACATCACCATCCTGTATTATTCACAGAATTTTATTTGTGGAAGAGTGAGTTTCTGAACAATGAGATCTCCCACACAGAACTCATCTATGTTTTTCCACAGATGCTTCTACTTATTTTCCTACTGCAGAAAATCTATTAGGGAGGGAAAAAGTGAAATAGCTCCAGAATGCATCATCCTTTTCCTAGCATGACCTTGTTTCATTCTGTATGTTGTGAATTTTCTTGCTTCTGTTTTGTAATTGTTGGAAGTTAATGACAGGTATCATTTATGACTCTGATTGCTCAGATACTGAACTTTAAATGAATTGTGTGCCAAGACAGAAAACACTGGAATAAAAGGAAATGCACATTTCTCTTAATGTGTGAGTTCAGCCTTTGATACTAATATCACAAGCAGAAGTCTTGTCATAGGTGGAGTAAATGTGGAGGCCTTTTTGTAGTAAAGGTGAGGAGGCCTTTTTTCTGATTCAAAATTTGTCCAAAAATATTGTAAAATGTATGACTAGGACTAATCTGAGTGCCTACTGTACAATTGGTTGGCTACTTCCTAATCCCCGATTCCCCATCATTCTGAAAGGAGCTCCTGTCTGGCATCTGCTGTGTGCCAACCAATCCCCTTTTTTGTCTTATCATATCCTATATAGGTGAACTTGGATAAGTGACTTCATCCTCAGCAAAAAGAGGTGGGTTTTTTTTGTCTTCATAGTATATGTTTTGTAGCCTAGATTTTGATTTGACCCAAAGAAGTCCTCTAACAGTAGATTCAAGGTAGAATAGGTAGGAGAACGTTGCATCTTCATGCAACCATATATTACAGAGTTGGGAGGTATCCCCAAGAATTCCAGTTTGACCTTTGCCAGGACAGGAAATCCACAAATGAAGCATCCTGAACACGTTGCCATCCAAGTTTTGTTTTTGTTTTTTTAAATCCCAAATGAAGGACAGCCCACCTCCTTCTTGGGCATATTGATTCCAATGACAGTTCTCATAGTCAGGAAATTCCTCCTAATGTTAAGCAACTTGCCTTTCTTGTAATTTGAATCTGTTGGGTTGAGTCCTACTCATCTGAAGCAAGAATTAGAGATGGGCACGAATCGAAAAAATGACGTTTTGTTTTTTCATTTTTCGTTGCGGGTCCATTTCAGTTCATTTTCGCTTTTTGTGAAATTTTTGAAAAAAAATCTTTTTTTTTTCATTTTTTGCTTTTCGTCTTTACCCGCTTTTTGTGTGATTTAAAAAATTTCCACACGCAGGCGTCCCCCAACTCCCCAGAAAACACTAAAAAAATGATGCTGGCAGAAACACAGTATAACTAGGTACACAAGGAGGCTGCAAAGGCAGTGGCGGGTGTTGCCCAGGGCGTAAGGCAGCTGCAGAGTGACTGCACTGAAGGGCAGGGGAGGGTACTCGCTGAGAGGTATGCATGCACACAGGGCTGCAAGAGAAATCTCTTCTTTCTCTCCCCTAAAAGCCAGGCTCCAGCCAGCAGGAACACAGAGACACACACCTGCCTGGCTGGCCTAAAGTAATGAGTCGCAGAGATAGCAATCCCACCCTAACTCCCACCACAGACTGCAAGGATGATGGGGGCTGCCAGAGCTTTTTATGCCCTCTGTGGCTGCCACACCTACCCAGTCGGCAACCTGGGCATGCTATTGGTTGAAATTTTCCAAGAATTTATATGATCCCATCACATGGCTTGCATCCATCTTGTGGCTGGGATCCATTTTGTGTCATCCTTAAAGGGAAAAGAAAAAATACATCGCGATGGGAGAAAGACAAAAGCAAACGTTTTAAGGACCCCAACCCCCTGGTAGGTAATAATTTCAAATAATTATCACTGCATTTTTACAGATGTCCAAGGTGTTTTAATACCCAAGAAATCAATATTAGGCATCTGGGAGCCATTTTGGGTCGATGTCCCCTAACTCCCCTTAAAGGAAAAAAAATACAGCAATCTGAGAAAAGACATAAATGCATGTTTTAAGTACCCCAACCCTCCTGGTAGGTATTATCAGGCAGAATAAATATTCAGGGCATTTTTTTTAACATTTAAAAGAGCTCATTTCATTGCGCGTCGCCATTAACGAAAACAAAATGTAACAAACCTAATTTTCGTGGCTCTGTTTGGTTCGTTCCAATTTCATCACAATTTTCGTTATTCATTTTGTTACGTAATGAAACAAATAACGAATAACAGAACAAAATTGTTTTCGTTTCGTGCCCATCTCTAGCAAGAATCTTACTGTGTGGGCTAAACTCGCCTAAATTCCTCAACCATTCTTTATGGGTCTTGTTTTCCAGAGCCTTTCCCATCTTGTTAGTTCTCCTCTGGATGTAGTTCACCTTGTCAAGATCCTTGTAGACAAAAATGCCCTCCCTTTGCTTAAAATGCAGTGTGCAATTCTGATAATAATTCCCTTTACTTCTTCATCCAAATAATTCATTCTGGGAGTTGTGGTCCAAAACATCAGGAGGGCCAAAGTTTGGACATGCCTGGAACACATAGATTCTTGCTTTTCTTTCATCACAGGTAAGGCCAAGGAGCTTTAACATTCTCCTCCACATTGGTGTAGATGATGAAAACTTTCTTGGGGCTTTTGACAGAGTTAAAATGTCTGTACTATTAGTGACTGCACACAGCAACAACCTGCAAAATTACATGGAGTCTCAGCACTAGCCACGTGGATTCTTCCCATCAACCAGAGCTGACTAAAAATTGAAGAAACACCTCTTTATTCTCACCAGGAAAAAAACACTATGAATCTGTTTTTCGTTTGGCACCAATGGCTGTTTATACCTGGTGAATAAACCAAATTATAACCCGTAATTTGTGCTAGAGGTTGCTATGTCTCTGTGACATTTTCCCCACCCCCATGGCCCAAAAGAAATGTTAGTTTTGAAACAGGTAGTGTGCATTGCGTCAGGCAGTCCACAGAACAGTGGTTCTCAACCTGTGGGACCCCAGATATTCCTGGACTGCAACTCTCAGAAACCCCTTCCAGCACAGCAAGTGGTGGAGGCTTCTGAGAGTTGCAGGCCAGGAACATCTGGGGACCCACAGGTTGAGAACCACTGCCATAGAATAAATGGAAGCCTTTTGGTCTTAAGAGTGAGGTGTAATAAATTCAACCATGTTGCAAGGAAGCATAAGATTACAGCCGCAAGAGGACTGACAGACATGCACCATCACTTTTTGCATTTTTATCTACAATTTTTCTGCACTGTTCATGAAGGGGTTGTGCTCATCCTGGTGAACAGTCAGAAGGTTGCTGCTACCTGAGGGTATAGATCCATTTGTGGTTATAATGACTGTTCCTCATGCTTCAAACCTGGATAGCACTTTATCTGAGCAATCAGTCAGCAAACGTAGGACTAATATCAATGTTATCCACTTTTTGAGCAAACTGTTTCAGGTACGACACATACTATATTAGGAAAATGAACTCTGGCAAGCCTGAACAGTGCAGTCCTTTTCATAGGACAAGTCTTCTCTCTGTTAGCACATCTGAATGAATACTTTTCAACGGAGCGAATTTAGTCTTCAGTGAATCAGACTTTGAGTTCTTTCCCTTTTCGCCCAGTGGTTGAACTTTGAGTCATCAGAAAGATGCATATTTAATTGTTCTCAAGGCTATATTGAGAAACAGCATGCGTACACAAAGGATAAACATTTTGGCATTTGGCATTCCATTTGTCACCCATGGAAAGACACAGCGAGCTGGGTGCAAACAGGCAATCACCACAAGCCTGCACACATTGTGGCTTGGGGGAATGCCATCATTTACCAGAGTTTATTTCTTACTCACGTGTCCCTAAATTTTCTATTGTTAAATATTTTCATTGTGTGATGGGATTAGCTCTAGTTCATTAAACACAGGTTAATCCTAGTTAGCTGCAGCCAGATGCAAATAGCAAGCTAGTATAGATGGGTTGGTGCTACGAGTTGAAGGGCACAATGTGAGTGAACTGCAAGTAGAAAATGATTGAAGATCTACCCTGCTCTGATCTCCCACACATCCAAAGGGCAAAAAGGAGAGTGCCCTGTTCTAGTAGGCCTTTGAAGCAATTCACAATGACCAAAGATACATGGATAAACATAAGATCACCACTATGTGAAACAGATAAATTCAATCAAACCATGGTTGGATTCCAGCTGCACATCTAGGCAAGACATAACTTTGGAAAGCAACAGTTGTGAAATAAGAAATCTCTATAATGTTATCTGTTGCATACTGAGTTGGGTGACTCAATGAGCAGTGTACAATATTAACTGCAATGCACTTCTAAAATTTACACCAGTTGCCTAAGTGTACAACAGAATTTCAGCCAATTTAGACCTAAAGATTGTAACAACCTAACATTTAGATTGGCGCAGTGGTGAAATGCCTGTACTGCAACTGTAACTGTGCTCACAACCTGGGGTTCAAGCCCAAGTAGCTGGCTCATGGTTGACTCAGCCTTCCATCCTTCCAAGGTCGGTCAAATGAGTACCCAGCTTGCTGGGGGGAGGCAATGTGTAGCCTGCATAATTAAATTGCAAACCACCCAGAAAGTGCTGTAAGCAGAACACTTTGCTTTAAGGGTAACAAACGGTCACAATGGCAGTTCAGGGTGGTTTATGGTATGTTGGTCTCCACAAATCATACCATTTTTTTTTAAAAAACCGAACTGGTTTGTGGCATGTTTGGTTCAGGCCTCTCTCTAAATGAAGAGGAACTTCAGCTATACAGAAAACCAGTCTTCATGGGTTTCCAATAGAGGTGGCAATAAACCAGCAAAATGGCAGTTCGTTATGACAGGTAATTCATTGGAGTCCACACACCACAAACTCTGAACTTCCTAAAGTTTTTTTTTGGAGGGGGGAACAAATCATGAAATAGTTTACTTTTGATCCAGATTTTAAGGAGCTCTTGAACAGCCCTCACCCACCTACCCACCTAGATACAGCAGAATTGCACAGAAGCTCTCCCTGACCTTCCTATATGCCTCCTGCACATTTGGTGAAGTTTAGATTACAGATAGAATCATAGAATCATAGAATCATAGAGTTGGAAGAGACCTCAAGGGCCATCTAGTCCAACCCCCTGCCATGCAGGAACCCCCATCACAGTATTCCCAACAGCCTCTGCTTAAAAACCTCCAAGGAAGGAGACTCCGCCACCATTTGTGGCAGCATATTCCGCTGCCGAACAGCTCTAACTGTCATGAAGTTCTTAATAATGTTCAAATGGAATCTCTTTCCTCTAGTTTGAAACCATTACCCTGAGTCCTAGTCTCTGAAGCCATGGAAAACAAACTTATTCCCTCTTCAATATGACATCCTTTCAAATATTTAAACATAGCTATCATATCCCCCCCTCAGTCTTCTTTTAGAGAGGCTAAACATTTCCAGTTCCCTAAGCCGTTCCTCATAAGACATTTCCTCCAGACCCTCAAAGCAGGTCGTCCCAAGAACGTGCCCTTTAGCTGCTGTCTTGGAGAAAAATCCCAGCAGTTGTTCATGCTAAGGAACCTGACACAAGATGTTGCCCACGAGGAGGTGGGATACAAAGGCACAATGCCTTTCCCTCAAACCCTGTGGACAATGCCACCCTGGAGGTCTGAGCGGAGGTACAGAGGTTATTGTGTGGCCCATTGGGGTGGGGGTGAGGGGGGGGGTGGGAGATAGGCTTCCTGGCAATGTGTGCAGGCTAGTGGCGGTAGCCTGTTCAATTCCTGACAACATGCTGCTGGGGATATGATTTAACCTGGTTTTGAGGTAGAAGGGTTCCCGTGAATAGGTATTACAAACAAGAGCAAGCAATTCTCCTAGAGCCCTTTCAGCCATGTGTTTGGCTGCCTGACCTGCCAATCTAGCAGTCTCTAGGTCCCTCCCAGGGTTGCCTAGTGCTTTTGATTGTTGGGAACAAAGGCGGTTACTTCACATCCTTCTTTGTTCCGCGACTAGTTTTGTACCATGACAGCACTGGTCATGATCATGCGGTTTTATCCCTGTTTCAGTGTTCCCATGGTCATGATAACTTGTCTTGTGACACGTGTTACCTCACGGTCTTGTACCGTGACAAACGCTGAAAGAAAAAGATTCCTTTTTCCTTTTTGGGCGGGGGGTGTGTGTTAAAAAATCTTTTTTGATATTTCACTTCTGAAAAGTGAAAACAAAACAAAACAAAACAAAACCCAGACACAGTTTTCTGAGAGAAATAAATGTTTTGTTGCATGACAGTCATTACTACACAGTGTCTTGTCTTGGAACAGAAAGCAGGAACAAAGTGTGACAAGGGAAAACCCTACCCCAGCACCAGGGACAGGATTGTCATGCTTAGCACCTGTTTCGGGAGCGTGGTCGAGACAAATTTCAGTAGTTTGCGTGACGGATGTGAAGTAGCATTTTTTTTTGTACTGCTCCTAAGCACAACCGACGTGAAGTAACTGCCAAACTGTCAGGGGGATGCGGGGGGGGGGAGAGAAAATGGGCAAATGAACAAAAATACTTTAAACGTTTGTTGCCTGGTTCGTTTTTGTTTTTTCTTTTTGAGAAAATCCAACTGGCCTGAATCAATGAAGCAGTGGTTTTTGACAAACTACAGTCAACCTCCGCCATTTCGCGGTTCAGGTACTACGGTCCCACTATACGCGGGATTGCAGTACCTGCGCCTCGGGCCACACGGGGGGCGGGGAGTGCAATCACATCGCCCCGTGCCGCCCCCCGCAGTACTCCAAGAAACCTCAGGGCCACTGGGGGCCACTGGGGGGCAATCATGTTGCCCTGCGTTGCCTCCCACTCCTCTGAGAAGCCTTGGGGCTGCTAGGAGGTGGTGGAGGGCGATCGCATCACCCTGCGCCACCCTCCACTCCTCCGAGAAGCCTGGGGGTGGCAGGGGGTGATTGCATTGCCCCATGCTGCCCCCCCACTCCTCCGAGAATCCTCGGGGGTGCGATGGGGGGTGATCACATCGCCCTGTGCTGCTGCCCCGCACTCCTCCGAGAAGCCTCGGGCCATGCGGGGGCTGATGGGGGGTGATGCGATCACCCATGCCGCCCTCCCGTGCAGCCCAAGGCTTCTTGGAAAAGCACGGGATGGCGGCGTTGGGCGCTGCCCCGCTGTCTCCATTGAAATGCATTGAGCCAATGCATTTCAATGGAGATGGCCCTGAACAAGAAGTTTTGGGGTGGCGCGGCGGGCGGTGGCAGGAGGTCAGATCCTCCTGGTGCCACCGGCATGTGCCAGTGGCAGCAGGGGGATCAGATTGCCCCTTGCCCGCTGCCCCCACCCACTTCCGCATATCACGAATTGTCAGGCATCGCGGGTCAGGTGGGTCCCTAACCCCGCTATAGGCGGGGGGTTACTGTATCTGGGAATAGGTTCCAAATAGTTTACTGTCCCATTCAGCGGGGCAAGAACAGTGGAGGGAAGGAGAAGGCCCCGAATGAGTAAGGTGTTGGGGCCCATGAAGGAAGGAGATGAAATGAACCAAAGCACCAATTATGTAAAATTTTGGTATTTCAATTTGCTCATGAATTGCAGCTCTACAGACTACTGGAGAAACAAATTAAAAACTGGCCCAGTTCATGGCATGCTTTTTGTTTTGTTTCATGTTTGATTTTGTGTCCCATTCCCACTTGTTATATGTATGGTGCCTCTAGCCACTGTATAGTTATTACTGATTAATTGGTTCCATATTATCATTCCTTTACAAAAAGGTAAATATTTTTCTTTCCTTTTTGGAAACAATTTTAAAACAGTACATTTATTATTTGTGAGACCTGAAGTTCTGTCTCTTCGTTCTCCCATTATCTGAAAGCTTAATAACCCTGTGTCTGCCTTTTACCAACATGGATGATGTTCAAGAACAATTATAAGATGAAAATAGGAGCTTTCTACTTATTCTGGGTAGGGATGGAAGGAATGGCCTCTAAGTTCCTCATTTTTATCAACTGAGACAGTCTCCACAGAACAACACTTCAATGGGAAATGTATGTCCCATGAAATTCCTTCTCCCTTAAGGACTCTGTAATCTGAAAAACACATCTCTGCTGCCCTTTCCCTGCAAGAAGCCAAATACACATATGTACACAAAGCAGAGAATGACTAATGATATTTTTACAACCTATCCAATGCTTCAGAACTCCTCAACACCTTCTTTGCCTCAGTTTGAGTTCCATTGGGATAAAGAGCAGATGAGGTAGGATGAAAATTACAACATAGAATAGGTAGGGAGGCAGTACAGGAAGACGTGGAAACATTAAATGAATTTAAGTCTCCTGGGCCAGATGAATTACACCCAAAGATATTAAAAGAACTGGCAGAAGTAATTTCAGAACCATTGGCAATAATCTTTGAGAAATCCTGGAGAACAGGGGAAGTCCCCATACACTGGAGGAGGGCAAATGTTGTCCCCATCTTCAAAAAAGGGAAAAAAGATGACCCAAATAATTACCGTTGCATCAGCTTGACTTCAATTCCTGGAAAGATCCTAGAGCAAATTATTAAGCAGGCAATCTGTAATTGTTTAACAAGCAATGCTGTCATTATGAGAAGTCAACACAGGTTTCTTAAAAACAAGTCATGCCAGACTAATTTGATCTCTTTCTTTGATATAGTTACAGACAGGGCCAGCACTAGGTTTTTTTGCACCCTAGGCAAGGGGTGTGGGGGGGTCAGGGGGTGGGTCAGGGGGTCAGGGCGGCGGGTGGGGTGGTGGGTGGGCGGTGGTAGGGGGAAGGGGTGGCAGGGGGTGCCGGATGGTGGGGGATGGCAACAGGCATGGGGGTGGGCGGCGATGGGCACAGGGGGTGGCGGGTGGATGGCGATGGGCGGCTGGCGGGTGGTAGGGGTGCTGCCCCCGCCGCCCCCCAGCCGGGCGCCTGCCACCCCATCATCGCGCTTCCGCTGCGCCCGGGCTCCGCAGGTGGCTGGGTTTATGAAGCGCTGAGGAGGAGGAGGAGGAGGAAGAGGAACGCGGCACGCCTACTGGGGCGAGCAGCAGCCAATCTGGCGAGGCAGAGCCCTTCTGAGGGGGCGGCCCGTGGCCTACCCAGTCCTCCCCAGGTTGGACTCTCGGGTCAGTGGGAGCCACGGACAGCCCACTGCGCAGGGGGAGATGGCTCTGAGCATGGACAGAGCGCCGTACCGGCCACTTGAGCCTCCTCGTTCCAAGGCAGCTGCGGGAGGGGGGCGGAGCCCCCTCTGTCTCTCCCACCTCACTTTCTGGCTGCTCAGCCCTTGGCAAGGCATGGGGGCTCCACCAGCCATCCCTCCTTCCCTCTCATTCAGGCTTCTCGGGTGACCAGAATCCGCTGGGGAGAGGACACCGCCTGGCCGGAATGTGCGTGCCTTCCCGGATGGCTGACAGAGCTCGGAGGGCAGCGGGTGGTGGGCGGCGGGCGGCAGCAGGGCGGAGGTGGGGGCAGCAGGCTTGCCAGCACCCTTTCCATTTCAGCACTCTAGGCAGCTGCCTTAATGGTAGCGCCGGCCCTGGTTACAGGCCTGGTGGATGAGGGGAATGCTGTGGATATTGCTTATCTAGATTTTAGTAGGGCCTTCAATAAGGTATACTTCTGGAGAAGTTCGTAGAATGTGGGATAGATGGTGCTACTGTTAGATCGATTTGTAATTGGTTGACAGATCACACCCAAAAGGTTATCATAAATTTGCTTCTCTTCAGCATGGAGAGACATGACCTATGGAGTGCCCCTGGGTTGTGTTCTGGGTCTGGTGCTATTCAATATCTTTATTAATGACTTGGAAGAAGGAATCATGAGTATGCTGATTAAATTTGCAGATGATATCAAATTGGGAGGGGTTGCTAATTCCCTAGAACAGTGGTGGCGAACCTTTTAGAGACTGAGTGCCGAAACTGTGATTCAAAACCCACTAATTTTTCACAAAGTGCCAATACAGCAATTTAGCCTGAATACAGGTGGCTGCGAAGGAGCGATGTCAGGTGCCCACAGAAAGGGCTCTGAGTGCCACATTTGGCACCTGTGCCATTGGTTCACCAACACTGCCCTAGAGGAGAGAATGAAAATCTAAAATGACCTTGACAGATTAGAGTGCTGGGGCAAAGCAAACGGAATGGGTTTTAACAGAGAAATGTAGGGTGCTGCATCTAGGTAAAAAAAAAAATGAATTGCACAAATATAGAATGGGAGACACCTAGCTGGCGAATAGTACATGTGAAAGGGTGTGGGATTCTAGGTGGACCACAAAATGAACATGAGTCAGCAGTGTGACATGGTTGCCAAGAAAGCCAATGCAATTCTTGGTTGCATCAACAGAAGCATAGTGTCTAGATCAAGGGAAGTGACAGTACCATTCTATTCTGATCTGTCCAGAGCCCACCTGGAGTACTGTGTCCAGTTCTGTGCACCTCAATTTAAAAAGGATGTTGACAGTCTTGAATGGGTGCAGAAGAGGGCGACCAGGATAGTTAAAGTTCTGGAAGAAATGTCTTACAAGAAGTGGCTTAGGGATCTGGGAATGCTTAGCCTTACAAAAAGAAGGGGATATTTGAAAGGATGCCATGTTGAAGAGGGGACTGGTTTTTTTTCCAAGGCTTCAGAGACTAGGAGTTAGGGCAATGGTTTCAAACTGCAGGAAAAGAGATTCAATTTAAACATTAGGAAGAACTTCCTGGCAGTTAAAGCTGTCTGGCAGTGGAATATGCTGCCACGGAGGGTGGTGGAATCTCCTTCTTTGGTGGTTTTTAAGCAGAGGCTGGATGGCCATCTGTCGGGAATACTGTGATGGAGGTTCCTGAATGGCAGGGGGTTGGACTGGATGGCCCTTGAGGTCTCGTCCAACTCCATGATTCTATGATTCTATGGTTGTTGAACAATGGAGCCATCACATTTATTCTTGGCAAGGAGAGCATTTATTTTCCAAATTCTGCAATGCTACAATAGTGTTTAAAGCTCAGAGAATTCTGCCATTTATGTTCCTTGGGTAAGTCAGCATACATAATGTATAATATAAATTTTCTTTTCTTTTGAAAGCAAAACTATTTTCTGAACATGCCTTGGAGGCAAAATGGAAGCCAATTATCCTCTGAGTTCCATGAAGTTTCTCAGAAGTGAAAAGAGGAACAGAATAAATAAACAATAATGTAATACTGTATTAGACTTAAAACAAAAGGGATTATAGGCAATTGAATGCAATGAAAGTTACTGCAAGATTTTGCTTACTTTGTTCTTTTGTTATACTTTGCAGAAGACTAACATGCAAAGAGGAATACATCATTTAGGAACAAATTATGTGCAGGCGCCCGTCCTTCAGACTTATGATCTGTCTAAACTTGTGACCACCAATGCTTCTTTCTATAAATCAATTAAATACTAAAATATTATTTTCATTAGCTCATCCTATTTCTGACAATCAACTTGACTGGTTGCCCCACTTTTATGTATTCTGGGAGATGGAGAAATACCCTCTCTGTTCACTTCCACTAACTCTTACACACGGTAACTTTACAAAGCTGCATCGTATCCCGACATCAAAACAGTCATTGATTCTCTAAGCAAAATCCCTAAATTTTCCTAGCGAAAAATTAATAATCAGAGGGGAATGTTGCTATATTAAATGTGAGAACTTCCTGATGTGCAAAGTGTGTTAGGGGAACGAACTAGGGTTCCTGGGCCATAGTTGAAGGTGAGGGTTTGCAGCTGAAGCCCCTATACCATGCAGAACATTCACCAGTCGGAATACCAGAGCTCCTGTGTCATACAAATACTTCCAGAGTTGCAAACCAGAGCTCACTTCACTGGAAACTCCCTCCAAAGATTTAAATAACTCTTTTATCTCTGATCTTTAATCATTGTTCACTGATAAAGGCAGAAGAGCAATAAAACAAGCAGCCATAAATTGGTGTTCATGGCAGCAATACCTTAGTAAATATGGGCTTCACTGAGTTAAAACAAATGTGAAATTGTTTTGACCTCATCTATCTATCTATCTATCTATCTATCTATCTATCTATCTATCTATC
>JAHTLZ010000240.1:5882720-5920515 GCA_023846285.1 Phrynocephalus versicolor
GCCCCCCCAAATAAAACACCCTTCTGGCCTGGTAGGTGCCCTCAGACAGTTTTCGCCTGCTTTTAGGGCCGGGAATCGTTTTTTTTTTTAACTTTTAAAAACTTTTTTTCTGTGCCGCTTGGCATCGCGGGATCGCCGTGATGCCAGGAACGACAACGACAAATCAGACCCAATTATTCTTTAGTCGGTTCGAGTTCGAGTACTGGCGGAGTAATTCCCGTTACCGTTTCCGTTCCATAACGGAAACGAGTAATGGAAACGGAAACGGGAATTCCGCTAAGTCGTGCCCATCTCTAATCACGAACACAAACAAGTCAACAAAACACTATCTCTAGCTTAACTGCTAAAACCTGCATTTCATTTTGTAGCCTGCATAATTAAATTGTAAACCACCCAGATAGGACTTGAAGTGTATATAAGCAGAACACTTTGCTCTGCTTTGCTTTTAATGAATTAAAACAAATTTAAAACAAATTTGAACACCCCAGGATAGTTAGTAAAACACGAGTAACAGGCAACTTTATACAGTTTGATTTTAAATAACGTACTGATGCCAGATGAACCTCTGTAGGAAGCTTCTTCCAGACAGCTCCTAGTATTAGCTATTTCGGTCTCCTTAGGTGTCACAATTGTTTAGGGTCACAACTGGGGGGGGAGGGGAGGGGGTTATGTGACCTGTGCATTGTGCTGGGGGGCATTAAAATGAGAATATTGTGTTTGTATTTTGTATTATTCTGAGCCCCTCATTAGGATGGGGGCAGAATACACATTTACCCTAGGTGATACAGACCCTACTTGTAGGCCTGAAATTGTTAGCAATGCATCAAGGTCTGTGAGGAGGAATAGATGGGATGGGTAGCTATTTTGCAGAATAGATATTCTGACTGACAAGTGTCAAGGTCCTCCATTGAACACTTTATAGTAGAGATGGGCATGACTTAGCGAAATTTTTGTTTCCGTTTCCGTTTTTCGTTTTCGTTACGTAATGAAACAAAAAACGAAAAACGGTTCAAAAATGGAACGAAAACGGAAACGAAATGACTAATTTTGAGCACTTAATGGAGTTAAATGGGAAGAAATGAAAAAAAAAATCATTTTCGTTTTCGTTTTTCGTTTTCATTACGTAACGAAATGAAAACGAAAAATTTTGAAAATTAGCTCACGAAAACAGAAACGAAACGAAACGGACCCCTAGACAAAAACGAAAACGAAAACGAAAAATTTTTCTGAGTTGTGCCCATCTCTACTTTATAGGTCATAAGCAGCACTAACCAAGAATTAACTCTAAATTACATGCTGCACATGTAACGTTGTGTGTAGTTTGCAAGAAGCTCTACAGCAATTATGTTGCATAGCACATTACTAGCTCAGTATAATCTTTCTACCAGTACAATGTTGTCCTCAATCATATGCCAATCAAATAACTACTGCAGGGATTTATAAGTGAATAACATCTTATTCATTTAATTCCTTGGTGTCAGGGAGAACAAAAAAAGGAAACTTTGCAATGACGTCCTTCAAATTCCTTTCCAGATATTGTCACTGAAGGAAACTGAGAACAGCTCATCAAGGCAGCCACTTTACTGTAATGGTGCTTTAAAGAGAATGCTGAAAGGGACTAAAAGGTTACACTGACTTTGTGGCAATAGAGAAGAAAACACACTGCATGAGAGAGACAGCAAAAATATATAAGCTAAAGACCAGGCAGGGAACAAAAGAACAGAATTTTGAAAAAAAACCATCCCTTTTTTTTGGGGGGGGGGCTGCATTTCCTAGATTCTGTATTTTCTGGGATGGCTGCAAATTCTGGTAGTTATAATTTGAAAAGTTGTAGTTCTAAGATCAGATAAAATGTAAGAACAGAGTTTCGTAACATGCCATGAATACAAAATTAGACATGATAGAGTGGCAAAACCAGTGCACTGGTGATTATGCATATATGTACTTAGAAATGGGCACAAAGTGGGAACATCCCATTTTATTTCATTTTTCTTTCTGTTTCTTTTCATTGAGAAATGAATTTTTTAAAAAATTCACTTTTTCCCCTTTCTTTTCATTTTTTGATATTCATTTTTTAAAGTGCTTGATGGGGGAAGTGTGGGCTTTTGCTCCTTGGTGGCAGTGGTGGTGGCGGGCTCCGGGGGGCCTGTCTGGGGCCTCGCAAGGCCGTCATGCACTGGATCCTTGGTGGCAGCAACAGCAGCAGGCGCTGAGAGGCTTCCCCGGGGCCTCGTAAGGCCACCCTGCACATGCGTGCACACATACACATACAAACAGCTATTCCGTTCTGTTTCATTTTTTGGGTTAATTAATTTTATTTATTTTGAAAAGTGCCAATATCTGCGCTCGTCAAAATAAATAATAAAAATAAGTGCTGATCAGCTGGCGCATGGGCCCTGCACACCAGCTGATCAGCGCTTGTAAAAAATAAAAAGCACCGATTGTTGGCAGGGCCCTGCACACTAGCTGATTGGTACTTGCAACTAGAGATGGGCACGACTCAAAAAAATTGTTTTTCATTTTTCGTTTGGTCATTTAGGGGTCCGTTTCGGTTCGTTTTCATTTTCGTTGGGTTTTTCTGCAAATTTTTCGTTTTTGTTTCGTTACCTAACGAAAATGAAAAAACAAAAACGGAAACGAAAATTTCGCTGAGTCGTGCCCATCTCTACTTGCAACCCCCCCCCCAATTGCCAGCAGGCCCCTGTGCCCCCGTTGATCGGCACTTGTAAAAAAAAGTGCCTATCGCTGACAGGGTCTCGCACACCAGCTGATCAGTGCTTGTAAAAAAAATAGTGCCGATTGCTGGCAGGGCCCCACACGCCAGCTGATTGGTGCTTGTAAAAAAATGCAGATCAGCTGGCAGGGCCCCAACTAGTTGTCAGAAAAATAAAAATAAATAAATAAAGAAAAACAGAACAAAACAAAAAATGAAACATTTTTTTAAAAAAAATCATTTCAAGTGAATCAAAACAAAATTGAAAAACGTAATAAAAATGAAATGAAACACCATCTTAGCATTTTGTGCCCATCTCTAACTGTTAGCAAGCTCTATTGAATTTAATAGAACTTGCTTCAGTAGAATAGACACGCAAAGGGTTGCCTTCGGTTGCAACATGCAGTGCCAGATATGCAGCTGTAGCTGGTCTGCAATGGACAGAAGGCAGCACAGCTAGCGTTCTCTTGGCACCATCCCTTTGGGCTGCCTGATTTCAGATCACTGAGCATGACTGTTCTGCTGGTTAAAAGCACCAAGCAAAAAAAGCAAAATAGATAAATAAATAAAAATACCAGAAGTTACCATGTTGCTCTGGCTTCAAAGCCCCTCAGAGCTGTCTGAGACTTACAGCCACTATGGTGACACCAATTTAGGCCAAAACCAGAACGGTCCTAAGCACTTTTCCACATCTAGACTGGGAGGGTGTTTAGTGCCATCTAAGCACGCCATCAGCCACCTTGCCTAATTAGAACTGTACTCAGATTACCTGAATATGACAGTCTTTACCCCTCTCTCTTATATTCTAAAACAAACATTCATCTGGTGCTTTAGCAACCAGATAACAGCAAATATGTTCTATAGTTTTGAATTCTCAAGTATCAGCAGGAAGCTGTTATCTTGTCGAATTTGAAAAGGTTGTCCAATTTTGGTTGTTTTTATACATTACTGAGCTCCCTTTCCTTTGTATCTGTTATAATCAGCCTGACTAACTGGTGCGTCTTTCCTCATCATTATCGAGAGATCTGGCGCCATCAGGATTCGGGCTTCCTCCACACCGATTAATGATGTAAGTTCTTTCTTTCATTCTCTCAGGTGAGAATGAAAAATTCCAGAGGGCTTCTTCCATTCTGGAAGAGATTATGGCTGGGGTTTTGTGTGTGTGTGCATTGCTTGTGTTTGAGGGACTTGCTTGTTTAAAAAATGGAGAGAAATTTTCATATTCTTTTGCAGAAAGATTCCATAACTTCCCATGCAAAACCCTACCCCTCACTGCCCTAATGTTCCTATTCATATGGGGAAAATGCTGGTCTTTTTGGTCTCACAAAAAAGCACCAACTGCACCTACTTGACCCTTGCCTGGCTGTGCAGGGAACAGTGGAGCAGAGTTTTCAATGTTGCGCTGCAGCCATGGTGTGGTTCCTGTTGTACGGGGGAGGCGGCTCTGCTGCTACCTTAAGAATGGGCCATTTTGAAACCTTCCTTCCTTCCTTCCTTCCTTTCTTCTTGCTTGCTGGCTTGCTGGCTAGCTGGCTGGCTTGCTTTGCTTGCTTGCCTGGCAAATACTGACTGATTTGAAGACAAGATGGAAGAAAAGGGAGGGCAGCACTTAAAATGGGAGTGGGGGGGAGAGGAAGGACGCCCACCAGCTTTGCCTTACACTGCTTGCGAGAGCCCCGCTTCTGCCTCGGCAGACTGACCACATGCCATGGCGTCCATCCGAGCTGCAACCACTGCTGCCAATGTTGACCCAAGGGGGGGACAAGGAGGAGGTGCCTGAAGGGAGCATTGAGTGACAACGACCCCCACTCCCATTCTTCTTCTTCTCCCACCATCTTGATAAGGAAGAACGGAAAACACAGGGATAGATACCAAGCCGTTCACAAGGTGGGCAGCAACTCTTTGCCTTGCAGCCAAGTCTTTTCATACACCTCAGAATGAAGCCAAACACCAATAGGGCAGCCAAGTCTCTTCATACTCCTCAGAATGAAGCCAAACACCAATAGGGCAGCTGAGGAGGAAGAAGAAACCGACCCTTCCTTGCTAGAGGGAATAATATTAATTAAAAAAAACCCAGCCAACAGTTATCTG
This sequence comes from Phrynocephalus versicolor, assembly GCA_023846285.1. Taxonomy (NCBI): domain Eukaryota; kingdom Metazoa; phylum Chordata; class Lepidosauria; order Squamata; family Agamidae; genus Phrynocephalus; species Phrynocephalus versicolor. The sequence continues at coordinate 5,887,525 of JAHTLZ010000240.1, forward strand.
AAAATCTGCCTCCTTTGCCTTGTTTGGCAAACATGGGGGTGTTGAAAAGTCCAGGGAGCAAAAGCTGAGCTGTTAAAAAAACCAGTTGGGTAGTGGTGGCAGTGGCAACAATAGGAGAGCAGAGCAGGCGGTGCCAAATTCAAAACCCTGCTCCATTCTCCTGTTCTTTTTACCGCCGCCCAGCTGGTTTTGACAGCCTGAGCTGTCAAAACCAGCTGGGTGGTGGCAGCTTCTGAATTGTTTTTTCATTTCATTTCCTTACAAAAATTGTATTAAAATTTGTTAATTACAAACAAAACAAAATGCAATGAGCAACAAAATGAAACGAAACACTATTTTTCAGTTTCGTGCCCATCTCTAGTTTCTCAGGCCAAATTTAATAATCCCAGCCTTTATCTGGTTATTGATTTAACTGGAATTTGGTTATATTTGGTTACCTTAACTTATTATAAATCCTTTTCATTAGGCTAGCAGGAACATGTGTGCACACAGAGAGACAATTTATTGGGAAAATCATTTTCCAAAAGAAAATGTGCATTATGTTTAATGTAAGTTATCATTTTAAGTCAGATGCCTGTCACAATCTTAGAGGAAGAATTCCTTGCCAAATGCTCCTTACGTGAACTTAGACGCTGCCTAAAAATAACTTTTTTTCTTCAAGGCATTTGAAATAAATGCAGAAAGAATTCAAAGGTTATTTAAGCAATTAATTGTTCCAAGCTCATTTTGCTAATCAAATTAATCTTGCTTTGCACAGATGATAACCCCAAGTAAATTTGAAGAAGTAAATCTGTTTATTATTTTGCTTCTGTTTCCCACCTTGTCTGAAGCACTAAGAATATACACATTTTACATTTTTCCCCATCAAGGTGGCTTCTTAACTGCGAGAGTGGGAGATCTCTTATATTCCAGATGTTGTTGGACTGCAACTCCTAGTCCAGCATAGACAATGGCAAGGGGTGGTAGAAATTACAGTCTAACAACATCTGGAATGCCTATGTCCCTCCCTGTCTCCTGAGTAGACTATAGTTCTAGGATATGCTCTTGACCTTAAAGATCACATGCACTTTCTTTAGCAAGATTTGGATAAGCATTTCATAATGCTTGCATCCGCTTGACCATGTTGATCACCTTGGCAGATCTATGGCAAAGCCCATGATATTAATTTTATCCCATCCTTCAAATATCTATCAAATGCTGACATGGATACTAAGAGAATGTTGAACAGGGTTATTTCATAAAATGTTCTGCGTGATGTTTCCTTTATTTATTTATTTTACACCTGGAACTCCCTACAATCAAAAAAGAAATAATTGTATTCATACTACAACCACTAAGCTGATGACTATGTATCCAAAGTGGATCAACTCAGAAACCGGAAACCTTAAGATTCAGAGCCCCTAATCCTGGAAGGGCCATAGAAGTGATATGAGTCAGGAAAAAAAAAAGTAAAGTGGGCATCTTATATACCACCCCATAGTGCTTAAAGCACTCTTTGGGAGGTTTACGGTTTTGAATTATAAAGGCTACACATTGCCCTTGCTCCCACACACTGGGTACTCATTTTATAGACCTCAGAAGGATGGAAGGCTTAGTGAACCTCAAGTTGGCTGTCAGAATCTGCTATGATCAAACACTGACTGTGATCAGAGTTTTCCTGTAGTGCTACAGTTGAACCACTTTGCAACCATTTTGAAATGGCAGTGATCTGCCATGGGATAAGCCTATTGAAGAAGATAACAGTGCCTATCCAAACCTCATTGTTGGTTTCTATGGGGACCCCACAAAAGTTCAAGCTTCAGAGACTCATAAATGTAGGTCTGCCACTGCTGTGCATAAACACACGGACAGAGCATGGACAGAGACAAAGATGTGCACACATAAAATAAAAACCTAGGAACGTCAAGGGGACCCCAGCATGTCCTGGCCCCGTGCTATGCCAGTTAGGGGCTAATAGGAACTATAGTCTAAAAAGTAACATTGCCAGACACATGTATAGATGTGTTCCACTGTGGGTTTCCTTTGTTATAAGTAAATCTCACACAAAATTTCTTTTCCATTTCCAGCATCTGACTACTGAAAGGAATAGCTCATTAAAACAGCCCATTTAACAGGTGAAACAGCATTACTCCCTGCTATGTTCTTTAGGTAGTTCAAACCAAGTGTTTGAGGAAAAGAGGGCCATGAACCCTCAAGCTTCGGTGAGCTATTACTTTAGATGTAGTCATTTCTCTTTGAGTTTTCCACTCGATACCTCTGTCACAAACATTTCTTTCTTTTTTATCCAGTTCTTGTTTAAGATACTTATTTTTATTTTATTTATTTACTTTGAATATTTTTCCTCAACTTTTCTCCTTGGAAAAGGACCCAAGGTGGCTTACTAATGAGGGACAATATACAGCTCAGAATATTTAAGACATAGTCAAGTTAAGAACAGGCCAGATGCCATCACCACATCCTGTGGCAGAGAGTTCCATAGGCTAACAACACACTGGGTAAAAAAAATTATTTTGTCTGTTATCATGGAGCAGAAGGGGGAGTACTTAATGGAGGGCACATCATTATCCCACTCTTTGCAGTCCATAACATTAAGAATAGTGACACTCGGTGGACCACAAATTGAATATGAGTCAGCAATGTGATGCAGCAGCCAAGAAAGCCAATGCAGTTCTTGGTTGCATTAATGAAAGCATAGTGTCTACAAGTTCAAGGGAAGTGACAGTACCATTCTATTATGCTCTATTCAGACCCCACCTGGAGTACTGTGTCCAGTTCTGTGCACCTCAATTTTAAAAGAAAGTTGACAATCTTGAATGGGTGCAGAAGAGGGTGACCAGGATAGTTAAAGGTCTGGAAGAAATGTCTTATGAGGAGAGGCTTAGGCAGCTGGGAATGTTTAGCCTTACAAAAACAAGGCTGAAAAAGAATATGATGTACATGTTTAAATATTTGAAAAGATGTCATATTGAAGACATGACAGATTTGTTTTCTGTGGCTTCGGAGACTAGGAGTTAGGGCAATGGTTTCAAACTGCAGGAAAAGAGATTCAATTTAAACATTAGGAAGAACTTCCTGGCAGTTAAAGCTGTCTGGCAGTGGAATATGCTGCCACGGAGGGTGGTGGAGTCTCCTTCTTTGGAGGTTTTCAAGAAGAGGCTGGACGACCATATGTTGGGAGAACTGTAATAGGGGTTCCTGCATGGCAGGGGGTTGGACTGGATGGCCCTTGAGGTCCTTTCCAACGCTGTGATTCTATGAAGAGTGCTTGGCACTATGGGCTGGTATATAAGTTGAAGAAATAAATAAATATGATGTGGGGTTGATAACGCGATTCAAAAAGTTAAGAACATAGTATTGTAGGAAAAGGGCAGAAACAAACACATTATTCAATTTTTTTGAAAGCTCTTGTATTTCTAGGGCTCATCAAATATGTGCCAAAATAGCTGAATACATCATGAAATATTAGATGCTAAAGGGTTACTTTGCAATATTCAAGGCTAGAGGTGTCAACCTGCCTCATAGTTGTGTCTTCTGCCACATGGCTAACCTCGCAAAGGCATCCTTACACAAACTGTGCATATTGGATTTGAGATTTTTCAAAAGTATACAGATGGTATAATCTAACTTTCCTGGCACAAATTTATGTTGCGCCTTGTGTGGGATTTTGATTTTCTCCATGTGTGTGGTGCAAACCCCAGTTAAGCCTTTCACTGAGCTAAGATTAGAATGCGCCGTGCTCTTGTGAACTGTGCTCTTGAGATCAAAACGCATTTGCAGAACACCATTAAATATAGACTTGAAATCGCTTCATGCCAGCCAGGAGCTCCTTCACACCTGTCAGATATAATTACTTCTTCAGAGCCTTAATAACTGATTTCATAAAAGAACCTAGAGGGAAAACGTTGCCATCAGAGTTTTGTACCATTATCTCTATAGCATTTGAACACAACATCCTCCACACCAGCTGGATAACTCAGTGGTTTAAGTATCTAGCTAGAGATTGGGGGTGGATCCTCAAAATGTCAGCCAGTGTAGCTTTGGGTGAACAGAAGAAGAAAGGAATGGTAAACCTCTTCTGAGTGCTCTCTGCCTAGAAAAACATGAAAAGGATCACCATAAATCAAAATTCACTTGATGGGACATGCACACATCAGGCTTTGCTTAATACTCTCTCCAGATACGAGCAGAGATATTTAAAATGCATCAAATTGCCCAAGCCCCAGCAGATTAAGCAAATAGTTCCTTTTCTCTGTACAAACTTGTCCTGCTGAGAAGTTTTATTGATCCTTCTGTTTTCAGAGGTATATCCACAAACCCCATAAACGTTAATATTTTCCTCCAAGGGTCCTGGGGAATGGCGTTTTTTTCCCCTTTAAAAAGACAAAATATTTGGAAACCATGTCTAGTGATCTCAAATTTTGTGGGAACTAAACTCTATCCCCCCCACCACCAACATTATAATGTCACATGCTGGGAAGGATGGTTGGAAATATTTTGCTCAAGAGCAAGTGGAAAAATTATGTCAGATCTAAAAGTAAAGAATAAGAACCAGCACCATTTTGCTGCTGTTTTTTCACTTGATGCATAGAACTTTGGGGAAATGAATTCTTCTTTCAGACATCTCAGAGAAGTTGTTCCCTAGGAAGCAGATCAACAGCCTGTCTTCTTTCCCCACTCACTCCATCTATCTGTGTTGCATTTACCCACCTATTTATCTACATGTCTATCTGTTTACATAAGTTGCTAGTTTTCTTCCAAGGCTGTGGCCCATGATGGCTTGTAAGCCAGTTAAAACAGTAGAACTAAAGCCCATTTACCAAATCCTGTCTGTGGGCGCTTTTACACGACCCCTAACATCCGCTGGTCACTTAAATTCGGACCAGAGATCGTAGGGGTTTGTCGCTCTTCCTGCATCCCCACCCCTCCGCACTTCCTGGCTGCTGGCTGCGTGAGGGGAGGGAGAAAAAAAGGGACAAAAGAATGCAGGCTTACCTCCGGTGCCAGTGGATGCCGCTCCGTCGTTGTGATTCCTTCTCTTAAAGGGGCGGGAGGCAAAAAAACAACAACAAAAAGAAGCGAGGAGAGCCCGGCACATCCGCATCAAGATCTTTCACCCTCGGAGAGCAGGTACATGAAAAGTGCGCTGGGACGCGCTTAGGTGGGGATGGTCGCATTTAATTTTCAGTAAACTCCGGAGCTGGTGGGTAAACAATTTTAAGCTCCGGAGCTGGGAGCCATTTGCAGCGGAGTTTAGGGGTCATGTAAAAAGGCCCTGTGCAAAGTTTGTGTTGCTAAATGAATGATGTCTTCTAGAGATGGGTGTTTCGTTTGGGAAGGGGACTGGTGCACAGCTGGCACTTGGAACTCAGTCCCACCCACCGGAACAAAATCAATCACTGTCTTACCTTGCTGTAGTTTGCGCTGGGCCAAACTCCAACCAGGAAGCAGCCTCTGATGCATCATCAATCCCTCTCCCTGGCGCTAGCCAATCAGGAGCTGTGCAAGGACATGTATTATCCCACCTCCCTGTCTGATTGGAAAGCACCAGGAAGAGGCGAAGATGATGCATTGGAGGCTGCTTCCTGGTTGGAATTTTGCCCAGCGTGAAGTAGTTGGTTTTTTGTTCTGGAGGGTGGGTCTGGGTTCCGAGCGCCAGCTGTGCTTGCATGTTTTGTTTTGGAAACAGTACCCTTCAAAAATGTAACACCCATCTCTATTGTCTTAATTTGATGCAGGTACTATTTAATTTAAACCAATTAAAAGCTCTCCACCAGTCCTTTCAGGTTCCGAGGCCCTCTGGGATTCCCCTTTGTTACAGGCAAGCCTTTGAAAAACTCAGGATGGGGAGCTTCTAATAGTAAAAATAAATGCCACTGGATTGCCGCAACCAGGCTTTGGACCACCAGTAGTGATCCGGCAGCACTTTTTGACTATTAAAGGCTTCCCTTCTCATCCTGAGGCTCTCAAAGTTTTCCTCAGAATAGCCCTGGGAGCCTAGAACCTGAAACCTTGTGATAGGAAGCTTTTATTAAGTTTAAATGAAATATTACTGGAATCTGATGACGACATTCTCCAAATAACTTTATGCAAGAGTATTCTGTCCAATAATATGCAAATATTAAATTATAATCAATCAATTTAATCTATTATAATATTTGAACAATTAAAATAGTCTAAAGCATCTGGATTAAAAGACTAGTGATAATTTATGTTGGATAATTATGTTGAAAGTGAAATAAAATTAACACATTAATTTATTTTCCTTAGCAAGCTGCTACTTGCTTGGAGAAAAAATTCTTTGCTTGCCAAGGAAAGAACAATAAGCAGGTTGGTGTGGGGGACATCCTAGCCCAGTGATGGCGAACCTTTTGGAGACCGAGTGCCCAAACTGCGATTCAGAACCCACTATTTTTTCACAAAGTTCCAATACAGCAATTTAACCTGAATACAGGTGGCTGTGAAGGGGCAATGTCGGGTGCCCACAGAAAGGGCTCCAAGTGCCACCTTTGGCATCCATGCCATAGGTTCACCAACAGTGTCCTAGCCTCTGTCAAATCAGAATCTGAAAGCCTGGGAGCTACTACAGAGAAGGCCCTCTCCCAGACCCCACCACCAAACAAATATCTGAAGGTACAGAGATTGCCTCATGGCACAATGGTTAAATGCCTGTACTGCAGTTAAAACTGTGCTCACGACCTGGGGTTCAATCCCAGGTAGCAGGCTCAAGGTTCACTTAGCCTTCCATCCTTCTGAGGTCAGTAAAATGAGTACCCAGCTTGCAGGGGGGGGGGATATGTTGCCTGCATACTGTAATTAAACTGTTAAGTGCCCAGAGACTACTTGAAGTGGTATGGGGCGGTATATAAGCAGAACACTTTTGCTTTAAAATTTCTAAATGCATATATAAAAATTCAAGCATTTTGAAAAATATGTATGAAAACACATAAATTTCTATGCAGCCAAAAATGTTCACACTCCCATATGAACATGAAGCAGAACAAGTGTGAGAGAGGAAATACAAAAATTCCAAGCAGATTAAATATATCCCGCCCTACTTATAGGCTTTACTGTATATTGATAATGCTGCATAGTTGCACCACCATACCATTGTTCTTAATGTCTGTGTTCAGGCAGACAGATCACAGACTCATCAGGGAACCTATTATCGCAATGCAATATTGATTTTGTAGACTTAATGGTTTTGTAATAAATAGGTCAATGAACAGACAATAGTGGAAAACTGGTTAAGCGCATGCGTAAAATGTCATGTATGCCTTGACCCTCATTCTCTTATATGAAGGATTTCCTCACCAATCCCCCTATTTCTGCATTCTGAACTCCATTTCAAAAGGTACACAGGGTGTTAAATATGAAACCTGTGCATTTCCGTTTCGAAGAATGGTTGAATAACTATATCCCCTCAACTGGAAGTTGAGTCATGGCCACTGGACTTTTTTTCTTGCGAGATTAAAACGTTTCACTACTCATCCAAACAGCTTTGTCAGTCTGAAGAAAACTAGTTGTGAGTCCTTCATTTTATAGCTTACATTGACCTCTTGTCACCCTGGTCTGAAATAGGGTCATAAGATGAACAATGGCCTGAATAGGCTAAGCAACAGTCTCAATAGCCTTAAGACGAATAATGGCCTAAAGCAATGTTGGTGAACCCATGGCACAGGTGCCAAAGGTGGCACTCAGAGCCCTTTCTGTGGGCACCCGACATCACCCCTTCATAGCTACCTGTATTCAGGTTAAATTGCTATATTGGCACGTTGCAAAAAAAAAAAGTGGGTTTTGAATCGCAGTTTGGGCGCTTAGTCTCTAAAAGGTTCACAATCACTGGCCTAAAGTATTGAAACCCATAAAGTATGGGTCATCCATCTGCTGAAGCTGTTTGGATCAGCGAAATGTTTTGCTGTCACAAGAAAAGAAGTCCACTTGCCATGACTGTAGTTCCAGATGACTGAGAATCCTCACAAATATATATCCTTCAATTGCTTCTTGAATTTTAAGCAGCAGCTGATTCAATTCTTGGGAAGAAATAATAGTTCTTGGAGAACCCCCTTCTCTGGATGGCAGGGTCCCACAGCTAACATGGCCACTTACATCTTTTCCAGAACCTGGGAAGGAAGGGACGAAGGAAGGAAGGATCATAGAATCAAAGAATCATCATAGAATCATCATAAAATCATCATAGAATCATAGAATCATAGAGTTGGAAGAGACCTCAAGGGCCATCTAGTCCAACCCCTTGCCATGCAGAAACCCCCATAAAATTATTTCTGACAGATGGCCATCCAGCCTCTGCTTAGAAACGTCCAAAGAAGGAGACTCCACCACCCTCCGTGGCAGCATAATTCACTGCCGAACAGCTCCAACTGCCATGAAGTTCTTCCTAATGTTCAAATGGAATCTCTTTTCGTGTAGTTTGAGAGACAATTGTCCTGCGTCCTAGTCTCTGAAGCCATGGAAAACAAACCAGTCCCTATTTGACCTGATCTTTTCCTTAGCCAAAGTCATATTTACATGAACTCATTCAGAATAGTAAGAAAAATAGCCACCATAACAAAATTCTGACTGTAACTGAGTACAGAGTAAGTGCACTCAGACAGAAAATCTAAGTGAGCCACACATGCAATATTGTAGCCACTCCTCGTTTTATTCAATACAAAAGGCCTCAAAGAATGAACAGCATAAATGCATTATATAAATCACACACAGCACACAGTGTACCAAACTGTATAGATGTTAATGGATAATTAGAAATATAGTGTGTGTACTTTCCCCTAACAGAACTGTTTAAATCACCAACTAGAAATCCCTCTTGACACTGTTTTTTGAAGCTTTCAGCAAAAATGTAAGAAATTAATTGGGGATGCCGGGGGCGGGGGAGAGATTTCACATTACAGGATGGGGTGCTTTTCCAGGCTTAAATTGGGTCCCAATCTGAAACCAAACTGGCTATATTTATGTCTAACAAACTAAAATATTATTCAGGAACTATGCATCTTCCAATTTATCATCCCTCTGAATGTTGCAATGCAGTTTTTAAATTGCACTGAAATGTGTGCAAAAATATGTATTCTAAACATGACTATAATTCTTTTTTGTGTTTGTGTCAGGTTTGCCTAACTTGACCCAGTTATTTGTTGAGGCATTAGGGTGGATCACAGCAGTGCAATTCGGTGTATTTATTTATTTATTTATTTATTTATTATATTTATATACCGTCCCATCTTCCAAGACAGAACTCGGGGCGGTGTACAATAAAAAGAAAAGAAACCACAGCAAGCAAGCATAATATCAGAGGCATCAGTAAAAATAGGAGGGTACAATACCCTCTGCACAGAATGGCATGGGCGGCAACAGAGAGAGAGGGGAAAAAATTAAACAAAATTAAACAAAAAGGTCGCCGTATGCCTCCTTGAACAGATGGGTTTTCTAGGCTTTTTTAAAGGTGGGCAGGGACGCTGCAAGGCACAGCTCACTACGTAGTTGGTTCCACAGTATAGGGCCCACCACAAAGCAGGCATGCAACCAAAATGTGCTCTGGCACCTTATCAATCATCCATATTTTTTTCCATCTATAAGATGGTCCTATGTATAAGATGACACCCACTTTTCCAACCCAAAATTACAGTTTCACAACCACTCAGTTCTCGCCTCGTCTTACTTCTGTGTATAAGATGACCTTCAATTTTTAATCTAACAATATTATACAAAATATAGTCTTATACATGGGAAAATACTGTAGCTGCAATTAGCCACAAGTTACACAAACGTGACACACGCACCAATAAGAGGCTGGCTAACTGGTTCCTTGAATATGTAAAAGAAGGGTGTATTTTAACATGTATATAAAATGTGAATGCCATCATACGATGCTTATAAAATTAGGCAATTTATCATAGGAGGGCCCTAAGATATACATAAAATTACACAAAGATTTATAATAAAACCACCAAGCAGACTAATGTGAAAATTGGGTGGAACAGATCTATGAAGGAGCCAAAGTGAGATTGATCTATCCATCCTTGGAGTCCCTCCGTTGCATTTTTTTATTCTCCACTAGTGGAAGGATAGGTGTTATGGCAAAAGAGAGTCTTGTATAAGACCCTTGTGGCGCAATAGTTAAATGCATGTACTGCAGCTCAAACTGAGCTCATGACCTGGGGTTCAATCCCAGGTAGCCAGCTAATGATTGACTCAGTCTTCCATCCTTCTGAGGTCGGTAAAGCTTGCTGGATTGGGGGGCAATGTGTAGCCTGCATAATTAAAATGTAAACCATCCAGAGAGTGCTTGAAGCACTATGGGGTGGTATATAAGGAGAACACTTTGTAGCACTGGTTATTTTTTTCCCACTGGATGCACTTTTTAAAATTAATTATTACAGACATACAAACATACAATAGACAATAATAAACAATAATACCATCAAACACTACAAAGTGCACACACACCCCCGGGACCATCCAGTGTTCTTAAATCTTCTCTTCCTTCTTCAACTTCTTTTTTTTCTAGTTGGCTTCTTAAGGTCCTTTTCTCCAGAACTGTGTTGGATTATACGTCGGTTGTGTCCCTTTCCCTTTTAGTAGTACATACTCTATAAATTTCCCCCAAATATCATAAAAATATCCTTTTTCATTTCCCCTCGCAAAACATTTATATTACAGGATAATTTATCATTTAAAGCTATATCCCACACTTCCTTATAACAGTCAGCAATTTTAAAATCTGGTTATGTTGACTCTGATATTCTGGGAAATATAATCAACAAGAGTACATTTCCAGATCTCTGATCAAACCTACCCAATCCACTGCATCACTCTTGGATCCATCATAGGACTAAACCTAAGTCCTGTTTAGAATGGATCTGGTACAATGAATATGATTGTTCATCTCAACCAACTTAACCCATGTGGATTCCAATGAGTCTATTCTGTAGGGGAATGATTGTGGATTTATCCCACATTGTCAACAATACACTTGGTTATGAAGGAACCTAGGCCTCCACTTTCCTGCTTCTTTTCTGTGGACTTTTTTCTTTTTTTTCTTTTTTTCTTTTCTTTTCATTTCTTTTCTTGTTTGTTGGTTTGCTTGTTTTCTGACTGAAAATTTCTGACAGGGCGACTTTTATCAGATACTACCTTGAAAGGGGTAACATCATAGCACTGAACTATAGAAAGTTGCAGAAAATATCACTGTAATCGAGAGAGACTAGAGAAGCATTGTAAGGGTGGTAGGAACAGTACCAGCAAGAGCTGTCTTGATCCAAGTATGATAAGGATGAACACTGCATCTAGAACAGCTCTCATCTGCATTGTCTCTGGCACAGAAAAACATGCATGATGATGTACAGGTTAATTATTCTTACATTTCTAGAATTGTCAATATAAAGTGCAAGTCTTTTAAGGACTGCCTTCATAAATTACACTAAGGATCTATTTTTCCAATATTGTTTCAGAGAAAGGATAGTCAAAGACATGAAGAGGATCAGTGTCTCCCATTCTTGATCTGTTGCATGTGGTATTTAGAGGACTGGGACATTTTGTCACTCAGTCTTCCTTCCTTCTAGACCAGGCATGCTGCTAATTTGTCAGTCTACTCATATATCACTTAAAGCTTGGGAAAGTAACTTTTGGGCTTATACTGCCTAGGGATTTCTGGGAGTTGACATAAAAAATACAGCTTGGTCAAGCGCTATGTCCTGTCACGGTATTGTTGTGGTCCAGCCACTTAACCATCTGACTCTTATCAACTGCCACACACAACCAGGGCCTCCCAGAAGCTGGGCCCTGTGGGTGGGCAAACTGGCCAACGTTGAATAGAACTGCCTGAAACTGACTCTGCTCCCGGCTGTCCTGTGCTTGCATCGGTGCAACACAAAGAGAGGGAAACAGTCCATTGGCGTGGAAAGGCCTCATTACTCAGAGTTCTTTGCACAGCCTCTTTATTACGGCCAGACTGTTGGCTGAAACACTTCACCTCGCCATGGGTATGGAGTTGGGCCTCTGAATCAAAATCCTGACTGCCAAGAACGAAATGAAAACATTTTGAAGAACCCGTTTCATTGTGTGTGGCAACTCCTCCACCCAACCCCATTGCCACCCAACACTCGCTGTCCTGGTGTATTTTGTAGAAGTACAACCCGGGACAAACACTCACTTTTCATATGTAAAACAACTCAATTATACAAATGGGTATGACTCTCATAAACCTTTTCCCAGTTAAAGGAGGCTTTCCCTTGGTGGAGGCTTCCCATTGTTTTTATTTGTACTTGTACTTGTTAACCGCCCGACTTTCCCTAGGGAATTCTGGGCGGTGTACAACAAATTGCAGAAACAACATGCCCCAAACACAACCCCATAGCGAGCATATGCTTTCATATGGAACAGCATATAGAATCGAATGGATTCAACCAGCTGTCGAAAGCACAACTGAGATCAAAAGCAGAGAACTGCTACTGTGCAGTTGAGAATGACTGTATCTTCCAAAGCCGTCCTAAAACAATTAGCTTACATAGAAAGGTGTGCATTAGTCACACCTTGAGTAGGGGTCCTGGGCCATTCTTTAGTCTAGTGTTTTAGGTTTAGTGTTTTATGGGAGGTTGTCAGGTCTGTATTTCCATTGTGATAGATGGGACATCCTAAGGTGCTGCTCCACTCACTTGCACAGAGAACAAGGTCTCTCTAAGAGAGACCTTGACAATGTCTACACACTTATCCATGGCCAGAATGAGTAGGGCTACCAGTCAGTAGCACCTCATTTTCTGAGATTTCAAGGCCAAAAGGTGGGAGAGAGTGGCAGTACGCTGGTAGCTGCAACCGGGGGGGGGGGGCAGGGACCTTTCCTAAGTTTGACAAAGCTTGACAAAAAGGTAGGATTTAGGATAGGGACCCCCCACAGATAGGAACAATTTGCTAGTACAGAACCGCACATTTAGATGATGGACACCCACAGTAAATTAAGGCACAGGCAGGGATGTAGTCAAGCTAAGGCATTGGCTTCTCTCTCTCTCTCTTTCTCTCTCTCTCTCTGGCTGAGTCTCAGGTATAGGTTCTCAGTTACCCTCTGAATCTCTCCCATCTCGGATTCCCACATACTAGTTCAGCTACCAGCTTCATACTGCTTAAAATGATTAAGTATAGAAGCACAAATGAAATAGGCCATCCGATGTGTTGTTGAGTTAAAATGTATGTGTGTTGGAATTGGAGAGCATGGGGCAAAGGAGAGAAGGGAACTGATTCCTGTGGAGTGGACTAATCCTATGCGTTCTCTGTAGTTTGACATGAAAAGCAGCCTCAAACGAAAGAGGGCTTCCCATTGCTGGGGAGAAGCAAGTGCATTTGGTGGGCGGCTCTAACCTTCCTTCAACTGCGGAGCTTTTCATGGCTATACTGGTGCACGCGCACACACACACATACACACACACACACACATACATACCAAGCACACTGGCATAGCAACAGCTGTGCTGTAAGATGTGTTGAATCACTCATGGTGCAACTTGTTGTGGACACTGCTTTTTATGAGAGACACACATCCAGGATTTCCAGAGGATTTGCTTCCTTTGGAATTGGAATATACTCTCCTCCTGGCCTTTGTAGAAGTTTGCAGCGGTTTTTGATGGATAGGTGGCGCTGTTCCTTTTCTTCCACTTATAAATGTAGCAAGAATTAGCAGCCTTCAACACATACGTCTGTGTGGAAAACAGATCGATTTATGTGTGTTAAAAATAAACTGTTCAGGTTCAGATTTTCAGGGGACGGGGGTGGAATTATTCTCATAAACAGGTAATCTAGCAATAAAGCCAGCAGATCGGGTGATACCCATCCCAGCATGCTTTGTTATTTCCTGGATTCCTTTGTTTCCCTCTGTGTCTGCTGGGCTGTTCCTCAACCTATTTAAAGCAGACTCAGCATACAAGTAGCACAGTGCTCTGACACACATCTTGAAGAAGGAAATACTTAATTCAGAGGCAATAATTCTTATTAATATGCAATGGCATTCTCAGTTTTGATATAAAATGTACCTTCCTGAGGACATAATTGACCAATTTATTTAGTCATATTCCCAAACCTGCTAATGCACAGCAAATAGAAATAAAAATTGATGAATGCTTAGTGATTTTTTCATTTGTTCATTCATTAGGCTATAACAGGCCTGCCCAACAAGTCGACCGTGGGCAGGGCCAGCACTCCCATTAAGGCGCCCTAGGGTGCCAAAATGGAGAGAGAGTGCTGGCAAGCCTGCCGTCCCCCCGCTGCCCCCGCCGCCTGTCCCCCTGCCTGCCAGCTGCCCGTTGCTGTCCGCCTGCTGCCCCACCCCCTGTACCCATCGCCATCCACCCCTGCGCCTGTCACCGTCCCCCGCCATCCGCTGCTGCCCCGCCGCCCCACCCCCGCCCCTGCCACCGCCCCGCTGCCCAGCCACCGCCTGCCTGCTGCCCCCTACCCTGCCACTGCCCCCGTCTGCCCCAACCCCCCGCCCCTCGCCTAGGGCACAAAAAAAACCTAGCACCGGCCCTGACCATGGGCTACCGGGAGCCCGCAAAGGGTTCAAAAGTAGCCCTTCAGCCACCAATTTAAAAAGTTAGGAGATAAGTTCTCCACCCCTCCCTCCCCCATCCCCAAGAACCACCACTGCCCTAAGCAAAGTTTTGGGTCTGTCAGCCCACTGTCTCAGGGGCAGTTCAAGGGCCATGGCGTGGTCCCTTACTCCCCGCTCCAGCCACACATGCACTCCTATAAGTAGACCCAGGGGCCCTTGGGGAGATCAAAGTAGACCACAGGGCCATTTGGGAGAAAAAAGTAGACCACGGGCTGCTCAAAGTTGGAGAGCCCTGGGCTATAAAATGGTCCCCAAAGTACTTAGAAATATCATGTTTTCAGGGAAGATTCCCCTGACACTTTCCATTTTCCTGGGGGGGGGGCTTTTTAAGGCTATATAAACTTGAGTTGGAAAGTGGGAGAGATCTGGGAAGCTTTCCTGCAGTTTTTGACTCTCTACATGTTTTGGGTCCATTATATAGAATTTTAAAGTAAAAAACTGAGTTGACAAATTGATTCATCATAAGAAAAATGATAAATTTAGTATTCATGATTTGTCAACCATGAAGTATCATGAATAAAAACAAATTGTTTTGATTCATGCCCATCTCTATTCATTTCAGTGGTTCAGATTCCTGTATCATTTCAAAATAAGCACAGATACTGTACTTAAGAGGATGCTTTGCTTTGCTTAATTTTCTCTGCAACATTATACCTTTGTGAGGATTTTAATTATAAGTCTGAAATCCTGTTGCACACTTATGAATTCACTCTTAGAGGTGCTTTATTGTAGATCAGGAAATCTCTGTACACCTTATCTACTACACGCCAAGTAGCATGACCCAGTATGTAACAGATATTGTTTATGAAGAGTTCTTAACTTACAATAACTCACTTCTAAAAGTGACACAATTTCTGTAATTGCACAACAAAATTCCAGCCATTGTGTGGAATTCATGGGCATAAAATGTATATGCAATGATATTACAAATGCAATAGATATGTCGCAATGAACTGCAGAAAACAAGGAATTATACACAGTATCATAGCCTTCCAGTGGTGGTGGGGAAACCATCATTGAGATTATTATGAAAGGCCACAAAAAACAGTACAATAGCCAAGTACCTTGATCTCCCATCAAACACAAGTTTTCTTTATACAATAGGACATCTTTACCCACTGTTTCAGCTACCACAGTTGGTAGATTTGACATGAAGACTGCTCACTACCATTTAGGACCTCTCACACAATCTCCTAGCCAACTTGGTCAGTTCATATGTTGCTGGAGGATTCTGAGAACTGCAGTCTAAAAAGAGAAAAAAAAATTAAAGCTCCAAAATGCATACTATATCAGGTATCCAGAAAAATTCAAAATATTTGACCAAGCCAAGGTTTAGGCAGGGTCTGTAATAAAGCATGGTGGATTTGTCTTTCAAACAAGTGCAAAATGTGCCACTTTAATTTCAGTACAAATTCCCAATCAACTTACAAGAGGATCGCTCATGATGAGCTCATCAGAGGTTGCTCATTCCTTCTACCTCCAGCCTTCAGATCTGACTTGACTGTTAAAAGCTGCTGTCTGAAGAGTTGCTAGAAATAGAAGTGCAAGCAGCCCACTGCATATGAAATCATGTCTGGATCCATACCTTTAAAAATACAAGCAGAGGGTGTTGCTGCAAGGACAGGACAAAGAAGTCAGCTTCTTCCAGATCAGTTGCATGCCTCTTTATCCCACCCAAATGCCTTGATTATTCAATGTTTGGAGTAGTCAGTTGGTCTTCCCAGTGAACTCCAGTGCCTTGGCCAGAGTCACAGCTGACACAACGTGGTTTTGGGTGATGTTTTTCTCTGATAGCTCCTTTTCAGGGAAAGCTTCACATAGAGTTGGATTTACTATTGGGCAGACTGGAACAATCCCCTAGGTAGCAGATGCTAGCTGCTGCAGCAGCATGATGCTGGTGGGAGAGAGCTACATGCCATACAGCTTGCGCTGAATGACCTAAAATAGCCTGTTACCTTTAGGTGTACAGGAACATGGTATCCCATTATCAGCCTGTATTGCCAATGATAAAGGACTGTGGGAGTTGTGGTACAAAACATCTGGGGGGCTGAGGTTTGGCCACCACTGTGGTATACGAAGGGGTGACATATCATTTTTGTCTTAAGGAGCAACATATCTTGAATAACCCATACCACCAACAGTTACACAGCTATGCGTAATAAAAGTGGACATAAGCCATGAAGTTAACTGCCCCAAAGAAGAACAGCTAGAAGCATCCAATTCTCTATGGCCGGAGGATGGGCTTTCTGGTAACTTTCAGAGAATAACTGAAGGATGGACCTTGTCTATAGAGAGCAATTACCATCACACCACTGAAATGAGCAGCTGGAAGTCAGAGTCCCTGGCACTAATTAGACACTGAAGTGCTCCTTTGGAGAGTGAGAGAGAAGAGGTGGTAGGACCATTTTGATTGGTCTCCCAGTTCTCATGGTCTCCTCTCGCTTTGGTCTGTGTGTATGTGATCACATTTACTGCTTCTACTGGGGTGTAGCATATTTGGAGTTGCCTATTCTCCCTTTGGAGCTGCCATTTTCAAAAGTTATGACTCCTACCATCTGAAATGGGCAGGTGGTACGTTTTTCTTCCAGTAGCGCTGTCATGGAGGAGGAAGTCTGTCAGGTATAATGGGGCTCTTCTCCTTTCCCATCTCTTGCCCACTTCCTCATTATAATTCTTTTGTCAGTAGAGTTGTTCCAGGCTTGCCTTTATGTTAGGTGCAATAAGTCCCCACTGCAGATGGCAGATGGTAAGAGGTGACAAATCCCACCCACAGTCCATCAACACTTGGGTTCTCTGGCGCCTGCTGCTACCTTAGTGCACCAAAGCACCACAGATGTTGTTCTTGTTCAAACAGCATGGCTGGCTGCCTTCCCTTTCCAGAAAAGGCCAAAAGTGAGTGTCCTTTCTCAGAGTGAAGTGTGGTGGGTGAACAGCCCAGGAAACTGCATAAGACCTATTTAGTCATCCAAGAACGGCTGCTTTGAAAGCATATATATAAAGGAAGAGAGGGTCTTTCTGGTGGCTTCTCACGGGACTCGCTTCCATGACTTCAGGAGGTCTTATGCATGATCTATAGAAAAGCAATGCTGTTGCTTTCCTAAACAAGCTGCTGCCCACTGGATTCAACTAATTCATATTTGACTATTGGTGCAGAAGTCTCCAAGTGTTTGAATTATACAGCTGTAATTACAGTGATGACCCACAATTGTTTAAGTAAAAAGATGTCTGTTTTGTATTTCTTCTCCTGTGGGATTAAGACTTGATACATTTGTTTTTCCTGAACTAATTATATATCTTCACACTGCCAAAGGTCACAATGTGCTCTATATAAACACCAATTAATTAAGTTTCACAAAGCACTCATGCACTAGATAGATGTTACAACAAGTAACTAATATTATGTAGGGACAGAGACAGGGAGAATGAAAGGGACTTGCCGTAATGCATCAGCAAATAGGTATTTAAATGCCACAAGTGTAGGCTCGTATCCTTCTGCTTTACACCCTCCACAAGATGCTTTCCAGATCTCAGGAAGCCTGCCGAATACTTTCAGCATTGACTCAGACACTTTGGCATTAGTTTTTTTTTTGTTTTTTTAAAGATAAACTAGCTGAGATTTAAGATGCTAACCTATACTATTAATAGAAAACCAAATAGAAGACTAGACTAGGTGATACCTTTAGGCTACTAGTAAAATAACAAAAAATGCTAATATTTTGAGGGCAATACTTTCTCTTTCAAAGCTGTACCAAAAGTTCAAGCAGGGCAAAAGATGGATTTGCCAAGAGTTAGTTCTTAGATGTAGAGTTTTTGGAAATCACTTGTGATTTCTCTCACATTCAAAATAGAACAAACAGAATGAAATTCTCGCTCATTCCTGTGGATTGGGCTTGTTTTGCATTTGGAGAGGATTTTTGCTAATTTAGAATCCCAATAGTTGATTGTAATGCTTCTCTAAGATCATTTTGGTCTGTACCTCTTGAAAGTACCTCTTGAAATCTTAGTAGCAGCAGAAACTTTTACGGACTATGTCACAGTTCTTGTCACTGGTTTTCAGTTACAGATAGTTAGATTTAAAAGTAACTTTTATCGCACCTTTCCACTACAGAACAATACTTAAGATTAAAAACAGATTAAAACAGATTTTAAAAAATATTAGACCATAAAATCATTAAAACTGGAATAACCACAGCTGTTAAAATAATAATAAAAAACCATACCTTAAAAAGGCCAGTGTGAAGAGATGTGTCTTCACAACCTTCCTAAAAATAGCAAGAGTGATAACTGAGAAAAATAGATCCCACAATTCTAATTCTTCTTCTCCTCATATGAGCAGCTGTGTCCTCAATGAGTTGTGTGACAGCATCATTTCCATGATTTGTGGTATGACTGTAAATCATCACTTGTTTTGTTCTCACAGGTCAGAATGATAAACTTCAATATACTTCTTCCTTCTAGGCAAGATTGCAAAAGATATTGTGCAGTCACTCACCCACGATAGCATAGCTAACAGGCCTACGTAAAGGGGGGGGGCAGAATTGAAGCTTGGAATAATTGAATAAATGCAGTCTGGACCAAATGGTGTGTGATGACCAGTGTTCTTTGCAACAAGAAGATTAGCAACCACCTGAAATAGAAAATATGCATAACAGTTATTTGACCAATTGCACTCTATGGTGCCGAATGCTGGCCAGCAATGAAAGAAACTGAGCAGCACCTTGATGTCATGGAAATGAAGATGGTGTACTGGATCAGCAGTAACACTCAACTTTTTTTTATTGAAACCGACAATCCAGATAGAGGCTTGCAATATCCCAATGTATCTGTTGTCATTGCCCTTATCAGTTAGAACATAAGAACATAAGAAGAACCCTGTGGGATCAGGCCAACAGCCGATCTAATCCAACTTCCTGTATCGCACAGTGGCCCCACCAATGCCTCTGGGAGCACATGAGACAACTAAGTACCTGTCTCCTGATACCCTGCGCCTGGCATTTTGAGATACCCTCCTTTTAAGCCTGGATGTAACACATATTTCCATCATGGCTTGTAACCCAAGATGGACTAGTACCCCTAAAGTAATTAGAGAATTTCTGTAACTCTTCATGGCTCATCCGCCATCGTATCCTCTATAGTGCCCACCTTAAGCATGTAGGCTGGCCATCTGTAATGCTGTACTGAGGAAGGGCCTCTGTTTAAACAAACTGTCCAGCCAAGTGTGGTTTGAAGGCCATCTTAAGATATAGACCTTGAGGCTATCGACCAAGCACCATATGGGCCATCTAGTAAAAATTCTCTCAATATCTATTGAGAATTGAGGCTCTGCGGTTCTAAGATCATCACCATCATCTGTGGGAACTTTTCTTTGCAGGACATGTTTTTCGGAGGAAGCTTCAGTGAGAGCACACTCTCCTGACTTTTGCCACATTGGTATATCTGGAAGCAAGTGGCCTTCTATTTCACCTTTACCTTGAGGCAGGGCTAAAAGGGCTAAAGGGAACTGCTTCCTATTACAAGCAATGTTTTCATTAATGCTCCAATGTATGCTTATGAACTTTGATAAGATGAATAAAAACAAGCCTTCTGGGATGAACTCAGACAGTTTTTGTCTATCTCTGTGTTTGATCAGCTGCCTGAAAAAGGCACCCCACTCTCTCTCTTTCTCTGTGTGTGTCCTTTGTCTAATCAATGTCAGATTGCTTTGGAACTTTTCAGCAAACTCCCACAATCATCATCACCATCACCATCATCACCAACAAAACATCTTAAATTGTCATAATTGGTTCTAAATGAATATCTATACATATAAATTAGCATGTATCATTTGATGCAAATCCCTGCCTGTTCTCCCTTTTTGGTGATATGCTAAGTGGCACCTTTTTCTTCATATATACTTTCACAGGGTTGATTATGGCCTTGTTGACATTCTGGAGGTCACTTGTTCATAGAGTCAGCATAATATAGAGATGACTTGATGACACCCAGCAACAACTACTACAGTATATGGGACCAAAAGTTGAAACTAATTTTAAGAACACACACTCTAAATAATTGTGTGTTCTTGATTCTGTTATATGACATGAAATTGTGACATGAAGCTTTTAAAAACAAGACAGAAGCTAGCTTTATTGCAGCATTTCAGTGTGACTGATGAACTAGTATTAAGAAGGCCAAGAAAATATAAAACACATTACACTAAAATACCTTTGTTACTTAATGGGAAACTGAGATTATTGCAGCAGATGATTCAAAGTAAAATAAATGGGAGAAGAATTGTAAAACGGAGAATAACTTCCTGGCTGACATCCTTGAGAGCTGGTTGGGATTCAGCCCAAATCCCCCTTTACCACTATTTTAACCAAAGTCAGAATAATAATTATACTATTTGACCTCTAGGAGGAGGAGAAGGAGAAGAAACAGCTCAATTCAGGTAGATCAGCCTGAATTGACCGCTGAATGCTATGTCAAACTTATGTAAATCTCATTGATTCAATGGGCTTTAGTTAGGAATAGGAATTGGATTTAGGCCTCAGATATCTTGCAATTACACTCTTAAGCACGAGAGCCAGTTATCATGGTGACCGTCATGGGCCCAATTGTAGAGAACACACAGCCTCTACCTAAATAGTTGGGGACGTGTGGTTATATGCACCATGTGCCAGATGCTATTTAACTTAATCCTGGGAATCCCCATTTGGCGTTTAAAGGAAAGACTGTGTCATCAGTCAGCACCTCCTCAAAGCTGGTTCCATAGAGGAAATCCAGTTATTTAAACTGGGCCAGAGTTTATTTAGAGAACATGTCAGTGCATAACATAGATATTGGTTGCTACTATGACAATCCAGACAATTTAGTCAAGGAATTTCTAATTTAATCTTCAGAGAAGAAATAACATGATATAGATTGTTGTTGTTGTTGCTGATGATGTTCAGTCATTCAGTCATCAGACTCTTCGTGACCCCATGGACTAGAGCTCACCAGGCCTTCCTTGTCCTTCACTGCCTCCCGGAGTTTGGTCAAATTCATATTTGTTGCATCAATGACACTGTCCAACCATCTCATTTTCTGCCGTTCCTGTTTCCTTTTGCCTTCATTCTTTCCCAACATCAGGGACTTTTCCAAGGAGTCCCCTCTCCTCATGAGGTGGCCAAAGGACTGGAGCCTCAGCTTCAAAATCTGTCCTTCCAATGAACATCCGGGGTTGATTTCTTTCAGGATGGATAGGTTTGATCTCCTTATAGATATAGATAACATATGATATAGATAACAACTAACAAAAACATAAAGGATAGAAATCAACAGGAGGAGCAGAGAAATGGCAAAAGTAAACTAAAATAATTTGCAAGTCTAGCAACACACATCTGGACAAAGATAAAAGTTTTCATGTAGCTTTGAGAGGGCATGAGCCTACGACTGGCCCTTCTATCAGACAGGTTGAAGCAACTTTCCCAGGGAACAAGTGCTAAAGGGCTGCAACACAGATGTATCTCCTGAACACCTGGCCCAAGCTCCTTTGCTGGATGAAAGAACCAAAGGCAACTTACATCATTAAAAAACAATATTGAAAGCCAAAAAGAATGTGTATAAGAATACTAAAAAGGATCAAGCAAATACCACTCTAAGAAATGGCAAACAAAAGCAATATGAAAAGCATTCAAAACAGTAAGACACAAAAATACAGTACCTCACAAAATCACTACTCAGAGAGCCAATCACAGGGGTGGGGGGATGCATGCCTAAAGGTTTTATCCACTTGCAAACAAGAAATATGGGACCAGCCTGGCCTCCTCTGGCTTCCTATCCAAACTGTCTTACTGCCAGTATTATGTAAATGTCAGCAGCAGGTGAGTTGATCTGGCGATCTACTGTGACAATTAAGGAGCTGTCATGGTTTTCCACGCTATCCTGCTTAACCTTTGGAAGTGGATGGACCCAAATAAAGTTTAAAAAGAAATGACTCAATAGGAAGGGCCAGGCAAGAGGTGGACACAGCACTTAATTTTTAGGTAAGAGACGTTGGTTTTCAAAGTCCACAGGACACAATGGCTGAAATCTTTTAATGGACCTATTCAAGTTGCAACTTACTAAGCTAAGCAACAAGTTTTCAGTTTCTGTGAAGCTTTAAAAGATTGTTCTGCATGATAAAGGAAAAGAGTCATTCTCTATTACAAAATAATGAAAGGTATTGCCTTACCTCTGTTTTATATCCTGCTTTAATAATGTGCACATAACAATTGTCTCCTTTGTACCATATGTACACTTTGTCCTTGTGTTGTAGTCATCACAGCTCTGTTTAAACTTCTTTTTCTTTTTGGGCTTAATCGGATCTGCATCACAGTGTAATTCTGCTGTACACTGATGATGACATAGAATGTGTAACCAATTTGAAGGGTGTAGCATGTATCGCCATGTTGTTAGGAGGACCCTGTTAGCATACGATTGCACATAATTTATATTGAATGCCTCAGTGGTCCTGCTAACTGAAGTACAATCAGTGCTTGGAAAAGTGAGTTTTTATTACAAATCCCAGAATCCCCTTGATGAGTATGACTAACAACCCTGCTAATTGAAGGACTGTAAGTCTTGAAGTTTTAAAAAAGGACCCTTTTTTCTGAGGATATAATGCCTTACAACTGCCACCTGGTTACCTGCATGTAGCTCCAGAGGCAGCAGGTTTTAGAGACACAGGCTATAACAAAAGTGTTTTCATCTGTTATGAGTAGTAGAGATGGGCACAACTTGGAAATTTTTTTTTTTGAGTTGTCGTTTTTCGGGATGGGTCCGTTTTGGCTCGTTTCCGTTTTTCGCAAAATTTTTCAAAAATTTGTCGTTTTGTTTTTTGTTTTTTTGTTTGTCGTTACCACCGTGATTTAGCGCGACTTGACTTCCCAGAGCATGGGGTAGGGGGTAAGGGTTAGGCTTAGGGTAACGGTTAAGGTTACAGTGGGTTAGTGGGCTGTACCTCTGGGTGCCTCTGGCCCACTAAGAACACAGTGTACTGGCGTATGGGTTCAGGTTCGGGTTCGGGTTAGGGTTTAGGGTTCGGGTTTGTGGGCTTTTAATGCCCTCTCTGGCACACCCAGAAGTCTCAGCAAAACCTGGCCATGCGATTGGTGGAATGGCTCCAAAAATTTGCATGGTCCTATCCCATGGCCAGCCCATCATTGCGCGTGCGCAGGTGTAAAAAAATAAAAATAAAATAAAATAAAATAAAATCAACGGAGACGTATTTTGGCAAGACAAACCCACTGCTGCTACTGTAAAAATTCAAGCATTTAAACTAGCTAATTTTCGCATGTTTCTGTGATGCTTCGGTGGGTTTTTGGACCACGATTTCAAAAAAAATATTGCGGTCGCCATTTTGGATCCCCCCGCCCGCACACCGCATGGCAAAGGCAGATGAGACTATGCCCCCCCGCCTGGTACCAGCAGCGCAGCAGTAGCACTAGCCAAGGAGAGGGGGGCGGGGAAACCCCCCCAAATAAAACACCCTTCTGGCCTGGTAGGTGCCCTCAGACAGTTTTCGCCTGCTTTTAGGGCTGGGAATCGGGGTTTTTTTTTTAACTTTTAAAAACTTTTTTTCTGTGCCGCTTGGCATCGTGGGATCGCCGCGATGCCAGGAACGACAATGACAAATCAGACCCAATTATTCTTTAGTTGGTTCGAGTTCGAGTACTGGCGGAGTAATTCCCGTTACCGTTTCCATTCCGTATGAGTAGAGATGGGCACGAATAAAAATAATGGCGTTTCGTTTGTCATTTGTCGTTGAGAAGGCCGTTTCATTTCATTTCCGTTTTTCGTGAATTCTTTGAAAAATTTTCATTTTCGTTTTTCATGTTTTCGTTTGTCATTTCTACTGGCTTTTTGCGCAATTTTTAAAGCATTTCCGTGCGTGGGTGTCTCCCAACGGCCCAGACCAGAGGGAAAACACTAAAAAAAATTCATGCTGGCAGAGACACAGTATAGACTAGGTTTGCAGGGAGGCTGCAAAGGCAGTGGCGGGCGTTGCCCAGGGTGCAAGGCAGCCGCAGAGTGACTGCACTGTGGGGCAGGGGAGGGTACTCACTGAGAGGTATGCACACACGCTCACAGGGAGGTTGCAGGACTGAAGCTAGAGTCACAGAGACAGCAATCCCACCCTAACTCCCACCGGAGACTGCAAGGAGGATGGGGGTTGCCAGAGCTTTTTATGCCCTCTGTGGCTGCCAGACCTGCCCAGTCTGCCACCTGGGCATGCTGTTGGTTGAAACTGTCCAATAATTTACATGATCCCATCACATGGCTTGCCTCCATTTTGTGGCTGGAGTGGCGACATCAATTTTGTCATCCTTAAAGGGAAAAGAAAAATACATCGCGATGGGAGAAGACAAAAACAAACATTTTAAGGACATTATCGCTGCATTATTATGGATGTCCAGGGTGTTTTAATACCCAAGAAATCAATATTAGGCATCTGGGAGCCATTTTGGGTCGATGTCCCCTAACTCCCCTTAAAGGAAAAAAATACAGCGATCTGAGAAAAGACGTAAATGCACGTTTTAAGGACCCCCCCCGTAGGAATTATCAGACAGTATAAATAATTATCGCTGCGTTTTTATGGATGTCCAGGGTGTTTTTTAACATTTAAAACAGCTCATTTCATTGCACGCCACCAGTAACGAAAACGAAATGTAACGAACATTTTCATCACAATTTCCGTTTGTTGTTTCATTACGTAGCGGAATGAATAACGAATAACGGAAACGAACAAATGTTCGTTTCATGCCCATCTCTAGTTATGAGCAAGTCACTGCCTGCAGAAAGTAAGAAGAGTGAATTGTGCACTTGTACATACATAGCCATTAACCAGGGACTAAATCAAAGTTAAATGTCTGGGTAATATCCAAAAGATAGTGGCCATGTGCCAAGTTTAACATTGTAAGTGTAACACAAGCCAGAATCCTGGAAAGTTTCCATTAAAACTAGCAAATATAATTATTTTGTTCTTCTTTGAAAATTCTCCTTCTATCAGCCCCAGCTTCAGAAAGTTAGCAGTGTGGTTTGACTAAAACTCTTGTTTTCAAAGCTTTATTCAGCTAAGCAATCTTTGTAAAATGGAATACTCCGTGGAACTCCAGCCTTTTATTCTTGCCTTTTTGGAAACCTAAGAACAACCACAATAATTGGCAAAGGGTGCGCTAATGAGACAAATAACCTACTTAATAATTTATAAATTCAACGTTAACCATTGTTGCTATGTGGCACCTGTTTGTACCAAGGGGCAGGCGAATTGACTGGGGTGAACGAGTGTGAAAAATTGCTCCTGTGTCCCAGAGGACATTGGTTCCATGTGTCCTTGGTGAAACAAGTGAATAAATAAATTTTTAGTTTAGAGGCAGAGACTGAGGAAAGATACTTTTTGGACTACAGCTTCCAGAATGCCTGGAATCACCTGCCATGTTGGCTGGGGTACTCAGGGTGATTGTAGCCCCCCCCCAAAAGTAACTTTTCTAAAAACTGTACTCAGTAATATACACTTGTTGATGAAGCAGTGTGGACATCAAATGAACAGATTGCAGGAATCAGATGCGCTACAAGAAGATCTATATTAGAAATGAGTGTAACAGGCATACAGTAATCTTGTAAAAATTATTGTATGTTTCATGAAAGTCCATTGGATGACACCTGCTATGCAGCATTCTCAGCACTGGGAATGAGGCAGAGCATTGCTGTGTAAAGCATACCTCCTGCCATGTTGCTTCCTTTAAACTCTCTCTCTTCCATTGGAGCCATGCTCAAGGAAAATGTGTGTTGTGAGTGCCAAAAGCATCCTCTTAGTGCCCCAATCAGTAGATTGTTTTGCACAACTATGTCGTATTTTGCATCAGAGTACTACATGTTTAGCACCTCACCTATTCTGAATAGAGATGGGCACGACTAGGGAAAATGATGTTTTCGAGTTGTCGTGTGTCGGAGGCAGCCCGTGTCGGCTCGTTTCTGTTTTTCGTGAAACTTCGCAAAAATTAGTCGGTTCGTTTTTTCGTTTTTTCGTTGTCGTTATACTGGTTTTTTGGGGGGGGTAGCGGGCTCCTGGAGGCGCCTCTGTGGGGTGGGTGCCTCCTCTGGCCCGCTATAAAGGGAAAGTGGGCTCCTGAAGGCACCCATGGGTGCCTCCTATCCTCACCCACTAGGAAGGGGCAGCAGCAGGCTCCAAGAGACCCCTCAACATGGGGGTCTCCCCTCCTCACCTGCTGCTGCAAAATGGCATGCATAACCATATGGATATGCATACCATTTGCAGACAGTGAGACCACCTGTTCCATTGGTACGACCCTCCGAGGAGTGGGTTGCACCTGCCATGTCCCACAAAGAAGGGAATCGTACTTCCGTGTAGTGCAATGCAAGTAGATCTGGCTATGGGTTAAGGTGGGTTAGTGCAAGGGCTAGGGTTAGGCTACTGACGGGTAAGGTTACGGTGGGCTATTGGGTTGCACCTCTGGGTGCCTCTCTGACCCACTAAGAAGACAGTCTGTGACGTATGGGTAAGGAGTCAAGGATTAGGGTTAGAAGGTTAGGGGGCTAGGGCAGGTTGTAGGGGGCTTTTTGGCACATCCCAGAAGTCTCAGTGGCCAAGTGGCCATGCAATTGGTGGGATGGCTCCAAAAATTTGCATGGTCGTCCACTCCCACATGGCTGGCCAGGCCACTGGGCCAGCCCATCATTGCGCACTGCGCAGGTGTAAATAAAATAAAATAAAATAAAATCAATGGAGGACAGAGGAGGAGAGGAGAGACATTTTGTTGCAAGAAAAAACCCACTGCTACTGTGAAAAATCTGGCAGTTTATAAATTTCCGCATGTTTCTGTTGTGCTTGTGTGTTTTTGGACCACGATTTCAAAAACAATATTGCGTTCGCCGCCCCATTTTGGATCCCCCGCCCGCACTGCATGGCATGGCAACTCGAGTCCGGCTGCCCAGGACAGGAGACGGGGGAGAGGCGGGACCCCCCCTCCAGAAACAATCCCTCTGGTAGGTGCCCTGCGCCCTTAGTCAAGCAGGCATTTTTCCGCCTGCTTTTTGGCCCGGGAGTTTTTTCCTGTGCCGCCCGTGCCGCTTGCTTGCGCTTTGGCGGCCGGCGGCGAGACTGGGCTTTTTGCTGGCTGCGAGCCTGCGGCGAGTCCCACCAGACCAGAGCATCCCAGGACGGAGGGGGGGAGGCCGGGACCCCCCCTCCAGAAACAAACTATCCCTCCGGTAGGTGCCCTTAGTCAAGCAGGCATTTTTCCGCCTGCTTTTTGGCCCGGGAATGGGTGGGGGGAGAGTTTAAAAGTTTTTTCCTGTGCCGTCCGTGCCGCTTGCTTGCGCTTTAATTGCGGCGGGCGGCGGCGAGACTGGGCTTTTTGCTGGCTGCGAGCCTGCGGCGAGTCCCACCCACCAGAGCAGCCCAGGAGGGAGGAGGGGGGGAGGCCGGGGACCTCCAGAAACCACCCCTCTGGTAGGTGCCCTGAGGCACGGCAGGCATATTTCCGCCTGCTTTTTGGCCGGGAACCGGGTTTTTTAACTTTTAAAAACTTTTTTTCTGTGCCGCGTGGCATCGTGCGATCGCGCGATGCAAGTAACGAGCACGACAAATCAGACCAAAATTGTTCGTTCGTCGGTTCGAGCTCAAAGTCTGGTGGAGTAATTCCCGTTACCATTTCCGTAGAGTAACGGAACCGAGGAACGGAAACGGAAACGGGAATACCGCTAAGTCGTGCCCATCTCTAATTCTGAAGCATATCTCAGCACCCACATCAAGGGGGAAAATACTTCTGCAAATGAAAGCCAGGATTGAAAATGCTAAATTTTAAGAAAAGTAGAAAATGCTGGGAGAGGGCAGGGAGAAATATAGTCCCATCAAAGCCCACACAAGAGTCAGTCATTCCACTTATGTTCACCTACACACACAGTCCTCAGTGTCATGAAGACTAAGTGCGGTGACCTAAAAAGAAAATCCAAGAAAATAAACAAATGTTTCAAGTACATTCCTTGGAAGCGGATTGGCTACTCTGTTGGGTAGAGAGGGAGTTCAATTTAAGCCCTTCTCAGGAAATATTTGGGCTTACATTGTTTTTTGTTTATTTGTTTTTAGGAAATGTTTGGATAACCCCTGAAACCTCTGTACCCAAGGCTGGGAACTACTACTAAAATATTATAGTTACTCTGCAAAAGGTCTGAAGTTATTCCCCTTTACATCGTGGTTTTAATGCAATGTATTTATTGCTTAGTTTTTTAGAGGGGGTGCGTCATACTCCCACCAGACCATAGGCCACCTATGACTATTAGAATATTAGAAAGAGTTACTTGTGATTGTCAAGTTATTTCAAAGCTTAGCAATTACCAGCATGGAGATAGCAGGTGTTGCCTGCAAAGCAGGTGCTCTGCAACTAAGCTTATATGTGGAAACCAAATTATCATTTGCTGAATAGCCTTGCATAATTCTAGTCATATGGGTAAGTACTATGTTGAACCAGATCTTGTGTGTGTGTGTGTGTGTGTGTGTGTGTGTGTGTGATTTTATTTTATTTTGTAACAGATTAATTATGCACCGCTTATTCAATGAGGTTAGTGAAACAACTAGCCCAAAGAAGTTTATTTTGAGTGTTCACAGGGTTAGTCACCAAACAGAAACAACCTGACTGAAGGAATGTTAATATCTCTGACCAAACGACATGCCTGGTTGCAAAGCAAACAAGCTGCTGTTGAAGTAATGGCAGTGCTATTTTCCACATCAGGCTGATTACAAAATTGTTCTGGCTACACTTCTTCATCAAGACCTCTGGGAAAACTCCACAGCAACCCACTGAATCTCCACCCAAGATCCACTTCATTCCAATGGAATGCAGTAATGATAATAATTATAGGACAAAAGCAGCCTTTTGCCATCAGCAGGCTACGTATTGCAGGGCTGCACACAGTTATTCTATTTCTTAACAATAGAACCTTTTTGTAATATTGTACAGGGAACTTAGCATCATCCGGGCATCTCATGCTGGACGACCATCGACTAGACCTTTATGCTCATGGACACAAAGACAAGGCACCCGTGTCCCCATGGGAATCTAGAAATGCTGAAGGATGCTTAGGGATGAATGGGTTGTAATCTAGACTGAAACATTGATGACCTCACCATCCTCTAATAAGTAAAAGGGCAAAGCAGACATGCCACATCCAGTGGTATCCTGACTTAAGAGCAGCTTGACTTAAGAGCAATTCGACTTAAGAGCGGGAAATTGTTGGCGTTTTAAGTGCCACCTTACAAATTTTAGATATGATCTGCTTGACTTACAATTTTTTTCATTTTTAATTTTTTAAACTTTTTTGTTTCAATTTTTTGATAGGTACCCTGACTTAAGAGTAGTTTGACTTAAGAGCATACATTCAGAATAGATTAAATTCATAAGTTGAGGTACCACTGTACTAGGTGGGTTATGCTTCTTTTCTTGATCAAGCAAAATGCCTTCTATGTCTCTGTACCCAAAATAAGAATCACAGGAATGGCGGGGGGAAATACACCATCTGTTCACTTGGAAAAAATAAATTTATCAGGATATAGATTGGGAGGCATCCACTGACAAAACCAATTTGTGTATTAGTTTGCCAAGATTCTGCAGTCATGTGCCTAATTAATGTTAGGAAGAAATCTGTTTCCTGGCATTGGTTGTGACACTGGCATATCCGATTGAGGGAGGAATGTTCTTCACATATTTCCTTGGAAAGATGTTATCATTTGTTATGTAGGAGCACTGTGAAGCCCTGCCCTTAATGTGCAATGAAATCAAGTCATTCCCCCCCATCTGACAATCATATATATATATATGATTATATGTTTATAAATAGGACAAGTGGTTCATCTGATAACAGCTTCAACTTTAATTGCTTTCAGGCAACTATCTCCCACCCCACCCCCAACTTAACCTGCAGGCTTGCAAAATCTTGTCTAGACAGCTATGACACGAACCTGTTCGCAGCTGCTTGCTGCTGAAGGGAAAATATGCAAAACTAAGTTTACCTGTTAACCTAGTTTGCATTTGATGTTTCTTTGGGGGGGGGTAAGAAAGAAAGAAAGAAAGAAAGAAAGAAAGAAAGAAAGAAAGAAAGAAAGAAAGAAAGAAAGAAAGAAAGAAAGAGACAGACAGACAGACAGACAGACAGACAGACAGACAGACAGACAATGATATTCTTGCTCTTTACTTCCTTCACCTGTCATAACAATAGTCTAAAACCATGTTGGAGGAAACAGTGATGTGAAATATTCAGGGCTACTAAGCCATTGAACTTAATTCTCATCTTCCACACCCTATTCATCTCAGCCCTGGCTGCCTCTTCTACTTCGAAACTGTGTGGTAATTCTGCAATCCATTTAAATTCCTCAAAGGCACCAAGAAGACTTGCCTGAGGCCTTCTCAGCAACAGAATGTATATCTGTTGAGTAAAGCTAGAGGAAATCCATAAGCAAAGGTTCTGTTTCATTCAGGATCCCTATTCAATTGTCTTGTTGCTACTTGACCTAAAACTACTTACCAAGAGTAGTTTGCCCAGTTCATACTTGTCAGACTGGCTTTATTTTAACTATTATTCACTAGTGGGAAGAGTACTTCCTTGTTTTCATAAATTCAGAGTGCCTTACTAATAGAGATGGGCACGAAACACCAACATGGCATTTCATTTCATTTTTTTGTTTCTTTCCCCCCATTTTGTTTCCTTTATTACAAAATTATTTTTTAAAATAAATTCGTTTCATGTTTCAGTTCTTTTCATTTTCATTTTTTATTATTTTTAATACGGCCAGGCGTGTTTTGTTTTTTTAACTCCTGCCGACCAGCTGGCCTGTGGTCGGAGGGTTTTTTTTAAATTTATTTTTCCTGCTGACCAGCTGGTGTGCGGGAAAGACAGATTGGCAGTTGTCAAAATAAATAATAAAAAACAAAAATTGAAATGGAGCCAAATGAAAATTTCCATTTCATTTTTTAAGGGCACTTCATTTTCCATTTCATTAAGAAATGAAATGAATAACAAATAACAAAACAAAAAAAAATCATTTCGTTCCCATCTCCACTTACTAATACTGAAACTCCTCAGTAGGGAATTTTATTCTTGTAGCCAAATGAGAACTAGACAAAGTGTTGTCCCCCTCCCCCCAAGGTCATTTGTGTAAAAGATTTTTACCATGTTTCTGTTGAAAATGCTAAAAATGTGGGGACACAGAGAGAAAGAGAGAGAGAGAGAGAGAGAGACTGGTTGACTGTTACAAATGATGCAAGACATTCTTCTATTGCTCCAGTTTTTAAATAAAGACACCACCATTCACACAATTTTGCACACAAGATACAGTTCTGTGCAAAACATCTGACCAATGGAACTATTCTGTGAAGAGCACTAAAAAGTCCCTCACCATCCTTGCAAGCGGTAACTCCTTGTCCTTGCTTTGCATTCCTAGTGCTTAGGACTGCAACACAACCTTCAGAGCCAACTAGATGACGCCTTAGTATCTGAGAGTTATTTTTGCTAGCAAGAAGTGGTTTGCAGAAGAAAGAATATTAATATCAGCCCTATTTAGGTATGTGCTACAAGATTAAGCTGTAGATGAGGGCATGATACTGTTGAATGAGGATGCCAGCAGTTCCAGTTTCCTTCCCTACCCATGGTTTCAAGAGTAGGCTTCTTTGGAGCCAATCCAAATGCATTGTACTGCACAGTGACTGACAGCCAGTAGCCAGTTGAAGCTAAGGTAGGCCCACAGAAGCAATGGAACTTGACTTAGCAAAGGGTTCAGTAGGCCAACTCTGCTTATACTTTCTACTGGATTTAGGCCCATGGCTCTTCTGGGATGACATGGAAGTAGCAAAGAACATTCAATGTTTTCAAAACCCGGAAATAATACAGTGCTGAGAGATTAAGAAAAAAAGCATGCACCTGGGCCTACTGGGTGATAATGAAGCCCTTGCAGGTGGTATCTGGTCTGATACAATAGTTCTTATTATGCATATGTTAGGAGGGGCCAAAATCGGCTTGGGTGTGTTTTTTACCCAAATGGATCTACAGCATCTGACACTGCTGTATCACTGGAACTGACTTTGAATTGATGCACATTTTATTTATTTATTTATTTATTTATTCATTCATTTATTTATTTCTGTACTGGTCAGTTTACATAAAAGATATCACCAACACAGGAATAAAAATCAACCCAATAGTACAATAAAGGAACAACTAAATACAATTAAATACAAATAACCCGGCAAGAGGCACAAAACCAAAAAAAATGATGAAAACAACACAAAACACAGGAGAGCACAAGAAAGCATTATTTATTTATTTATTTATTTATTTATTTATTTATTTATTTATTTATTTATTTA
>JAHTLZ010000240.1:5922604-5936260 GCA_023846285.1 Phrynocephalus versicolor
TATTTATTTATTTATTTATTTATTTATTTATTTATTTATTTATTTATATCCTGCCTTTTGCATTTAAAAGAACCCAAGGAGGCTTATATCAGGAAAAGACAATATGTAAAATGTAAAAACATTATGTATTCAGTGGACCCTCATATAACAAATGGTTTTTATAACATAAAATCTGTACAGTATAAAATATTCTGGAGATAGGGGAAATTTGCTTAACAAAATCGCCTATGGGGTGAATCCGTACAACATAAAAATGGTCGTGATTAGGGATTACTCCATTTTCAATTACTCCATTTCCTATGGGAAATTTGTATAAAGGAAAATTTGCTTAACAGAGTATCATTTGAAATGAATTAATTCCTTTATACAAGGTACCACTGTACCAATATTACAAAAGAGTCAAATGTTCCACTAAAACAGTATATTAAATCAAGACATAAAAATACATAAACAAGATCAACAATCCATTTAAAAATCCCACTCATTGCATTTTGTCAGTTCATCCACCAAGTCAAGCTTCCCCTGAGGTGTAGGACTTCACCAAGAGAGACCCTTTTCAGAGGGTCAGTGCCTGTCTTGTTTTGGGGGTTCTTACCTCTCCTGGTAAGCAACCCCAGACTATGCTTAGAATCTGCAAAAACAAATTTTTTTTTGGAGGGGGGGACGGAAGGTTGGCTTCCCAGGAGCTCCTGAAAGCACCTCCACCCACTTTGCTACTGAGCCCTGCCTCGTCACTCAAGGAAACCCTGCCTAAAAAAAGGTTTTCATTTGCACGTGGAGAGACAGCAAAATGTGGAAATACAATTGGCTCTGTTTTGCTTCTTATGTTCTTTTTTTCCCGCCATTGTTATTATTATCATTATTAGTACTCTATCGATCGCTGATTATTGGTGCCTCCAATTTTATCTGCTAGGATCTACGTTTGACGTGCTGGGATGCACTCGGAGGCACTAGGATTTTAGGACTGTATATTTCATTTTGTTTTAATTTGTCATATTGTGTTTTGTTGTACCTATGATATTTGTCTGTTAGCCGCTTAGAGTCCTATGTTGGAGATAAGCGGGATACAAATATAACAATAAATAAATAATAAAATAAATGTTGGAACACAGTACCCATTCCTTGTAACAACATTGGCTTGTAGTTTGTTTTTTCTTTAAATGGTAGGTGATTGCTATGACCAGGCCAATACAAGAAAAAGAACTAAAGCAGTACATTTCAAGAGACTGTTAGCAATGTTCATTAGGATTCACACACCACATTAAAATGTTCTGATGTGAGGAGGGCAGACACTCATACAACAGCCTTGCCTTCTATATTCCCCTCATACTCAGGGTAGGAAATAGGGAAAGAGGCCATCTGCTAACTTACAAAGGAGCCAGATTATCCCCAGAGACGTTCATTTACTGATCCCTTCTTTGAACACTTTTGATTCAGAATTAATTTCTCCTTACCATTTCTGTCATCACCGCTGATGATTCTACCACTGACAATAACAAATTCAACATAAGTGCATTTCAGGTTTAGCTTGCACTTAATTGTCCAAATTATTTTTGTTCAGTTTTGAGGAGGACAGCTGTTTTTGTTTAATGATTTAATGAGAAACTACTTAAATTGGAAGCAACAAAGCAGGCACTTTTCATTAATTAGATAAATCGGATATTCAATGCAAACTGCATTTCCTGATTGACACTTTGGCTAACATTTATGCCGACCATACTGCAGAAACATCTATATATAGCAAAAGTGATACAGTTATTGGTTGTATTGGCAATCTGCTTATAATTTTGAAATATTGCAGACTGATCTCATTCTGACCTCGTGAAACATGTGGTAATGCAAATGTCTAATATTATGAAATAATGCTCCATCTGGCCCTCTTGGGATGCCCTCTGGACTTCCTTTGATGGCCATTCTATCTTCCTCCTGATACCATCATTAGAACTTGACAAAAGGAAACTCATCAGGTGGTTTCCCAGCCTGTCAAGGTAGGCAGTGAATACTGTAGACCCAAGATGTTCCCCAGTCTACTGCATGATGGCAACTAGTCACTGCACACTAGCATCATCATCACACAATCAACCAAAAGTAATCGTATCAGAACTCATCACTTAGATGCTTCTAGAAGCAGACCTTCAGGACTCTTTCTGTTCGTGGGAAGAGGTAGGTAAGTTGGTAAGAGAACACTAATCCACTGAAATCATCTCCAAACAACCTAAATGGAAAACTAGTCAAGCAGCAGTATTACACTAGAAACTCTGTACTCCTTGCAGGCTACTGAACATATATTCTAATACTTAAATATTTATTCTGAACAATGGGGATACTGTTGTCTGAAGGGACGTTTTCAAATCAGGACTATGGCACTGTTCCATGACCCTTCCTCACCCTGACCTTGATCTCTCCCTTATATCATGCCTATTAAATGTTTTCATAATAGAATTCATGAAG
The DNA here is from genome assembly GCA_023846285.1 of Phrynocephalus versicolor. Classification (NCBI taxonomy): domain Eukaryota; kingdom Metazoa; phylum Chordata; class Lepidosauria; order Squamata; family Agamidae; genus Phrynocephalus; species Phrynocephalus versicolor. The sequence goes on from JAHTLZ010000240.1 coordinate 5,925,056, forward strand.
TGCTTGTGGTGATTTTTGTCACCATCAGAGAAACTCCCTATGGCAGAGAGAGGAAAGGAGAAAGAGAGGTGAAGAAGGGTAGGACAGGCGGCAGTAATTAATCTCTGTCCCTCCGGGAAAAGTGAGGTAGGCTGCCAAGAGACAAAACAAATCTGGAAATGTTTTCACACGAATGCAGAGAGCAAAGCATTGCTGTATCTTTTTTTAAGCCAAAAAAGTGGCTTCCACCAGTGGTTTAAGAACAGGCAATTTCTCAGTCTCATTTGCAATGCAAATGACTGCAAATTTCAGTACATTATAGCCTCTGGTACCACTGAAAGGAAGGGAGAAAAAGTCATTCAAATATTTAAATTATAATTTTCATTTATTCTAAGACAGTTCTGCATTGCCAATTACTGCTAGGATGAATTAAACATGTTTTTGAAATATGTCTACAATTACATGTGAAACAAACCAAGCACAAGCACAAATAGAACATTATTATAGCTGTAACTGAATTAATTCCCCTTCACAATTTAGTAAGGAAACAGGCAGCTGAAAACAAGCAAACCAGTGTGCAAAGCTGAGGTGCCCGGAGCTTTATGAACTCTGAGAGAGGGAATAAAAAATAAAGGGAATAGATTGGATGCCAAGTTATGATGTGTGAACATTTGTTTAAATCCCCAACGGAATAAGGGAGTTAGGCTTCAAGGAAAAGGCCAACTGAAATTAACACTCACACTCACACAATATGCCACTTTCCTGGCTTCAGTTTTTCCACCTGTGAAATGGGAAGAGTAGGGAACCAACCAATTCCTTATTTATCAGTGACAAGAATCCTGGTAGTGCAACTCCACAGGTATACGGTACAATTGCTGTATCCATGGGGGATCAGTTCTGGGATCCTCTGTGGATAGTGAAATCCGTGGATAAGAGCAAACACTCTTATCTGAAAATAATGGTGGTGGGAGGGGTGGTGGGGTGCAGGGGTAAAAACTTTCACCCCGACACACCCCAAATGGCAAGGAGGGCATAAAGTTTTCCCTCCTTTCTCCTTGCCACTCAGGTGCGGGAATGAGAAAGGGGGGGGGGACTGGCCGGCAGCAGCAGCCGTGGCAGTGGTGGCAGCGGTGGCAGCAACAAGGAGAGGAGGAAATTAAAAATAAAATTTACTGCTCTGATGCCTGCCGCCCTCCTCCTCACCGCTGCTGCCACTGCGGGCCAGCAAGGCACCCTCTGGAGGGGTGGGGTGGGGGCTCACCTGGCTGGCCAACCAGCCTTTGAACTTCCTGGTCGGGTTCCAGGTAGTAGAAGTTTTGAACTTCCTGCTCAAACATCTGATCTGCCGCCTGGGACCTGAGTGGGAAATTCAGTCCCCAACTCACCTCTCCGGAGAGTGCCTGGCCTGCTGCATCAGTGGTGGTGGTGGTGGTGGTGGGGAAACAGTTCTCAGGGGTGACTGGTTGAATCCTGGAAATGTAATTTTATTTTATTTTTAAACACAGCTCTCCCATTGGAGTCCATCTTTTAGTTATGTTCAGCGCGAGCCTGCCAGATATGAACATTCCTAAAACCTGACCCTCCCTAACTTGTTTATGTTCCTTCCCTCACAAGTCTTAATTTTACCACAATCAGCTTCTGCCATCAGCGTATGCTTCAAAGATATATATTAAAAAATGACTGTCAAAATGATTGCCTCGCTCTTTGGGCTCTGAAGTCTGAGCAGCGGTCGCTCCATCAAAAGAACAACCGCTGTGGTCTGCTTCAAATGGCTTAGGATGAGTTATGTCTCCTATGCTTAATGTGTGGTTTAGAGAAAGGAAATGGGACATTAAAATAATAATGACATTCTGCCTGGAAAGCCAGGGAGAATTCCCCTACACAATTCCAAATTGGACGTGTTGGAGGATACATACCAGAGTAACAGCAGGAGCTTTCTTGAACTCAAAAGGGGCAGGGAGAATATTACATGGGCTTTTTAAAAAAAAGCATCATTTTCTCTTCCTGACATATTAAATCCCATAATATCCTAGAGATTTCATTTCTTTTCTTACATGACTGAGAAAACATAACAGCATGTTTTCTACATTCTGTAATAGACTTACTAAAGGGCCTTTTTTCCAAATGGAAATGAAAGTTAGCATTAAAAGACAGATGTTAAAAAAAAGTCTATGCACTCAACCAAAGAATAGCGAGAGACAAAACTTCATAACTTAGGTTATATCTAGTTTTTATTTCAAGTTAGCCAGGGATACAATAAAGAAGCCTTTGCTCTTGATACTTTGCCCAAGAGAAATGGTGGCTTCTGTGAACAGCTGGTTGGGTTCATACACTTCCTGACAGAGCTGTCTGGCAGTGGGATATGCTGCCATGGAGGGTGGTGGAGTCTCCTTCTTTGGAGGTTTTTAAGCAGAGGCTGGATAGCCATCTGCCAGGAGTACTTTGATGGGGGTTCCTGCTCGGCAGAGGGTTGGATTGGATGGTCCTTGAGGTCTCTTCCAACTCTGATTCTATGATTCTATACACGTTGCTTATTATTTCATTCCAACTTATCAGTCATTCCAAGTGTGGAATACCACCTTGATTCAAGCAGCTTACCAGTTGGGTCAACTATGCTATTGTTACCCACAGCCTGATAGCCCACTCCTTTACTAACCAACCATTGTCATTTTGCTCATTTTCTTTATCCCTACCAGTTCATGAGGTCATGCATAAATATGAAAGTCATGTAGTCCCACTCTTATGCCTGAGAAAGTGGACTTGATCCATGAAAGCTCATTAAAACATAGTAAGGTAGTTACTTCACATCCTTCTTTGTTCTGCAACTAGTTTTGTACTGTGACAGTGTTGGTTGCGATCACATGGTTTTGTCCCTGTTTCAGTGTTCCCATGGTCATGATAACCTGTCTCGTGACAAGTGTTACCTTATGGTCTTATACCGTGACAAACATTGAGTTTGTCTAGCTTCCTTTTCCCTTTGGGGGGGAGAGGGCTTAAAATTCTTTTTCAATATTTCACTTCTGAAAAGTCAAAATAAAAAAAAACCCTGGACACAGTTTTCTGAGAGAAATGAATGTTTTGTTGTGTGACAGTCATTACTACATCGTGTCTTGTCTCAGAACAGAAAGCGGGAACAATGAGTGATAAGGGAAAACCCTACCCCAGCACCAGATACAGTACTGTCGCGCTTAGCACACGTTATGGGGGCATGGTTCAGACAAAATTCAGTAGTTGCACGACAGACATGAAGCAACATTTTTTGTACCACTTAAGCGCAACACTCACAGAGACAAAATGGATGTGAAGTAAGCACCTAAGTAGCCTCTGAAGTGTCATAACATTCCTATCTCTTATTTTGGTTTGGCTTTTGTCTGATATATTTATAACAGGTGTGTCCAAGGTAATGTTGCATGGTCCCAATAGCACTTTTAATATTGAAAACAGGGACCAAACCTTTACACCAGGCATGTCCAAAGTCAGGCCTGGGGGCCAAATGCGGCCCGTTATCAAATTTTGAGCAGCCCGCTGCCTCTTCTCCCCACCAGCTCAGCCTGTCATGCATCCCCGCCTGGTGGCCCCTCCCCATACCAAATGGGGACATCAGCTTGCAGTTTTACGGTTTGCCTGCCTTCCCTGCCTCTGTCCATCCCCCCATCAACCTGCCCAGCCTACCTAACCTTGTCTCCGTTGCCGCAGTCTCCTCCCCGTTGCCTTGCATGTTATAAAGGTTTGTCCAAAGTCTGGCCTGGGGGCCAAATGTGGCTGAATAGTCGGCCCCCACATATTTTCACCTCACCAAATCTGGCCCTCCTTGCAAAAAGTTTGGACACCCCTAGTTTACACCAAAAAAGAGGACTTCTGATCTGTAAGATGAAATACTTAACAGAGACTAAGAAAAGAAAATTTAAAAACACACTGCCAAACAAATGATCACAGGAGGAAACCTAGATAGAAGTCTGCAACTGGGTGGGCAGTTCAAGGTTGGCAGCTAATTTAATGGGGATACCTGGAAGAAAGAGTAACTCATCAAAAGGGGAAAGGATGCTGCAGTCAGACTTGCCATTAAAAGGCCTTTTTCACTAGTTTTGATTTATTGTTCCATGCCAGAAAAAGAACTAAGGCTTTTCTATTCACTGAGCTGTACCACTAACAAAGTCATGAACACTTATATCAGACACAACATCAAGGGTACTTTTACCTGTTCCTCGGTCATTGTTATCTATTCCATTTGTGCCAACAATACTCCACATCATTATACATAGGACAAATGGGACAATTTCTGTACAAAATAATGAATGGACACAAATCAAACATCAAGAATGGCAACATACAGACACCTATTTCAAATCATTTTAATTTACCTGCATACTCTACAAAAGATCTGGAAGTTGCCATTCTGGAGAAGAAAAATTACAGGAGAAGAATCCTTCTTGTTCTTCAAGTGACATGTTCTTGTAGAACATTGGCAATCAGTACCACAATATGATTTTTATCTAAAACTATTCTAAACAAAGAAGCTGTGCCCAGTGAAAACCATTGGCTTAAATTCTTAAGCCAGAAAGTTCTTCTATGCCCTGGGCCATGCTTCCCATCTATTTTAACTTGAATGATAACTTGCAGCAGATGGTATTTGTTGTTGTGCCTTGTGTGACCGAAATATTGCATTTTTTCTCTTTACAGTATTGAGAATTTCTAGATTTTTATTTATACACAGCCACCATTAGTGGCTGTCCAAGGTATCATCAGAATGTGTCTGTATGTCCACATTTCAAATGCTTTCAGCTTCCTGCATAATGCATCTATAAGGGTCCAAGTTTCAACCTCATAGAGAAATATACTAAATACATAAGATTGAAGTACTCAGGTGCAAAGTCTGATAGATAAGTCTTGGCTTGTCAAGACTTTTCTCATTTTCTGGAATGAATTTCTAGCTTGTTCAATTCTACAGTGGATTATGCATAAAAATCCCAGTTATCCTTGACATAGCATCCCAAGTATTTATAAGATGATACTCTCTTAATTATATCACTGCCAATCTTGAGAATGCTCTGTGTCCTATTTTGTTTTTAACTGATAACCATCCAGGAAGAAGTATTCAGGAAGAGATAACTAAGATAAAACATATACATATGCTTCAAACCCATCATAATGGACTTAATACTAGCCAAGGTTTCTTGGGCCTTTTAAAAATGAAAAACACTACAATAATTGTTTTATATCTTCTGTATTTCCCAGCTGTATTTCCCTCCTAAATAACCAACCACCGTAGAAGTGTTAAAGATAACAAGAGATTCTTTACTCATTACCATATTGTTCCTGCTATAGTCCAGAGTTATTTTAGCCACCAAGCATTTGTGTACAAAACAAAGCTTTGTATAGAAGGAACTGAATATCAAGCAGAAGCCATTAGCAGGTGTGAAATGCAGCATAGTCAACAACATGTGCCTAGGAAACAGTGTCTTTGAGCCTTTTCACATGGCCCCTAAACTCCGCCGCAAATGGCTCCCAGCTCCGGAGCTTAAAATTGTTTCCCCACCAGCTCCGGAGTTTACAGAAAATTAAGTGCGACCACGCCCACCTAAGCGCGTCCCAGCGCACTTTTCAGGTACCTGCTCTCCAGAAAAATCCCTGATGCGGATCTAATGTAGAGAGTGCCGGGCTCTCCTGGCTTCTGTTTGTTGTTTTTTTTGCCCCCTGCCCCTTTAAGAGATCTGAATCCTGCCGGGAACAGAGTGAGACCGGCAGAACGGAGGTAAGCCGGCATTCTTTTCTTTCTTTTTTTCTCCCTCCCCTCACGCAGTCAGCAGCCAGGAGTGCGGAGGGGGTGGGAACACAGAAACAGCGACAATCCCCCAAGATCTCTGGTCTGAATTTAAGTGGCCAGCGGATCTTAGGGGTCGTGTGAAAAGGCTCTTAATCTTTGGCCATGTACAAATGTCTAAATATTTTCCATATTGTCTCTCTCTTATTTCAGAGAAAGTGGACTTGTCTTACTATGGCAGTTAGTATTTAAGGAGCCACAACATTTTTCTCTTCTTTATTTTTCACTTGTTCATCTCAGGCAGGTCATTTGAGGGTACAGACTTCAAGAGAGGCCAGAAAGGTAATGATAAGGAGTTGGGCCTTCTCAGTAGTCGCTCCTCAATTATGGAGTCAATCACCTGTGGAAGTTTGCCTGGCTTCCTTACCGCAAATATTCAAATGCAAACTATATAGATTGGCCTTTCCATAAGACACTTGGCAATGGTCCATCTAATCCAGTTTCATTTTCTCCTTTGTGACCATTTTATTTATTTATTGGGGTTTATTTTTGTTAATGACTTTGCCATCCTAGAGCGGAAATGAACACTTGAGACAACCAATCTTTGGGCTGAACCTCGGGCCAGGTTTATTTAACCAACATATGTCATCGAGCATCATCAAACATTATCACCAGCATTACCGTGAGGAGGGGGCGGACGTAGTGCAGATATGACGTGGGTCCGGGGGGCTGTACTTGATCCCTCCCAATGCATCGCAGGGTAGGGCGAGTGGTTAATGCCTAGGGGGTGCCACTTTGTGAAGGAGGCCCCCTTATTCCATAGAGCTATGTTACCCCTGCCGGCCCGAAATGAGCCATCATGTGGCTGATCCCCGCCCCCGGTGGTAATCGTAACCTCCTGATCCGCAATGCCTGGTTCAGAAATTTATAGCTCGCTGTTAAACTTGCTCACTGCCTGCTGACATAATATCGCACTACCCGCCTTCCCTGGTACCTGGCCCTGTTCCCAAGCCCCATGGTATCAGAGCAGGATAGGTGAAAAATCCCATAGCCCCTTTGCCATTCTGGGCTATAGGCAAAAATTCCTATCCGGCCCCGAATGGCGACCAGCAAGCTCGCCCTGAACCAATTTGAGGGTGGGTGGGTGGGTGCGTGCTTCCAAGAAGTGAGGCTGGGGCAATGGCGGTGCCGCCTTAAATAGGCCCCAGCCGGTGTCACAATGCCCCCGGGCCTCGCGAGAGCAGGAAATCCCATCTTGCGGTATTCCAGCCTGGGAGTGGCAAAGGGGCCGCGCCGACGCAGCCGCGCCGCGGAGCAGACCATGTCTTTGAATGTGATGTCAGTTTTATTTATTGAAAAGTTACAATATTGTATGCATTTTTGCTGTTTTATGGTTTATTATAATTTATATTTTCTCTTTGTTGTTCACCTCCCAGAGTGGCCCTTGGGTTAGATGTGCAGTATATAAGTCAACTAACTAACTAACTAAAAATAATACCTTCACTACCCAACATCTTTGGGAAATGTGTAGTTTACCTCGCAAACAATATTTCCTTTATTTCAAAACAAGCGGAAGTGAAATTTCCTATTTGCCCCTCCCTGGTTTCGAGATTTCCTGGGGATCCTTTTCAACCTAGGAAAGTTTTTGGGCCCCTTCAGAATTTGACAATGTTTCCCTACAATTCCAATTCATTCATTTTCAATAAGTCACTTCAGAGATACATTCATAAGGACTGTTTCACGTGGATTTTTGATTAGCCATATGTGACCTTATGTGGAAACGGTACAGTTACCCATAGTGAATAATCGCATGAGGCCAAAAACAACAGCAGAGTTATGATTCAAACTACAAGGAACTTTTTAAACAAGTATTTGAAAACCCCACGTAACAGAAATCTCTGTAGCTTGATGATTGGGAGTTGCTACTTCCTACTTGTGCATTCATGAATCCACTAACCAACGCCTACAATGCATGAATATAGAAGAATGAAGAATTACTCATTTTCATTCTTCTCTGTGCATTTTGAGTCATGGCAAATGTCAAAACATGCTTTTGTGCTGTTGAGAAAGAAACCATGTCTTCTCAGTTAAAATGAACAGCATACTGGCTCTCTGTTACTCAGTCATCCTTCACGACTCAGGCAATGATCACCTGAAGCAGTAAGAGGAGAAAGACCTCATTCCGAGTGCTCCCTAATAAATTATTTTCTGCAAAACTAAAGAAGAACATTAATAACATCTCCCTATTTTCTATTTTACAGTAGAGCAAAAATCCGCTACGATGGATGAAAAATGATTTTGACACCCCACCACCACCACAGTGGAATGAAGCAAAAGCAAAGTGTTCTGCTTATATACTGCCCATACCACTTTAAGTAGTCTCTGGGCAGTTTACAGTTTAATAACAGTATGCAAGCTAAACATTGCCCCCCCCAGCAAGCTGGGTACTAATTTTACTGACCTCAGAAGGATGGAAGCCTAAGACAATCATGAGCCAGGTACCTGGGATCGAAACCCAGGTTGTGAGCACAGTTTTACATGCAGTACAGGCATTTAACCACTGCACCATAGGACATCCAAACAACAGGTTTGGGTTTAACTCGGGCCACACTTTATTGAACCATTAACTTGATAACTATAAAATCAGGAAGGGGCTGCTGCAGTGTAGATCAATGGTTGGAACCCCAAGGTCTCCTGGGACCCCTCCAAGCCAGCAGCATTTGAGGTGAGTCACTACCCCCTGGGGTGCAGTCTGTACGACAGCACCTCCATGGCCGGCAACTTCCACGCAGGATCCTCAAGCCCCCAGCCTTGTTCACTTTCGGCCTGGCGAGGCATCCCATCCCATCCTTCCCCCGACATTGTAATCTCCAGATTTGCAGCATCCTGAGGTTGGATGGCCTAGGATCGGATCTTTTCCCCCGACTCACCACCTGCATTCCATTTCCACACTACTGCCATGGCCACGGGCCTAGCCTTGCTATGGCCCATGCCACCCAACCAGGTGGGACACCTCTGCCTCCAGACCCCTCCTCATGTCCTCCAGGAACACATCCAAACCTACGTCCAACAGTTGCACCCCGTCTTCACGAAACAGCTCCTCCTTTCCACCCTTTATTAATGGGTAGCCCACAACTGATTCAAATTGTGCCACTATAGCCCTGTAGACTTCCCTATTAACTCCCCTGTGTGAACAATTGATGCTCTGGGGCTCACAATCTGTGCTCCACCTGCACCTTGGGATAATATTAGACCATACCACTCTAGTCTGTGGCATGTGTCCAAATCCATGACTAGTGATTTGCCCAATTGATGGGTTAAGTCGTTACCCCAAAGATGAACAAACATTATGTCAGGCGGCCTGCCTTACGCTGCCCTGGATGCAGTATGCAGAAACCGCTCTCATCCTAAAATTCTCTTCATAGTGCAACCACGTGTGCCTGGGAAAGTCCACGTATGCCCTATATATAAGATATAAATATTTCAACAGCGACTGAGCCTGCCAAGGATGTGCCTGCATAACAAGGGACATATGGATCATATAAGCTGGCAACCAATTTGTCCAAGTTCTGTCTGATTTGCACCTCAGCTTCCTCTCTTTGTCCTTAGGGTCCTCTTTGTCTAGGTCCCTAACATCCATCTCCCTACTGAGCAATCGAAATCTGTCCACATACTCCCCCCTCCATATTTTTCTTTAATTGTTTGTGTCAAATGCTGCCTCAACAGTGTGGAATAATCCCATATGGCATTGATGCTGTGTCAGGCCCACACACCCTTGTGCTACACCCACACAAGGGCACCCAGCACCCCCCTGCCAAAACCCCCTGGGATGGCTGTACCACCCTCACTGGCCAGACAGCGGGCATAAAGCCGGACATGTAAGGCTGTGTGGGTAATGCTAATAGGTTTAGCACCAGTTCAGAGAAAGGAAACATCTGAACTCATCCAATTCTCTTGAACAGTAGCCGTGGTTCTGGATATCCCAAATGGCGCTGCTCCTCAACAAAATGGCAGGTGCCATGCACGTTCACGGAGCAACCAAGCAAACCTCCTCCGGTGGGAATGATTGCTAAGGCAAGAGGCCATTGGCATGGAGGAATCCCGTTATATACATGGGCTCCTCCCCCTCCCTTCCCAATCTATGAGATCCCGCAGCCTCGTCTCATGCTCGCTGCTACCTGGGGAGGCAAAACACGCCTCCAGAAGACCATCGGGTGAGTCATCGCTTCCCAATGAAAATGTGCTTATAAAGATACTAACAGCAGATAGATGAAGAACATCCTCCATTTGAGATTCTCTTGGCCACAGCTGCTGTTCAAAGGTAATGGGATGGGTTCAGATTTTTCCTTTCTCTGAAATGGTGAACCTGACATTAATACAAAACTGATCCTTGCCGTCTATGGTACCATAGGTTTCCCCTTCCAGTCAAATTCTATGTACAGTTGTCTTACATTTACAGTACACCTGAGTGCACCTGCTTGTTTTGTTTTTACTTAGGGGAAATGTTTCTGGGTCAATGGTTAGCATTGTGGCCCCTTTTCTGTGTGATATATGGAAGTCCCATCACCTGCTTCGTGCCCACATTATCCAGAATGGGCCCGGCCAACCTGCACTGTTTCCATTGTCAGGGTCCTTGTGCATTTCCTGTTCTCCACGAAGACTCCATTCCTGCAACTGAGGGAAGGTGAGTGGAAAGGCCAGACCATAGACTTAAGGGTAAAGGTAGAAGAGCTCTCAGCTACAGCATTGCCAGTTAAAGAGGTGGGTTCTCTGAGATTATTATTATTCTCCTTATTAGAGATGGGCACGACTAGGGAAAATGACGTTTTCGAGTTGTCGTGTGTCGGAGGCAGCCTGTTTCGGCTCGTTTCCGTTTTTCGCGAAAATTCACAAAAATTAGTCGGTTTGTTTTTTCATTTTTTCGTTGTCGTTAGTACTGGTTTGGGGGGTAGCGGGCTCCTGGAGGCAGCTGCAGGAGTCAGCCAGAGCCACAAGTGACGGACTGGCAGACTCTTTGCACGTGCTGCGTTTCACGTACTTGCATGTAGTGCAATGCAAGTAGATCTGGCTTAGGGTTAAGATGGGTTAGTGCAAGGGCTAGGGTTAGGCTAGTGACGGGTGAGGTTAGGGTGAGTATTGGGGTGCACCTCTGGGTGCCTCTCTGACCCACTTAGAAGGACAGTGTACTGGCGTATGGGTTAGGCTTAGGCTTAGGGTTCAGGTTCGGGCTACAATTAGTGGGCTGTTTATGCCCGATTGGCACATCCCAGAAGTCTCTGTGGTCAACCTGGCCAAGTGGCCTTGCGATTGGTGGAAAATTTGCATGGTCCACTCTCATGGGCAGCCCATCATTGCGAATGCACAGGTGTAAAAAAATAAAATAAAATAAAATAAAATAAAATAAAATCAACGGAGACGTTTTTTTGCAAGACAAACCCACTGCTGCTACTGTAAAAATTCAAGCA
>JAHTLZ010000240.1:5943588-5960494 GCA_023846285.1 Phrynocephalus versicolor
TGTGTGTGTGTGTGTGTGTGTGTGTGTGTGTGTGTGTGTGTGTGTGTTAGAGTTACCATGGTAACAGGAGATCCAGCTTTTAAAGACAAATAATGTCTCAAATTATCCAGCACTTCGGTGTACAGTTCTGAGCCAAGCCTGTCACATCTCATCACTCTATTAAAATGTGCAGTCAGTGATCATTTGGAAATCTCTTACAACAAGTATCTCAAAATTAAGTTGGATAGACCACCAAAATGGTCAGTAATCTGAAAGCAGAATCTGGCCCAAACATCCTTGCAAACTGAATGTTTGGGGGATTTATATAGAGAGTAATGCCTTTTGTTTTAGGGAGGATCTGGACGGCAGAAACATTTAAATATGTTCCAGTTAATTTAGAGCTAGTGGAGGCAAACTCTGTTCTGGATTCTTAAATCCAACGAGTATGGAAAATGGTTAGGGAATGTGCAATTTGTTTGTTTAGGAAAACACTTGGATACCTGTCTGACTGACAGAACAGTGAGATCATCCGAGTACTGTTAATCATATGTTTTTCTTTTTCCAAGTTGCTAAAGGTAAAAACTCTTCAAGAATACTAGGAAGGGGTCCTTTTGGTTGGGGCTCTTTACAAGGCACTCTCATCTTCTCTATCTGGTTATACATCAATTCAAAGTTTTGAGCAGTTATATCTATCTATATATTAGTTGAATACCCAGAATTCTTTAGCCACTGTGGCCAATATCGTCTAGCCTACCTGTATGATTCTGAGAGATTGAGTCAAAGCAAGTAACTTTTCCAAGTTCTAGGTCAAGTATCTCATAAGCCTCTTTTCTTGAAAATGAGCAGATGAAAGCTGCATTCCTCAGCCCTAAGGGCCATAAACAAATCCAGTAATCCCTGTGTCCATTTCTGCCTCAACTATGTTATGCCAACAGAACCATCTGCACACAGTATCAAATTTTGACAAACATTGTTTGGCCTTTGACAGCCATTTCAGGGCTGGTAAAAATTGACTGTTGACAAAAATTGACGTTTCTCCTGCTGATGTATAAAAAGAGCCAGAGACCTTTGGGTAGTGGGCGGCATACAAGCTATATCATATAAATTTTCCACTCATCGGCATGTTTCCTTGCTTTTCTCCTCTGTTGCTGAGGAAAAAATTCAGTTCCTTTGCACATCATCATCATCTAATATAGTCTTCCTGGAGAATAGTGGCTTTGAACCACTTCAAACACTGGTAGAACTTTATTTTCTTTTCAAAAGGTTCTGTTCTCCTTTTTCAGATATTGTTTCCTACTTTGAGAAAAGCTTCCTTCCCTTAAAGTGACCAAGATGTTTTCTAGAACATGATTTCTCAATAGATGACAGTGGAACAGGGTAGACCAGTGGTTCTCAACCTGTAGGTCCCAAAATGTTCCTGGACTGCAACTCCCAGGAATCCTGGCCAGCTCAGCTAATTATGAAGAGTTCTGGGAGTTGCAGTCCAGGAACATCTGGGGACCCACAGGTTGAGAACCAGTGGGGTAGAGACAGTGGGGCCTTTTGATTCTGTTCAACTACAAAATCCAACATTCTCTAACGTTGTCTAACCTGGATGTAACTGCTTGTTAAAAAGCAACTGGAGTGCAGTGCTTTGTTATCGCTTGCAATTAGGATTGCCAAGTCAACAGCTTTGTTGGCTACAGAGGGAACATCTTAGTTTTTTAAGTGTCAGGAGACTTGGCAGTTTTCCCCCCTGCCTTCATTTTTCATTAAAAATAGGTTCTTTTTTACAGAGCACTGGTTGATGCTATGGTCTATGGTTCTTTATTTTCTAGTACCCTCTCTGCAAGACTGTCACAGGACTGTCCTCCAATGGAAGATAGTGCCCAACTAAGGGACACGCCATGAAACTTTTGGGTGCTAGATCTCAAACAAATAAGAGAAAGTACTTTTTCACCCAGAAGATCACTGGTGTATGGAACTCACTGCCAGAAGAAGTGGTGACAGCTGTCAGCTTTGACAGCTTTGAGAAAAGATTGGCCAAGTTCATGGAGAACCAGGGTATCAATGGCTATCATTATGGATGCCTAAGGACAACGTCCGGGTTGGAGAGATAGGCAGAATATTTCTCAATACCATTTGCAGGGAATCATAAGCAGGTGAAGACACCTGCTTCCTTGGGAATACCCCGAAGCAAATGGTGAGCTGCTGTGTGAAACAGAATGCTGGACTGGGTGGGCTCTGGCCTGTTACAGCAAGGCTGTTCCTATGTTCTTATGTTCAGCTTTGTTTAGCTCAGTGGTTTAGGTATCTGGATGCAGGGCCAGAGGTTGAGAGTATAATTTCCCACCCTGTCTCCTCAATAAGGGCTAGGCTTGAGGATTTTAGGGTCCCTTCTAACTCACAATTTCTAAGATTAATTGTTTGCTTTGTTTTCTAAGAAACTGTTCAGTCTGGACAGGACACGCCTTTAAACAAAAGCTATCTTCTATTGGAGGACAGTCCTGTGACAGCCTTGCAGATAGGGGACTAGACTTCATGAAGTACTACGTGTGATCCTCTTAAGAGGAATATGCCTTTCATGGTCTGCTTTGTTGGACTTCCTGTAAGCATCTGGTTGTCCACTGTGATATATACACAGTACTGGACCAGATCATCATTTGATCTGATTCAAGAAGGTTCTTGTTATACCTTTGCCCTTTTTATACTGATTCCTATGAATCACAGAATCATAGAATCATAGAGTTGGAAGAGACCTCAAGCACCATCCAGTCCAACCCCTTGCCATGCAGGAATCCCATCACAATATTTCCGAAATTCCGACAGACGGCCATCCAGCCTCTGCTTAAAAACCTCCAAAGAAGGAGACTCCACCACCCTCCGTGGCAGCATATTCCACTGCCGAACAGCTCTAACTGTCATGAAGTTCTTCCTAATGTTCAAATGGAATCTCTTTTCCTGTAGTTTGAAACCATTGCCCTGAGCCCTAGTCTCTGAAGCCATGGAAAACAAACCTGTTCCCTCTGCAATATGACATCCTTTCTAATATTTAAACATAGCTATCATATCCCCCCCAGCCTTCTTTCTGAAAGGCTAAACATTCCCAGTCCCCTAAGCTGTTCCTCATAAGACATTTTTTCCAGAACTTCAACCATCTTGGTCGCCCTCCTCTGCACCCGCTCGAGGTTGTCAACATCCTTTTTAAAATGAGGCGCACAGAACTGGACACAGTACTCCAGGTGGGGTCTGACCAGAGCAGAATAGAGTGGTACTATCACTTCCCTTGATCTAGACACTATGGTTTTGTTGATGCAAGTTGATGAGTATTTCCACCCCGCACTGAAAGGAGAAAAAAAATTAAATGGACACATTTATTTCCAGGAAGTGAAACTTCAGGCAGTCCTGTTGGCAAACATGTTCATATATTAAGTGTTACATTCTGGAAGCCTACTGTCATTGCCTAGCTACTCTGCTTCGATATGCCTCATTTGAACTAGTCCCAATAAGACAGCATCAAGAAAACATTAAACAATCAAGGTGTAATGTTCCATAGCCAAAACACTGGCTTCCGCTTGCCCAGAAAGCAAAATCCAAACTAGGTGGGATCAGAGTGTGCTCCTCTACGGTTTGTGAAAGTAGCTAAAATGGAGAACTAACACAAGCCATTTTGTATATATATACAGTAGACATGGGCACGACCAGAAAAAATGACGTTTCGAGTTTTCATTTGTCGGAACGGTCCGTTTCCATTTGTTGTGAAATTTTTCAAAAATTTGTCGTTTCGTCATTTCGTCGTTTCGTTTGTCGTTTGTCGTTTCCACCGCGATTTAGCGCGATTTGACGTCCCAATGTAATATATATTTAAAATAAATCCACACCTCCTCCCAGTCGAACCTCCCCCTTTATCCAATATCAGATAAAAAATCCTCACAAACTGCCAGAGGGGGAAAAAAAGAATAAACTGCTATTCCCTTCAGCAGACAAAGCTGCAGAGAATCAAAGAAATTATTTTCTAAATTCAATTCCCTCCCTCCCTGCCTAACTTGAATCTAAAGCCTCCAGCCTCCCTCCAATCAGCCAGCAGCAGCCAGCCACACAGCCCTCCACCCTCCACATCCAAGACCCGACTGCGACTTCTGGAAGGTGCCTCTGCTTTTTATGCCCTCTGGCACATCCAGAAGTGTTGGTCAAAACCTGGCCATGCCATTGGTGGAATGGTTCAAAAAACTTGCATGGTCCCATCCCATGCCCAGCCCAAATGGGCAGGTCTAAAAAAAAAAACAAATAAAATAAAATAAAATAAAATCAATGTGATGTTTTATTGCAATAAAAAACCCACTGCTGCTACTATTAAAAATCAGGCATTTAAAATAAACAAATTTCACATGTTTCTGTGGTGATTTGGTGTGTTTTTTGACCACGATTTCTAAAGAAAAATTGTGGTCGCCATTTTGGATCCCCCCCACCGCATGGCATGTGAGACAGACGACGAGGATGACACCCCCCCCAGCCTGGTGCAAGCAGCCCAGGACAGGAGAGGGGAGGGAAGGCTGGGAACCCCCCCCCCAGAAACCACCCCTCTGGTAGGTGTCCTCAGGCAGGCATATTTTCGCCTGCTTTTTTGGCCGGGAGTCGGGGTTTTTTTTTACTTTTTAAAACTTTTTTTTCTGTGCTGCTTGGCATCGCGCGATCACCGCAATGCCATTAACAACAACGAAAAACCCGACCCAATTGGAAACGATAACCGAAAATGGAAACAACAATTTCGCCGCTCCGTGCCCATGTCTAATATACAGTATGTGCTTTCTTGTAGTGTTACTTCCAAGGTGGTGGTTTGTTTTATTCATTTAAAATATTTTAACTGGCATTTCTCTTTAAAAAGGACCAAGGTGGCTTACAATAATTAAAGGACACTATTTAAGTGCATGATATTCAAAGGATCAATGAATACAAAGCTTAATAAAAATAAGCATCAACAAAATACTCAATGCATCCCAGTACAATGATTCATTTAATAAACACCTTTGGTAGCCAGTGACCTGGGAAATACCTGCCTGAAGATAAAGGTCTCTGACTTTTCAGAGGACTGTAAAGATGGGGGTCAGTCTAGCCTCCTGTGGGAGGGAGTTCTGGAGTCTAGGAGTAGCAATTGAGAAACCTGTTTCCAAACACACTTGTAAAGGTTGTGGGGATGACATTAGGGACTCTCCTGAATATCGTAGCACTTGAGCAGGCTCATGAAGGAAGATGTGATCCTGGAGACTGCTTGGGCCCAAGCCATTTGGGGCTTTGTAGGTTAGAACCATCACTTTGAATTCGGCCCAGAAACAGATTGGCAGCCAGTTGAGCTGCTATAGGACAGGGGTTACATGATCCCCAGCTCCAGTTAGCATTTGGGACCCACTGAGGTTTCCTGACACTTTCCCTAGGCAGCCCTATATATAGTGCATTACAGTTATCTAGCTGGGATGTTACTGGGCCTGTGTCACTGTGGTCAGATCAGACTTTGCTACTCAGTCAGGATGAATTCCTATCTTAACAGCTGGCCTCACCCCACTCACACAACTGTCCTCATAGTAACAGTCCCAAGAGTATGCTTTCCACAGTTACATTGCCTGGACATTATATGTGGTGTTCATGCACTCCCTCCTCAGACTGTTTCCGTGGTGTGCCTGGAGTTCCTTCTGTGACAAGAACAGATCACATGATCTGCCAGAGAATCACTCCTTAAACCAGGGGTGCCCAAACTTTTTGTAAGGAGGGCCAGATTTGGTGGCTGAGAATGTGTCAGGGGCTGGTTGCTCCCCAACCCTGCCACCCCGCTGCAAGCCCCACCCACTTTCTTTTAAAAAAACATGGGGTGAAGGAGGGGGAGGGAGGGGTGGGCCAGCCAGCCGCGGGCCACTCAGAATGGCCTGGCGGGCCGGATTTGGCCCCTGGGCTGGACTTTGGGCAGGCCTGCCTTAAACAATTCCCTGTTCCCTCTCTCCTTACAGCAGACTCTTGAACCAAGGGCCAACCTGACCAATCATGTTTCTGTTGCTGCTGGAAAAAGATGGCAGATGCCTTTACAGGTGGGCTTCATGCCTTACTAATAAGTAAATGCTCTCTGATCCTTCAAAGGTTATATTTTATAGCCACCTAAAACTTGATGAAAGGAGCAAAACTAATTCCTTCAACCTGTTCTTTACCAGATTGCATAACAAGGCTTTTAACAACCAGTTAAGCCTTCAATTAGCATCTGTTATGTTTAACGCACAGCAATGTCAAATGTTTCCTTCCTTGTGGCCCGGAAGAGGTCACATTGTGTTAGAGCTACATGGTGAAATTAGAACATCATCTTATATGCTATCACAGTCTTTCTGCTTTTCATTAAAATGTAAACAAAATGCCATTGATTCTCATGTGTAACATGGCAAGTTCAGAGCAGGGGGCAACGGCATGCATGGCCACTGGTGCCAAGTGCCCTTGCTTTGCAAATTGCCACATTTCCCCTCCTCCACTGAACAGCCCTGCAGTCTTGCCATGTGACTAGGTTACATGGATTGCACAGGATTGCAAAACAAAGCCTTGCGCCATCCTCCTTGCTACTCTGCCATAGTAATGTCTATGAAAGGAGGCCAGGCTGAGCTAACCTTGTATTTGCTCAAGGAACCTCGCATCACAGTGTTTAAATGCCTGTACTGCAGGTAAAATTGTGCTCACAACCTGGGGTTCGATCCCAGGTAGCAGGCTCATGGTTGACTTAGCCTTCCATCCTTCCCACGTCAGTAAAATGAGTACCCAGCTCACTGGGGGTGGGGTGGGGTGGGGAGTAATGTGTAGCCTGCATACTGTAATTAAAACTGCATACTGTAATTAAAGCTCAGAGACTACTTGAAGTGGTATGGTGCAGTATATTAGCAGAACACAGGCATGTCCAAACTTTGGCCCTCCTGATGTTTTGGACCACAACTCCCAGAATTCTAAGCTTAGATTGCCAATGACAAAGGACTGTGGGCGCTGTGGTCCAAAACATCTGGAGGGCCAAAGTTTGGACATGCCCATTTTTCCTTTTGCTTCTCTGCTTAGACCACACTGGTGGAGAAACAGGGCATTACAAACAGACCCATGCCTGATTTCCCCCCTCCACCTCTTGCTCCCTGCTTTTTCTCAGCTTGGATCTCTTTTCATTCAGTGCCCTGGGTGATTGCCCACTTACTTACCCATCCCTAAGTATGGTCCTGAGTAGAACTATTGAATCCTTGTTATTTACACAAGTGTTGGTGCACTATTTGGCAAGTCTGGGTTTACTCTAAATTGGGGTAGCAATTGGGGTTAGGTTGTAGCAGCTAAAGTCAGCCCAGTGACTTTGGCATGTGAGAAAGAAAATCCCACAACCATCTTTTTCTATCACTGGAGATGAAAGTACACTATTAATACATTAAACAACCCCTGAGAATCTGCTGCCTGAGTCCCCTTTGCTGCCGGAAGTGGCTATCTCAGGGTATTTGTACACGACCCCTAAACTCCGCCGCAAATGGCTCCCAGCTCCGGAGCTTAAAATTGTTTCCCCAACAGCTCCGGAGTTTACAGATAATTAAGTGCGACCACGCCCACCTAAGCGCGTCCCAGCGCACTTTTCAGGTACCTGCTCTTGGAGGATGATAAATCCCAGATCCAGATGTAAAGGAGTGAGTGCCCGGCTCTCCTCGCTTCTGTTTGTTGTTGTTTTTTGTCTCCCGCCCCTTTAAGAGAAGGAATCAGGACAACGACGGGGCAGGAAGGCTTGGACCGGCAAACGGAGGTGAGCCTGCATTCTTTTGTCCCCTTTTTTCTCCTTCCCCTCACACAGACAGGATCAAGGAAGTGCGGAGGGGTGGGGATGCAGGAAAAGCAACGAACCCCCAAGATCTCTGGTCTGAATTTAAGTGGCTAGCCGATCTTAGGGGTTATGTGAAAAGGCCATCACTCTCATGTGCCAGTTCTGGAAACGGACCAGGAGAAGGATGGTGCTAGCAGGTCCCGTCATCCTGTGTATTTTTCTACACATGTATCTAATATCTAAGTAAGACTTGATTCTCATGATATTTTCCCTTGGTCTACAATCTTTTTCTTTCCATGTCTTTGCATTCTAATCTCTAAAGCAGCCGCGACTGCAGCACTGTTCAATATATTTCCTTTTTTGCTGTGGCTAAGATCGTGCCTCAGTTCTTCTTAATGCAGGCGATACTAATCACCATTCTCATTTCATCTACTAGACTTTGATATCAAGGCCACAGAGAAGGCCCATCTTTCAGTTCTAGTGGGTTTATTTTTTAAAAAAGTTCCTATTCTTTTCAGCTTCTCTTTACATCACATGGGATGCTATCAACACCCATCATGGCCCCTTTTATTTGCAGTTGCTAGAGGAAAGAACAAGAAACACATCATCCCGATGTGCTAAATGTCATTAAAATGTTGCAACAAGAAGGAAGAATGCCATCTAGGAAGGCTGGAATTAAGAAAAGGATGGGCAGACAGCAAGAACCGGTGGAATGAAAGAAGACAGGACCTGTTGTGACTATTGACCTGTTTAGAAGGAAGACATCTGGAACTCAAGAACAATTGAAGTGACAGCCTCTGAAGACCTTCAGGGCCCAGAGAGCTTCTATTGCCTGTCCAAGTTGTATAACACACCCCATTGGGCATTCATGCCTCTTTCCCCAGATACACTGGCATCCTTGATTTCAAGTAACCTTGAAAAAGGTGAGTTTGGTTTCTCAAAGAGGTTCTTCAGGCAAGCTTTCCCTGAATGATGGTCTACCTATTATGTGTCTTTTTTATGAATCTACAGGATCACATAGAATTTGTGTTTATAACTACTTATAGCCATATGGGTTTACATTAACACTATGGTTTCAATGTTAGTTTCCATCACTCATACCTTATATAGTTCACTTTGACCTCATATCATCCTTGTCTGAATTAGGCTCATAAGATGAACGATGGCCTGACTAGATGAACAGTGGCCTAAATAAAATGGAGGACTCACAACTAGTTTTCCTCGGACTGATGAAGCTGTTTGGATGAGCAGCGAAACGTTTCAATCTCTCAAGAAAAGAAGTCCAGTTGCCATGACTCAACTTCCAGATAAACTCACCTGGTTGACTGAGAATCTTCATAGACAATATTTGAAGTAGCTTTAATGCCTTGGCATCAAGGTTTTTTCCACACTGTGCGGCCTCGTGACTGTGTACACCTCTGGCAACTTCCACTTGGGAATTTTCCACCCCTGTGCATGTGTCACGACTGTTTTCCTTCCAGTTGCAACCAAATCTATGGTGGAGAAGTTGCTTGCACATGAACACTTAGCTTGCACATGGGCACATGGAAGAAAGCCCTATGCAGTGGGAATGAAAATTATAGGGCAGGTTGCTTGGCACCCATCTTCATGACTTTATAGCTGTCATTGGGGCTGACTGGAAGATGAAAGGGTATAGAGCTGGGTACTGGGCAAGAGCGAGTGGGTACACACACCAGTTTCATTTGTGCCATTTGGAGGAAGGTAGAAAGTGGAGCACCACCACTGTTCTGCTTAGTTGCAACCCTTGCTGGAGTCAATAGAAGTTGCTCAAGGAGCTTCAGGCTCTGGTGTGTCTGTGGGACTACAGGCACTCCTCACTTAATGGCGGACTGACTTGGCTGCTAAGGCCATCAGGACAGGCCTTTCTCTCCATCCCACCACCTTCACAGGTGCATCTCATAAGAACATATGAAAGGGCCTTCTCTGTTGCTGCTCCCAGACTTTGGAACTCTCTCCCACTGGAGGCCCGCCCCATCTTTGCTGTCTTGCCAGAAACAGGCAAAGACCTTTCTCTTCAGGCAAGCTTTCTCTGAATGAGGGACTGTCTGTTATGTGACTTTTAGATGGATTACCATGCATGATTGCATTGACTGATTTCACAATTCCCCCTCTCTCAGCTGCTTACACAGTAGGTGCAGGCAAACAGAAGCAGGCTAGATGCTTTGGCCACAAGCCCTGTGGGCTGGAGCAGCAGAGTCTTCCAGAAGCAGCAATTAGGAGGTTTCAGCCACTGCTGTTGGCTGCAAGTCCCAGTGGCCATTAAACAGGTAGGTTGTCGAGTGAGGAATGGTTGTAGTGCTACAGATGCTTTTTTGCCTACTTGACACCCCTTCTCCCCAGAGGGCTGAGGTGGGATTCACAATGTGTTTAAAGCAATCTTGGGGCCTTCAAGGGAGACAGGTGGGATAGAAATTAATAAACCAAATGAGTGGCACTGGTGTCAGATGGTGTGATAAATAAATAAATAAATAAATAAATAAATAAATAAATAAATAAATAAAATGTATCCTATGCACAACCTGTATATTTGTGAATACTCCTAAGGGCAGGACACATGACTCTGGGTGATGCTTCACGTCCCTCTCGCTGCACTTCGCGGCCCCGCTGGCGACCAGTTCGAAGGAACGTAACCTCACGTCCTTGTGGGGTCAATCTGAGTTCAAAGGAACAGAACCTCACTTCCTTGTGGGGTCAATCCGAGTTCACCCCGCTCCAAGTGGGGTGAGAGATTCCCGTCCTGGAGCTCGGGAATCTTTTCAATCCACTTCTCGATCCGTGTTGAAAACCGATTTCAACACGGAGGCAAGTTCACCTCGGCTCGAGGAAGGACGTGAAGTAACCACCTCTGTTTCATGTGCTAGAAGCCAATCGACTGAACAAAACAAACAAATGAATTTGGCCACTCATTCCCCCCATAGGGTTTCAAATCAGGTGGTAACAGATGACCAAAGATGGCTATCAGCATGGGAATGGGGGTTGGGTAAGGAAATAACTCTTGGAATAGAAATTGCCCGGCTTGGAAATTTCATTTCGTGTCTTCTAAAAGCACACTAGCAAAGCTGACAGTAGAGTAATGCAACATCACTGCAGGGCTCCACTTATCAGAAATAATCCTCCCTCCTCCATTCCCAGGAATAAAAATAAACCAGATGTGAAACAGGAGGGGAGGCAACATTACAGTTGGAATTTTTGCAACACGTCTAAATGGGTTTCCATGGCAATGGGGCTATTTGAGACACATTCAAGCTCTCTCTCTCTCTCTCTCTCTCTCTCTCACACACACACACACACACACACACACACACATCATGCGCACACAGCATTGAAAGAAAGAGAAAAGAAAAGAGAAGACAGGGGGAGAACAATGACAATTTGTTTAACAGGCAGGGGAATGTAGAGGAAAATCCCTACTTTGTTTAAGAGTGGCCTTAGTATAAAAAGGAATATCATAAAATCACCGGCTTCTTACTCAACCGTAAATCACCAAAGGAAATTCCAAAGCAGTAAAGTATTATTTTCGTTTTGAATGGCCAAAAAAAAAAAAAAAGCCTCCTCCAAAACCAGTTGTGTTTTCTTAATGATAGCAGCATACTTACCTCTCACACAATCTCTCCAAATCAGTATATTTAATGATGGAAAAACTAAGGTTTGGCAATACCCTTATGGGGTCACAAAAATATCATGTATAAAAAGGGAGCTTCAGAGTCCCCCAGGAATCCTATTTGGGTCAAGGGCTGTAGTGTTGTTGGTTTTGGGGGGTGGGGTGAGATCAGAAAAGTCAACAGAGTATACCGATATTGAACCAGCAGGTTTTCTAGTTAATGTTCCAAGATGGAGAGTGTGAGGTTGTAAAATCAGTTGGAAGGATCTGATTTCACTTTGGGGGATGTAGAATCAATTGACTTTTCTCATCTGTGTACACAAAACATTGCCAGTCACTCAGTGAAATTGAAATTGCTTCTCCCTCCACCCCCAAATAGCTCCAGTTCTCTCTGGAATCACCCAGAAACGTGGCAGTCCCTACAACAGAGAAGATATTAATTGCTACTCTCAACAAAAACAGTGGAGCAAATTGAGCAAATTTAAGAGTGTTCACGAATAGAGATGGGCACGACTCAGGAAAAATGGTTTTTCATTTTTTATTTTTCGTTTAGGGGTCTGTTTCGGCTCGTTTCCGTTTTCGTGAGCTAATTTTCAAAATTTTTCGTTTTCGTTTTGTTTTGTAACGAAAACGAAAAATTTTTTCGTTTTCCCATTTAGTGCCATTAAATGCTTTTGCCGTAACGAAAAACGAAAATTGGCTCAAAATTAGTCATTTCGTTTCCGTTTTCGTTCCATTTTGGAGCCAATTTTCGTTTTTCGGTTCGTTGCGTAACGAAAACGAAAAACGGAAACGGAAACGGAAATTTTGCTAAGTCGTGCCCATCTCTATTCGCGAATGGTTGGAGAGAGATAAACTCTTCTGCTTAGGGTGGGTTTTATGGTATTTTCCATAGCAAATGAATGAATGAATGAATGAATGAATGAATGAATGAATGAATGAATGAATGAATGAACGAACGAACGAACGAATGAACGAACGAATGAATGAATGAATGAATGAATGAATGAATGAATGGGAACACAGGCATTTTCTCCTTGTGCAAAATCCCAACCCGAGTTGGACTTGCTTAATGATCTCAGAAATTCCCTAAAAAGACAAGCTGTTGAACACTGCAAGATTCTTCAGTTGGCTACCCTATGCAGAAGTTAGTGTGTGGTTTATTTTATTTTACCAGTATCCTGCCTCAAGACAGCTTTCAAAGTGAAGTAAGATACCCACCTCTACTTCTAGTCACCTCTTGACTCTAAGGGAGCTACTATCTCAACTTTACATGAGTGTTTAACTGCAGTAATGAACTAGATGAGGATGAACAAAATGAAACTAAACCCAGACAAGACAGAGATGCTCCTGGTCAGTCAAAAGGGAGAACAAACGATAGGGAGGCAACCTGTTCTGGATGGGGTCACCCCCCCAATTGAAAAATCAGATATGCAGCTTGGGGGTGCTCTTGGACTCATCCTTGAGCTTGGATGCCCAGGTCACAGCTGTAGCCAGGAGCACATTTACACAATTCAGGCTAGTATGCAAGTTACACCCCTTTCTTGTTAAACCAGCTCTGGCCACGGTGACACATGCCCAAGTGATGTCCCGGCTGGACTATAGTAATGTCCTCTACGTCAGGCTATCAATGAAAAGTCTCAGGAAACTTCAACGGGTCCAAAATGCAGCAGCCGGACTGCTGACTGGGGTGGGGTATAGACATCACATAACACCCATATTAAAACATCTCCACTGGCTGCCAATCAGCATCGAGCACAATTCAAGGTGCTGACCATGACCTACAAAGCACTATATGACCTGGGTCCTAGCTACCTCAAAGATCGAATCTCACAGTATGAACCGACTCGGGTGTTAAGGCCATCTGGAGAGGCCCTTCTCTCCATCCCACCATCCTCACAGGTATGTCTCGTGGCAACCCATGAAAGGACCTTCTTGACTTCTGCGCCCAGACTCTGGAACTCCTTCCCACTAGAGGCTAGGACTGCCTCATCTCTGTTGTCCTTCCAGAAACAGGCAAAGACCTTTCTCTTCAGGCAAGCTTTCCCTGAATGATGGACTACCATTATATGTCTTTTATATGAATCTATAGGTTCACACAGATGTGTTTATAACTACTTATAACCTTGCAGCTTTAATGTAATGTTGTCTATTAATGCTGCAAGATGTCCCTCAATTCCTTGTTCTCAAGTCCTTGAATATGTCTTAATTGTACTAGACTGTATATAATCCGTCATTACTGTAAGCTGCCTTGGGTCCTTTTCCAAGGAGAAAGGTGGGGTAAAAATAATCTAAAATAAATAAATAAATAAATAAATAAATAAATAAATAAATAAATAAATAAATAATGATAATATTAAAACTCACCACTTAAAAACACTTAAAACCATGCCCAATTAATTCAGTATATGTTATGTAGTACAGTCATCCCCTACCATTTCATGGTTCATATACAGCTCACCACCTCCTGAGGTGATCGGTTCCATTATTGTACTGCTCTAATGGTTAGGAAAGGGTCCCCCCCCCGATAGTCAACCAAAATCTGTCTTCCTGTAACTTGAGCCCATTGTTGTATGCGCTTGGGGATGATCCATAACAGATATTTCATTTAGTGTAGGCCTCATGTTTAGATGGCATAAGGAGGGAGAGGCAAGCATCACTTCGGCGATTACTTCACGTCCTACCTTCTTCCACGATTACTTTTGTACCATGACAGCGTTGTTCGCAGTCACATGGTTTTGTCCCTGTTCAGTACCTGTTTCCATTTACTCATGGTCGTGATAACTTGTCTCGTGCCAAGTGTTACTTCAGGGCCTTGTTTCGTAACAAGATCTGCTTTTTTGAAGAAAAAAACATAAAAATAAAGGGCGCACCACACCCCCTGTGCTTCGTCTATTCAAAATGTCGATCCACGGCACTCAAAAGTGCGAGAGAAATGGATGGACGCAAGTTCACGAGCGGAATATTGCCTTTGTTGCATGACAGTTGTTACCTCATGGGACCTTGTCCCGGAACAGGAACAGAGACAGAAGAATTCCCCAGCTCAGGGGCAGGTACGGCTTGTCACGCTCTTTTCCCAGTTCCGGGGGTGTGGTTGAGACAACTTTTTGCTGTCACACTATGGACGTGAAGTAATTTTTTTTTTGTACCAGTCCCAATAGGGACAGCAAGGAGGGATAAACAAGACATGAAGTAACTGCCTTTGAAATGCAAAGGGAGGAAAAAGTAGCTGATTGGAAGCAGAGAGACACCCCAGCCACCCTTTACACTCCAAGTTTTGCTACACCCAAGTTTGGAGAGGTGGAGGGAGAGAGGGGGGAAACAGAGAGAAAGAAGTAGGACCTCCAGAGAATAGGGTGTGTGCAATTTGCCACCATACCCCATCTCACACAGAGAGGAGGAGGAGGAGGAACAGAGATTGTTTGGAGGGCAGAGAGCAGATGAAAAAGGAAAGGGGGTTTTCTTTGAAGAAGAGACCTCCTCAACAGGATAAATGAAAGAGCCTCTTAACTCTCCACTGTGGATCCACACACACCTCTTTGTTCATATTTTGCCTTCCAGCTGTGTTTGTATCTTCTGCCTCTCTTTTGCATGCAGGAGACAAACCTCCCACGGAAATAAAAGGAGGGAAAGAAGGGTGTGTGGCCGAGGGGGGGGGACGTGTGTTTCTTTGCTGTCTTAAGTGTTCAGTTTGGCAATCTCCTGAAGTGGCCCTTTTATTAAGCCACTTCACAATGCTGGAAATTCCTAAGTGAAAGACGCCTTGGCAGCTTTGACAGCTGGAGGCTCTGTTCCAGTCCATGCCCAGAGATGTCCCTTACTGGGAGGAGACAAAAAAACTAGATCACATCAGCTGGCACCAAAACAAGAGAATCCCCTGTCAGAGACTCAAAAAAAGGTTCCTTGGGGGCCAATTGGAGCAAATTGTTGCACTCATCATGTAGATATCAGAAAAAAAGAGCAGACCAGCCCTCCCCAGGAATGCACTAAACGTCTGGACATGCTCTAATTAGTCTTCTTGATGATTACTCTGAATCTCTCTTAACCTTTTGTCTTGTCAGTTAGAATAATTTAGCACAATTATCAGTTTTCCTGGATTTTCCCACCAGCAGGAATCTGTTTATATTTTTTTTCTGAGTCTGCATCTGGGTTTGATAGTGAAGGTTATTCTTTCCTCTCCTATCTGCCCCTTCAGTGCTAATTATTATTAAGTATCTGCTTTGCGTTTTGCATGTAGTTCTTTGAAAAGATCTCTGCCTCCCTGCCTCCCCCTCCTAAGTCTCTGTGTGCAACTGGATAGGCAGCTGGATTCTGCCAGGAAACATATTTTCCTTCCCAAAGCAGAGGTAATACTGTATGACTGTATTGCACATCTAGTTTACATTATGAACAAGAAGCACAAGAAGAAACACTATTATTTCAGGCATATTTTTGTAAGCAGAGGACTACATTTTATTTACAATCCGGTCTCTCTTATTATTTCAGTTTCTAGATTTCATTTACAGTTTCAGTTCAGCAGTTACTATTATATCACTGTTATATCTGATCATGAGTTCAATATGATCCAGGGTGAGGCGTCTTCACAACAAGAATACATATAAACATGGTGCCCCTCAGGCCAGTTGAAAAGAGGCTCTGCGTGCTGCTTCTATATCACCCATTAGACATGGGCACGACTAGAAAAAATGATGTCTTGAGTTTTCGATTGTCTGAACAGGTCTGTTTCGGGTTTTTTCCGTTTGTCGTGAAAGTTTTCAAAAATTTGTCGTTTCGTTTGTCATTTGTCGTTTCCACCACGATTTAGCGCGATTTGACTTCCCAGAGCATAGGGGTGTCCTGCAATCAGGGCCGGTTCTAGGTGTTTTTGTGCCCTAGGCGGCGGGTGGGGCGGCGGCGGGTGGCAGTGGTGGGGGGCCATGGGCGGGCGGCAACAGCGGTGGGGAGGAGGTGTGGGTGGGCGAGCGGGCGGCCAGCGGCCGCGGGTGGGCGAGTGGGCGGCCAGTGGCGTGGGCAGGTGGGCGAGTGGGCAGTTAGGATATCACTTAGTTAGGATAGATGTTCTGTTCTTGGCTTGCACCCCAAATGTGTGTGCCTTTTTTTTTTTAGAAAAAAATCATTTCGTTAGTTCATTGATTTGTTATTCATTTTGTGTGGTGTGTGTGTGTGTGTGTGTGTGTGTGTGTGTTGCTTATGAAACTGTGGCTGGAGGAAAGAGCGGGCTTAATCTTCCCCCTAGCCACTATGGGGTGGGGGAAAGAGCTCCCCCAGCAAGCACCCCTTTCAGCTGCTTGTGCTGGCCCCAAGCCAGCACCTCTCAGATGCTGGTACTGGATTCCCTGCGCCCTGTTTCCCTAGAAAACGAGGTGCAGGGAATCCAGCAAGGAGCAGCTGAGAGGTTTCCCATCTGGAGGGGGGAAGGTTACTTTAGAGATCCCCCTTCCCCCTCCCTATTAGGGTCCCATCGACACTCCTTTATTATTATTATTATTATTATTATTATTATTATTATTATTATTATT
>JAHTLZ010000240.1:5960504-5984616 GCA_023846285.1 Phrynocephalus versicolor
TTATTATTATTATTATTATTATTATTATTATTATTATTATTATTATTTCAAGCACCCTCCACGTGGCCCCTGGGGCTGATGGTCACTTCTTTTACTTCCGGGTTTCCTGGCCCTGCAGTACAGCTGTAGCGCAGGGCTTTTTTGTTTTTATTTTCTTTCAGCATCGACAGTGCGGCCCCTGGGGCCCCATCAGCGCTGGGTTTTTAAAATTATTTTTAAAAAGATTTTATGGTGCCAAGTCGCCGACCAGACACCCCTGGGGCTCTGTCGGCACTCCTTTTATTTTTTATTTTTTATTTTATTTTTACTGTTTTTTACTGCCGACCAGGCCGCGCTACAGCTGTAGCACCGCCGGTGGCTCCCCCCCAGTTGCCATCCCTCAAGGACCTCTGGACCAGCACCAGGTAGGAGACATCTCTGCCCCCCATTAACAAAATGAACCTAACCGAACCAATTTTTCTCGGTTTGGTTCGTTTTGTGTTAAATTTGCCCCTTGGGTCGTTATTCAGTTTGTTACATAATGAACCAAATAACAACTAACAAACTGAAAAAAAGTTCATTTCATGCCCATCTCTAGTACTAACCATGGTCGACTCTGCTTGGCTTCCGAAGTCAGGCAAGATCGGATGTGCTTAGGGCATCTAGGCAGCTCGTGCAAGCCTATTAGGGAACATTATCATGATTTCTAGTGCAACAATAAACCATGCAGAGAATGAAACCATGCAGAGCTACAAAAAAGGAGGAGGGGGGATGGAATGGGGGTGGGAAGGAAAAGAAAAGAAAAGAAAAGAAAGGCAGGCTGAGTCTGCTCTCCTCTTTTTCCTTCCACTTCCATCACTTCCTAACATAATTAT
The DNA here is from genome assembly GCA_023846285.1 of Phrynocephalus versicolor. NCBI lineage: Eukaryota > Metazoa > Chordata > Lepidosauria > Squamata > Agamidae > Phrynocephalus > Phrynocephalus versicolor. Next base: position 5,961,359 of record JAHTLZ010000240.1, read on the forward strand.
GTTGTACATTCCTTTATTCCCACTTGCGACAGGCACTGATGTATACCAGGTGTGAGATGTACTGTGGGAGGAACAATAGTTGAAAATGCCAGGGAAAGGAGGAGGAACCTGCACTAATAAGTGTTGGAGAAAGGGAGAGACTGTCACAGAGCAGTTGTTTTCACAGGCATCCTGGTAGCTGCGGTAGAATGCAGTTCAATCTTTGCTGCTAGCAGTAGACAAATATTTGACAGCTCCTTGCTTTCTGGTTTTCCCCACCCCCCCTTTCATTACAGATAGAGATAGGTATGAAACATTTTTTTATTCATTTCGTTATTCGTTACTCATTTCATTGCATAACCACATGAATAATGAATTACCCCATCAAAGGTAAATGAAACAAAATGAAACAAAATTTTTCATTTCATTCATTTTGTTTTCTGCCCCCCACACTGCTGCCACCAACCAGTCCCCACAGAGGGGGCTTCCAAAGCAGCAGCACTGATCAGTTGTAGCACAGCCACACTTGTTTTAAAAAAGCGCCCTCAGCCAGCTGTGTTACAGCTGATTGGCACTGGGGGGGGGAATAAAATTAAATATTTAAAAAATGCCGACTAGCCCACAGGCCAGCTGGTCAGCACTATGGAAAAGATATAAAACTAAAAGTAATTTTTAAAAAGCGTTGACCAGCCCGCAGGCCAGCTGATTGGCACTAGAGAAAAGAAATAAACATTTTTAAAAAATTATACATGGGGGGGGGATTTTTTTAAAGCACTGACCAGCCTGCAGGCCAGCTGGTAGGTGCTAGGGAAAAATAAAATAAAAAAATAAAAAAGAGCATCAACCAGACCGCAGGTCAGCTGGTCATCACTAGGGGAAAAATAAAAATTTAAAAATTTTAAAAGTGCACCAACCAGCCCGCAGGCCAGCTGGTTGGCACTAGGGGAAAAAATAAAAGTAAAAAAGAAGCAAAATGAAACAAGACAAAGCAAAACAAAGCAAAACAAAGCAAAACGAAGAACGAAATGAATTTTTTTTAAAAAAATCATTTCATTCCTAATGAAACGAAACAAAAAAGAAAAAAATGAAACAAAACACCATTTTGACATTTTGTGCCCATCTCTAATCACAGATCAATGCCTGGAGCAGTTTTAGGATTGCAATTTCTATCACCCCCAGGCAGTGGGGTCACACTGAAGTCCAGACAGTAACATAGTGGCCCCTTTCTTCATTAATTTCTTTGAGTATTTTTACCCCACCTTTCTCTTTGGAAAAGGACCCAAGGCGTCTTACTGTAAGGAGAAACACTACACAACCCATTACAATTTAGACATATTCAGTTTGAGAAACAGGGAATTGATGACAACACAGTGCAGTGATTGACCTGAGGTGCAGTTGAAACTAACTACAGATTCTTTTGCAGCCAAGGTGTCTGCTGGTGCAGCTTTCGGCCTACCTAACATGCCCATTGTGAAGCTACAGCGATGTTACTCAGAGGTCCTTGGAAGGAATGTGTCATTAAAATGAGTAATAAAAAATCTATATTTTTCAGTCATTCATTCTTCTTTCTTGACATTAACATAAACCTATTTCACAATCATTTCCAAAGATATTTTTTGAGGTTTTCTCTCTGACTTAACTCCCTCCCACCCACCCACGTTCCATACATACACTTTCAACGTGGGTCTATGTGGAATTAAACATATTTTATTTTATTTTATTAGAGTATTTTTACCCCACCTTTCTCCTTGGAAAAGGACCCAAGGTGGCTTGCAGTAATGAGGGATAATATACAGCTCAGCTGTAGACGCCTGGAGTAGGAGCTTATTCGGTACCTGCCATGCTGCTACAGATCTGAAGAAAGAGGGTGAGCTTTAGAAGACGTGATGTTATAGGGTGAAATCATACATTATAAACAAACTATCATTGGTAGTCAAATCGTGTTTCTGCTTCAGAGATGTTATTTCAATAGATCTGTGTCTTTAAAAAAACAGTTTTGTAAACAAAGCCAAGTTTAGCCGCCAAAGACCAGTCAGAAAACAAGCTAATTTGCATGAAACAAGCTCGTGATATGTCAATTGCATTCTTTCAGCACCTGAATATTTTTTCTTTGAATGACAGCTGTAACATATAATCCATCTCATAGTGTGGAGTAGGACAGTGCAGAACTTCAAGCTGGCTCATGCTGGCATTCTGTCTTGGATGATCTAAGCAGCATCATTTGTGCTGTATCAGTCCTTGGTCCAGCAGAGAAAGGATGACAGACAACAAAAAGTTGTCAGGGCGAATCCTACCATTCGGTAGAATCAGAGAACTGCCTTGTTTAACAAACATTTATGTGTTGTCAAGTTGCTTTTAATTTACAACATTTCTATCAGGGTTTATGAAATATGGGAAGGGTTGAGCAGGCATTTGGACCCAGATTTCCTGAATTATATTCAACAGTCTAACCACTACACCACTATCTCAGTTGATAGATATGGGGGTGGGGGGTGGGCAGCTGCAGGTCCCTGGTTATTTCCCCTCACATCTCCCCTTGACTTTTCATTCTTTTGGAGGACAGAGCTGTGGATGTCATGTGACTTATAGAAAAGCAAAAGCAAAGTGTTCTGCTTATATACTGCCCCATACCACTTCAAGTAGTCCCTGTGCGGTTTACAGTTTAATTACAGTTTAACTACACATTGCCCCCCCCCCAGCAAGCTCGGTACTCATTTTACTGGGTACTCGGAAGGATGGATGGCTGAGTCAACCATGAGCCTGCTACCTGGGATCGAACCCCAGGTCGTGAGCACAGTTTTACCTGCAGTACAGGCATTTAACCACTGCGCCACGAGGCTCATTTTGTCCTGTCCAATATTGTCTACACAACTCAGCTCCCATCTGGTGTGATGGAAGGACACAGCTAGCAAGTGTTGTTCCCCTGCCTTTAATATTTTATGTCTGCTCTTAAATGCAATTTAATGAGTGAGTGTATGTATGAATGAATGAATGAATGATAGGAACAAAAAAGAAATATTTTCTCCAAATCAGGAAAAACGCCACCACCGAGTACAATAACATGAAAGAAAAGATGATTGTAAGCAGGCTAATAAGAATATAAATGAAACCCTCCCTTCTTGCAACACAATTCACAACTTCAAAGGCTCCAACTTACTTCATATTTTATTTATTTATTTATTTATTTATTTATTTATTTATTTATTTATTTATTAATTATTGAATTTATATACCGCTTCATCTAGCTACATGGCTACTCTGGGAGGTTTACAAACCAACAAATAGTACAATTGATAAACAATCGAATGAATTAAAAACATAATAGCTTAATAAAACAATAGATATCAAAGTATCAAACAAGAGCAAGAAAGACTAAAGAGAGAATGAAACAGCAAATCATTAATAAAATAAATTAATATACCCAGGAAAATAGATATAGGTAACATTGGCTGAAACCCAGTACTCAGTCACTACTACTGACAGTATGGGTGACCTACTACTGGATTTCACCCTATGTTATCTATGTGAAGTAAGGGGCCCTAGCTAGGCCCATTAAATCAGTGGGACATACACAGCTGTGGACTCATCAAATCCTCACTCATTCAGTAGGCCTACTCTAGCTGTGACTTTCCACTGGGTTTCAGCTATTGCATTGTGGACCCTCACTTATTCCATAGAGCTCTGTGGCGTTTATCACAGTTACGCCCCACTGTGGTGCCCCTGGAGTGTTCTCTTGCAATTCCTCTGGTCTGATGAGTTTTTTGCTGACACTCATGAAACAGCTGGAAAGGCATACTGACACTCTCACAGTCCATATGCTTTACAATGGAATGTATCTGCTCTCTCTTCTGCCGTGATGTTCTTCACGAAGAGAATGCAGGTTGTCCCTAAGTGATTACATAACACAGTGCTTCCCTAGCTTGAGCCCCCTGATTTAGTTTCACTACTAGAGATGGGCACGAACCGAAAAAATGGTGATTCATTTCATTTCATTTCATTTAAGGCTTTGTTTCATTTCATTTCATTTTTAACAATTTTTTTCAAAAAAAATCATTTCATTGGTTTGTTAATTCATTATTCATTTTTACCCTTTTCCCCCCAGGCGCCCACTGCGTGGACACTGGAGCCTGGTCGGTGCTGGATATTTTTACTCCCCCCCTTTACTTTAGGGTGCCGAGTCAACCAGGCCACCCTTGGGGCCCAGTCGGCACTGCTTTTTTTAAAAAAATTAAATTTTTATTTTATTTTCACTTCCATGTTTGCCCCGCACTACAGCTGTAGCACAAGGCTTTTGTTTTTTCTTTCTTTCAGCGCTGACTGCCCCTGGGGCCTGGTCGGCGCTGTTTTTTTAAAATTTTACTTTTCTTTTATTTTTGTTAATAAAAGGGAAGGGTCAGCATGCAGCAGATAGGCAGCACTGGTGGGTTGCAAACCTGGGGAGGGATGCGCCGCGCTGCACTTCACCATGAGAGCAGCCACCATCAATGCACGGCAGGGCTTCCATTGCCTCCTCCACCGTCCAGGAACAGAGCCTGCAGTAACCTTCCCAATACTGAGCACAGCCCTGCCCCAGTCCCGCCTGGCGGCGCACTGATCCCTGGAGGAGTCCTCCTCACTAGCAGGCTCCCAAGGCACCGCCAAGTGAAACCCCACAGCCTTCGCCGGTGACAACGGAGAGACAGATGGGCCGCTCCACCTCTAGTGGCATCTTTGCCCAGGGGCCCAGCTCACAAGGAAGCTGCCACCACCGCCCACTTTGGGGGAGCCCACTTTTGGCCATGCCGCCCGCTCACCCGCAACCCTCCAGCCTTCCACCTTGCACGTGCCTGGCTTTGGGTTGGAAAAATCTGCCTCACCTCCACCTCGGCGCACCCTTTGGTTGGTTCCCTCAAGGACTTTTTTATTTTTTTATTTTTATTTTTGGGTCCCCCCCTTACTTCCAGGTTCAGGCCCTGTGCTACAACTGTAATGCGGGGCTTTTTATTTTTTATTTTCTTTCAGCACTGACCCTGGGGCCCCTGGGGCCCAGTTGGTGCTGGCTTATTTTATTTTATTTTATTTTTTATTTTAGGGTGCCGAACAGGCCACCCTTGGGGTCCAGACCGTGCTCCCTTTTTAAAAAAAATTCCCCCTCCCCCCCCACTTCCAGGTTCAGGCCCTGCACTACAGCTGTAGCGAGGGGCTTTTTTTCTCTTTTATTTCAGCACCGACTGCACAGCCCCTGGGGCCCGGTCGATACTGGGTTTTTAAATTTATTATTATTATTATTTTAGGGTGCCGACCAGGCCATCCTTGGGGTCTGGTCGGTGCTCCTTTTTATTGTTTTTATTTCTTTTCTTTTCTTTTTATTTTATTTTTTTACTGTCGACCACAGGGCCGCACTACAGCTGTAGCTTGGCCGTCAGCTTTTTTTCCCTGGTTGCCATCCCAGAAGCCAGGAAGACCAGATCTCCAGACCAGCACCAGGTAGGAGACTTCTCTGCCCACCTCCATTAACAAAACAAACCTAACCGAACCAATTTTTCTCGGTTCAGTTCATTTCGTATTAAATTCTCCCCTAGGGTTGTTATTCGTTTCATTATGTAACAAAATGAATAACAAATAACAAAATAACAAAATTCATTTTGTTCCCCTCTCTATTCACTACAGTTTCAAAGGAACCAGCCCGATACAACTTAACATTGTGCATGGTCAGCACCTACCGTGGTGCAGCATGATGTTGGAATTCACTCATGGCGGAGCAGTAACTGCTGTGCCTATGTTAGCCAAAGCAAAAGGGTACTCCGGAAATCAGTTTACCTAGTTCACCCAGCACGGCTTTGGCTGCTCCTCGCTGATTGATTTGTGAAGGAACTCCACCAAGTTTCCTCTGCGTCACTCTAGAAGTCTGTTTCCTGATCACCCTGGCCTCTTGTGCTGTCACTTGGCTAAACGCTCATTTAAGGGATTTGCCACTTCCTTTCCTCATCCACACACCCATTTTCACTTTAAAATGTGCTGTGATGACCCTAGTTTTAATCTTTCTAGAAGAAACAATATTTATATTTTGTTTCTCTTGCCTTAGCAGACAATCTATACTATACCTTCTCTCCTAGTAAGTTGATGAATTTGGCTTTCATAGCACTTAATCCTTTGTTATGTTATCTCGAAGGGCATTTTATTTACCAGTAAGATTCATCTGTTTTCTACACCGACTTAAACTGTACAGCTGTTCTTCCCTTGGACATCCTGGTCAGTGAACTGGATTTCAATAGGATTAACATTCATTGGAAATGTGATGATTTAAAAAAAATATGATACCTTGTATAACCCTTCAAAACGTACGCTGTATCTCAGAAACAGAGCTGTGGGATGATGTGATGAAGAAATATGGAGTACTACCACCAACTAGATTAGCGAAAATGTTCACAAATTTGTCCAATAAATAATAGAAATGTAAGAACCATGATGGGGCTTATTATCGTGTATGGTGCTCCTGTGCGAGGACAAAGAAATACTGGGTTAAAATACATAGATGGCTTAAAGAAACAACCAAGCAGAATATAGAATTTAAACCAGAAACGTTTTTATTAGGCATTATGCCAGAAAATGGCAATATACAAGATAGATATATCATATTGCATATTTTGACTGCTGCCAGAATAGCATGGGCCCAAATGTGGAAAACTGAAAGTACATCTACAGAGGAAGTAATTATACAAAAAAAATTAGACTGTGCTAAAATGGATAGAATGACAATGAAAATTAAAAAAGAGGACTCAGTACTATTTGACATGGAATAGATTTTATGACTGGTTTGAGAGAAGAAATACAGTGGTACCTTGACTTATGATATTAATTCATTCCGAAGGGATCTTCGGAAGTCGATCAAGTCGTAAGTCGAACAGTGGTTTCTCATAGGAATACATTGAAAATCAATTAATACATTCCAGAGGGACGTATTCAATGCCTAGGTTTTCAATGCATTCATATGGGAAGGCTGTCCTAATCTCTCTCAATCAAGGGCAGCTGAAGGCTGATTTCCACAGCCCTGCCAGACAGCTGACTTTGACAGATCAGACCTGTCAAAATCAGCAGGGGAGTTAAGGAGAGCAGCCTTTAGCTGCCCTAGATTGAGGGAGAAACCCAGGTGTCTTGCAAGGGAAGCACTTACCTCTGGGTAAGCACTTACCCAGAGGTAAGTGCTTCCCTTCCAAGCCACCTGGGCTTTGGGAACATGCATCCATCTCAGGGATCTCCTGGGGCAGATGCATGTTCACCCATCTCAGGCAGTTTGGAAGGGAAGCATGCCTCCTTTCCAAACCGCCCAGGCTGCAAAATGTTGCATCTGTCCCAGGGATCTCCTGAGACGGTTGCATGTTCACCCAGCCCAGGCGATTTGGAAGGTAAGCAGCAGTGGCAGATCCCCACCTCCACTTCCCTTGCAAGCCTCCCGGGCTGGGCACAGATCAATGGGTCCATCCTCTGCTCACCAAATTGGTGGGCAGAGCATGGACCCATTGATCTTCGCCCAGCCCAGGAGGCTTGCAAGGGAAGCAGTGGTGACAACCCACTACCACTGCTTGCCTTGCAATGCACCCGGGCTGCCCAAAGTTGCATTGTTCCCTGGGAATGATGCAACTTCGGTCAGCCCAGGCAGTTTGGAAGGGAGGGGCCACAGCCACCTCCTCCTCCTTCTTGGTTGCTTTGATCTCTTTTGCAGAGATGGAAACAACCAAGGAGGAGGAGGAGGTGGCAATGGGCAGCGAACATTGCTCTCCGTTTCATACGACAGGTGACTTTGACAGAGAGCAGACAGCAGCGTTCATAAGTTGAATTATTCAGTTGTTGAAGCAACCATAAGTTGAGGTATCATTGTAGTGCATTAGGTGGATTTGAAACATGATGTAACTAATACAATATTCATACACCCAGACAACATGATGAATGACAACTAGAACATTTTAGCTTTATTTGATATCTATGATATGTAATGATGATTTGATGATTGAAATATATGAATTAATAAATATGGTGCAAGTTGCTGAAAATCACTCTATCACTGGATCAAACAGATGAACATTGAGGCTACAACTCTATGTGCAACTATTAGAGATGAAAGTCAATGGAATATATTGGATAGAATGCTGTTGATGATATAACACTGTGTTTCCAAACTGCAACCAATTAACAAGGTGCACCAGATCATATGGCTGGTATCTGGTCAGGAATGGGGGCAGAAACTCATTACCGAAGTGATTTATCTAATTTCACTTACACTGCAACATATCTTCAATAGGAGACTGTCTGGTAGAATTTATTTCATGGTAAACATACATATGATCAGACTGTGAATCTGTTATATCTTTCACAAGAATTGCTATTTGCTTCTTGGCAGATTCAGGAAAGAAAAGGAATTGCCCTGAGAGGTATGTAGTGTATATCACTCACAATTAATTAATCAATTTCCTTGCTTGCTTGCTTATTTCCTTCCTTCCTTCATTTGAAAGTCACTGATCTGGGCAAAAATGCATCTTTGATGTACAGTAACCCCCCCACCTATCACGGGGGTTAGCGACCAACCCGGCCCACAATCATTGAAAATCTACAATATGAGGATGCAGGTCAGGTTGGGCCTGGGGGGGGCACTGAAAGCCTTTTAGACATTGTGCATCACTTCCCAGCACCCCGAGGGGGTGGGGAGAAGCGACACATGATGCCTCCATGGAGGCAAGCTCCAGGCTCCAACTCATTGGCGCTGGGGTGGGAGAGAAAAACCTTTTGTTTCCCTGCCCTAGCGCCAATCAGCTGAAGCCTGGGGCTTGGGGAAGGGGGGATGTTTAAAAAGCTCCAGCTTTTAAAACCTTCCCCCCTCTAGCCCTTTTGAGGTACTGCAGTCCGGTGATAATAGTGGGACCACTGTATATGAACTGCGAAAGGGCGGGGGACCACTGTACCCTACATTCTTTCTTGCTGTCTAGATAGCTCAGTGAGAGGAATCTCACTGCCGAGCCAGAGGTTGGGAGATCAGTCCCCCACTGTGCATCTCAGAAGAGCCAGTCTATGCGCAGTCCCAGGAGACCCCCCCCTGAGAAGTAGGACGTGGGAAACCACCAATTCTCAGTATTCTCTGCCAAGACCCCCCCTGAAATGGATTGTCATAAGTCAGAATTGATTTGACGGCACATGTTGGTGATGATGATGACTGGTTTAAAAGGTTATGGTGACAGCTGTTAGGGCACCGGTGGTCAGCAGAACACATGGGATCATGCAGGCTGCGTGAAGCCTGCTGAGTCACACATTGGACAAACTGGATCCCAGCCATTTGGAACACAATATGTTCGATGGCAGTTGGGATGCAATCCAAATGAGAGCTCTACATAAGCTCTGCATTTTATCTTCTGAGTGACGCTTCATGCCAGCTTTATCTTTCCAGCAAAACAGTGGCACTGCTGTTAATTTCAATCATGTTTAAGCAACCACATCCTTGTAAATCAAAATCCTCTGCAATGCAGCCAGATGGTCAGCCTGCCTCCATTTGGGAAGTTACTGGTTTCAACAGAAATGAGAAACGTGTTAATAAATACCTCTTTGAATCTTATTAGAATCTGAAGAGTTATGGGGAATCAGGAAATGGGGCTGCCATAAAGCCTGAGAAAATATTTGTTATATATATATTCCAAGCATCATACTCTTATTAAATGGGAAATAGGGGATGGGATAGGAGGAATCCGCTGCCTATAAACAGAGTAATAAACCTCATACTGAGCATCATACAGATGGAAATATACCATGGAATGAGATATTTCAGCTTCCATCATTGAGCAGCTGAAGGCAAAGCATTCAGTTTCCACTGGAATCATTTAAGTAAATTAAAAGACTCAGCTGAGACACTAGCAAAGGCACAGTAAATGAGTCTCAATGAATAAATTAAAGCAAAGTGTTCTGCTTATATATAGTCCTATAGTGCTTCAAGCACTCCCTGGGAGGCTTAATCAATGTATTTACGCAGGCTACGCACTGCCCCCCCAGCAAGCTAGGTACTCATTTTACCGACCTCAGAAGGATGGAAGGCTGAGTCAACCATGAGCCAGCTACCTGGGATTGAACCCCAAGTTGTGAGCACAGTTTTAGATGCAGTACAGGCATTTAACCACTGCAGCACAAGGCTCCTCTGACTTGCATATTAACTTGTATATACAATTTGCTGTGAATATTGTATTTTTACAATTTGTTCATAAGATGTGGAACCAACCTAGAAAGAATACCAGAAAGGAAAAGAATGGAATTTTATATATTCTGGGTAGAGATGGGGATTTTTTAAAAAAACATGTGGTTCATCATGATTGTTAATTCATCAGGTCTGAACAAATTGATGAATTGATGAATCAACAATTTTCCTGAGAATTTTTAAAATGCTATAAAAAGTACCCATGGCAGATAGAGTTCCCAGTTTTAGAGGGCTTCTTCCTGTTCCTCTTCTTCTGCTCTACAAGTCCTGCAAGTTTGGTTAAGATTGAGGTTCAGATGTCTGAGCTATGTACCCCTAAATCCCCACCAGGAAAATGTCCTTTAGAAATTGGGTTGGCAAAACCCAATCTTTACTAACCTTGGAGATACTGTAGAGGATACTCAGAGGAAGCTTCTCTGCAAGTTTAGAGTCTCTAGCTGCCTGAGGAAAACTTTCCCGGGAGGGGCTGTTTGGGGGTGAATAACACAGACATCAAAAGTCCAATATTCACAAGAGTTGGGCGGATTGTAGAGCAGATTCAGGGGATGTTTCCCTCAAGGGTTGGTCCCTTTAGGTGCCTTCAAGGGGATTTTAGAGTCTGATAAATTAACAAATAAAAAGCACGAAACATTTGTCAATTCGTATTAGTTGGGGGACTCAATATATGATGAATACGAACTGAGGAATTTTGATGAATCGGCCACACAAATTATTCATATTAATGAAATAAGTACACAAAATATTTTCTTTTTTTCAATGTTTCCTTCCCATTTAATATTTCACTCTTTTTCTATCAAATCACTTGGGAGGTTTTTCATCAAACAGCATTTCAGAGCCTGCTGTCAGCAGCCACTCAGAATGTTCAGGGAGAATTTTAAATTGTAAAAGCACCAGGAATAGAACATAGCGAGGAGTCCTCCTCCTTTGCTGCAGCCATTCCTCAAGGGTGTGCAAGTTCCTTGTGTCCTCCATCTTGGATTGTGCTGCTTGCCTTCTGGGATGCATGTCTCTGTGCTACCATCTTGAATAATTTCCCCTTTTTTTGCCATCTTGATTTTGGAAGGAATAACCTCTCCCCACCATTTTGCTGCTCCCACTACCTGGTTTGTGCTTGCCTTTTTTTCTTGGATTTTTGGAGAGGGGATTCCATGTGTGCTTTTTGTTTTGTTATTCCTCTCTCCCCCAATTTGTTGTTGGAGCATGTTCCCTGTTTGACTGACTCTTAAAGTTGTTATGTAATTAATTTACAGTGAAATTATTCTGTTAAAGGAACACATTTTGGTGGATTATCTGGAGTAGATTGATTCTTTATTATCTTGTCACTTTTCTATTTTTTGTGTTTTTGAAAGTATTTTTTACAGGTTCTTTAGGGATTTTGGACAAGTGCCAGAAACATGGCACAGAAGATCCACTGAATCAGTAGCTGAAATGTAGGTCATTGCTTGTGAAAATCCTATTGATTTCTCCAGTTGGGATTAACAGTTGTAATTGGGCCACGGAGAAGAAGGGGACATATTACAGTCCCTGCATTATCATCATAGAGCCTGTCCCCACTGCGAGAAAAATCTGGGAAAGGGATTGGATTTGTGGGAGTCAGATCTCATGGACTTGAGCCTGAATTGAGAAATTTTAGGGATGGTGTGTGTGTGTCCATGCTGCTATCTCATTGTCCCCTCCACTGTCACCACCACCTTGTCCTCTCCTCTACTGAGCCCTGCTACCTTTGCTGCCATTTTGGTTTCCTTGCATGGCACAGTACTTGCTCAGCACCAGTGATTCATTTGAGAGGAGCCACCTCAGCAAAGCCAGGCCACTGCTTCTGGTAAGGTACCACGTCACCCAGCTGATCAAGGCAGCAAAGCCCTGTGCTCAATTTTGGAGCGGGGGGGGGGATTTGTGACTAAACAAGTGGGCAGGCTTGCTGGGGGGGGTTGCAGGAGCAACTGAGAGATCAGGCAGACTGGGGGATGACTGAGCAAGTGGACATATGACAGAGCAAGTCGGGGAAGTGAGAAATCAGGCAGCAGTGAGGCAATTGGGGGAGCAAGCAATGTGGCATATGAGGGAGACTAACTATCAGGAAGTAGCAGGGCAACTGAGGGGATCAGACAAATAAGACAGTGGGAAGGCAACCAAGGCAAGCAGACTGGGATGCTTTTATTTATTTATTTTCATTCCTGTTATCTGACATAGCGCTGTACCAGATAGCAGTTTTGTTTTTTAAGTAATAGGGGTATCCTCATATGTGGAATTGTTTCCTAAGAATTTATTCCAGATATATCTCAAAATAAATAGATCTCTGGCAGAAGATAAAAAAATGTGCTCCCTTGGCACAGCAGTCCTCTCGTGTATGCTAAAGTTTAAATAGTTTTTTAATGTGGAATCCAGTACAACAGTGGGTTTTATTGTCAGTGGATTCAAGCTCTTAGTGATTGCAAGTCACTAAACCCTTTATTCATACTCATTTCTGCTCCTCTGGTCTCCTTCTTCCCTTCCCCCTCCCCTCTTTTCATTCTCTTCTGCTCCATCATTCGTCTGCTGACTTTGGACAGGGCATCTTTAAACAACAACATTGTTTTGCATCCAAACTCATCTGCAGTTCTTAGTCAGTAATTTCTCCTTTTTACATTTATTTCCCCACTTATTTTACTTTGAATGATCAACTGCAACCATCTGTAGATTTTGCTTCTTGTTCTGTGACCTAAATATGTGAGCTTTCTATAATTTGGGTGTTTTATGATGGTTTTTAAGTTTTATTCATTTGTCTTATACTTCTTTGCAGTTATTTTCTAAAACCAGATTATTGGCATCCTCCAATGAATCCTCATTTCAAATGCTTGCACTTATTTTCTTTCAAATGCTTCTTTTTAAATAGTAGGGTGTGTTCATGCTCATGATTCCGTGCCATCCAGCAGAATCAAAATACACAGCAGCTTACAATATATAGTCTCAAAGCCAGTTTTAAATATCTATTACATATAACATTTTTCACTTTGAGGAAGCCACTCTGGGTTATGTCTATTCTTTTATAATCTCAATATTCATTCTATCTATTCCAAGGTATTCACGCACCTCAGCACTCCATGTTTTCATTTTTCAAATGCAGTTTTTCTTGGGCTGCACATATTCTACTGATCAAAAAAGTGCTTTTCTTTAACATTCATTTTTTAAAGTGTTTATTTTTTAACTTGATTGTAAGTAATCTAAATGTTGCATGCAGTTTATCATCTAGTGCCATTGTATTTTCTGTATATCTAACTTCTCCATGAATAATGGTGCCATCACTTGAGTCAGCAAGTGCTTCTCTAAAGATGTCTTTGGAATACATGTGGAAAAGGATAGGTGTTTCCATTACCACATGAATTTTAGTGAAAATGTATCCTAGAACTTATCTTAACATTTGTCTTCATATCTCTATATCCTATATCTCTATGGAGATCTCAGTCATCCTGGTGAGGTGATCCAGGAGATGAGTCATGCAAATGGACTTCTTTTCTTTTCGGAGCCAAACATTTTGCTACTCATCCAAGTACAGGGGTACCTTGTATTAAGGAATTAATTCGTTCCAAATAAAATTCTGTTAAGCAAAATTTCCTTTATACAAATTCCCATAGGAATGCATTGAAAACAGAGTGATCCCATTTTATGTTGTACAGATTTTCCCCATAGGCGATTATGTTAAGCAAATTTTCCCTATCTCCAGAATTTTTTATGTTGTACAAATTTTATGTTATACAAGCTATTTGTTATACGAGGCTCCACTGTAGTTTCATTTTGAGGCTATATCCTGCATCATTTGTTATCTGATTTTCAACTTTAGTTATAGCTTTTTCTTGAAAACATGGGTTGCTGGTTATGTAAATATGTCATCAGCTTGCCATAACGGATTTTGTCAAAGACTTTCTCCCAGTCAATATAGCCACTATGCACATCCACAGTCATGTCACAGAAGCACATGCTTGTAGAATGGGGCTTCATTCATTCCAAACCATCTCCCATACAAATTATGGGTCTCCTTTCTTTGATCATTTTGTAAATTCAGCTACGTTGCTGTTCCAGAGCCACTGCACATTTTTTTGCAGTTTTCTTCTGGGGTAATGTAATAAAAGTCAGCCTCAGTCAAATTTCAGGAGTCTTTTTTGTTCAGTAGATTTGATTGAATACAGGTTGTCATAATCTATTATCTTTAATATGTCTGTGAAAACAGCATTACATCCAGGAGTTTTGTCCCTCTCTTTATTTTAGGCAGATGGCACTTGGCAATTTGTATTTTCTGTTTTCATTACCGTATTACCCTCTAATATGCTTACTGCACTTTAACATTTTATCCTTAACATCAAGCATCAGGGTATTGTTTCTATTCCTCATTAATGGGTATTGTTTTTTCCACCTAAAGCATGCCTTCTATTTCCTTATTTTGTAAAATGCCAATTAATAGTGGAGAGCAGTGTTTCCCAACCTTGGGTCCCTAGTTGTAGTCCATATGTTCTTGGACTACAGCTCCCAGAAATCCTGGCCAACACAGCTGGTGGTGAAGACTTCTGGGAATTCTACTGCAAGAATGCCTGGGAACCCCAAGTTGAGAACTACTAGTACAGTGAATCTTCTTTGGCTTTTCTATTTCTTTTGTTTGCAATACAAATTTTCTTTTGCTTCCCTAATTTTGTTTTTAATATTTTGTGTAACTGTAATTCTTCTATTATTCATTGTTCCATTTTTTCTTTCTTCCATTAGCTCTAATTTTTTGATTTAGTGATTCAGCTCTTTAGTAAAATACTTTAGTCCACAAATCACATTTAGAGTAAATCCACTTGAATGTATGGAGCACTTAACTCACCAAATCCCCATTGGTTCAATGGACCTGCTCTAGTGCAATTTACTGCACTAAGCAACAGGATTTGGGCCACTGAAACACTTTTGGTACTTTATATGCTTCTTGCATGTTTACCATTTGAAGTGAATTAAAGTGTCAAAGTGATTATGATCTGCACTTACGTCAGCTTTAGGATACATTTTCACTGAGGATGATACGGTAGTGGAAACAGAAAATCGAAAATCCAAATGCTATATGCCTTTTTTAAAAAGGAGAGAGAGAGAGAGAGAGAGAACTCTTGGATTTAATTGTTTTCACAGACATATTAAAGAAAATAGAAGATGACCATTTGTATTTATTTCATGCAGCTTTTCAAACCAATCTATGGAACAAAAAAAAAAACCCTGCTGAAATTTGGCTAAGGCTGACTTTTATTACATTACCCAAGAAGAAAACTGCAAAATATTGATCTGGTGCTTCTGATTGACAAGGGTATGATCTATTTAATTTTCATTGCTTACAATATTGTCAGTACACTCTCCTTGATGGTGAGTTAAATATGGGTTCAAATAACTACTCCTTTTCCTTCTCAACATTTTGGCACTTATTACCCAATGGGAGTCCTGCCAGCCCCTCTTCCAGGGGTCACACAGAACAGGCTTCAGCAAACATTCCAATGGGTTCTAGCTTGGTTTGATCCCTTGCAGCAGCTTTTATTAAAGTCAGCCCTTACTACATCTTCCCCTGGGTATCCCGGGGATCTGAGGTTCTGAGATGAACCCCCATGGGCACAGGCAGTCCAGTCGGGGCTACAGTTGACGTCATTGGGGTCTCCAGAGGTCCAAACCCAAAGAAGGGGTGCAGTCCTTTTATGGAGGTGGGTAAAGATGGCGGAGGTGGACTGGGCTTTGGGTAGCTGCTCCTTTTGGGGCCTCCTTTGCTGTGCCTGTTGCAGCTTGCCTCTCCAGCACCAGTGCCCAGAGGGCAATTGGATCTGCTGCTCCCATCCAACACCAAGAACATCAAGGCTTTGCCAGAGCCTCAGGTCCCCAAACTCTTCCACAGCTGGACAGAAAGAGGTGGTTCCTTTTATCCTCTATCCCAGTGGTACCCAACCTGGGGGGTCCAGACCTCTTTCGGGGTTAAACAACAATTTCACAGGGGTTGCCATGAGCCAGTGAAGAAAAAGGCACAAATGGCTTGGGTCTGGAGGGGGGGGAGGAAGGGGGAAAGAGTGAGTTACAGCTGGATAGGTTGGAGGGGATGTCAGTCAATGGCACCAGAGGCTGCGATTCACTGAGCTTGCCTGTAGAGGGAAGTGCTCTATGGCACCTGCAGCAGTGGCCTGCCAAAAGGGTCTTGTGGCCTCTTCCAAGCAGGGCAAGGGGTCACCAGAATGTGAGGAACTGTATTAAAGGGTTGCAGCATTAGGAAGATTGGGAACCACTGCTCTATCCCTTTTGCATCTCCCCAGAGGCAGAGAAGATGAGGCTCCACTGGCTCCTCCCATATGGTTGAAGACTCCGAGCCTTGCAACACCCACCTTTTTATTTCTGACATTGCATCTTCTTACCCCTGTTCTACACCTGGCAGTGGCCCTTCCTCCACTTGCATTGGCACATCTCTGTTGATTAGGGATTCAAGAGATTTGCTCTCTCCCAGGCTACTCTGGGCTTGTGAGGCAGTGCCAGATGGCCTGCTAGGAGCACTCAAAACAACCCACCCTCACATCCACGTACATTTTATTCATTCATTCATTCATTCATCCATTCATTCAATCAATCAGTCAGTCAGTCAATCAATTTATATACCACCCATCTGATGCAGAGCCAATCTGGGTAGTTTACAACATAAAATGAATGAATACAATATACAAAAAAAATGCAAAAACAACAGTAAAAACAATTGTAATACATAATAAAATGATAATTAAGTGAAATAGCAATCGTAACAGTCAACTAGTGAAAACGATTAAGGGCAGACGAGCATAGATCATGAAATCAGTGGAAAAGCAAAACATTTAGTAAGCAGGGAAAGGAGATTTCAATAACCAGGTCTTCAGTCTTTTTTGAAGACCAGCAACATGGAGGGCCTTGCAGATCTTGGAAGGGAGCTGGTTCTGCAATTGAGGAGCCGCCACCGAGAAGGCCTGGTTCCTTGGTGTTGTGTTGCAGGCCTCCCTTGGTGTCGGCACCCTCAGATGACCTGCCTGCGAGTACTATGGGCAATACTATGAGTAGTAGGTGTTCTGACAGATAGCAAGGTCACTCACGTTCATTTTGTGTTCCGCGTATGACCGTGTTCCAATAAAAACTGCATGCCCTTTCCCTGACTTCACATTATGGGTCCCAGTTTTGAAACCCAGATGTCTCTTTCCTGTATGCTGTCCAGCAGTTTTGAGTTCTTCCCATATTTTTTCAATGCTTGCTTCAGCTTTAGCAATAATTGTGGCATATGTACATGCATATATGATGGATCATTTTAAGGAGAAAGGCTGGGCAAAAATTTTTAAATATATAATAAATAAACATGATGTGTGTATGGAGTCAATATCTTTGGGACTTCCATTTGCTCAGATAAATGTTGGTAGTCTGAGTATGGCAAGAAATTCTTAATGTCTGTAATCTCTTCTTTTGTTGCCATGACTGCAGCTCCCTAGCAGAGATGGAGTTATGGCATGAATAAAACATTGTGTCTGCAGAATCTATATGTACTTGGCCAGATCCTGCCCAAGATATTTGACTTTCTCCAAGCTTCTAAATGTTCATCCATTTTGTTTCTTTTACTGTACTGTGGATTCTTCCTGTCATATAAAGTACACCGTGGAGAGTCCACATACCGCAGTGCAGAAACAGTGTTAATATGTGGATTAGAGATGGGCACGAAACATTTTTTTTTCATTTCATTTTTCATTTCATTACAGAGATCCTCAATCTCTAATAGGCTGGAAGGTCCTGAGAATCTCTGGGTCCAAATTTAGATTGGGAACTTAGAATGTAAAAAGTATGTATGTCCCTCTTACACCTTTCTCTTATCCCGCCAAGGATAAGGACAGCTGGTTGGCGCTTGTTAAAAAAAAGTGCCAACCGACCTGCACTACAGCTGGTCAGTCCTTGTAAAAAAAAAGTGCTGACCGTCCGGGCTCACACGTGGGCTGGTTGGTATGAATTTAAAATATAAAGCTGACTGGCCCACACTACAGCTGGTCAGCGCGAGTTTTTTTTTTAAAAAAAGAGACAACCGGCCTGCACTACAGCTGGTCGGCATGAGTTTTTTTTAAAAAAACATTGACCGACTGGGCTGGTAGACTGTAAAAATAAATAAATAAATGAATGAAAAATGAAACAACAAAAAACAAAACAATTGTTTTTAAAAGAATTGTTTCATATCAAATGAAATGAAGCAAAAAACAAAACAAAATACCATTTTGGTGTTTCATGCCCATCTCTAATGTAGATACAACCCTTGAAAACTTAGAATGATTACCAGTGCACACTTTCCTCTTTCAAAATCAATAACATCCATGGCTTATTTCTTAGAAAACGAGAGAGCTTGTGTTTATCAGCGAAAAACATTGGTATAATGGAAAGGGGATAGAAGTCCTAGTACTAACTAAATGAGTCAGTGATGTCTTCTCCTTTCATCTCTAGGAAATAAAGGCAATATGACTCCTCCTTGGAGAGATAAGAGAAAGGTGTAAGAGGCACATACATACTTTTTACATTCTAAGTTCCCAATCTAAATTTGGACCCAGAGATTCTCAGGACCTTCTAGCCTATTAGAGATTGAGGATCCCTTTCCATTTCTGCCTAGGTGCAACATATCTGCTTAGAAGATACACTGTGGGAGTCACCCTTTGTGGGTTTTACCTCTCAGCACTGGGGATTGTCATGGATACCATCACACCCAGTTTTCTGTACCTTTCCCTTTGTGATTGGCCTCTGGTTGGTATTAAGGTTGGAGGGAGATTAGAGGCAATTTGTTATGCAGAGGCCCTACCTGACACTGTGGGCCCATCCAGGAATTGGCAGTAATTACCCTCTGTCCAATACTTAGTATATCTGAGGTATCTGGTTCCATTGTTCACTAGAGTCAGTCCAGAGACTGACCTCTGTGAATTTAGCACTTGCTTTATTACAGGACAAGATTAATTTGTAAAAAGCATAGATAGTCATTTATGTGTGGGGAGAGAAAGCATGTATCCTTAACAATGCTGTAATTTGAAACTTGTGGCTGTGACTGCACTCCTATGCCTCTTTAGGGCTATTAAGCACTGCATATTTCTGAGTCAGGCCACCTCACTTTACTGAGCATCATAATATGATGCAACAAGATGATGAAATCAAAAGAATGGCATTGACTCTCAAAAAAATCTGGGACTGAAACTGAGAGTTAGAGATAAACATCATTAAAAGCATATTTATGGTTTCGTTGTACCGTTAAGATTTTTCCCCTTCTGCAGTCTTCATGCATAACCGATACTGAGCACTTGGGAAGAGCATGCACATAAATGAAGTTATTTATTTACATTTCAATGCATACTGAAGAAGACCTAGGTCCTAACAGTTTTTTGAGCATATCGAAGAAAGCCAACGTCCTACTATGTTTGTTGCCAAGGAAGTAATTGAGCAGCACACCGAGAAGAAATATTTATCCAGTATAAATTGGTGACAACACAATGGATAGACTCCTATTAAGTCATTATTCACTGCCCAGCTTCACGGTGCTTAGTCTTTCATTTCTGGGATAGTGGAATTTATGAGACAAGAAATAATAACTCAGGCTCGCCGTTTTTTAAAATTCTGCCCAAGTGCTTCGTTGGGCTCAAAATATGGCCCAGCCTGAAGTAGGTAAATTTAGATGAGCAGAGGTGGCTGGGTCAGGAGATTTTTTTTTTTTTGGCGGGGAGGTGGATCTGAGAGTTGGATCTAGAGATGGGCACAAACGAACAATTTTTTGTTTCCTTTTTTTGTTTTTTCATTTTGTTATGTAACGAAACGACAAACGAATTCTGTCTCTAAAATGAAATGAAACGAATAGAAACACCGGAAATTTTGTCGTGCGTTTCGTTTCCATTACTGCAATATGAGTAAATTGCTTAAAGTCCTTTAAAAAATCACAAAAAATTGAAATAAATGGTAACAAAATGGTAACAAAACGAATGAAAATGAAAACGATTTGTTTGCAAAAATTCGCAAAAAACGGAAATGAACTGAAACGGACCCTCCAAATGACAAACGACAAACAAAATGCCATTTTTTTTAATTCGTGCCCATCTCTAGTTGGATCACCAGTGGGAATCTTCCTGGTGCAGCAGGAACCCTGCAGGCATGTCCAAACTTTGGCCCTCCTGATGTTCTGGACCATGTCCCGAAATTCCAAGCCTGTATTTCCAGTGGCAAAGGACTGTGGGAGTTGTGGTCCAAAACATCTGGAAGGCCAAAGTTTGGACATGCCTAAGTAGTCCTTCCAGTCTTCATGCCCTTTCTAACTTGCACAGACCCTGCTTATTCTCCTTCTCTTAGCTGATCCCTGCAGATCTGCTAAGGAAGCCAGAGAAATTTTCACCCAGTCATGGTACTGAAAGTTTTAAGCCTCCCTGGCCTGCACCATGAAGAGAAATGGAACTTGGGCCATTCTGTAGCCCAAGTGATCTGTGTCACAGACCAGTCAGCAGAGGAGAAAAGACCTCCCAATTTTAGTTTCCATGACTGCATATGCAGAGATGGAAACTATATGGGGTCTTTGGACTACAAATTGCATCCAATAGAATGACTCTTTTCTGGTCCAAAAGGATGGTGTCAGTAGTTTCCCCATCTCCTATACACCCAGTATGGCATTACAGAAGGAACTCTTATCTTTGATCAGCTGTTGATGAGAAGAAAGCTTTCCCCTGGCAGAAGAAAACTGATGGGTTAAATCTGGCCTGCAGATAAGAAAGTAAATCAGATGTTCTGTCATAATAATCTGCATTAATTTACCAATAATTAGGTGGCATCTTGTCAGTTCCAACTTATGACAGCTCTCCAAGGGTTTCTACTTGTTTTAAAGTACACAAAAGAGGTTTATCACACACTCCTTGGCAGTGATACAGGACTGTGCAGTTTGCTCAAAGACATACAGTTGGTACAGGATGTAACCTCATAAGCCACACAGGTTCTGGGTGATCATGGTGTGTCCCTCTCCTAGGAAGTATAATGGGCATTTGAACTCACCATCCCTGGCTGTGCAGATAGACATTCCAACCCACTGACTATAGCACATTCTTATGTTTTAATTGCCCCTTTTGATATTTGCTTAAGCCCTGACTTAAGCAAACATTGGGACAGTAGTAAAAGCTTTGCATATTAAACTTGAGGAATGATAATGTTTTCTATTACTTTTTCTAGAAAATGTGTGACTGATCCTTTATGGAAAATAGCTGAAATAATGGAAATAACAACTCTGAGAAGGGTGATCACAGATGGATTTGTGGGAAACCAGATTTTACTTGTTTCGCACTGGAATGAGAAACATAACAATAACCAGCTATCTTGGTTCTGTTTGTTGTCATTTACTTTCCTTCTCCTAACTGTGATGAGTACAAAGATGACTTCTTTTTCAAGAATGTTTTATTTCATCTGCAGAATTGCTGGCATTTTTGCCATCTGCATAGGTGCGTTTTCAACAGCAGAGGAGTGCTCTTGCACCTATTTCCGCAGAGATAACCTGCTACAAGGCAGGTTCAAAGGGCCAAATGACAGAACACCACTGGTTGTCACTAGGGATGAACATTTCTTTTCAGCTGATACACACAGATCCAATTGCTTTACCTTTCTCTATCTCACACAGGTTAAAATCCAACGAGGAAGCATGCTGTGACATCATCTGTGCTAGATCGGTGATGCTGGCCAATCAGGAGCTGTGGAAGGACAGGCATCATCCTGCCTCCCTCTGATTGACCAGCAGAAGGAAGCAGGAAAGATGACATCGCAGTGTGCTTCCTCGTTGGATTTTAACCCTGCGTGAGACAGAGAAAGGTAAAGCAATTGGATCTGCGTGTATCACCCGGTTCTGAGGACCACCTGGGCTCACGTGGTTCGTTTTGTAACCTACTGGTTCCAAAACGAAATGCCCATCTCTAGTTGTCACTTATAGTTCACAAATGAGCCCACTCTACAGACAACCTCCAAACCTCAAACAAATACTGATGCACACAAGATGAGAAAACAGCAACATGGACAATGGAACTAAACCTTGGCACAAACCCTGATGCCAACTCTGCCCACACATCTACTCTGGCACCACAATCACATGACCTAACAATGTCACATACAATACCAAGGGCAACTTCACCAGCTCCTCAACCAATGTGATCTATGCCATCTTTTGCCAACAATGCCCATATGCACTCTACATTGGACAGACAGGACAATCTCTAAGAAAATGCATCAATGGACACAAGTTTGACAGAAGAAACCATAATACACAGAAACCTGTTTCATACCATTTCAGTCTACCAGGACATTCCTTGAAGGATTTGAAGGTCACCTTTTAGGAACAGATTCATTACATATCCAGAATACAAATAGAAACAGCTGAGAAAAAATTCATATACATGATGGACAGACACAAGAATGGATTAGACATAAGTCTGGGTTTCTTGAGTCATCATCAAGTTTAATATTACTATATTGCCACTCTTTTCATGGAACTTCATCTCCCACCTGTACCCAAAGGTAAAAATTCCCACTCTCTCACCCCTCTCTTCCACCACCACCTCCACTCTATCTGTTTCTGGTTTTTGACTCTTGGTGAATTTACCTTAAAATCACACTTAACATTTTTATAGACCCTGGCCACAGAGCCATTAGCAATACTTAACATATCTATTACCCCAGCCAAATCTTCTTTCCCACCATTTGTACAATCAGTCATCTCTCCCTTCTCCCTAGACCCATTAACAATGCTTAAAATATCTAAGAGCCCTGGCCAAATCCTCCCACCACTTCTACAACTAATCTTCTCTCCCTCCTCTCTCCCTCCCCTATCCACCAATGAACATCTGGTATGAACTGTATATCTTATCACATTATATTACACACCTCATTCTGCTGCTATATGTCTGAAGAAGTGGACATGTCTACAAAACGTCACATTAAAATATGAAAGTTAGTCTTTAAGATGCCACATGTTTTGTGTCGGGGTTTGGTTTTTTTTGCCCACAATTCTTGCAATAAATATGTATCAACACAGGGAAGTGAAAAATGAAAAAAA
>JAHTLZ010000240.1:5984656-6000779 GCA_023846285.1 Phrynocephalus versicolor
GACAAGAAAAACAAACCCCTTGATATATCTTTTGCAGGAACAGAAAGTTAGTTTTTAAAACCTCAAAATATTATCACAATTATTTGATAAAATGAAGCCACCATCATCCGTGTGATGAATGCTGGCATTTGGGATTGCATGGATAGGTTTACCATTTTGTTTCCACCTCATCTTTTGCTACTGGTGACTCAAGAGTGGTGAGGTGACTTCTCACCTGGTCGTGTAGGAGATGCCTCACCACTGTGCCTGCTAACCATATCCTCACAGCAACCTCTGTGGGAAGAAATTTTCTGCTGTCTGCGTGGGAGCAGTAAGAAGAGAAACAGCAACTAACTGCATGGATAACATGTCAGATGTAAGTGAGGAAAAATATGTTGTATAATACAGAATAGGTTTGTCTGCAGGTGTTTCATATGTATACTGTATTTAATTGATTTGTAAAATGGTGTCCAGTGGGTAATGCTGAGTCATTGTAACCCAGGGGTACAGAATAGACATAACGAGTAAAGCTGATGCAAGGTAGATGCAACTGCATGATGTAACAAGTTTTCTGATTGATTATTGTGAGTATAAAAAAGCTCCAGAAATCAGTAGCCTTTGGTGAGAGGTTGCCATGCTATATGTTTGTATGATGTAATGCTGATATGCTATCTCTGTGTACTCTGTGATGTGATATTGAAACTCTATGATGTTTGTACATATGTAATATAGCTGCTTTTAAGAGACTCTTGCTGTTCCATGTGGATTTTGTCTCCCTGAGTCTTAGCTTCCACTGGCAGAATAAATTGCCAAGCTCTGCCATAACAAAATGTCCTTAAGGGGTGAAGGCTGTAAGATACCAAGCCAAACAAATCAAGAAAAAGGTTCTGTTTTAGGACCATATAATGCACAGATATAGTTCTATGTGAGAACTCCAAGTACCCAGCGTCTGTTAACTGCTTGGAGTGTCCAATGTGTCAGTTTCAGATTCTCTCAAATTCTATTTGTTCTACCTCTTTTCACACTAGTTTTCACTTATTTTTTTCACCTAACTCTTGAATGGCAATTGATGCACAATCACTGTAATCTAGGAATTTAGCAACCATTTTTTCTTTTTTTATATTCTGAATTTTTATTGTATTATTATATATAATGCAATTTTTAAAAAAACACAAAAACTAGTCTCCACCTTGGTTGAACTCTGGAATGGGGAAATGAGCAAAGCCATTGACTGGATAGCTCCTAGAACTCTGGAATGGGGAAATGAGCAAAGCCATTGACTGGATAGCTCCTCAATGTCTCTTTCCTCAAAATAGACCCAAATTGGCTGCTTGGTTTACTGGGGAGTTGTTAAAATTGAAATGGGTGGCCCGTAGAGCTGAAAGATGTTGGCGGAAAACCCAGATTGAAACAGATAAAGAAACAGTGAAAGGCCTTTGGAAGTCTTACTCCAAGGCAGTGGAGGCATTGATTGGGCACAAAATTGCCCAAGGCAGCTTTTCAGAATAATCAAAAGTCTGCTACACACTGACCCACAGGCAGATGACACAGACCACTCTGTATCTCACTGCAAAGAATTTGCACAACACATTGCAAGCAAAATTGAACAGATCTGGGCTACCTTGGATGCGGCTATTGATGCAGAACCTGTAATGTAGTCAGGACCCCTCGGGAGATGAGGGCCACCACATGTCTGCTGGATCCTTGCCCCCTTCTTTGCCATGATCATGAAGGTTGGATTCAGGGCCCCAGAGGATAGAAGCACCCTGCCCAGCCTAGCCCGTAAAAGGGGGGGGGGACCAGAGCTGAGCTAGAACTACCTGCCACACCCCTGCCAGCCACCGACCCAGCCACCACCATCCTGGACCTCTGCTTCCATCCCAGCCTAGAGCCAGAGCAACCCATGCCCTCCCCATCGCTGCTGCTGCAGCCACCCAAATCATCATTCCTAGCAGCCAACTTCAGGGGCGGGGGCTTCTGTGGGCTGAGAGGGGAGTGAGGGGGCAGGCCAGCCAGCCATGGGCCAATCAAAATGGCCTAATGGGTTGGATTCGGCCCACAGGCTGGACTTTGGACATGGCTGGTCTACCTATTATGTGTCTTTAATATGAATCTACAGGATCACATAGACTTTGTGTTTATAACCTTATGGGTTTACATTGACACTATGTTTTCAATGTTAGTTTCCATCACTCTTTACTTTGCATGGAACTTTACTCCCCTTTAACTGCTCGTGTTAATGTAATGTTGTCTATTAAAGCTGTAAGATGTCCCTGAATTCCTTGTTCTCAATACTTGAACATGTCTTAATTGTACTGGGCTATATATTATCCCTCATTCTGTAAACCGCCTTGGGTCCTTTTTCCAAGGATAAAATACTCTAAAATAGATAGATAGATAGATAGATAGATAGATAGATAGATAGATAGATAGATAGATAGATAGATAGATAGACAGATAGATAGATAGATAGATAGATAGATAGATGTGTGTGCATGTGCAAATGCATACACTACCTCTTAACATATGGATTGTGTACATATGGCCAAGAGAGGATCACTACAAAACTCCAGAGCTTGAGTTTCCCCCCAGAATCCTACCAGTAACTGTGTCAAGACCTGCCTGAAACAGTAGGAGGATTGTGGCTGTGCAAGCGGGGCAGAGGGTCTTGTGTAGTTCACAAAAGGAGCATTTCTGTAACGTGAGAGACTTGAAGTGTGTAGGGCATCCTGGCTCATAATTTGCTTGGGGCAAAACACATTTCCTTAGTTCTTATCAAACCATGAACAGAGTGAAACCCTTTCCCATTCTGAAAATAACCTGAGGCTGTAAATAAGAAACAATGGCCCTCACATCAGGCTTAATGTGCTCCAGAATTCCACAACTAAAGAGCCAGTGTGTTTCTTTTTCCTCCCATTTCAGTCTCCTTTTTCTTTATGTCATGCCTTATGAACTGTAAAGTTGAAAAGCAGGGAGGAAAGCTGACTTATTTCTGACCCTTGCAAGTTGCTCCGGGAACCCCCCCCCCCCCCGTTTCACACTTCTGCAATCAAGAAAAAAAGTTTAAAATTAAATAAAAATAAAAAGCATTGCTCCAGTTTATTCTTGAGCAGTAAAACAAGAGGAGACAAGAGTTATTAATGGTTCTGGAACTCACTTCCCAAGGAGGCAAACTCCCAGTAGTTCCCCTGCTAGTAAGAAAAGACCTTTTGCTTACTGGACCTTTAGCAATGATGTGGAAGACTCCACCTCAAAATGACAGATCTACACACCATAAGTGGAGTTTTAAAAGGCCACAAACTTTATTAATTACAGCAGCAGTTAACTTGGTGAAGCATTGGGTTGGATCCTGCCCATTGGAGGATCTGAATGCCACCTAATGTTACATGCCACCTTCATAGGAGCATTCCTGTGAGACCCCTTGGAATGGTACCTCTCCTGGAGCCACAAAGATGGAGGCCACTCTGTGGCTCCTTGCCAACCACGCCCAGGGGCAAACTGTTCCACCTGAGTTATTACAGCACAGGCACCCCGAGTTGCCATATAAGGATTCCTTGCTGACCATGATCTGCAGGGTCCCTTTGCCTGCCATCCTGTGACTGTTTTGATCCACCCCAGTGCCCCAAATTGCACCACCAAGTTGTGACCATCAAAAAGGAGTCATCAAACACCTAAGAGAGCAATCACATAACTGCCATATATAAGTTCACGCAGTATTACCAGAGGGCAGGTTGGGAAGGAGGAGGAAGTTCCACAGAAGAAGCAGGGGCTCAGCAGACCCCCAGCTCCCACTTTTGGGCACAGCTGAAGGACCACTGTGGAGGTCCACCTCTTCTGGTCTGCTGCACTGCCCTTGCCCTTCCCCTCATTGTTCTGGCCTCTCCCACCCGAGCGTACCTCTACCTTCAGGACAGTGCCAGAAGTCCTCTTACCAGCCCCTTACCACATGGTTACTACCATTATGCAGCCTGCCCATTTGGAATGGCTTGCCTACCACCCGGCAACAACACAGACAGGAACTAGGTAAGTCCGTATTCTCATCTTTTAGCATATAATGAGAGGAAGAAAACAAACAAAACACAGGAACAAACAAATAAGCAACACGGAGAAACAGGCAGAAACATGTACAATCCCCACCCCCAACTATTCTGAGGTGGATCTTGTGAGTATTGAAAGCATCCAGGGCTCACAATATCTGTCCGGAATAGGTGGACAAGGAGGGCTTCTCACACTTAAGCCCAGGAAATCTCTACTAGAAAGATTGCAGCCACTTTCCGCTTTTGTAATATCTTGGGGTGTTTTTTAAAATAAAAATAAAAATAGTTGAGCACAATAGACGGATTCATACTTTGGCACACACACAGGGCTTTTGTATGCAATGCTGATTATTATTATTCTTACTTTTGTTACTATTCACAACAGATCAGTGTTGGGAAAAAGAGCCCAAATAAATATAAACTTGGTTTTTGACAGCCCTGCAGGAGTCCCCCACCCCCTTGCTGTTCGTTTGTTTTCATAATGAAGGGTTTCAGCAACTTTCTGCCAGGAACATCTGCCCAGAGCTAGCCTCGGGATGGCTAAGATTACTGTCACCCTTCCTGGCGGAATTCCTGTTTCCCTTCCTTTCACACAGGAACACAGGGCTACTTATCAGGCTGATCTAGAAGAACATAGAGATCTGCAGCATTGGCCAAAGGAGTGGGGAAGGGAAGAGGGAAACCTTGTCATTTGGAACATCCTTCGAGTTGAACAGAAAGGAAATCCACTTCCACGCGCTTTGAAAAAGCATTGAAAGCAAACAATGGCAAAAGCACAGCTGGCTTTTCAGAGATCTGATGTCAACAAAACTCAGGGCACATTTTATCTCAGGGAATGTTTTGCAAAACAGAGAGAGCCAAGTGCAAAATGTTCAAAATGTGTGGTAAAAGAAGGAGCCAGCAGTCCAAAAAGCAACAAACTACTGATATCAAGTATGCTTAAGAAACTGATGAATCAGCCCTGGGTCTACTTCTAGCATCAGAAAACATAGAGACCCAAGGTCCCAAAATGCTAGGATTGTTGAATTCACCTAGGTGACACAATCTGACTTTTGCTGGAGGCAGGAGCAATCTAAATGTCTGAGTGGTAGATTTTATATTCCAGGAAACCTGACAAAACACATATTTAACTCAGGGATGAACAATACACATCCTGGGGTAGATGTTGGCCCTTGTATTTATTGTATCCCTAGGTTCCCCCAAGAGTCCTGAGCTGCAGCTGCTGCAGCAACCAGGTTTGCCACTGAAGTTTAGCAGAGCAGCTGTGCAAAAAGTTTCACTTTTCATTTAAAAGAAGACATTTACTTTTAAACAAAGCATGAGACGTTAGGAATAAATCTCTGAGAAGTGGAAGACTCTGAGAAGTGTGCATCTCCTCTGTAAAGAACCAAGGCCAGGAAGTTAAGAGAAGGCACAATTTTTCACACAGCAGAATTTTGAAAACAAAATCAATGACAGCAACAGCCTATGACAGGTTCCTGGAAAGTATTTATCCCCAGATGCATGGCAGTTACTCATCCCTGGTTTAGGAATTGAAGGATAAATGAGCAAAGGTTTCATTGGGTTAAATTTTGCAGAATGGGTGGTTGTTTTTTAAAAAAGAAGAAAGAACGTGAGATTTAGAAATGAAGTGTTTTTTTAAAAAAGGAAAATAATTTGACTATTTTACCCAGAAATATCTTTGAGAATTTATCTCTTTACACTTTGGTTTTGAGCCTCTGTTTAATGTTGTGGTCCCTCTGCGCAAGTCCTTTGGTTAGGTAGGATAATAAACCAACGCCAACTCTTATAGCAGGAGGAAGTGCTGGAGAGCCTCTTCTCAAGTGAAAAACAAGGCTGACAGTAACGTATGATACATTAACGAGCTTTTACTGCTCAGCTTTGGCCGTTACTTCACGAGCCGCTCGCTTCGCGGTAAGCCGTCATTTGCGTGCGAACCGACCGCTTCAGTCCGCACGCTCCTCCCTTTTGGCTGCGACGTCACCCCGACCACGCCCCCTTTAGCGTGCTCCAACCGGGGCAAGTGATGCCCCTGGCGGAGGACGGGAATCTCTTCGCTTCGCATCTCGCTTCGCACCCAGCGCCACGTGTGGTCTCAGTTTTTGGCTTTTATTTCAAGTTTTTTTAAAAAAATATTCAAACAGGGATATCGATGCATCGCTATATTGTTTCATCGCTTTGCGCTGTTACTTCCTCGCTCAAGTAGCAGCAGCGGCGGCGGCGGCGGCGGCAGCGGGTGCAGGAGGAGCCGCTGCTGCCTCGCCCGGCCAGAGCAGGGCACCCGGGGCAGGCAGTGTGCAAGCGGCGGAGGGCGGGCGGCTGTGCCATGCGGGGCTCCCCCCGAGTAGCGGCGGCGGCGGCGGCGGGGGGCTGCCAATGATGCCAGGAAACAAAACACAGGATCGTACAGTAACCACGCTCTGTCATGAATGACAGCCAAGCATTGATGCATCGATACACCGGTCCCTTTTTTTTAAAAAAAATCAAAGAACGCGGGAAACGGGGGAAGAACATCAGTGTTTTAATGCGAATGGAGCTCGTGAGGTCATTCTCGATTCGAACGGAAAAGCGGCCCGCGTGAGTACAGGGAAAAAGGGGTGGGGGCGAAGGGAGACCACGTGATCGCCTTCGCATTCAAAGCGAAGGCAATCACGCTGCGAAGCGAAGAGCCTCGTGAAGTGACGGCCTTTGTCACAATAAGAGAGCCCACATTTTTATTTGCCCAATGCATCCTGGGACCAGTGTAGTCTTTGTCTGGGCTTCTTTCCATACTTGATCCAACTGCATATTATTTAGCAACCATTAGCTCATGAAGAAGGAACTGATACCTTAGCACAAAATTATTATTTGCACATTGTTGACAGCAGCTGCTTTTGTCTCCTTTCAACCAGATAATGGATTTCTCAGAAGCCTTCCCCTTCTCCTGGCGTGTGCTTCCCTTTATAGCTTAACTTCCTCAAGACTCTGATTGCTGATCATGAGATTTTTCTTTATGTTTTTCTCAAGACTAATGTACCCGTCACTGCGTCTCTCTTCTACCATAGTCATGTTCTTTCTGAAAAACCTATTGCCTTTCAAATGTTTTAGATCTCTTCTGAGTCATGTGAGAGAACCAACCGTGGGGGATAAGAAGTTGAGGTGGGGGAGCATTTTTGTCCTCTAGCAGTTAGTGTGCTCCAAAGATGGAATTTTTACTTGATCAGGATGGTATTCTTCCTGTTTTCTTTCACGCCCACTCTTCGTTTCCTTCTTTTACGTAAGATGCCCAGATGGCTTGAATGCAAGAAGCCACCCATGTTGCGCATGTTCTAAAATAGAAAATGTCACACCCTTGAAGGAAAGTGTGGATTTTAAGAAATGAAGGCCTATTTCATACACATGGCAGTAAACTTGAATGGCAAAGCTGGAAGCTTTAGTTTCCCTCTCAATAATAAGAGGGCAGAAGGGGTTACTGTGTCTTCAAAGCTACCTCATATGGTTTTCCTATGTAAAGTGGAGAGTATCACCTGCAGAACAGTAATGTTTGCAGAATGGGGAAGATCACATATTACTATACAGGCAACACTTTCTGCTCCTTCTAAGCTGAACAAGATATACTAAGCATTACTTCCAAGGTGAGTTATACTGACACATGCAGCAGAAACCCCTAAGGCTGGACTCATTCCACAGGGTCCCATTGAGCTCTGCAGTTCTGAGTAGAGATGGGCACGAAATGAATTTTTAAATCATTTTGTTATTCGTTATTCATTTCATTACCTAACGAAACGAATAATGAACTGACCCATCAAAGAAAAACAAAACAAAACAAAACAGAAATTTCCGCTTTGTTTTGTTGCATTTTTCATTTTCCCACAGGAATGCATTGCTTCAATGCATTCCTATGGGAAAGGTTTCCCTTGCAATTGGTGTGGGGAAACCGCAGGCTTTTTTCCGCCAGAAGCCAGCACTGCCGATCAGCTGTAGCGCTGGCTTTGGCGGGGAAAGGATTTTAAAAGCCTGCCCTTTCCTCCACCATTTTCTGAGGGCTCCTGCCTAGCTGTCAATGGCTGGACCCCTTTAAACCTGGCCCAGTCGGTAACAGGGGCTCCCCCTGGTACTGATTGGGTGAGGTTAAAAGCAGTCCAGTGACTGACAGCCCAGCAGGAGCCTTCAGAAAACCAGTCAGGAGGGAAGTTGCAGCAATCCCACTGCCTTCCCAACCTCTTTTCTGAGGGCTCCTGCCAAGCTGTCAATCGCTGGACCCCTTTAAACCCAGCCCATTTGGTACCAGGGGGTCCAAAATGAATTAGGTTCATGCCCATCTCTAATTCTGAGATTATTGTAAGATTGTTACGAAAACTGCAAAAGCTTTACAGAATGGTTGTTTTCTATTAAAGGACTGATCAGAGGGGTCCTGATCTTTTATTTCTAATATTGCCAAGATGATCTCCTAGACATACTTTAAGGGCCTTGGGTGGACATCTAATGGTATATATCACAAGGCTGGTATTAGCAAATGTTCTTAGTTTATACCTCTTGCCGCTCTAGTGATCCACAAAGTTAACCAGTGTCATGTGCTTTGTCAATAAATGCAATGTCCGCAAGGATGGTTTTGTTCCTGCCAAAGTGTAAAGGGTTACTTATTGAACTCACTCTTAACTAAAATATCTCCAATATTTTGTGTCCTTTTAAAAGAAATCAAAGGTCTCACTTGTAACTAGACGTTCTCTCCCCCTTTTTAGCAGTGCCACTCCTTGCATCTATTCCCATGGCTTTGCAGGGAATATATAATTTATATTAAGTTATATTAAGAACGTATATAAAGTGTGTTGCTTTGTATATCACAAATAAATAATATGCATCACGTATAATGGTTGCATGTAACAATTAATGTGACTACAATATGCTAGAGGAATATTGTTATTGTGAACAATACACATTAAAATTCTAGGTAGCTGTATCTAATGTAATCTAAAAAGGGTAACGTGATTATTAAAATGTCCTCTTTGTGTGTTGTAGCTTCTTTGTTTAGCCCCTGAAGAGAACCATAAACTGTTCTGGCAAAAATGCAATGGGCAGGTTTCTCACACACCCTCCGCCCTCTCTCAGCTTTTGAAAATCTTCTGCCAGGATGGGTGCTTGAAACTGGTTGTGAAGTCTTGAAATTGATTTATTACTGCTATTGTTATTATAGTCATGCCTTGCCATTCTGCGGTTCATATACTGTGGTCCCGGTATATCGCGGAACCGGAGTATATGAAACACAATCCCCCTTCTTAGGCCCATTTGAGGCTTCTTGCACTTACCTGAGGCCTGGAACTGCCTGGAAATGACTTCTGGGGTTTCCAACAGGCTAGGGAAGCCCATCAAAGGCCCATTTGGGGCATTGCCAGGCCTCAGGTAAGTGTAGGAGGTCCCAGATAGCTCCCCCCAGTCCTGACCTGACCCAGCACCCATATATTGCAGATTTTCCATTATCGCGGGACAGGTCAGGTCCCTGATCCTCATGATAGGTGAAGGGTTACTGTATTATTATGTGCGTACTACTCAAATGATAGCGCAACATGCCCGTAGGCCACAACATAAACACACAAACAGAGAGAGAGGCATTATTGGAAAGATAGGATCATAAGGGATCAGTAGAAAGCTCAAGAAAATCAAGGAGAAAAGAGGATTGTTGAGCATTTTTAATGGGGGCGGAGAGATCCCACAATATAAAGGGTAACTTGGTTTTTATCTAATGCAGCCTTCTGCAGTATGGAGTGTTACAGATATTTATTATTTATTTGATATTTTGGACAGTTGCCTTCATCTTGGACCATCAGCCACACTGGCTGGAAATGATGGGAAATTGGGAATTACTGCCTGCATTGGGAGAGGGTTGTTCTAAGAGATCTTGCTGTGATCCACTAGTCTTT
The DNA here is from genome assembly GCA_023846285.1 of Phrynocephalus versicolor. Classification (NCBI taxonomy): domain Eukaryota; kingdom Metazoa; phylum Chordata; class Lepidosauria; order Squamata; family Agamidae; genus Phrynocephalus; species Phrynocephalus versicolor. The sequence goes on from JAHTLZ010000240.1 coordinate 5,994,570, forward strand.
TTTTTTTTTTTGAACAAGAAACAGTGATTTTCCAATAGACTAAATTTATCTTGAATATAGGCTGTTGGACAAGCTTTGTCTCTTGTTCCAACAAAGGCTAGGCAATCCCAACAAAAATTCTTGAAATAACCTAATCCCAGTGCAGTTCATGCAGTAGAGCTTAACCCAAAGGATAAAAGTGAGAGAAAATTAGAAGTAATCAGGTTTCAGTTAAACACTTTACCTCTGGGAAATTAACAATAAGTCTTCCTACTGGGGTCTTGGTGAAATTCTATTCTCTAGCACTAAGCTCTTTACTTATTCTTCAGCACTCCAGTCCAGAACAGTTCATTCTGGCTCTAGATAAAGAGTTTCTAAACAAGCCCTTACATGTTCAGCTGGCCGTCCACAGTGTTCTAGTTCTGTAGCTTCAACAGATTCAGATTTCACTTGACATGCCATGAGTTCCTTGACAGTTCCCTCCCCACCTGTCATTTCAATTTTAAGAGCCATTTTCTGTATCAAAAATTACCTAATTTCTGTGTCTGATGAGGTGGCTGACGGCAGCCGAATTTTCAAAACACACACGTTTGGGCACAGTGAGAAAAAGACTGAAGGAGACCTTTACACTGTCAATTATTTTCAAGTCAATGATGGAATGACTTGCAATGCCCCTTCCTGTGAATCAGTAACCAAAGAAGCATTTGAAAAGTACAATGGAAGTAAGTTTATGGATGGAACTAATCTAAATAAGCTCCTGTCCCCTGCAACCTCAACAAATAATATTTATTCAGCAGAGAGTTCACAAGGCCGTAGCATGCCTGGGAGAGACACGTGGTGGAACTGAAGGATTATCTCATTATGACAATGCACATTTCTGCTCACTCAGCTAAGTGGCTACTGCATGAGCAGTCAAGGGTATCAAACCCAAACAGTCCACAGTCTCACCTGACCACATTTTCGAGGCCTAGGTATCCATAATATTTCCACAAATTTCGTCAGGATATGAAACTAGTGCATCTCCTTCAAACATAAACATTACTTGTCAGCTTTTCATGTTTCCAGCATGGACAACTGGAATGAATTAAGAGTGTTGTGAGCAACCTGAGTGGCAAACGCTGGTATGTGTCAAAGCCTAGTGTTATGAAATGTATTAGCCTGTAATTAGCTACTCAATGATAACTTAAATGAATATCATGAGTAGTTACAAAATTACTTTTCTGATAATGACCAGCATTTTCAAATTGCTTACAAAGATTACTTTTAAAGAAAATTTATAGGCATCTTGAAGCCTTTTAACAAGAATTGTTCAGGTTATGAGTCATTCTTTCATCAGTCCTATGTTTTTAATTTTTTGAAAGTATTTTCAATGTATAATATCGGAATCAGTCACAAGAAGATATCAGAAAGTATTTACGTATGTGTTTTTTTTTTTTGGACTTGCAAGTAAAAACAGCACAATCCAATGATAAATAGTGCACAATGCTACAAATTATTTTCATGGGGGGAGGAATGCTGGTGAAAATGGCAATCTGGTTGCTTATAAGTAATTAGTAATGCAATGAATTCCTTTAAAAATTACATTTCATGTTGTGGTGTTATTGGGCAACCTTTCCAATGCCTCCTGGCTGGATGTCTGTTGGGTGACAAAATAGGCTGCTATCCCACGACCACTAAAAATTGCTTCAAACTGCTTGAAGATGCAGTTAATAAAATTGTGTCCCCCATGACCAGCAGACTTTAAAGGGGGGGATGTGACCATGCCCACCTAAATGTGACCAAGTGAGTTTTGCAAGTCTTGAGGTGGTACAAAGCTTGTCTCAGATCTGATGCAGATTTTTAACCAATACCTGAGTCTGTGGGAACCTGGAAAATCCGCATCAAAACCTTTTCATTCCACTGTGAGCCCTTTTACATGACCCCTAAAATCCGCTGCAAAACACTTGCAGATCCAGAGCATAAAATTGTTTTCCCATTAGCAGCGGACTTAAAAAAAAAATAAAGTACGCCCACGCCACTTAAGCATGCCCCAGTGCACTTTACAAGTACCTGGTCTCCAGAGGTAAAAAAATAATAATAATTCTGATGCAGATTGTAAAGCTGTGGATGCCGGGCTCTCCTCGCCTTCTGTTTGTTTTTGTTGTCCCCGCCGCTCCTTTAACAGACAGGAATCCCTACGGGGCTGCTCTGACGGCAGACGGAGGCGAGCAGAGGTGAGCCTGCATTTTTTCTCCGTTTTTTTCTCCTTTCCCTCACCGCAGACAGAAGCAACAGAGTGCAGAAGGGTGGGAACACAGGAAGAGGAACAAACTCCACATGATATCTGGCTGGGGAGATCAGAATTTAAGCTACCAGCAGATCTTAGGGGTTGTGTAAAAAGGCTCTGTGTTGTGGTTCCCGCTTGTGGCAACACAAACGATGCAGTTCTTTAAACTGTGCCCGTGGGGATACAGGAACAGCGTTTTCAACCACGTGACCGTTCTGGAGGAAAATCTGCATTTAACTTTGATCTGGATTTTCTGGCTGGGGAATAGCAGTTAGACTACTACACAGACCTTCCTGAGCCCAAAATTATTCTGCTGTATCCCAAGTCAGTCTGGAATGCTCTCTCATTAGCTATGTTGATAAGGATTCAACCAGGAGAAGCCTTGCCATTAGGTGAACTAAGCCAATTGTCACAGGCAGCAGTAGTTGTTTATGCTACAAACAGAACCTGTTGTTGACCCCCTTGGACAAAGATGCTGCCACAAGTGTGGTTACAGAATATTGCTTCATCACCAGGGCTGAAGTTTCAAATGTTGTTGTAGCCACCTTGTGCACCTGGCATGAAGAGGGGGCAGAGGTAAATTCAACTGCTAATGTGATTTGCTGAACAATATGGAGCAACATTGGGTCCATCATGTCAGGCAGAAAAATATCTTGATCCAGCTATATTGGCACGAAGATTATTCCATATCAAATGTCGCATCAGAAACGGAGTTCTAGAATCTAAAATCCACTCACATCCAGATGTCTAAACCCCTTCGACATACCACTGCATTTATAACCAAATCATGATATACACAAAAACTAAGTCTTTTTCAGAATATAAATTGGAAAGTACTTTGGCAGTGCTAAACAATTTCATACTACTGACTGGAACATTAGGCCTACTCAGGTTATCTAAGCTGAATGTGAGGGGAAGGGAATATTTTAGTCCTGCTCTGTCTATCATCATTTTCTTCCCATGAAGCACAATAGTCTGAAAAGGACAGAGTGCTCTAAGTGTGTCATCTCTCAATGTGATCTGAAGCACTGTCTCAGTTCTCTTTACTGGACTTTTACTCGCCACAAGTAAAGGAGGCATCAGAACTAGCCTGATCCCTGTCCCCACATGTTGAGAGTGAGGACACTTATATGGATCTTTTTTCACCTCTGCCTCTTCCATGTTCCTCAGTGGAGAGGAAGGGGGAATGATTATTGTTTGTATCTGCTAGGCTTTCACTGGTGAGCTGAATCACTTAGATTAAATTTAAAAATACATATTTTCTTTCCCTTGTGTGTACTGTAGTGCTGATCAGGAAACTGTAAACAGCTGCAGCTGCTCAATCATGAAAAATAATATATTTCACTTCCCTGCTCCTTGGCCGAAGAGCAGGGGAAGTGCTCAATTTGCCAATATTAGCAATACTGGAAATTCAGAACAGAAGGAGCCTTGGCAACGTTGACAGCTGCAAAGCTTGATTTCAGTTAGTTACCAGTAATCACTCATGCTTGGGATGGATTAAAAATAAAATACAAAATACCAACCGTCACCACCAGAAATAAGAAGTCTCTAACGCAGGCTCAAAAAAGTGCAAGTGAGCGGCAAATTGGACTTGTGTAGTTGCTGAAATCAAGCAGGGATCTCTCTGAAATAAAAGTATGGTATTATAGGAAGTGTAGTTTCATATTGAGATTAAAGCAGACCCTAGTGCTCAGAACTAGAGATGGGCATGACTCAGAAAAATTGTTCGTTTTCATTTTCGTTTTCGTCTAGGGGTCCGTTTCGGCTCATTTCCATTTTCGTGAGCTAATTTTCAAAATTTTTCGTTTTCGTTTCGTTGCATAATGAAAACGACAAACGAAAACGAAAATGAAAATTTTTTCGTTTCTTCCCATTTACCTCCATTAAGTGCTTTTCCAGTAACGAAAAACGAAAATTGGCTCAAAATTAGTCGTTTCGTTTCCGTTTTCGTTCCAGTTTTGAGCCGTTTTTCGTTTTTCATTTTGTTACGTAACGGAAACGAAAAACGAAAACGGAAACGAAAATTCCGCTAAGTCGTGCCCATCTCTACTCAGAACTATACTTGCTTCTGTTGTGAGATGGTTATGTGGATAGTTGATAAGGATTATACCCTGAAACACCACTTAACCAATACTGGAATGGGAAAACAAAGAAAACGGTATCAAATGGATTCTTGTCACACCCTGAAAATTTCTTGAAATGGAAAAAGGCCAGCTTCACCTAGCGGTTTCTTTGTTATGTAAAACACCCAGAAGAGTGCTATGCACTTTTAGCACAATATGTAACTATAATAAGTAACTCTAGTATTTTTCCGTTTGTAAGACTTTAGTTTTTCTGAAATTGTTAGACTAAAAATTGAGACCCATTTTGTACACTGAAGTAAGCCAAGGAGAGAACTGTGTGGTTATAAATTTGTAATTTTGAGTTGGAAAAGTGTGGGTTGTCTTATACATGGGGGGAATCTTATAGAAGGAAAAAGTAAGTAAGCAAGCAAGTAAGAAGCCTTTCATAAGCAGATACCGGAAGCCTTGCATTTGAGTTAGAAATGGTCAAAAACCACTCCAGTATTCCTGCCAATAAAGCTCCATGTACATGAGGTCACGAAGAGTTGGTCATGACTGTAAAGGTGCAACAAACACACACACACAAAATGACAAAATGGCATTTCATTTCATTTTTCCTTTTGGGCTGTTTCAGTTTGTTTCATTTCACACAAATTGATTTTTTTTTAAAAAAAAATTCATTTTGTTTTTGTTTTGTGTTGTTTTTATTTTTATTTATTTTTATTTTCCTTACAACTCTTGGGGCCCTGATGGCTAGTTGGCACTTTTTTTTTATTAGCACCGACCAGCTGGAGTGGGGGCCCTTCCAGTTGGCACTCTCTCTTTTTTGCCACCTCCCAAGCACTGATCAGCTGGCACGCAGGGCTTTGGATGGCAAAAAAAAAAAAAAGTTTAAAAATCCCTCACTTTCCCCGTGCATTTCTTCAATGCATTACTTCAATGCATTCCTGTGAGAAAACAAAACATGAAACAGAATATAACGAAAATTTCCATTTCGTTTCATTTCGTTTTTCTTTGATGGGTCATTTTGTTCTTCATTTCGTTAGGGAATGAAATGAAATTGAAAAATGAAATGAAAAAAATCGTTTCGTGCCCATCTCTAATTTGAATGAAAAGGCATAGAACTTTAGGGAAAATTCATCGTATTGAAACACAAAAGAGACATTCTGGAATGTATTCTGTCTGTCATTTTTCACCTTGCAAAAGTTTCATCATATTGCCTCATAGCAAGCTCCGGATCCAGAAAATTGTACTTTGCCCTTCTTTATCACATTGGGACTTTCCCACACTGATTCCTGCCTGCAGCTGAAGCAGCCACACGACTCTCAAGGGCTCTCTGCTTATTGATTTTTCAGAGGTGTGCATACATTATTTCAAAATGTACTAACAAATGCTTCAATAATCAACATGCAAGGAATAAAACACCCTCACCATATAGATAAAAGCTTTCTCTGCCTTCTGTGATTCTTTGTGAGTAATTGGTTTCCAGATGAAAGAAATGGAATATTGAAGAATTCTGACATCTGTATACAAATGCCTTAAAGGTAAAATGGATTTTGTACTCTGTGTTTTTTTCCCTTTTGTTCCAAATGAGATAACACATCTTATCACATGGAGAAATTAGAATTGAGTTTTTAGACATATTTGAAGCCGTTTTGTCAGGTTTCATAGACCCGATATTTTCTGCAGTGGAGGCATATAATGTTTTCAGGTCTCAGCTGGCATTAGCTGAGTGAGTGGGTGGAACACATATGTGTGTGCACACCAAAACATGTACACACTCAAGTGCACAAACACAATTGTTTCTGTGAAATTCTTGCATATCTATCTATCTATCTATCTATCTATCTATCTATCTATCTATCTATCTATCTATCTATCTATCTATCTATCTATCTATCT
>JAHTLZ010000240.1:6007724-6019309 GCA_023846285.1 Phrynocephalus versicolor
CTCTCTCTCTCTCTCTCTCTCTCTCTCTCTCTCTCTCTCTCTCTCTGGCAACTGGACTTTGTAGTGGGTAGTTGTGCCTGATAATGAATTCAGCAGAGCTTGGGTTGGACATTTTGGGGACTACGGGATCAATCGCTCTTTCCCACCATCTCCCTGAAATATTATTTTTCCCTGAAAAGTCTCGCATTTCCAGCGGCGGGCGACTGAGCTCTGGATGCTGCTGGGCGGCGGTGCAGCTGGCCTCCAGGTGGCCTTCCAGAGAACACTTCTCCCTGTGTAACCCCTAATCCACATCCCACCAGATGTCCAGATTGGTATATATATCCCTAAAAAGCTGAGACACCTAGGTCACAGTGAGCCTTTCGAAGCTACTGCAAGGGATTCTGAGAACCCTGTATGCAAATGTGGCTCCATCCACTACCCAAAGGGCCCAGCTGCCAGCACCCTGCCTCCCTGCAGCTCCCGGTGGCCATGTATCTCTCCTCCCATTCTGGGCGGCTGTGAGGAACACTTGGCAGCTATGCCTGTAAGCAATAGGTTTGGGATAGAGATTTAGAGCAATCACCAGATTAGATGCAGCACTGCATTAGCATAAATTTGCCACTGTAATGGGCATTTCTTCCCCTCCCTCTTCTAAATCCAACCCATGCTATTTTGGGATAATATATGAATTACATTTGTGTATATTATCTTTCTTCCAACAAGATCAGTTGAAGGGGTTTTACCCATTATGACAATGGTAGGAGGTCTCTTAGAGCCTTTTACACAACCCCTAAGATCCGCTGGCCACTTAAATTCGGACCAGAGATCTTAGGGGTTTGTCGCTGTTCCTGCGTTCCCACCCCCTCCCCACTCCTGGCTGCTGGCTCCATGAGGGGAGGGAGAAAAAAAGGAAGAAAAGAATGCTGCTCACCTCCATCCTGCTGTCCTAGCACTGCATTCAGATCTCTTAAAGGGGTGGGGGCAAAAAAAGAACAAACAGAAACAAGGAGAGCCCGGCAGTCACTACGTTATATCCGCATCAGGAATTTTCACCTCCGGAGAGCAGGTACCTGAAAAGTGTGCTGGGACACGCTTAGGTGGGCGTGGTTGCACTTAATTATCTGTAAACTCCGGAGCTGGTGGGGAAACAATTTTAAGCTCCGGAGCTGGGAGCCATTTGCGGCAGAGTTTAGGGGTCGTGTACAAATACCCTTAGACTGTAAAGATGGCACCCACTACTAAGGATAGACTGAAATCAGATTTCAGTGTCCCAAGCTTGACGTTCTGTAATTTGGATGGAGATTTGCATTGAAAGCACCATCCTAGCACACCAAAGGAGTTTTCAAAATAATTTTGTTAATTATTAGTAACGGTGGGTACTGAATAGATGAATGGACTAAGAGTCAGGAGACCTGGTTCAATTCCCTGGTTCTGCTATGCAAACTCCCTGGGTGAGAGGAACTGGTAAAGCCATTACTTGAATGCCCAGAAATCCCTATTAGGATTGCTATAATTTCAGATTTTGCCTCATGGTTTAATGAAAAGTTCCATTTTTGACCAAGTACAATTTTTCATACACAAATGGAAACTTCCCCTAAATAGGTTGAGCCTTCATTTCCAGTCAGGTATGGGGGAGAGCACTCCAGACTATGAATGGCTAATACCCTACACACCTGACAGGCGTGGCATGGCCGCTCAAGGAACACACTAAGACAGTGGTTCTCAACCTGTGGGTCCCCAGATGTTCTTGGACTGCAACTCCCAGAAATCCTGGCCAGCTCAGCTAGTGATGAAGACTTCTGGGAGTTGCAGTCCAGGAACATCTGGGAACCCACAGGTTGAGAACCACTGCACTAAGACATCTTATGCTGAAGCAGAACCCTCTTACCCCAGTATTGTTGGCACAGACAGGCAGGGGCTCCTGGGTATTAGGAAACATTATTTTAGCTGGATAGATGGCTCAGTGGTTTTGGTAGAATCAGAGGTTGGGAGGTGAGTTCCCCACTATTTATTTCATTTATTTTAGCGTATTTGTACCCCGCCTTTCTCCTTGGAAAAGGACCCAAGATGGCTTACAGTAATGAGGAATAATATATACAGTCCAATACAATTAAGATATGCTAATATACAGTCCAATACAATTAAGGCATGTTCAAGTATTTAAGAATAAGGAACTGAGGGACATCTCACAGCATTAATAGACAACATTACATTAAAGTTTATAAGTAGTTATAAACACAATGCGTCCTTGGGGAAGAGCTAGCCTGTTAGTCATAGCCAAAGCTGCACAGTCCCAGAGTATTCCCCGAAGAAGGGAATGCTAAATGTCTGTCTATTGTGTATTCTCTACCTTGGAAACCCTGGAAAGGGTTACCATAACTCAAAATCAACTGGATGGCATGCAATTATTAGTGATTATTTGGATATGCCATAGATCATTCATCAGACCTTCTCCATGTGTTCTCTGCTGAGCCAGAACCCTCGTACGCGCAGACTTGGTCCAAACTCTAGGGTAGTTGGAAATGCATAAATGTGTCTATCTGGTAACCCTCTGTGGCTGCTATAAGAGAATAAAAATGTAAAGGTAAAGGTTTGCCCTGCACATGCATGCTAGGGGTCTCTGGCTCTAGGGGCGGTGCTTATCTCCATGTTCAAGCCGAAAAGCCTGTGTTGTGCAAGTCTGTGGCCATGTGGCCAGCATGGCCACAAGGAAACACTGTTTTGCCTTCATGCTATTTAATTACTTGCATTTACATGCTTTTGGACTGCTAGGTAGTTTTGAACTGCTATAAGAGAATATGTTGGTGCTAATGCTAAAATAAGGTCATTTACATTTACTGCTCTCCATTTCCTACTTTGGTGGTGAAATGTTGGCTGCATCAGTGATGTACCTTTACTTGAAGGACAAAGGGCACTCATTCAAAGATGAGGATGTACACATATTATGCAGAGAAGACAGGTGGTTTAAGAGAGAGGTCAGGGAAGCCATTCATGCATGCATTGAAAATCACTCTCTCAACAGAGGTGGGGGGCTCAGGCACAATCTTTCAGCCTCTTAGCATGCTGCCCTTTCATTGATTCCCAGACAAAACAGAAGCACTTCTCACGTCTACCATGAAGACCACAGCTAATGACCCATACTTAATGGGTGTTGGGATGGGTTGCATAGTTGGGACTTTCACACATCCCAGGCCATTGTACATCTATTGAGCTATTCAGGCCACTGTCCACCTAACAAGCCTATTCAGACCAGGGTGGTGTGAAAGCAAGGTGAATTATAAATCGGAAGCCTTGCACCTACCTTCCTCAGACTGGTGAAGCTACTTGGATGAGCAGTGAAACATTTTGATCTCACAAGAAAAGAAGTCCAGTTACTATGACTCATCTTTCGGATAGGTTCAGTTAACTGTCATCATCACTAGGCCAAGAATTCATAATGAGTAATTTGCTTGCTCTCATCTTCATCTTCGCTTAAACATAGGCTGTTCTGTGTGACTAAAATAATAATAATCACATCTCACTATCTATAATTTATTAGATAAGCACATTAACAATTGCATGGTTTCCCCACCACCCTTGATGAAAAAAGTTTGGGATTGCTAACTTTTTGGCAGTGGTCCCTTCTTCCCTCTTTCAGTTTCTTCCAGATGGGGGCATCTTGGTATCGCAAGACCATACTTCACTACAAAGTTCACAGGACTACATCTACCAGGTAGGTGTTTTAAGATATTGTTCCTGAAAATTTTCAAACAGTGCCCCAGTTTTCACCCATTTGTCACGTATCACTTAAAAACATGCAGAAACAATACAAGAAAAAAATCCTAGCAAGTACAAAAATGATCCCAAGAAAACGATCATAATTAAGCAGAAGCTGGATGGGAATCTATCAGAAATATTGTGATGCTGTTCCTGCATGGCAGGGGGTTGGACTAGATGGCCCTTGAGGTCTCTTCCAACTCGATGATTCTATGATTCTATAATTATATGATTCTATGTTTTGCCACTAAGGTATCTTTATTTTGTCCCAGACAGTGTCATTAACTGAAGTGGGGGAGCACGTCCCAATGTTGGTCTTTGTTTTGGTTTTTACTAAGTAAAGGCTAAGAAGTAGAAGTGATGCATGCTCATTTTCTGCAGGTTGTTGCTATTTGGATGTAGTGAGAGGGATACTATCAGAGGGTTTAGGAAATATTAGGCTTCCTTAACTCTATATTTGACTCATTTACTAAGCCTTCAGATGCTGGAATTCCTATTGGATCAGAAAATAGTAAGTTCCTATGTTTTCCCATTTATCCTGGATGAGGTGTTTGCTCCCGCCCCCTTCATTTCTCTTGGCTATGGGCAAGGTGTTGCTCTCCAGATTTTTTGGACTACAAATCCCCCTAATCTTTTACCATTGGCCATGGTGGTTGGGAATAGTGCAGCGGAAATTGAAAACATCTGGAGGACCGTACACTGCCCAGATTTTACATGCATCAGTGAGATACAACCCATCAATGTGATTTGACAATTGATACACACCGTGGGAACCTAAGAGAACATCACTTTTTTTTTTACTTCCCTGAGTGTTGACAAATTATACCTGTCCACATTTATCTTTGCAGGCAAGTCATGATCTAGGAGAGAACACTAGAAGATGCAGTGCTGATGCATGAAATGGAAGGGAATCATGTTGTTAAAAATAAATCATTCCTTGTTATATCTCTTCTTAGTCTGATTTGATATGTTGAATTTTTCAACAAGGGCTATTTCCAAAACTCCTGAGAACCAAACATTTACTATTCATCCAGTGCTATTTTTTCTTGTGCATTGCCACCTCCAAACTGACTTCAGCCAACAAATGTTCCACAAGAGCCTTATGTAGGATATATTCTTGGCTATTGCTTAATATAAAGAGAAACCAATAATAGATCAGGTTGTAGTTATAGATATTGCCTTGTAATATGTACAAAATTACCTTAAAACTCCTCAATTGCTGTCAGTTTACAGTTTACAACTCACCATCAGGTTTGGCAATACAGATCTTAAAATTGAAGGGGGGGCAGGATTTCTTTTTTCTTTTTAATCATAGAGTTTATTGATGAGCCTGTCACCTGGTAACTGCCAGACTATTTGCCCACCTAGCTCTGCGTTTCTCTCCAAAGAAAAACTACAGGGATCCATCTATTGTGATTGTGACTAGAGGCCTGATACCCCCCCCTTGTCCCTTTCTCGTAGCGTTCTTCTAGCAAAAGTTCCCCCGAGCCATTGTTTTCTTCTAGAATTTTCCCAGTCTGTTGTGGAGTAAATGAAAGGTTGGTTGTGAAAACAACAACAAAAAGTGGCATATAACATCATGAGCTTCCATGGACTGTTGCCCACTTCATCAGATGTCAATGAGTTGCAGCATGAAAAGGCTTGTTCAAATAAAACATGTTAGTCATAGGGCACCAAAAGACTCTTCAGGAATAACCTCATGTCACTGTCCCTTTCCTTGAAATTTATACCAGCAAATACTTATGTTTGATGAGTTAGTTTTGATGATATGTAAACGTTATGTCATTGCTTATCTCAATATTCCTCCATTAAATGTATCAACTTCTTCTCTGATCAGAATGCCCCTGCTGGTCTTAGATGTTGTTGTCAGCTTAACTGCAGAAATTGCACAAGAATTTGGAATTTGTGAGGAGAGAATTAAACAGATTGATGGGGATTAGCCCCATTCTGAGGAACAGGTCAACTGTGTTTGCTTTCCCTATTCAGTCTGTGCTGGGGAGGCTGTCACAGAAGATTAAGCACATTTCATGATTAAGGACATTATTAATAGTGCTCAAAAAGTCAAAGGAGTCCACAGGAAAAACAGCTCAAACACACTTGGGGGCTTCTACCTATGTACTGCATGCAACTCACAGAGACTGCTGGAGGCACCGAGTCTCAGCCGTCCCGCCAGATCAAGAAATCACACCTAAAGCATCTTTGACAGAAGGCCACCCAAATTCTGTTTAAAAATCTTCAGTGAAGGAAAGTCCATCCCATGACTCCCCTGAGGCAGCCAATTTTACTGTCAAGCAGCTTTCACTGTTGGGAGGTTCCTCCTAACGTGTAGTCTTGTAACTTGAAATACATTACTTCTTGTCCTGTTCTCTTGAGTTGCAGAAAACAAGCCTGCTTCTCTCTCTCTCTCTCTCTCTCTCTCTCTGTGTGTGTGTGTGTGTGTGTTCTGTATGTATAGCCCATTATTATTTCTGGATACGTCATAAAGAGTTTTCATTCCACACCTTTTACCTTCTAAGGCTCACCCAAGCATTTCCAATTCCTAATGTCACCTCACTGTGGTGTGTGTCTGTGAGAGAGCGACTCTCAGTATGATTTCCTTCACACACACAAAATGACATCAAGTGTTGATAAAGTATAAAAAGGCAACAAGGCCTGCAACATTTTTAACAGGCCAGCTCCTCAGCATGTCTTTCTCCTAACATTGGATTTATGTTCAAACAGAAGAGGGCATTACCTCATGTTCACTTTGTATGGCAACAAAATAAAATGTGTAATGTATCTTGTTGCGGTTACATGGTTTTGTTGCTGTTTGTGTGTCTTCAAGAACGCACTTTATTTTTATGAAACTTCTGTGACCTCACGGACGGGTGCCACATCAAAGTGCATTTGTTTTTGTTTTCCTGCAGCAAAAGACAGGGGAAAAAACAGTTATTTTGCAGAATATAAGTTACCCCATGAACGCATGTACCGGTTTAAAAATCACAATGGAAATGCAACAAGAATTCCACCACCCTGAGACCAGGTACAAGGAAGATGTGCGGAGTCACGCTTTGGGTGGCGTGGTTGCACTTTATTTTGCTTAAAGCTCAATGGCCGTGGGGGAACAATTTTAAGTACCACAACTCAGCACACTTTCTAGAGCAACAAAGTGGATGTGAGGTGACACCCTAAGTGGCAGTTAAGGCCTCAGATGCTGGGAGTCCTAAATGCAAAACTATATCCCGTACATTCAAAAATAAAACCTTTGGGCCAATACAGGAAGGAGTAAATGCTATGTGACCTCTTAAACTTTGCGTAACTTAGGGCCTCAGACTGTTCATATGCAATCCAGGTTGTTGGGGGGGGGGGAATTGTTGCCTTGGCTTTAGGAAGGGGGATATTTGCATCATTGTGGGCTATCAGATGTTTCTTGTGAAAACAGATGCCTTAACTCAATTCAACTAGGTTCACCTGGCTCCAGGCACTGTTTTGTCCTGTCTCAGTTGCTTTTCATGGGAGATGCAATGCTGAAAAGATTGCACACTGCCCGTGTAGGTCTCCTTTCTGAGACTAAATGTCCCTCCAGGCTATGGGTATGACAGGAAAAATATGACTGGGCTCACTGTGATGTTGAATATGGAAAGTAAACTTTCTTCAGGCTAATTTACTTCTGCCAACAACCACAGGAATCAGAGGGGAGGGTGTCAGTCTTGCTTTCAGCTTGATAGCCATTTGAATCTTCTCTACCCCACACCTGTGCCTGTGTCTTCTTGTTTCCCTCTTTCCTTCCTATTCCATTTCCAAGGAAGGAAGGAAGGAAGGAGACTTGGACACCAGGTATGGGCAGTGGAGGATTCAAATAGCAGTTTCCCTCCTGCTATAACCAACTGGAATGGGTTTAAATACCAGAACTGCAAACCACTCTGCACTGGATCAAACAATCACTTTGCCCAAACTAATGCCAGTGCCTTCAATTCCCAAAGAGTAGAAGCCCCAGCAACAGAAGAGGAAAACTACAGATGTGGGGAGAGGATCTTTGGTTTGGACTGATTCACATTGACTTTTACATCATGTTGTTAATGGAAAATAATGGGAATCAGGCTGTCCCAATCCTGAAGTATATCTCACAGTATAGTTATATCTCAACCTAGGCATTGCATTAAACACTCAGTTCTAAACATGGATATAGAGCTGAAAAGCAACAGCCTGGGGTCTCACAATGTACTGGTGAACCCATCAAGTAGAAAGGGTCTTACCTATCTTCTCCCATACTCTTTTTAAAATAATTTTTATTTTTATTTGCTGTAAGTTATCGTTCAGCTTTTATTTACTCTCAGAGGTGCAATTTGGAACCAAACAGCATCCAAATTATCAGTTGACACTTGTGATTTTCATACAAAGCCATTGAACACTCTTTGCACATTCTATGGCCCCAATCTAATGGAAAAGTCCTCCTTGGAGCTTTTTCTGGAGGAGAAGGTATCCAACTTTTAAACACCCATCCTGGCACCATTAATTGTGAGAAAACCTATGAGTTTTACTTTCACCTGCATTTCATTTTTTTTTGTTTCAGAAAAGCCTCAGTTCTTTTCATGCCAAATATGAAGAAATTTGTGGATTTGGGTGACATCCTTTAAAATAATATAACCAAAATTATCCCTCATTTGTAGCAACCAAATTCAGTACATAAGTGGAGCCATTCCCAGCTTGGATTGACAAGGCTGAATCTACGTAGTACGTACCATTGAAAAAAAGAAGAAACAGCTCTTATTCAGCATTGAGCAATGGCATGGCTGAATACACAGAAATCCAAAGCTAGCCTTCTAAGACTTATAGTAACCTTAAGATAGTTTTAAAGCAGTAGTTCTACCAGTTTCATCACACACACACACACACACACACACACACACAGAGGGAGAGAAAGAGAGAGAGAGAGAGAGTTTACACAACATAGCCAGGAATCAAACCCAGGTCTCTTGAATCATAATTAGAAACAAAAAAACAAAAAGCTATTTCATGGTTTTGTTAGATAACAAAGGAATTTGTTACTTAACGAAACGGTAGGACACGTTTTGTTTCATCTCATCACAAAATGCCATCCCCCCTCCCATTAGAATGAAACAATTCATCTTAGAAGAATCAATGGCAAGGGAGCCTAAGTTCTTCCCTTTAAGCCCCCTATATTTAAAAAGGAGCTTAATAACTCAGTGCCCAGAGTCCCAAACATTTCCAGATTTAGGAGGCTTAACTTGAATCGCTTGAGGAAGCTCCCCTGCCATTTTGGTCCTTTAGGATCCAGGGGAGCATTTTCATTTCCTATCGTAATGAAACTACTTTAAAAATTGTTACAAATGAAACAAAATGAAACTACTACAGAACTGGAAAATAAACCACTATTTTTCCATTTTCCATCTCTAATAATAATCCATTACTCTGTTCATTATATGGGCCAGCGGGCACTATGCAGGTGTACACGTGTGTGCACTGACAGTGCACTCAGTACTCTTCTAAGAATTAAGCACTGAAAAGACCAAGACCAAGATTGACAGATCAGTCTGTTTTGAATGTTTAAACCTTGATTTCTTCCTAAATATGATGAACTTTGCAAATATCGATAAAGTCTGATAAAAAAGAAACTGAAACAAAATTCACTCATGTTCCTGTTTACCATAGCATGTGGATTAACTGAGTTACTCTGGGATTGTGGTTTGGTCTCAACCAACAAAACAACACATTCCCTATCTCTGAATGTAACCCATGAGTCAGGAAGAGAAAATGTGTCCACCTAGTTACAAAAGTAGCATTGGCTTGTAGACATTTCTAGAAAGTATTGAGATACTTGGTGTGAATAATCATTGAGATGCAAAGATAAGTGTGCATGTCAGTACACACACATGTACAGCTGGATAATGCCCGCTGGCCCCTATGATCATCTTTTCTTAAGAGGGTGTTTTGCTTGGAAAACAGTTCCTCAACATTCCCAGCAGCCAACAGTTACAGAAGGAAAGGAGGAAGGAAGGAAGGTGTTCATGGCATGGAAAGTATGCACTGGGGATTTCCAAAACAGTGCTACTAAGAGTCATGTTGCTAATGTTTTCAAAGCAAATGGACACACAAGCATTCCCTAACATGGTGGGTGGCTGAAGATGCCTTTAGAGAAGCAAAAGGAATAGCTGGATGGCTTGGGTTTCTTTCAAATGGGTCTCTTTAATTTAACAAAACTGATCCAAAAGTAACCAAAGGAGGCAGGCAGAAGCAGTATCATACAGCTAAAAATCCTTTAATCCACATATGTGTAGACCACACATATTTTCCCATTTATAGGCATGGAGGGATATGTGGGTTTAAAAGGGGAGATTAATTATTGTCATTTCTTTTTTTTTCTTTTTTTGTTAAAGAAAAATACAGTATTCCATTCCTGGAGGGCCTTTACACATAGTTTAAGGCTGAGCAAGTATATCCTGGTAAAGAGAATGAGTCTATTGGGGTGAATAGGACTCAGAACATTTGTACTAGAGATGGGCACGACTTAGCGGTATTTTCGTTTTCGTTTTCGTTTTTCGTTTTCGTTACGGAAACGAAACGAAAACGAAAATCGGCACCAACCTGGACCGAAAACGGAAACGAAACGACTAATTTCGAGCCAATTTTCGTTTTTCGTTACTGGAAAAGCACTCAATTGAGCTAAATGGGGAGAAACGAAAAATTTTTCGTTTTCGTTTTCGTTTTTTCGTTTTCGTTACGTAACGAAACGAAAACGAAAAATTTTGAAATTAGCCCACGAAAACGGAAACGAAACGACTCAGACCCTAGCCGAAAACGAAAACGAAAACGAAACTTTTTTTCTGAGTCGTGCCCATCTCTAATTTGTACCCTTTTAATTTCACGATTCAGGACTCACACTGACAGGAATGTCCTCGGCATTCAGATTACTTCTTTATCTAGAAGTGGATAGGTTTTATTTTTCATGGGTTCCCACAGCTTCCCCCCCCTCCCCAAACTCCAAATTTAATTCTTCCTAACTGCTTTGTACTTGGAGCAGAGTTTAGCACCATAACACTTCTCAAGCGTTAGCAGCATTATTGTTAATGTGGCTTTCACTTTGTGGCAATTCCCCCTTGCCCCAAACAGCAAGGGTCTGTGTTTGCACAACAAATGCTGTGTGGTGTTGAAGAAGAGGTAGAAGGGAGAAGAAAGGGAACAGAACACAGTGCAATTGGTGCAATGTGGTCATTGTTGGTTTCAGGGATTGATTACAAGAACTGCTCTCCTCCAACTCTGATTCTCGACGATGATGATGATGATGATGATGATGATGGCTGATCCTGTGCTTTGCCCCTTGAAGAAGTTGTATGTGTCAGAAGTGGCTTATAACACCCTAACAGGGCTTTCAAGGCACATGAAACCTTAAGGAGTATTTTTATCAGTTCTGACCGCACCCACCCTGCCAGTGATTTTTTTTTTATGAAACTCAGGTCTCCTGAGCACTAGTCTAGTGGATAGTATTACTTAAAGCCATGAGCCTGTACAAGTCAATTTATTAGTTTTCATACTCCCCTGCCATTTATTTATTTTTAATTCTTAATTTCTTTCTGTTCCAAATATGAAGAATTTTGCAAGTCTTACTAAGTTCTTATCAAAATGAACTGGATTCAAATTCTTAGTAGTAGTAGTAGTAGTAGTAGTAGTAGTAGTAGTAGTAGTAGTAGTACAACTTCCCTCTGTGCCTCCTTGACAGGGATTAGACTTGATGAACCATAGGATCCCTTCCAGCTCAGAAGTTCTACATAGTAGTAGTAGTAGTAGTAGTAGTAGTAGTAGTAGTAGTAGTAGTAGTAGTAGTAGTAGTAGTAGTAGTAGTAGTAGTA
>JAHTLZ010000240.1:6035970-6050541 GCA_023846285.1 Phrynocephalus versicolor
ATTATTATTATTATTATTATTATTATTATTATTATTATTATTATTATTATTATTATTAATATAAGCTGTTACTGAAGGAGCTGTAGCAAACATGCAGGAGCAAGAACAAACAATGTCATCTTTTTTTGGTTGGGAAGTTACAGCCTCCCTCCATCCTCCTATGCCATTTTATGGTGAAAATGCAGATTATTAATATGTGCCTGGAAATCACAGGAGTGTCACCAGGTGGGAAAATATCTAAGCACTTTCCAACCACCTGCTGATGTTACCATGTAAACATCTCCTATTCTTTTATAAGCATTAAACATCAAGCTGGTGATTTGGAGCCCTGTGTTTATCTTGAGACAGGTACTTTTGCCTTACATGTTAAAACAGCAATGTAGTATGAACCACTACTAATCTAAATATTTTGATGTGTCTGAATAAAGCAGACCAGGGTACTACACATTTCTTGCTTTAGTGAACTGATGTTTATTATGTTCTGGCAGAACATCAGACAGGACAGAGGTATTAATAGTTCAGATTTGTCAACAGATGGGTGCCACAATGTGGGTGATAGATACTTTGGGTCATTTTGGAGGTGTCCTTTGTCCTTTTTGTCACAGTATCTACTAAAGACTTCTGGCGAACACTGGTTTCTGTTTTTAAGCATGCAGGACTGGAGTGTAGCTTTGGGTGAGATGTAGTTATAAATGGGATGTGGGTCAACCTAGGGAAACACAAAAGATAAGATAAGATAAGATAAGATAAGATAAGATAAGATAAGATAAGATAAGATAAGATAAGATAAGATAAGATAAGATCTTTATCAAGCCCACGTTGGTATAGAATGGGGGAGGGGGAGGCCAATCCTATGGACTAATAATTGTGCCTTTGTGCATGAGCGGCACACCGGTGTGGTCACCAACAAACTCCCTAGTATGGTTTGAACCACAACAATAAGGAACATTCTGCGTGTATCGGTTGTTTTGTGTTTCCTATTGTGCATTCTTTCTCTTCCAATCAGAGAAAGCATTAGCTCAGGACCTTTTCTTGCCAGCAGGGCTGATCTCGAAAGTTAACTAGTTACTTGCAATCAATCTTGTTGTTTTAGTTGTTGTTTTCGTTGTTGCTGCTGCTGTGGTTGTAACATTGGTATTACAATATTACAAATGTAACTTACAGTGGAAGGGATTGTTACACTCTTTTTGCTGTGTAACTGTACTGTTACTTTTCATAAGTGGGAACATAAATATTAACTTTAAAATGTGTCTATAATATAGATGGGCATGAAACAAATTTTTATTAGTTTATTTGTTTCATTACAGAATGAAACAAATAATGAATGGACCTGTCAAAGAAAAATGAAACGAAACGAAACATGGGCCAGCTGGTTGGTGCGAGAATTAAAAAGTAAAAAGTAAAAAATGCACCGTCTTGGCCCGCGGGCCAGCTGGTCGACGTGAGACTAAAAATAAAAAATAAAAAACCTATGCCAACCCGAACCGCAGGCCAGCTGGTTGTCACAAGAATAAAAAAATAAAAAATAAAAAACCATGCCAACCTGGCCCGCGAGCCAGCTGGTCAGTGCGAGAAGAAAATAATAAAATAAAAAAAAATAAAAAACGTGTCGACCCGGCCTGTGGGCCAACTGGTTGGCGGGAGAATTAAAAAAAAATAAGAAAATTAAAAAATAAAAAGTGCCGACCTGGCCTGCGGGTCAGGCTGTCAGTGCAAGATTAAAAAAAAATAAAATTAAAAGAAAAAAAAATGATACAAAATGCCTTTTTGGCGTTTCTTGCCCATCTCTAGTCTATAACAATAGCTAACTACTTTGGCTCAGTTAGGGAAGGTCAGGTATGATATTAACACTAATGGTTGTTCCAAAAGCTTTGTGGAAAAGTCTGTTTTGAGATGGAATTCAAAATAAGACATTGGATCTTTCAGATCAACCCCCTAAGAGATAATTGTGGGCATAAAGAAGCTGCCGGGGGGAAAACATATTTTTAAAAGTCTGAAAGCTCATATAGGTAGATAAATCCATTAGTGTGTGTCTGCATGTGTGTGAGTGAACATATGCATGCAGGCCCAGTTCTTTTAAGATTTGCAAATTCTTGCAAATTCTTTTTAAGATTTGCTTTCCAAATCTCCACAGTCTGTTTTTTCTCATCACAAAGAGACATTCTAGCAGTGTGTGCCTAAGAAGGGATACATGCATGAATGGGGTATGTGGGGAGTCTGTGATGCCAATTTTATAATGCCAAACAGCAAGTGAGAAATGGGTTAAGCACATTCTTCGCCCCTCCTGTCTCTTTGGTCAGAATAACAGCCTTCTGAAGCTGCTTTCCACAGCAATAATGAATGCAATGCAACATCAAGAAAAAAGACTTGACCCAGACATTTGCAACACCCTCAATGCAGAGGGTTTCTTCCGCAGTTCCTGAAGAGATGTTCCATGCATTGCATTGGCGTGACTGATGATCCTTGAAGGTATTAAGTTTGGAAGCTGTTCTGTTGGGTGATTACTTAAGAGACAGGAGGATGCAGAAATAACTCCCATTGGGACTGTGAACGTAATCAGCCATTTTCTTGGACAGTGGCAACTCCCTGTTGGCTGATGTTTCTGCTGCAGAAGCCATGGCTTTTGACACAAATGGTGGTTTAAGAGGCCGAGTGATGCAATGCATTTTCAGGGGGAAAAGACAAATGATTCCCAAGGGCTTTATAAAAGGGCTTCAAATGCACCCTTCTGTCCCTGTGCCTTGGTATTTTATCTGGACCATCTGAACTGGCCTATGCACACAGGTATTGCAAATATGCTACAAAAGAACAACGAGGAAGAATGTTGAAGAGCAGCAGCAGCTTAAGAAGAATAAGGGGGAGGGGAATTACCTGGAGTATTGAAGGTAACAAAGGGTCCACAAGTAGAAAAAAATAAACAGACCAGCCAACCAACTCAGACAAACCCTTGGACTTTCTGTTTTGGCCATGGAGGGTCACACTGAGGTCAACTTATTTGCACTGTAAAAAATAAAAAGGAATGTTGTTGGTCAAAACTGGGGACATAGAAGACAGTATCTCAGCAAGCAGGGAAAGTGTCACAAACAATCTAGATAAAGCATAAACGGCATCATCGGGGTCAAAGGAGATTAAATACAGGAGATTCCTAAAAGATCCTTAGGCTCCGATTCCAATGGATTTACCACAATAAAAAGGCACAGTAGCAGGGATTCTGTTTGGATTATAAGTAAAGAGATTTGGACTGAGCTGGTAATAACATCACAATGGATGGAGCATCACATGAGCTATTAAGGGAAATGCACATTTCCTGCCGTTTTGCTTCCTCTCCAGGCAAACAGTTCCTTCAAAGGGCAGTGCCAGAGAAATCAGATTTGCAAAGGAATCATATGTTTACTTCTCAGTATCCCAAAGCAACAGCTAACTAATTTGCAATATATGGATGTGACTGGCACAGGATAGGATAAGCATCTTTTCCCCTCTTGAAGGAATAATTGAGTTGGAAGGGGCCTATAAGACCACTGAGTCCAACCCCCAGCTCAGTGCAGGAATCCAAATCAAAGGAGATCTGAGAGATGGATGTTCAATTTTCTCTTGAATGCCTCCAGCACTGGGACACTCGCCACTTCCAAAGGTAATTGGTTTCACTGTCATACTGCTCTAACAGTTAAGGTTTTTTTTTTCTTGATAATCAGCTGAAATCTGGATTCCTGTAATGGGACTCCATTATTATTAAGCATGACAGATATAGACTTCAAAGGATAATTGGAACTGCAGAACAAATTATTGCTACTAATCTGCCATCTATTGTGGAATTGGATACCACATGAGCTAAAAAGAGGGCGATGAAAATATATACAGATTCCACACATCCTGGACATAACCTGTTTCAATTGTTACCCCCAGGGCGACGTTTTAGGGCACTGCATACTAGGACAACTAGATATAAAGATAGTTTCTTTCCAAGTGCTATCAAACTGTTGAATAATTAATTTTCTTCTTCTCTTCTTCCTTTTAAATAATAGGTTATATTGTATTGTTGTACTGTGTTTTTATTGTCGACTATATGATTCTTATATTTCCTTTTATATCGAGAGCATATTTTACCAAAACAAATTCTGGGTGTGTCCAATCACACTTGGCCAATAAAAGTATTCTGATTCTGATTCTGATGTGTTCAGCACTCTGAACACGTCATGCCCCTTCTCTGTACCTTTCAAGTACCTGAAGAGTGCTATCATCTCACCTCAGTCTTCCTTTCTCAACACTGTGACCACTCCTTTCAGTCTTTCCTCCTAGGTCTTGGTTTCAAGTCCCCTGTAATCCTTGTTGCCCTCCTCTGAACTTGCTCCAGCTTGTTGGCATCCATCTTAAAGTGCAGTGTCTAGAACTGGACACAGTAGATGAGGACTCCAGAGTGCTGAATAGAGGGGAACTGGTAGTTCATGGGATTTGGAGACTATAAGGAGACTCTGCTTCTAATTACATGCTAATTGCACTGTGTGGTTCTAGCCCAATTAACTCAGAAATAACTGGAGATGTTCCACCACTAAATTAATATCCTCCTTTGTCCTACCTCATGAGTTTCTTTTAATCCCCCAAATCATGTCTCGCCCAAATATCCCCCCCCACTTTGCCTCTCTCCCCACTGAGTTGGCTGTTCCCCATGCTCTGTCAGAATCAAGTGGGAGAGAAGAAAATAAACATCATCCTAGCATCTGAATGATTTGGGCCACAAGAATGCACACAATTTCACAATCAAATCTCGTCCCTATCCATTTTTTGTTTCCTTTAAAGCAGTTGGTGTTGGTGTGTGTCAGTTTGGTTGGGGGAAATGAATGTAGAGCATTGGAACTGGGAATCATGGGATAAGGCAAGTAGAATCATAGAATCATAGAATCGTGAAGTTGGGAGGGGCCTACAAGGCCATCAAATCCAACCCCCCCCCCTATGCAGAAGGAATACAAATCAAAGGATCATAATCTGAATTGGGAGGGAGGGGCTCCTTTGCTTTTAAGAGAAGATATCTGTTTTCCTCCCCAGGATCCCCTGAAGGCTATATGGATCACCCAACACGTTTAAATATGGAAAAGAATGAAACTAAAAATGGCCAGAAGTATGCTTCTGGTTTTGAAAATATAGGCAATTTCATTAAAGTGTGCTGCATGAAATGAGGATTGGAAACATTTGTGAAACAGAATGCCTTTGTAAACCATTTAAAAGGTGAGGTGCACTTTGGAGGCAGTAGCAGCCAGCAATAAATCACCTCGGTAGTATAAATATCTAATGAACGAGTTTACCCGCAAGGAATTGCCCACTTCTTCTCCAGCGGTTGTTGTGGAAAGAAATTTCCCTGGGGGAAACCATGAAGGGAAAGTGACACTTTCTTAAACAAATTACCAGCCTTTTGCGACCCCTTCCATGTAAAAGAAAAGAACAATGCACAATCCATACAGTTTATCCAAGTCGAAAAAGCAAACAAGGGAGGGCATACTGCCACTTTGACTAGCCCTGCAGATCACTGTTATTTGGCTGGTGTTCATGTCAAACCTGTCAGAGTCCTCATCAGAGGATGAAGTCCAGGATGGCCCATCTAACAGGAAGAAACCAGGAGAGAAAAGATACTACAGGGACCAGCTGACAGCATCCTCTCAGAAGCACACAAAGGTATCTACTCTTGATGGTCCAATTTCTGGCACATGCCTCTTGCAGTTAGCACAGTTAAAAGGCGAAAGATTTATACAATCTGAAGAGAAACCAGCACAGTTGATATGCAAGGAGGTTCTTCCCACATTCAGATGTGCACAAACATAATATTTTCAACCAAGGGAGACCCAGGTTGGGATAGCTTGCCCCTTTCTGATGGGTCATTCTATCTGCATTTGTTGGTAGAGGTGCAAAATAGGAATGCAAAGATAGCTCAGCAAATATTTAATTTTCATCATGATCAGACAGCTCAATGACAAATTCTCCTTGCCTTGAGGTGACAGCAACACGTTGTCTCTTATCAGGTTCCCTGTATTTTATACAAACCATCTTAGCACAAAACGTTGGGAAACAAAGCATATACACACTGCAAGCATAGAATGACTAGCTGATCATTAATACAACATTCAAACTACCTGTCCATTTTTTCCAATCCTTAAAAGTCTGTACAAAAATAATCAGTATCTCCAAATGTGTTCTTTGTATCAAAGGCTTATCTTAATTATTTGTGCAGTTTTGCTTGGTGTGCACAAAACATAACTCTTATTTAGAGATGGGCACAAAGTGCTTTGTGCCACGGGGTTGTCATAACTTGTTGGCTTCGGCCACTCAAAGGCAACACTACAGGAATCTCTGCCTCACCTCCTTGACTGAGTGGGCAGTAGCTAGAGGAGGCGGAGAAGGGAGGTTCATGATCCTGTTGGGACTGGAAAGATGCATGAGCAGGAGGGAATGAGCAGTGCATGTTGGCTTGTCAGTGGGGGAGCCAGCCAGGTGGTGGGGGAAGGGAACACGCCAATGTCTTAGGACAAGCCAACATGAAGCAGTTCTCTACTCTCATTCCATTCACTAAGTACTTTGCCCTGTCATAGGGTAAGGAGAATAATTTTTGCAATTCCTCATCCTTACCTATGAGGATGAGATAATGTTGGGTTGCTTCCCCCACCAGCCAATGATACAAAAAGCAGGATATAAGGCCATTGCCTACAGAGGTTGGAGAGAGGGGCGAACAGTTGGCTAGCTCAGTAGTTTGGATATCTGGCTGCAAATCTAAAGGTTGGGATTGGAATTCTATTTCCCACTGTGCCTCTTTGACAAAGGCCAGAGATACCAACTTATGTTGTGGGACTCGCTGTCAAGTCAAACTTAAGTCACAGTGGCAATTTGACTCAGACTTGACTCTGGTTATGTGTGTGGTTTGTTTGTTTGTTTGTTTGTTTGTTTTTCAGTGATTCAGATTCACTGCATAACTTGGAACCCACCCCTCCATTTTTTTTCTGGGCAGAAAACCTTGTTTTTTACTAGTGACTCCGACTTGGAGCTCTGGACTTATTACCATAGACCTGGAGGTGAACTTGGGACTTGGATCTAAAGACTTGCTGACCTCCCTGACAAAGGCTAGATTTGATGATCCATAGGGTCTCCTCCAACTCTGATTTTTCATGGTGATGATGATGATGATGATGATGATGATGATTGTCTCTCATACATCCCCAACTCTATATTAGGATATGTAGTCATCACACATGTCTGCGAAGATTCCCAGTCATCCAGGTGAGGTTATCCAGAAGTTGAGCCATGCAAACTGGAATTCGTTTCTTGTGAGAATGAAATGTTTCGCTACTCATCCAAGAAGCTTTGTCAGTCTGAGAAAAGTTGGTAGGAGACCTCCAATTTATCCTCCACCCTGGTTTCACTCAGATCTTCTGCACTTCTTTATTCGTTGACTTTGACACTCCCAGAAAAAAAAATCCCCTGGTCTGTTTGCCCTCTGCTTTGTCCTTGATCCAAAGATGTTTCCAAAACCCCAGCAACGTTTGTATCAGGCAATCTCATTATACTTTGTTTGAATTGGCAACACATGCAAGTAGTACTGCTTCCCCACCCCCTTTGTTTTCTTTCTTTCATTCTCCCAGTGCTTGCAGGTAGTCACAAGATCTCTGACATTCTAGATTTCCATTTCTGTGTAGCACAACAATATCATTTAGTATTTGACCTGAGGTGGAGCCAATTAATTCGTCAAACTGGTGTGCTGCTGGTGGTTTTACAAACAATGTTATTGGGAGTGTAACCCACTTAGCTAGAAAGGGGGGCAGGAGCAGTGGGAGCCTCCACCCCCCTCCAATTTGGAAAGCTTAAATTCTATATCAAAAATATTTTTAAACAGAATAGAATAGAATACATATTCAGTTTTAAAATATTTTTAAAATAATCTCAAGGCTGAATCCAATTAGCCGTCCCAACTAGAAAAAAATCTCTGGATCACTTACAGAATAGTGGCTCAACACTTGTGTAAATCCTATTGATTCCATGGTACAACTTTAGTAGGGACTCCCACTTGGATTCCAGCCTCAATTGTTTACATTAAATTATGAAGAAACTTGTAATCTTAGGAAATTCTTTAAAAAGAAGAAGAAAAGAGGCAAATTAAGTTTATTATACATATCTGTTTCTGACTCTGCACAAACAAGATTTTCTACATGCAATGGAAAAACTCCAGCCAACACTTCATACTGACATCTTTTAAGGGTTTTGGCCATCTATGTCATGAATCTCTGGACCCCTGGGCTAAATTACATGGAGCACGTAGAGACCATTCACGGTTGTGTTTTCAGTTCCATTGCAGTTTTTTTTTAAAAAAATCACCAACATTCTCACAACACAATAGAAAGCCTTCAAGATTCAGAGTTTGGGAGGCTGCATAAAGCGATGCAAAGACTTCTGTTGATTGACCTGCTTAATAAAAGCTGGCACAGCTCAGCTATTTTAATTTGTGCCTGGGCTTGCCTCCGATTGAGAGAGAATACCATGGAAGCAATGTTGCCCTTCACTGAGGCATGTGGCTACAGATTTTCCTCTGCACTGATGAATGCTCTGCGCTGTGTGTTACATACTTCAGTTCGCTCTCACCCAGACTTGAACTTTTAAGTACAGCCCAGAAAATAGAGGAGGGGGTTGGAATCAGTATCAGTGTAATAAAATCCCCAGCAAATGCCACTCACTATGAAAGGCTGCAAGACAAGGGGGGCAGCAAAAATGGCCCTTGGTCTTCTGGTGGAAGACTTTCAGACTACTTTCACGAATGTATTCATTAACCTACTGCCACAAGTCTCCATTGATCTAGCTGCAGTTGGCATGAAAGAGAGGTATTCACAATGCCTTGGAAAGAATAGCTGCATATATGTACAACATCCTCTCAAACAAGGAGGAGGAGGAGGAGGAGGAGGGGAGAGAGAGAGAGAGAGAGAGAGAGAGAGAGAGAGAGAATGGACTGCCAAAAAGAACAGTAAATTCAGGCTTCCCAGAAAAGTTAACTAGCTAAACTTCCTGGGCATGTGCCAAGGGTTCAGGGATGCCCTCTTGAAAGACCTGTTTTGAAAGGATTCTGTTGGGTGGACTCCAAGGTTTGGTTCCACTGGCAATAAAAAGCACTATTGAATTAGGTTCTGCTTTTTAAAAAAGACAAATTAAGTAGAGACGGACACGAAATGAACTTTTTTCCGTTTCCGGTATTCGTTATTCATTTCGTTACGTAACAAAATGAATAACAAACATTGTGATGAAATTGGAACGAACCGAACAGAACCACGAGTATTAGGTTCGTTACGTTTTGTTTTTCGTTAATGGCGATGCTCAGTGAAATGAGCTGTTTAAAATGTTAAAAAAACGCCCTGGACATCCATAAAAACACAGTGTAATTATTTATACTGTCTGACAATACCTACCGGGGCTTGGGGTGCTTAAAACGTTTGTTTTTGTCTTCTCCCATCACGATGTATTTTTCTTTTCCCTTTAAGGATGACAAAATGGATGTCGCCACTTCAGCCACAAAATGGAGGCAAGCCATGTGATGGGATCAAGTAAATTCTTGGACAACTTCAACCAATAGCATGCCCAGGTTGCAGACTGGGCAGGTCTGGCAGCCACAGAGGGCATAAAAAGCTCTGGAAGCCCCCATCCTCCTTGCAGTCTCCGGTGGGAGTTAGGGTAGGATTGCTGTCTCTGCAACTCGTTATTTTCACTTTAGGCCAGCCAGGCAGGTGTGTGTCTCTGTGTTCCTACCAGCTGCAGCCTGGCTCTTAGGGGAGAGAAAGAGATTTCTCTCTAGCTTCAGTCTTGCAGTCTCCCTGTGTGCGTGCGTGCATACCTCTCAGTGAGTCCCCTCCCCTGCCCCACAGTGCAGTCACTCTGTGACTGCCTTGCACCCTCGGCAATGCCCACCGCTGCCTTTGCAGCCTCTCTGCGTACCTAGTCTATACTGTGTCTCTGACAGCATCAATTTTTTTTTAGTGTTTTCCCTCTGGTCTAGGACGTTGGGGGACGCCCGCGTACGGGAGTGCTTTAAATATCGCACAAAAAGCGGGTAAAAATGAAAAATGAAAAACGAAAATGAATTTTTTTCTAAAAATTCACGAAAAACAAAAACAAACTGAAACGGACCCCTCAACGAAAAATGAAAAAATGAAACACCATTTTTTTTATTCGTGCCCATCTCTAGAATTAAGTTTTGGTTGATAGACAAGGTACCTGCAGGCGTAGAATAATGTGATAGGGGATTGTTTTATTTTGAGTGGCAGTAGGTTGTTCTACTCCACTACCAGTGGTCTATTCATTTTAAGGTGGAAGTGGAATTGATTCACAGGAATCTTCCTTACTATCTGAGGCTGCAACGGCTGGGCCTCTCCACTCTTGAATGATGCTGCCTAAGAAGTGACCTGATTGAAGTTTATAAAATCATGCACGGTATGGACAAAGTAGATATGGAAAAACTGTTTTCCCTATTGCACAACACTAGAACTAGGGGGCACTCCATGAAACTTTTGGGTACTAGACCTCAAACAAATAAGAGGAAGTACTTTTTCACTCAGAGGATCACTAGTCTGTGGAACTCCCTATCAGAAGAAGTGGTGACAGCTGTCAGCCTTGACAGCTTTAAGAAAGGATTCGACAAGTTCATGGAGAACAAGGGTATCAATGGCTCTCGTTATGGATGCCTAAGGACAACCTCAATTAATGAAATTAATTACATTCTCCACCCTCCAAATCCATCCCGCCTTATATTCCCCTCAGTCACCGGCCCTGTGCCATTCCCACCCTTTTACCCCTCTTTCTCTTTCTTCTCTTTTCCTTCTCCTCTACCCCATACACATCCAGTTCCCCCACACGCTGCTCCCTGCAGTGGGCTCCCACGGGCACTCTTTGTGCTCCCCTTCCCCTTCCCAGTAGTCTTGAGTCTGGCCTGCTAGGCCTACCTCGGCCATTGCCACCACTGCTAGTCCAGATCTCGGGCAGCTCCATGGCCACTTCCTGGAGCCACTCTGGGGATTCTCCCACCATGCCCTGATGCCCAACTCTGCCCATGCATTGTGAGAGGGCACATGCTCCATGCCCCACAATATTAGCCTTCCCCTGGATGCCCTAGATCAGCCATGTCCAAACGTTGGCCCTCTTGATGTTTTGTACCACAATTCCCAGAATTCTAAGCTTAGATTGCCAATGGCAAAGGACTGCGGGAGTTACAGTCCAAAACATCTGGAGGGCCGAAGTTTGGACATGCCTGTCCTAGGTTCTGGAAACTTATGCTATGCCATTGGCTAGGGGGTGATATGAGGAGTTCTCCCTACTGTTGCCCCTATCCTAGCTGATTGGAGCCCCCTGCTTGCCCAGCAACGGCTGCAAAAAGCAATGTGCCTTCTCAACGACCAAGTGGAAGTTAGTTCACAGGGAAAATATTCAACATTGTTTCCTTCTCTTTGAAAAAAAAAACCCTAAGGATACACAAATCTGTTGTCATTTTCCCATCTGTTCTTTTTCTTCCATTTTAAATTTGCTCTGTCCAATGTCTGCACATGTTTTGAATGTGCCATTCTCTACTATTAGGTTGGATATTGGCGCATGCAACTGTGCTGGTTCCCTGCTAGCTTCTTCCCACTGCAGCCTCATCTTCCACTTTCTTCACAGGAAGTCAGGACTGGCAAAGAGTCTGCTGTGGTGGGAGGTATCAGGATTCCCTCCAAAACAGAAAGAAAGCTAGGACCCTCATAAATGGTTTCCCTACACCAGTATCAGACAGATCCAGGAGGATTCGGCCTGTACCCTTTTACCTGCATTATTTTTTTGTCGGAAGGAATGCCTCACCAAATTATGAGAAATGTAATCACTAAAGTAGAACCAGTCTCTTAATGATCTGGAAAATGCAGAGTTTGTGCATTCTTGTTCAGTTTAGACACAACACATTCTCCCTCCCACCCCCCCACCCCCGGTACCCATTTCTCAAACAGTTTGAGATCATGCCTTTGGCTGTAATGCACAGTTTGACCCATACTGGATCGGTTGCCTTCTTCAGAGCAATTCCTATTTTAAAAAGAAGAAGAAACTTTGTGAGTGAATTATCCAGCCAACCAGATGTGAGTGTCAAAGGTAATGCAGAAACAGGTGCCAGTGAATGAGTGGTACCCAGCTCATCTCTATTGCCTCTGGGTCGAAGCTCAACTTGCAACACATTCCTGGAGAAGATAGCTTAGGGATAAATTGTGAAATTAGACTACGCAGGCTGACAACTGCATAAAACAGAAGAGCCCTTTTAACCAGGGAGGCAAATGTCACATATTCTAGTTTGTCTGCTTAAATCCTAGTAATTCTTTCTCACTATCACCCTTGTGTTTTTTCTTTTTCTTTTTTGCCAGTTTATCTTGAATCAATGCCATTTACATTGCTTATTCTAAGCCACTCTGGTTCTCTGAGATTTATTCAGTACTTCTCACTATGTGTGTGTGTTGCGTCCTTACAGTTGTGACCGACTCTTCATGACCCCATGTCCATGGAGTTTTTCCTTGGCAGGAATACTGGAGTGGTTTGCCAGTTCCTACTCCAGGTGCCTACAGCATCTGGTATTCCCTGGTGGTCTCCCATCCAAGTACTAGCCAGTCCTGACCCTGGTTAGCTTCTGAAATCAGGTGAGATTGGATGTGATTAGGACATCTAGGCAGCTACTTTTCAAGTACTGGGCACAGAGCTGGCATTGCCGCACAATCTATATACTTTCAATATTGTACTTTTAAATTTTTACTTCTCACTATAAAAACAAGCTAAATAAAAAGTGCAATATTGAAAGTATATAGATTGTGTGGCAATGCCAGTCCTGTGTCCAGTACTTAAGAGTTGTCATTAAGCATGGGCATGAAACAGAAAAATGGTGATTTCTTTTGATTCCTGATTTGTCAAGGTCATTGAATCATATTGATGAATTGATTTGTAAATTTGTTGCTTATTTTAAACTCTCTGAAATGGCCTACAAGGCACCAAGAGGCACAAAAACTGCAGGGAAGTCATCCATGGATAATCTGTACAATCCCTTGAAGTCTGGTGAAGAATGGATTTTAGACATCTGAGTTATGCACTCTCAAAATGCTCTCCCAGGAAAATGCCCTTAGGAACTGGCTTAGTGAAACCCAATCTTCACCAAATTTTGATGGATTATAGAGAAGGGTCAGGGGGAGGTTCCCTGCAAATTTGGTGTCCCTAGGTGCTTTTGGGAGCATTTTATAGCCCAATGAATCAATAGATTAAAATCACTAAAAATTCAACAGATTGTATTTGTTGGGGGATGTCAGTTCATATAAATACAAATTTGTGAATTCGACAAATTCATGATTTTTGGTGTGAATTTTGCAACTCCTTTATAAAATTCATGCTCATGTCTAGTTGTCATTCCTGGCAATTATCTGAGCCCATCCCCCAACCCCATGCCAGGACTCACCAAGGAAATTTGCTCCTGCATCAATGAGATTCCCTACCTCTTTGTGAAAAATGAAGACCCTTATCTCATCCCTTTCCCTTGTTTGCATTTTTGCGGGCAACTGTGAAATCCTGTTCAGCACAGTTGTGGTGAATTCTGCACAAGAAAAGGTGCCATTCCACACAGGAGTTGCTTTAATCTTATACAGAAACACACACACACACACACACACACACACACACACACACACACACAAATAAAAATACAAAATATAAAACGAACGAATATAAAATAAAATGCCAAACCATTCAGCTTCTGTATATATGGAATCAGAAGTGGCGATGGGAATGTTTGCCTCAACATTTTAGGGGTCTAGTATTGCTTGTCACAAATACATTATTGATTGAAGAACTACATATCATATTGTGCACACTTCTTTAAAACTCATGAATAATAAATTTGGATTT
This sequence comes from Phrynocephalus versicolor, assembly GCA_023846285.1. NCBI lineage: Eukaryota > Metazoa > Chordata > Lepidosauria > Squamata > Agamidae > Phrynocephalus > Phrynocephalus versicolor. The sequence goes on from JAHTLZ010000240.1 coordinate 6,049,879, forward strand.
ACAAACAGAACAACAAACCAATTAAAAACCCCACAGATACTAATAAAATGGAGCACAACAAAAAAAGAAAAAAGAGAAGAGTCTGACAAGGGGCACAAAAGCTTAAAACAGAGGAACACAGATAACAAAATAGACATTAGTGATCACCATATGCTTCTTTGAACAGCCATATTTTCAAGTTTCTTAAAAGCTGTGAGAGATGGAGCCAGGCAAATCTTGCAGGGCAGTTTGTTCCATATGGTTGGGTCAGCCACCGAGAAGGCCCGATTGCGAGTCTCAACCTTACGGGCCTCCCTAGGGGTGGCCCCCTGAAGCGAGAAAAACCATGAGGCTCTGGTACGTCTGGCCAGCTCTGACCTTTTTTCCTTCTTCCATAAAATGTCCAATCTTTCGCTCTTTCCTGTAGGATCTGACTTCGAATTTGTGCAGCTATACTTCCAGATATGCCCTACTAAACAAAATAATTTTTACTTGACAATGGATCCTGTATAACACAATCCTTATTATCTGCAGCATCTTTGAATTTATCTGATCAGGTAAGGCTGCAGAAAGCTGTTAATGGTTCACTTTTCTCTTTATTATTATTATTATTATTATTATTATTATTATTATTATTATTATTATTATTATTATTATTATTATTATTATTATTATTATTATTAT
>JAHTLZ010000240.1:6050551-6102244 GCA_023846285.1 Phrynocephalus versicolor
ATTATTATTATTATTATTATTATTATTATTATTATTATTATTATTATATTTTATACCACCCATCTTCCCAAGGGAACTCCAGGCGGTGTACAACAGTCACATAAAATGATAAAAAAAAAGAAACCTAACACTCCAACCAATTTTAAAAAATGCTCGGCAGGATGGTAGAAAAGAGCAAAACAAAACAAAACAAAACAAGATTTTATTTATTTATTTATTTATTTTAGAATATTTTTACCCTGCCTTTGTCCTTGGAAAAGGACCCAAGGCGGCTTACAGTAATGAGAGATAATATTCAGACCAATACAATTAAGACATGTTCAAGTATTGAGTACAAAGAATTGAGGGACATCTTACAGCATTACTAGACAACATTACATTAAAGCTACAAGGATATAAGTAGTTATAAATACAACATCTATGTGAACCTATAGATTCATATAAAAGACACATAATGGTAGTCCATCATTCAGAGAAAGCTTGCCTGAAGAGAAAGGTCTTTGCCTGTTTCCAGAAGGACAACATACATGAGATTTGCACATACTACCAAAAAAAAAAAAAAAAAAAAACACTGGAAGGACAATATTCCAAATATCTTGCAATAATACAGATCACTGGGCTTTTGGAATGAAATGGCAAGGCTTGCTAAATAATAATAATAACTAAAAAATGAAGGAAAATCTGGGCTGTATTCCCAACCCATTAACTTTATGCCTCCTGATTTCCCTTGTAATGCACTTTAGAAGCTGTTTTATTGCTAGAATCCAGTACTAGAGATAAGTACGACTCTGCTATAACATAGCACAGTGTCAAGGCATTCAGTCTAACCCTTCCCCAATAAATTAATCCTACTGCTGGCTCACAAATATCTGCAACAGCAAGTCTTGCCATTAAAGAACTGCAGATGGCTGTTTTTAGAGAGCTCAGTGATATTAAGCCATTGTGACAAAGCTGGGCAAGAGCAAGAATTTGGTCTGCCACTTGATTTGGACTACATATCCCATAATCCCACGGCAGATTGTAATTGTAGGCAAAGACCTCTGGAAGCTCAACACTTGCTCAACCATGCTTTAACATGTGGGAAGTGATCTTGATTGTCTGGTTGTGTTGATCATGACACAGGAACGATGTATAACACGATCCAGATGCAAAATACGGGGACAACTTTCCCTACCCATCCCGGCAAAATGCACATAATGTTGTCCTACCTGCTGTAAAAGAGACACAGAGCTGGGAAAGTTTCCTAGAGAGACATGCTGCCAGCAAGAGTTGACAGCACTGCACTTGATGGGGCAATGGTTTGAGCCAGGAAAAGGACACTTTCAGTGTTGCACCTTGCAATCTTTCAGGTTTCTCCTCCTGTACTATAGACATATGTATTGATTGTATGAAGGAACATCCATGTAAATTCAGTAACTACTACGAAGTCATAAAGTGCAGACTGAGGTTCACCACTTCAGTTTGTCCTAGTTCACAAAGAACAATTCTTTATTGGAAGAGCTATCAGACAGATCTTGATTGGAAGGAGACTCCTGTTTGAGGACTGTACAGCCCATGACTGATTTAAAGAAGAAGACACATGAGAAGAGAGAGCAGGGGTGTTCTCATTCCCTAGCAGTAGTTGGTGTTTGGTCATTCCATCATAGTATGATGGGACATTTATTCATTAACTAGGAGGATGAGCTACCTTTCTGTTTCCTTTATAAGAAGGCATCTGCTACTCAGTCAATGGGAAATTGGGATTTCCCTCATGTGTTGCTTCTGAGATTCCCAGAGACATCTGGCAAACCAATCAGAACAGATCATTGCTTACATTTTTCTAATATGGCCTGCTTACAAGATCCCAGGATAGGTGCAATCAATAAAACAATCTAGACTTGGGGAAAAAACCCCAGCAAATGAACAGTTCCAACAAAGCCAGCAAGCTAATAAAAGGCAAGTTAAGTCATGATCTCACTAGTAGGCACTGAATGCTAGGTGAGCTGACACATTTTCACTTGGTATTATCGTACAAACAATATTAACGCCAGCAGGGTCTCAAAGGGAATGGGTTCCACAACCAAGAAAGCCTTCTCTCTGGTTACAGCGTGATCTACTGACCCCGGTATTAGAACATTGAAATAATCCTTCGACTGATTCTAACACCACTCTGATGTTCTAAATGAAATTGTAGGAATGACTTCTAAATTTGGCTCTATGCACATAAACTGGCCTTTCCAAATTTTATGCAAAACTAGAGACCCTTCCATATTCTATTTTTGGTAATGTGTCTTTCTTTCTTTCTTTCTTTCTTTCTTTCTTTCTTTCTTTCTTTCTTTCTTTCTTTCTTTCTTTCTTTCTTTCTTTTCTTCATTTAGTTACTGCACACATGACTGTCCTGTTGGGCCATACTCACTGGAAATATTAAACTTTCACAATAATAGGAGGACATGTTATGAACATAGGAAAAGGAAGTCGAGCCCAAATGCAAAAGATATCCGAATTCATTGTTTAACCAGTCAATGATATGATTTGAATGTTGTTTGCCTCTTTGAAGGTTCTGGGGTGCTGTGGCATTTGATATAAAGCAGGAAGTAAAAGTAGGCAAGTGACCTCTTGCACTTTTGATAACCAGTGCAAGAGCTCACTTGCACCTACAATAGGTGCAAAGAAGGGAAATCTGGGATTCGGTAACATTAGAACAGATTTTGTTTATCTTCAGCAGCATCAGTCCATGTACAGATTATGGCTCTTCTATTGCATGCGACCATTGACATCATTTTCAAATTGGGGAGTTCTTGCTTTTGTGTTGATGTTGGTTTCTTAATCTAAACGTGCATTTAGTGTTTTATATCCTCCTTTGTATTTGAAGTGGAAATGCACAACAATGTGTAACGATTACGAATCAAGCAGGGTCAGTAAACACAAAGTTAACATAAAACAGAAATTGCAAGAAGACACACAGCTCCCCTTACTAGCATCCCAGAGAATATCCATTATACTGTACATCCACAATTAAAACAATATCCATTATAAATCCACAATAGGAAACAACCAAAAAATGAAATATGTGTCTATATCAGTGCTTCTTGCTCCTCTCATTGCTCGCCTCCCCATGGCCTTGCCTTTGCCCTTTTCTTCTTCCCTTACACAACTTCCAACAAGAGCCCCCAATAATCGTATGTCATTGGAAGTTTAATATATTAACTTTATTTTTATTTTTATTTTTATTGTGTTACTGTTTTATGGTTTGATTGTATGAATTGTTTGAATTTGTTAATTGTTGTCAACCGTCCAGAATGACCTCACTGCCAGATGGGCAGTATAAAAATCCAATAAACAAACAAACAAACAAATAAATAAATAAATAAATTGGAAGTGCTTATCAAATGAAAGGGAAGGAAAGCAAGCAGGGTTGCAACTTCTAGCCACAACTTCAAAAGCCAGAGCACTTGCCAGCCACACCCATCTCCAACAGCCAAACACTTGATGGAAATATGAAGAGGAAATATGCTCTTAAAGGGCAAAACAATTATAGAGATAGGGGGAAATCGCTTAACAGAATCGCCTATGGGGCAAATCCATATAGCTGAAAAATGGTCGTGATTAGGGATTACTCCGTTTTCAATGCATTCCTATGGGAAATTTGTACCAAGGAAAATTTGCTTAACAGAATTTCATTTGGAATGAATTAATTCCTTTACATAAGGCACCACTGTACTTGCAAATGGAATTTTGATGTCAGCAGTGAGTGCATATCAGGCATAATGCACATAGAATCTCCTCGGTTGAATCCTCAAGTCTCCCCAATTTCTCTAAGTAGAGCTTTGGTAGCTCCTGCCTTGAAACCAGGAGAGCCACTTGAACTTGGCATAAAATGTATGATGTTCCAAGGGCTCCTGGTCTAACCCAATATTAGACAGCTTCCCATAATCCTAGGATGTTCTGATGATTTTTGAAATGCAGGAAGGTCCATAGAATTGAGTAGGAATGGATGAGACATTTGGTGCTGTTTGTTTTTGGTAACCGCTCAACAAAATTCACAACATTTGTTTACCAGAGTCCTGTTTGTTGTCTTCTCCTGCATGCACAGCTACCTGTCACACATGTGGTTTCTCCATTCCCACTGCTTGCACCCTGAGGACTCCACTCACATAATGAGAACCTGTCAGTGAAGCAATCTCTAGAGTCCATTATTGCCAAGCGGAGACCATCATCATGAATGCAGAGTGTTTGATAGAGGATTATGTTCTTTATGTCTGGATGGGGTGAGGGAGCTGCAATTTTAAAATTGTGAATGTGAGAGAAATATGAACAGGCAGGTTCATCTACTGGGATTCGGGGATTTGATTTAACTTTCTAAAAGTCTGGCTTTTGAGGCTGGCTTTTAATCTCTTTATGGCAGATAAAAACATCAAGGTTTCTACCCATGCTGGGAACTGCAGCACAAATTCAATCTGGCTGGTACAAATGAGGCTACTTGTAGGAATGGCTGCAAATCCCACCTGTCTCAATATGACGTCTGAATGCGGACCCTCACTTTATCCCCTCCCCCAGATCAATTTGTTAAAGAAAACACATTTACAAGTTTGAGGAGCTTCCCCGGTTTAGGGGCATTTTTGCCTTCTCCCAGACCCTGCTGGGCTGCTCCCATCCACAAAGTACTGTACACTCCCCCTAATGCCAGTTGAATTCCAGACGTTCTAGATAATACAATCATATATTTATATTCTATTCTTTGGTAGACCATTAAAAGCCAGAAATGGCTATTCTTAGAATCTTTTCTGCTTTTTGCTCCCACCTCCACCCCCTGCCAGTGCTGTTCCTGGGCCTTGGAAGTGCCTGGTGCATCTGAAATGGAAGGCAAATTGCCAGGCGCTGTACCCTAGGTGCAGTTCATTTTGACCCTGCCTAATTCAGGTGGCATGATGGCTCAGCTGACTAAGGCTCTGAAAACTATTGGCTGCAAAGTTGGCAGCTCGGCAGTTCGAATGCCGGGTGCCACACAGCAGAGCGAGCTCCCGCTGTTAACCCCAGCTCCTGCCAACCTAGCAGTTCAAAAGCATGTAAATGCAAGTAGATAAATAGGTACTGTACCGCCGTAAAAGCGGGAAGGTAAAACAGTGATTCCTTGCAGCCATGCCAGCCACATGTCCATGGACTTGCACAACAATGGCTCCGGCTTGAATATGGAGATGAGCACCATCCCTAGAGTCGGACATGACTAACACGCATGTGCAGGGGGAACCTTAACCTTTTTGCCTTAATTTAGGTGGACAAGCATATCAATAGTTACCATATAGCCAAGCCTGCCTGATTTCAGAAGCTATTGTCAGTGAGGCTAAGACTGATTAAATCACAGATGGAAGACCACCAAGGAATATCAAAGTTCTTCAGATAAAGCAAGGAAAGGATCCTGTCTCAAACCCTGAGTTCCTGCTGCCAGTCAGAGCAGATGACACTCTCCCTATGATCAACAGTCCGACTCCACAAAAGGCAGCTTCCAGTGTTCTAATTTAGCCTCATAGCTCTCTGTTTATTCATTTACTTTGCCTTCTCTCAGGCATTGTAACCTAAGACATAGCCTCCAGTAGAAGACAAAACCACTGGAATGCACTGTCGTAACGATTGGCTGGCTTCCTCTGCCAGGAGCATGGTCATAGCAGTTTTCTCAGCTTGGTAGCTGGATCCTAGATACATGCACAGCTTCTTAGTGCCAGTGGACTTGGATTTGTGCCTCACCTGTGTGTAGGGGGGAACCCCTCCCTCAATTATGTAGATTGTGTGATGATAAACAATTATGCTCTGTAAAGAACAGAAAGGAACCCACGTCATTTGTAGGAAATTATTGGACCGACGGCAAATTAAAAAAAAAAGGTGGCATCATTTCAAGGGGGTTGTCCTGTCATGCATCTCTTACCCAAGCTGGGTTGTAGTGTGCGTCACTGGATCCTGATGAAAAGGTTAGAAACTCTGCTTGGATGCTACCACCTTGGACTGTGGTTTCAAAAAGAATGTGTTCAAAGCAGGGCATGTCTAAACATCTGTTGTATTATTCAACTGTGTGTATCAGCCAACATATTCTTTATCCACACTTTGAGATTACATTTACAATGTGTTAAATCAAACAGTTCAGTAAAGGGAAGACATAGACATTCAGCAGGGGGGGCTGGTAATATTTTTCAGCTGAAAGGGATTAATGACTGAAGAGGATGTTTATCTGGCAAAGTCTCTTATCCATCCATCCATCCATCCATCCATCTGCCCCACCCATTCTTCTGTCTGTCCCTCCCCACATCCTCCAGGAAGGTAAGGGCATGGCCCCACTTGCTTCTTGAGCTCTGAAGTGACAGGTCTTCCAGTAGCTTAAAACAGAGTTTCCCCATCTTTGATCTGACACATCTTTAGCTCCCAGAATGCCCATTTGCATGGTCAAGGGTGGATCAGGAATTCTGAGGTCTGGTGTTCAGAACATCTCCTTGGACAAAGCCAGATAATTCCTGCTTTCAATGACCCATAGTGAAACAATGGGGCTTGGAGGGTGTAGACCTGGCAGTGCATGTCCTCCTAAGAAGATATGGCTGAATGGCAGAGCATGGTTTAGCTTCATTTCCGAGCATCTCTAGTTTCAAAGAACCCAAGGCTGTGGTGCTTGGCATTTTCAGGTAGAGCTGGAAGAAGACTGCTTTCTGGTGCCCCTTAGAGCCACCAGAGAACCTAGGGCAAGATGGACCAAGGGTTTGGCAGATTGATATGAGGTAATAAACGCCAGTTCCAACCTACTCCCTATATGACAAGGGACCTCCCACTGGTTTTGGTTCCCCACTGCCAACCAGGCATGAAAATGCATTTTGCCTAAGTCAAGACTCTCAACAAAAGTATTTGTTCATTCTGTAAACATTTGCTTTGGAAATACTGCGTGCATATTGGAGGACTTGTGATGTGTTTCGGAGAAATAAACTATGTGCAGAACCGTGTGCACATTTTAAAAATGCAAACAAATAAAACTGCAGGCAAATAAAAAAATATGGGGAACACTTTATTCAAAGGGGAAATGCAGGCAAAATGCATGTGTCTAAAACTATGTTTGTATTTTAAAAATGTAAAACACATAAAAACATAGCTACATAAAATACAGAAGAGCCAAGTTGTCCACTCCTGGTGCTATAAACAAAGGACAAGATGAAAATGTAGATGCAATTCACTGGAATGCAATGACGTTATGACAGATATTTTTTCTAATGACTATTTCTAACTCCACGGCATTTTTAATTCCAAAAGTATATATCACATTATAGGGGTCAAGACATGTTCATGCCAAATACAAGTATTGTAGAAGATTTCTGGATGCATTACCCGATTTTAATACTGATTTTAAAAAGCAAAAGCAAAGTGTTCTGCTTATATACCACCCCATAGCACTTCAAGTACTCTCTGGGTGGTTTATAGTTTAATTATACAGACTACACATTGCCCCCCCCCAGCAACCTGGGTACTAATTTTACCGACCTCAGAAGGCTGAGGGCTAGTCAACCATGAGCCTGCTACCTGAGATTGAACCCCAGGTCATGAGCACAGTTTTAGCCACAGTGCAGGTATTTAACCACTGCGCCACAAGGGTTTAAATGTACTGTAACATGGAGAGGCACAAAATATGTATTTGTATATTTTTATAGCAGTGGTCCTCAACAGGGATGGGCACCATATGAAAAGGAAATGCAGTTTCATCGTTTCATCAGCTTACATTTTTTTTCGTAATAAAATGAAATGACAGGCAGCATTTCGTTATGAAACAAAATGAAATGTTGCTTTTTCCATTTTAAAATGAACCATTTTGTTACTCTATAAAATGGGTCCTCTGGGTCCAAGGGGCAACACATTTGGTGCCTCTAGGACCCAGGGGAGCAATTTTATAGAGTAACAAATCATTTTGCTACTGTTTCGTTTTGTTACCTTTTTTGTAAAAACTCATTAAAAACAGAATGAAACTAAACACGGAGGAAACAAAACAAAATGAAATTATACACATTTTTTCTCTTGTGTACCCATCCCTAGTTTTTAACCTTTTTTGAGTTGTAACCATTTTTTATAATAACCAAATAACTTGCAAGCCCTCCTCCCACACTGGCATAAATAGACCACCATCAGTGTTGCCCAAAATGGCAGTGCCATCAATACTGTTGCTGGTCACTCTCCTACTTCTCCTCCCACTGACTCCACCTCCACTGTTACAAAACGGGAGAGGGAACAGTCCAGGGAAGGATAAATGTGAGGAGATGAAAAGGCACATTACTTCAAAGATGGGCCAGAGGCTGGAGGGCTATTGTGGTAAGGGGGCAAAACCTTCATACAGAGAGGCTCCCTCTCAGAAACCAGCAGAAAGCTTTCCTTGTACCTGCTACAGTAGAGATAGGAAATTTGTTTTTGTGTCTTCCTCCTATTTTTTTCGGGGGGGGCAGTGGTGGTTCTTTTTCCTCCCTTACTTTAGGCTCTTCTAAAATGATGTGTCTTAGGGCCTTTTCACACGACCCCTAAGATCCGCTGGTCCCTTAAATTCGGACCAGAGATCTTGGGGGTTCGTTGCTGTTTGTGCATCCCCACCCCTCCGCACTTCCTTCTCCTGTCTGCATGAGGGGAGGGAGGGAAAAAAGTAACAAAAGAATACCAGCTTACCTCCCGGTGCCGTGCCAGTGGAAGTTGAGCCTCCAGTCACTTCCTGGTTCCTCTTAAAGGGGTGGGAGGCAAAAAGCAACAACAAAAAGAAGGGAGGAGAGCCAGGCAGATCCGCATAAAGGAATTTTTCACCATCAAAGAGCAGGTACTTGAAAGGTGCGCTGGGTCGCGCTCATGGGGGCGTGGTCACACTTAATTTTCTGTATGCTCCGAAGCTGGTGGGGAAACATTTTTAAGCTCCGGAGCTGGGAGCCATTTGCAGCAGAGCTTAGGGGTCGTGTATAAACGCCCTTAGTTAAAATCCCTTTCTTGAAGCAGCAGCAGCAATTATATCTTTCTACTAGCACTTTTTTAAAATAAAAAAATAGTCCAGATTAGAGAGTGGCATGAATTAAAAATGAAATCACTTTTTCTTCAATTCATATTTGTAAAAATTGATGACCTCAACAGATACAAATTGATGATATTGGTGATTTTTTATTTTTGGGGCTATAAAATGTCTCCCAAGACACTTAGAGACATCAAACATTCAGGTGAGCTTTCTCTGACTCTTTGGTAGTAAATAACTCAAACATCTGGAATCCAGAAGTCACCATACTTTCTTATAGAGCAGAGTCTTGGGAAGCATCCCTGCAAATTTCATGTCTGTAGGTGCCTTGAAGGCTATTCCATAGGGTTTTAAAATAACAAATGAATCTACAAATTGATTTATCAGAAAAAATTAAATTTGTTTTTTGTGATTCATTGGCCATGATTCAAAATGAACCAGTGTTTTTCTGATTCATCTCCATCTCTAGTTCAGATCTTCCCTTCTCAGAAAGTACCCTGTTTCCCCGAAAATAAGACCTCCCCAAAAAATAAGCCCTAGCAGGAATTCTATGCATTTGTTAAATATAAACCCTAGCCTGAAAATAAGACCTAGTGATGGGCGTGGCTATGGTTGTGTGCAGGGCTGACATTCAAGCATATTATACTTAATAAAAGTAAGACATCCCCTGAAAATAAGCCCTAGTGTGTCTTCTTGAGAAAAAATAAATATAAGACAGTGTCTTATTTTCGGGAAAACACGGTAAAGGTTTTCTTGTCCCCCCAAAATCTTGTTTCTCATATATACACATACATGCTGACTTTAACATCCTGCTTTTAAAGGTGAAGGAAGAAATTATTTAACAAGGGATGCTATACATATATGAGTGACCTGTGAATCCCCCCTCCCTTTGGGGGTTCTGACCCACAGGTTGAGAAATACTGCTTTAGAGGCTGCATGGAAGGGGGAAATGCTACCATCTCCCCTCACCCAACAGGCCTGTTTCACTTTGCATCCTGCTTTCCGTACCTCCCTTAGCTTGCAAATTACTTGGTTTTCTTTTGTGATTGTTTTTCAGAAGTACATACAACCTAAGCTTCCTGTGACTCACTCCCATGAAGAGGATTCCAGTTTCTAAGGGGATACCCAGTGTGGTGTAGTGGGTAGAGTGAGGGATTAGGACTCAGGATGTCTGAAAAGCTCCCTGGGGATATGGAACTGATAAAACCACTCATTAAATATCTCACTAACCTTGAAAGCCCTATTATAGTTGGTCCTGACATGAATATAACTCGGTCCTGACTTGACAGCACATAGCAGTTTATAAGGCTGGGCTTATAAGGTTTGTCCTTTGATCTGTTGGAACTTGGCATTTTTAAAAGGGGGGAAAGAAATTATTTGCAACCAAACTTTGATTGCCACCTTGCAGTCCTAAAAGGTTTCACATATTTTTGCAGTTTAGGGCCTCTGAAAAGCTTGTTTCACAACAGATCCATTGACCTTATGCTATACTTTCAGGTCCAGTTTATGGTGAACCTAACTGGACTCTCAAAGAATGTAAAATATTTAAGGAGTGGCTTTACCGTGGTCCGTCCTTACCCCCAAGGAGTTTCCATTAATGAGCAGGGATTTGGACTCAGGTCTCCTGACACTAATCAGATATTGTATCAACTGCACAACACTGTTTAAGATGACACAAAGGTATTTGGAAATTGCTTTAGCATTGAAATAGGCAAACCATTATAGCGTGTCTCTCTCTTGTAAGCATAATTTCAAAGTGAATATTCTCTAGCATCTGTACCCAAAACATTCGGGGGAGAAGGATTTGGGCATTTCTCCCATTACCTCTATCTTTGCAGTGAGCCTACAGGAAGCCAATCGGGACCTTAGAGTGTGATTACATGGGGAAATAGATTGCAATTTGGACCACTTATGGAATACAATAGCCCCCACCATTTCATGGTTCAGGTACTGCGGTCCCACTATACCCCCAAGAAGGGCAGGGCAGCACTCCCCTGAGAAGGCTTGGGGCAGCGCGAGCGGGCAGCGGTGGGGGATCAGATCCCCAATGCCGCCAGCCCGCGCTGCTCCAAGAAGTTTTGGAGCAGCCCGAGCGAGCGCCATGGGGATCTGATCACCCCCACTTCCAAGGCCCCACCCGACCCGCATACACATATTGCGGATTTTCAGTCATCGCGGGTTGGGTGGTTCCCTAACCCCTGCGATAGGTGGGGGGTTACTGTACTCCAATTCCCAACCAGACAGAAGAGTTGCTTTAAGGGAGATTGCTCCCATTGCCAGCCAGAGACCACTTGGTAGTGGGGTGGCTAAATTTTTTGTAAATAAATAAAAGCACCTTTCCCAGTCTAACCAGGCACACACCTTGGCAACCATCTGACCACATCCTTAGTAGCAATCCACAACAGCCTAAATTCCCACTAAATACAATCAAGGGGAAATTTTCCTTTGGTTCTTCTCGTTTGCTGCTCTCTAGCACTGTTTTTAAAAAATGGGCTGCCAGACCTCTGTTGTAAATCTCTATTTTCATTGTCCAAGCAGCCTGCTATAAAAACACACTGCAGTCTAAAACCTGGCTTATGCCACAAGCATGCACAACTTTTGCATTCAGCCTGTAGAACCCGGTTTCTCAATCTTTTTAATGTGAGGGGAGGAAAGAAATGAATCTCACCTTTTGGCTTCTTTTAAGCCACAATTCAAAGGCTGAACAAGATGTGCAGTTGATGCTCAAAATCTTCGATCAAACATTTAGCTACTTCCCCTTCCCTTTTCCTTCTGCTTTAAAACATAACCTATGGATAAGCAGCATTCTATATTTTCCCTCCTTCTTGCCAGCAAAAGCCACCCAAGACCTGGAGGTGGCAAACCTGCAATGCCATGATGTTGTTTGGTTCTACCAGTTCTATGGAATGCACTGTAGGTAAGTAGATAGCTGACTCTCCTCTGTCCCCACTGGAACCGAAAGCAAAATCCTAGACCCCAGAAAGCAAAATTTCCCAACGTGACCTCTGTTTGTTCTTAAGGACTTGGGAAAGGTACTTTTCTGGATTACAGCTCAGATCTCCTAGCCATTCGTTGATGGATGAAGTTGTAATTTAGGAAACCAGTGACATTCTGAAATGATGCAAAACAGATAGCCCTAAATGCATGGTATATCATAGAGGAGGGGAGAAACACCATATGGAACTTGGGAAGAGGCCATTTACCAAGTCTGGCTATTAGCCCAGTACGGACTGCACCAGGATTAGGCAACAGGTGGCCCTTCAGATATTCTTGGACTACAACTCATTAGCCCTAGCCACCATGGCTGTTTGACTGCAGCCCAAAAACATATAGAAAACCACTAGGTGCCCACCTCTGCTCTATACACTGGTCCATACACTGGGAGGAGCCTTCCAGGGTTTCAAATTATCCTTCCTAGCTATATCAGGCAACGTGAGGATTGATCAGGACACTGGCATGAGGTTTACTGACAAATGTGGAATCCAGGTGATCTTTTATAACCAGTCCAGGCCCCCACAACTGCAGGTGTCTGGACAGGTCAATACAGTAATCTCCCACCTATTGTGGGGGTTAGGGACCCAACCCAACCTGCAATAATGGAAAATCCACAATATGCAGATACTGAGTTGGCTCATGATGGGGGGGCTATCTGGGGCCTCCTACACTTACCTGAGGTCTGGTGCTGCCCCAAAGGGGCCTCCGATGGGCTTCCCAGGCCTGTTAGAGGCCTTAGAAGTGGCTTCTGAAGATCCGGATGTCATTTATGGTTGACTTTGCAGCCAACAGTTTTCAGAGCTTTAGTCCGCTGAGCCACCATGCCCCGTTACACAGCAAAAGTAGTGAAAAACAAATTGCAACAAGAGATGGGGATGAATTGAAAAACGAATCACATTTTCTGACAAATTTAGCCAATTTGTCAAAAGCCATCAATTTGGATTCATCATAAATGGAGTCCCCCAATGATTAGGAATGAACTAATTTTAGAGATTTTTATTGTTTAATTTGTTGGGATATGAAATGCCCCTCAAGGCGCCTAGAGACGCCAACATTTGAGGGAAGAATCCCATGACTTTCCAGTACAATCCCTCCAAGTTTGGTGGATATTGGAATTTTGATGTTTGAGTTATGCAGTCTCAAATATGCACCCCCCCAGGAAAGTAGCCACCACCACCCAGGCATCTAGAGACTCCAAACTTGCAGAGAAGCTTACTCTGAAGCTCTTCTAAAATCCATCCAAGTTTGGTGAAGTTTGGGTTCCCCCAAACCAGTTTCTAAAGGACACTTTCCGGGAGAGGTGCTTTGGGGGCACATAGCTTGAACTTCTGAACCCCAATCTTGAGCAAACTCTCAGGGTTTGTAGAGGAGAGGCAGAGAAAGTATCCTTGCCAGTTTGGTGCCTCTACACGGCAAGCTGGCTTTTTATAGCATTTTAAAGGGGAGAAGCCTCAATTTGTCAATTCACTGATTAATCACTGGAAATTTGTCAATTCAATGATTTGTCAATTTGTCAGTCCTGGTGAATCATGAAATATAACAAATCACCATTTTTTGGATTTGTCCACCAAAACTGTAGACTGCAAAGTTGGCAGCTCGGTGGTTCAAATCCCGGGTGCCACGCAGCGGAGCGAGCTCCCACTGATAACCCCAGCTCCTGCCAACCTAGCAGTTCGAAAGCATGTAAATGCAATTAGATAAATAGGTACCGCCGTAAAAAGTGGGAAGGTAAAACAGTGTTTCCTTGCAGCCATGCTGGCCGCATGGCCATGGACTTGCACAACACTGGCTCTTCCGGCTTGAATACGGAGATGAGCACCACCCCTAGAGTCGGACATGACTAGCATGCATATGCGGGGGGAACCTTTACCTTACCTAATTGCTATCTAACACTGTTAATGGGCAATGACAATGGCTTTCTTGCCAACCATTAAAATGAATAATGAAATAAACAGTAACTTTCCACCTCCTGCTTTTTAGAGCTATGTACTAATATTCTAAAAATACAAAAATACTAGGGTTGGGAAGAATTTAGCTCTTGCATGCAGCCTCCTAAAATTGTTTGTTCGTTTGTTTTGACAGCCCCATCAGGTGGAGGACATGGTTCACGATCTTGGATAACACCTATAAACTTTGGACAAAAAAACAGAGTATACATCTATTTTTCACACTGTTGGGATACCACTGAATGTTACTCAATAAAAATTATAATTATAACCATAACTAACCACTTGGGAGAATTTGGAACTATAACAGTAATTAGTTACTTTTAAAGTAATTTTCTGAGTTTTACTAACAACCATAGTTTTAGTTGATAGATCCTCAGGGTGTTATTTGAATTAAGGCTTATATTACCTCAAGGCAATGTTTTAGCAACCTCCTCAATCAATGACCTCATTACTGCATATCAAAATGTGCTCAATGCAGCATGTTTTTTAAAGTGTTCAAACTGCTATGTAAGTAGGTTTCACTATTAAAATCAGAGCAATTTCCTCTTCATAAATTATGGTAAGAAGCTACAAGTAGACTTTTCTTCATGGCTTTGTCCCAAAAGGAGCATCTACCCTTGGTTATAGAATATGATTATGTAAGGGGGGAAATTTATTTAATTGTAAATGAATGCAACTGTGACAGCCTTAGGGTATGCGATAATTAACTAATTGTTTCAGGGATGCTGTTGTTTTAATGCCATGTTTTCTTAAAGGTAGTGCCTTTTCTTGAGGAATCTATAACAGTCAAACAAGATGTCCCAGAGAATTAACATGGGGGTGGGGTGCGGGATTGTAATGTTCAAGATTAGCAGGCCTGAAGAAATGGATTTGTCCATGAAAACTTGCATTAAAATACAGCAGTTAGTTTTTAAGGTGCCATAACATTTTGTCTTCTGTATTTAGTTCTTAACATACCTGGTTTCTGTGTCCCAACTACAGGCAACTTAATGTTCATTGAATGGAAGATGGAATTGTGATGGGATGGGGGGCAGATTTCCAGATAATTTTCTGAGTGGCCAGTGTGAATTTCCAAGACTTGGCAGACTGACTTTTTACCAAGCAACAGATGAAGTGATAAAACCACTTCCAGGCCATATCTCTGTACCATGACTGAACATCTGTAGAAGAAGCTTCTTGTACACAGAGAACCAGCAGTCAAGGTGTGGAGTCTAGCCTTGACAAGCCTATATTCTGTGCCTTCAGAAATTATTTTGGACAGAAGAGATGGACATGCTTCATGAGCATCTGTAGATCTAGATGGAAAGCACAGGATCTCTACTGGTCATGAGAACTCGTTTTATACTAACCAGATTAAGGAAGAGTTACAGGAGTGCTGTGTTTCTAACAGCATGAGATTTTTTTAAAGGTTATCAGAGAGTTTACAGGAGCACATTCATCTTTTGATATGTAAATCACATACCGATGAGCATGAGGAAGATTATATTTCTGCATTGAAAGCAGAATCTGCATGGGAATCAACCCCTATCATGAGGTTATATAAGAATAAAGCAAGTTAAAAGTAGTAATTGCATTACATAGAAAGGATTATGATGCTGCTTTGAAAATGCAGGAAAACATCCTTATCACCAAATAAGCTTCTTCCTGTTTTTCTCTTTCCTTAGGAAGGAAATTTATTATCTGTTGATCTGAAGCAGGTCTCCTCTCTTTTCTTTTAAAAACATTTTCTTATTTCTCTGGCTGTTTGTAACTTTGAGTGTGATCCATCCACCATGTCCTGTACCTACCAAGAGATCTTGAAAAAGTTACAATTTTGTACTATGGCTCCCAGAGCATGTTCGCCAAAGGTCAGAGTTCTACAGTACTATGAAAGAGGACTTTTATGGTGTACTTCTCTTCCCCTTTCTGTTATAGGGAATAGACAAAAGCACAAATTAAAATAGAATATTTAGTCTTTAAGGTGCCACATGTTTTAGCCTTTTGTTTTGTTTTAGTTCTTTGGATTTTGCCTGATATATCATTAAAAAACCAAGCCCCTGCTGATTTTTTTTTACAGAAAACTTCCAAATAATTTTAAAAGATGTGTAAAACAAGGATACTTTTTGTTTGCTTAAGCATTTGCAACACAGTTGAGTGGTCACAGTAGGCTTAAGGACTAAATTTTGGGGGGTTGCACCAAGCCCAGAAATGGCAGTAAAGGACATTGTTGTTGTTGCTATTGCTGCTGCTGTTGTTGTTAAAAAAAAAGAGGGATGACCACATGGGCATTTATAGTTTCTATTAGAGATGGGCATGAAATGAGCGATTTTTCGGTTTTGTTTTCGTTACGAAACGAAACGAAAAACGAATTTTGACTCCCAAATGAAACGAAAACGGAAAGAAAATGAAGAATTTATCGAGGTTTTTGTTTTTCATTACAGCAAACAGCATTCAATGCCACTGAATGGAAACAAGACACAATTTTTTGTTTTTGTTTTTGTTTTTCATTTTTGTTACGAAACGAAACGGAAACGAAATTTTTTGGAAAAAACCTCACGAAAACAAAAACGAACCAAAACTGACCCCTCAACGAAAAACGAAAAACGAAAAACCATTTTTTTTTAGTCGTGCCCATCTCTAGTTTCTATCAGAGGTGTTGGGAGTGGAAGGTCTTGAGAGACACCCCCAGCCTCTGAAAAGTAATAGGGGCCTCTTTTGCAAATGAAAGGGAGTAGATCCCATTCACCCCCACAAGACCTTTATGTTTGGCCCAGCAGTCTGCAGATATCATGTTGCCAGCACATGATTTAGAGTTTCTCTATGGGGATTGAGGCACTCCTGAGATTAGCTCTTTTGCTTTTTAAAGTGATATTAGTTCATACGCTATGAGGCCGCAGAATCCTGTAATCAGGTCGTGTCCATACTGTAACTGCAACACAGCTTGGAGAGTTACTATGGAAAATTAATAACAATTTTAAACCCAACCTCCCACAAAGCTAAACTGTTATATTCATTTTTTTTCCAAAAGAAGATTAACTGAAATTGTTTCCCGTCCTTAGCAGAGATGGTCAGTAAAAGGGCTCTTTACTGTTTTGAACATTTTTATTATATGTATACTCAAGTATGCTGACAATCAACAAAATTGAAATCCTTATGTATCCTTTGGTTCTTTCATGAACAAGTGAGTCCCAGATAAAATCAAGCCTGAATGGGGGGAAATGAGGCTGTCATATTTTGGGCATATCATGAGAAACCATCATTTGATAGAAGAGACAATAATGGTGGGAATAAGCATGGGCCTTTCGTTTCGGAATAGGTCCGTTTCCAAAACGAATCCTGGCAGCACAGCTTCTGATGTGTCATTATTCCTTCTCCCTGGAGCTGGCCAATCAGACAGGGAGGTGAGATGATGCATGTTTTGCCAGCTCCTGATTGGCCGGCAACAGGGAGAATGAATGATTATGCACCAGAGGCTACTTCCTGGTTGGAGTATTGCCCTGCGCAAGGTAAACCAAGGTAAGTCCATGGGTGATTTCATTTCAGAGGTTGGGTCCAAGTTCTGAACAGCACCTGTGCTGCCATGATTCATTTTGGAATTGGATCCATTCCAAAATGAAAGGCCCATGCCTAGTTGGGAAACATTGAAGGCAGCAAGAAAGAGGCAAATCAAATATGAGATGGACTGACTGCATAAAAGAAGCCACATATGTGAGACTGCAAATGCTGAGCAGGACTTGTTGAGGACAGGACATTTTGGAGCTCACTCATTCATATGGTCACCATAGGTTGGAAGCAACTTGGTAACATGTGGCAAAAGCAGCATACTAAAAGCCAGATGCAAGGAGGTGGCAGGTCTCACTTCAACCATTATGTGACTGCATAAATTCTACAAGCATATAAATGGTATGTGTGTCAGGTAGTCTATTTAAGAAGCAGCTCTGGTTTTATTCCATTTGTGGTGTGCACGTATAGGTTGGTGCAGGCAGTACACTGAACAGACATATGTTGAAGCAGACTCCTCTACTTCCACTCCTGCTGTGGATTTATTTCAGTTCAGAAGCATTAAACCACACCTTCAGAAGACTTAAGGAGGGCTCTGGAGAGCAAGCATATGATTAGAGCAGAGAAGCACTCTTTGATTTCAGGTCCATCAGCAGGCATGGTTTTAACTGACAGTGTGATATTTAAAAAAGGTTCTAAAATAAGCTTCCATCCATCATGACAGTTTCCTTGATGTTGCACATAGACCTGGCATTAGAACCAACATCCTGTAGTTCAGGTATGGTCAAAACTTCAGGTTTGCTAGAAAGATTTTGTTCCGCTTTTCTTTTTAATAAAAAAGCCCCATACATCCATCAACCAAAGCCTTGTGCAAAAGTCATCTGCTTTGAATTAAAGAATTCCAAGCCCAGAATGGGTTGTTTTGAGCACCAGAACGGAAAGGCACCCTTACTCTTTCCATATAAAAAACGCAATTTCTCCAACCTTTATTCATCTCAGTAATATAATTTAGGGTGGGAGTAGAATCACTTTGTGGCTGCTACTGATAGAAAATTGGAACTCAAAAATCCTTGCTAATGTCCTGCTAATGTCCTGTCTTTTTCTTTCTTTATTCTCTTTGATTTCTATTCCATCTTTCTCCCCTTGACACCCAAGGCATCAAGACTACAGAGAAGATTCAGATCAATCTTCTGCTCATTTGTGCCTGCTGTCACTACTAATAATATGTTTTTCCCCCTAGTTACCCTTCTATTCCATATGCTGTAAAAAGTATTTCCCAAGGATGGTTATGGTTTCCCTGGTCCAAGCCACAGGCTGCCTGAGCATTGAGAATTTATTATTAATGCAAGATAGGCTCACCTTACACCCTTAAAAAGAATGTGTTCCCAACTTTGGAAACTCTTTGATATATGAACTGGAACATGATCACACAGATGGCCTAGAAACAGATGGAGTCTCTTGGCAGGAGCCACATAGGTATCTCCGTGATGACTGAGTCATGAAACATTAGCAACAATAGTTACCTACAAGCTGAATGAGTTGCTTCAGTAAGTGGACATGTTCCTTTGTCAATGGCTTTTCAGAAACAAAATTGTATCCCATCCCTGTGTCTCTGAGTGTTCGTTTCCGCCCTGAGTCCTCTCAAAGGAAACAGAATGACATCTTCCGGTATGCTTGTGCTGCAGTTACCTTCCACAACCCGCCACCCGTCAGATTTGTTGGACTACAACTTAATCATCCACCGCCAGAATGGGATTTGCTGTCCAACCCATATGGAGATCACCAGGTTAGATAATGACACATTACAAAACCCACGATAGCTTTTATAAGAGCCTCGTGGCACAGTGGTTAAACAGCTGTACTGCAGCTACAACTGTGCTCACAACCTGGGGTTCAATCCCAGGTAGCCGGCTCAAGGTTCACTCAGTCTTCTATCCTTCCAAGGTTGGTAAAATTTGAACCCAGCTTGCTGGAGTGGGGGAATGTGTAGCCTTCATAAATAAATTGTAAACCACCCAGAGAGTGCTTTAAGCTCTATGGCAGGGGTCCTCAGTCTATGGCCGGATCCTGCCAGGGTCCTCAATCCAGTTCGCCGGCCATTGCAGACCCATCCCACTTGCCCCCCTCTTGAGCCTAAAACCCACAGCATGGGAGGGGTGTCAGTTTCCCCCCAGCCTCACTGTGATTGGGTGCTGTGTGGCATGTGACACCCCCCCCTTGGAAGGCCCCTGCATTGGGTAGGCCAGTGTCTGCCTGACTTTAAGGCTGGGCTTTGTGTGGTTGCTGGCTGCCCCTAGCATAACAGCCTTGTGGAGAGGGGTGCTGGTGATCCAAAGGTGTGACACTGGAACAGCCACCCTGATCAGCGGCAGTGGACTGGGTCCTCCATTTGGAAGGTAGAGCCCCCTCACAGTCACGTGCCCAGGCTTCCACCCTTTTCCTTTGCCACGTAGTGGCCAGTGCCACCAGTTGCCAACACGATATGAGCCTAGACACATGAAAAATTAGCAGGACATGCTATGGCCACCTTGACACTCAGCGATCACCAAAGATCTCCTTAAGGAGCCAGATCTTTAGAGCTCTCCTAAAGGCCAGCAGAGACCCTGCCAGTCTTATCTCCAGTGGCAGAGTGTTCCAAAGTGCTGGGGCAGCCACTGAGAAGGCCCAATTCTGGGTAAAAACCCTTTGGGCCTCTCTTGGAGTGGCCACCCAGAGTGAAAGGGAGAGCAAGGCTCTGTTCGGTCGGGACGAAATTAGGTCTAATTATTGCCAAAGTTTCTTCTGCTGAGGGTGAGCATTGTTAGAGGGAGGCACCTGACCTCTTTGCTGTCAGTCCTCTGGATGATAATGAATCAGGCCAGAGTGTACTCTGGAAATCCCCGATTGCTCAACTGGATGGGTGCTTCATTCAGAATATAAAGACACCCTGATATACCTGTATGTTCAAAATGTATGTACAACCAAGAAATAAGATGGATTTGAACAATGCAAGCGAGGCTGGTTAACTCCCCCAATGGGCACCCATACGACTGGAAGTCCATTCTGCGTGTTGTTAAATTGAACTCCTCCCCTCCTCTGCAAAAAAATGAGGCCACAGTCTCCCCATATTAGATATTCACATTGCATCAGCCCTGGTTCTGAGCAGTGACACGTTCAATTCCTTGTGGCTAGAACAAAGAACATATTAGCATATATATCATTATACTTTAAAACAAGACTGAGAACTCATTAGCCAGGAATACATGAATGCATACCAAATAAAATCCTCACAGGCAATCCCCACCCCCACCCCCAAACCCCAAGGCTTTGCCACTTTAACCAAAACTCTTGCCACACTGCTCAGAGGAGGTAGACCTTGCAGGCTGTTTTAACACTTTCAAAGTATGCGCCTCAAAAACAGAGGGGGGATCATCGTGCCACCCAATTAATTTTTCTTTTTCAGTACCTGCTAGATTTATCCCATGCTCCTACTTCCTGGCTATTAAGCAGATATAACTAATCACATCAGGTCTTCCCCGCCTCCTTCTCACCCTCTTTGTGTGCCATATTCACTGACTGTACTTGAAGCAGTTTTATCATCAGTTTTTTTCATTTTAATGGCAAGCCTCTTTTCCTAACACAGATTATTTATTTCCACAAGTTATTCTCCATTTACTTCAAAGATTCCGGGCCAAATTAAAAAAAAAACAGCTTCTGTTGGAGTGGGAAACAAAACAATTAAGCAATATCAGGAGGGGGAGTCAAGGTAGGCATCAATGTTTGCCTTGAGAATAGAAATTGTACTGCTTTAGTTCTATCCATCTCACCCCTTTTTATCCTCTCCTCCTCCCCAGCAAAGCAAAAAACAAATATGGGCAGTTAAGAAAGTGGGCAGGGGAAAAACTGATAATTATTTTTTAAAATATGGTGCTAGAGGAGAGCTTTGCAGATACTCCAGACTGCCTGAAAGACAAACAAAATGAGTCCCAGGTCAAATCAGTCCTGAATAGAGATGGGCACGAAACAGAAATATAGGGTTTCATTTTGTTTCAGTCTTCATTTCATTTTGTTTCATTAATAATGGAGATTTAAAAAGAATTTTCTTCAGGAAACAAAATGCTTTGTAAGGCTATAATTATTTAACAGGCCTAAATCAAAGACCCTCAAACCTTCCAATCAATTTGCTTCCAAGCAAAGTACCCTCTGTAAACAAGCTAGAAACCAAAGAGCTAGCTACTCCACAGAGAGACTGGAGAAATAAACTCAATAGCTGATTGGCGCAGCGAGGGAAGGAAAGGGAAATAATCTCCACAGTCCTACTTAAAAAGGAAAGGAAAAGAATCAGTTTAAATTAACTTGCAGACACAGTCAGTAAAAGGAACAGCTCAGCTCCTGGGCTGGTTAGTTTCAGGCAGATCAAGATCAGAGAAAAGCTATCTCAACAGCTGAGTTACGGGAAGAAAGGAAAACAAATCAATCAGGTTTTTTTTAAAAAAAATCCTCCTGTTCTGAAGATGGCTGGATCAAGAGGCTAAGACAAATCATTTTGTAAGGTTTTGTAAGCTTACGAATGACAAAACAGCATGTCGTTTTTCATAAGATGCCCATCCCTACTCCTGAACTGCTCTCTTTTAAACTGCTCGTGTTCTCTTGTAGCTTTAATGTAATTTTGTCTTATAATGCTGTAAGATATCCCCCAATTACGTGTTCTCAATACTTGAGCATGTCTTAATTGTACTGGACTGTATATTGTCCCTCATTAAAGGGATTAATGAGGCCCTCGTTGCTGTAAGCCACCTTGAGTCCTTTTCCAAGGAGAAAGGCAGGGTAAAATACTCTAAAATAAAATAAATAAGTACCTCTGGAAGCAAAAAGGTTGAAACTGTCCTACTTTATGCATATTCTCTGGAAAAGACGGATGTGGTGGGGAAGTTGGAAGGCAGCAGGAAACAAGAGAGACAAAATACAAGATGGAAAATACTTCTTTACCTAGAGTGTTGCTAGTCTTTGGAACTCCCTGCCACAGGGTGTTGTGATGGCATCTGGCATGGATGCCTTCAAAAGGGCATTGGACAGATTCATGGAGGAAAAGTCTATCACAGGTTACATCCACAATGGGGATGTGTAATCTCCAGGCTTAAAAACAGGGTACATCGAAGACAAGATGCAGTGGAGTGGTATCAGGAGACAGATATCTAGTCTTGTGTGTTCCCAGAGGCATTTGGCAGAGCCACTGTGAGATACAGAAACTGGACTAGATGGGTCCTTGGCCTGATCCAGCAGGGCTCTTCTTAGGTTCTTAGGTTCTTATGGGCTGACTCCCTACAAGCTTGAGGATAGGACATTCCGGAGATGGATCACTCATAGGGTCGCCATGAGTTGAGTCAACTTGACAGCCCATGAGAACAACACACAGGCTCTTGATTTATATTCATACTAGGAGTATGATTTTACTCTTGTTGCCAATCTAGTGCTAGAACTAGGCTTTTCTTGACACTTGAGTCCTCCTTGGCTCTGCTGTCACAAGATTTATTATCTAGGCTCCATTAACAGAGGCTGCAAATTAAAGCTCAACCAGGTTCATGTTTACCCAGCCAAATCACAAAAGACATCATTCCACATTGAAATTCACAGCAGTGCTTGGAAAAAAAATCACACTGGGAAACAGGCAAAGAGTCCTTTCTCTTCAGGCAAGCTTTCCCTGAATGATGGACTACCATGTGTATTTTATATGAATCTATGGGTTCACATAGACTTTGTGTTTGACTACTTATAACCGTGTTGCTTTAATGCAGGCCTGCCCAAAGTCTGGCCCGGGGGCCAAATCCAGCCCGCCACGCCATTCTGAGTGGCCCGTGGCTGGCTGGCCCGCCCCTCCCTCCCCCTCCTTCGCCCTGGGAAGCTTGAGGGGCTTGGCGTGCTGGCTGGCCGGTGAGCAGAAGCTTGTGGGGCTGGGTGGGCATTTTAGTTGGCAGGCCACCACCAGCAGCACCGCCGGGAAGCATGTGGGGCTGGGGGCACACAGGAGGGGGTAGTGCGTGGGCGGGTTGCTGCCACCAGCATCACTGGGAACCTTGTGAAGCTAGGCGCGGGCCGCCACCACCGGCGTAGCTGGGAACATTGTGAAGTTGGGCACACACGTGGGGCAGTGATCGGGCGGGCCGCGAGGAGCAACTGGCCCCTGACACATTCTCAGCCACCAAATCTGGCCCTCCTTACAAAAAGTTTGGGCACCCCTGCTTTAATGTAATGTTGTCTATTAATGCTGTAAGATGTCCCTCAATTCCTTGTTCTCAGATACTTGAACATGTCTTAATTTTACTGGACTGAATGAATGAATGAATGAATGAATGAATGAATAAATAAATAAATAAATAAATAGATAGATAAATAAATAAATAAAAAGTGTGTGTGTGCATGTGCAAATGCATACATTGCCTCTTAACATATGCATATTATCCCTCATTACTGTAACGTACCTTGGGTCCTTTTCCAAGGAGAAAAGTGGGATAAAAATACTATCTATCTATCTATCTATCTATCTATCTATCTATCTATCTATCTATCTATCTATCTATCTATCTATCTATCTATCTATCTATCTATCTATCTATATGAGAGAGAGAGAGAGAGAGAGCACATTAGGAGACTGTGGGGAGGAGAAAAGAGTGTGCAGTCTAATCCCAAAGCGTCCGAGAATATTACTAAAGCTGAAATGAAAGAGCTGATGGACAGAACGGTCAGGGACTTTGGTTTCAGAGATGAGGACTTAGAAGAACTAGAAAGCCCTACCCCAACAGAAGGGGACAGGTTTGGTGGGGAACCGGTGGGGGATAAGGAGGGAGGAGGGGCAGGAAGGAAGGCAGAGGAAGGAGTATTGGGTGGATGAATTAAGGAAAGAGTGCAAGGAAGGCTCAATAGAAATAGGTCAAAGAAGATCCATGGACAGGAGAGTGGGTCACTCATTTATTTATTTATATTTCTATACTGCCCGTCTAGCTGCCTAGATGCCCTAAGCACATGCGATCCCGCCTGATTTTGGAAGCTAAGCAGGGTCGGAACTGGTTAGTACTTGGATGGGTGACCACCAGGGAATACCAGCTGCTGTGGGCGCCTGGAGTAGGAACTGGCAAACCAGTCCAGTATTCATGCAAAGAAAACTCCATGGACATGGAGTCACAAAGAGTCGGTCACGACTATAACGACACAACACACACATACACTGCCCATCTAGCCTGTAGGCTATTCTGAAGGTTCCTAAAGAAGTTGCCAAAAGAGTGGAATGAGGAACTCGTAAGAAAGCCACCTTATTGGCAAAGAAGAAAAGAAAGGGACAGATTTGTCAGCAAGGCTAATTAACAGGAGAACAGGCCATGCACCAGCATCACTGGGATGAATTGTGGGAAGCCCTAACTGCCATCCAGATTTCACAGAGACCTGGGCCGGTGGGTCTGGGAACCAAACTTGGGTTGGATTTTTCATAAGTGAATCCACTCTATAATATTAATGTTGCCTCTCCTCCCATGTCAGGGGATTTATTGTTGCGAGTTGAACCATTGTCAACAAGTGATGGTACACTATCAAGAAGCAAGCATGGGACACTGGGAATTCAAATGTAAATACTGTATGTCTTTTATTAAAGGCGATGGGACAGTTTGTTAATTTTGTTGAAAACAAACCATTACACTAGGTGTTTTGCAAGAACTGACTTAAAGAAGGAGGGTACTGTAAAGGGAGTAGGCTTGCTCAGACATTATAGAGACCTGTGGCACTTTAAAGACCAATAAATCTTATTTGGCATTAGCTTTCATTGATTGTAGCCCACTTCTTCAAATGGCTTGGGGAAAAGGTTCAGGACCTTCAGTCAACTTGATTCTGGGCAGAGGTATGCTAATGTAAAAGCTATTTTGGCCAGGGTACAGTTTCCAAGGGAACACTGAAATTCACTTTTAATAAGAGTTTTCTTCGAAGTGGTTCGGCTTAGTAGGCATTTGAATATTTGCCCCCCCACAGCTCTGAGGCTTCTTGGAGGAGCACGGGGGTGGTGCGGGGTGACCCCATCACCCCCCCAACCGGCCCCGAGGCTTCTCGGAGGAGCGCAGGGGGTCGCACTGAGCAACCTGATTGCCCCCCGCCACCCCCCGCACGGCTCCGAGGCTTCTCAGAGGAGCGCGGGGGTGGCGTGGAGCGACCCGATCGCCCCCGCCACCCCCCATGGCTCCCAGGTGCAAGTACTGCGATCCCGCAATGTAGAGGGACCGCAGTACCTGAACCGTGAAATCGCGGGGGTGACTGTACTAAAAGGTCAACCATTTAGCTATGTTGTCTGGAAGCTGAGAAAGCAGGTATGCATATCTTGAGTGTCATTTCCAGCAATTAAGTCCTGTAGAAGGACATAAGAACATAAGAACAGCTGTGCTGGAACAGGCCACAGTCCATCCAGTCCAGCATCTGTCTCACACAGCGGCTCACCATTTGCTTCAGGGTATTCCCAAGCAGATTCCCTGCAAATGGCATTGAGAGATATCCTGCCTCATGCAGAGGATTCTACTCACATTCAAGAGACTTGTTCTGCACTTCCCTGCTTCACACATGGATGCAAGCAGTGGAATTGTATAACTGCCCTGTCCCTGTAAATCAGAACCAGCAAGCTGATATTTTCAAAGGACTCCATTATGTAATCCATTGCAGAGACCAAAAAACTAACTCACCATGGTTACAATTTTTTTAGAGTCATTGGTTCCTATAATGTTTAAAACTATCCCTTTAAAAATTAAAGTAACTAATCTAAATTTTAGTGGACATGAAACACTTAAGTATGCCAACAAAATACTGACAAAAGGCTGTCTATGTAAATTATTTTCATTGCTATGTTATTTCACAAAAGGAATATAGATATGACCTTGCCCTTCCAATAGGAACTCATTACTTGAGTTGCAACTGTTTACATGAGAACATAAGAACAGCCTTGCTGGAACAGGCCACAGCCCATCCAGTCCAGCATTCTGTCTCACACAGTGGCTCACCATTTGCTTCAGGGTATTTCCAAGCAGATGTCTTCACCTGCTTATGATTCCTTGCAAAAGGCATTGAGAGATATCCTGCTTATCTCTCCAACCTGGAGGTTGTTGTTAGGCATCCATAATGATACCCCTGTTCATGAATTTGTCTAACCTTTTATTAAAGCTGTCCCTTAAAGTTTCCTGGACTCTCTCTCTCTCTCTCTCCCTCTGTGTGTGTGTGTGTGTGTTTAAAGATAAACAGTAAAGTTTCAGTTTGTTCTGGGAAATAGAAGAGAAAAAAACATACAGTACTCTGAACAGTTGTATCTAGAATACTTTGGGGAGTTGTCACTCTTTTAAATGTAACTAATTACTCTTTGAAATAACTTTCCAAGCTCTGGTCAGAACACAATTTAACATTTCTAGGATTTCATTTGCAACCAAATGTTCATGATGTAAGAAGATGCAATAATAAACCAGGAAAACATTCACTAGCTTTAAAAAATGTTCCAGCGCAAGCTCCCAAAGTGGAAAACAGATCAAAAAGATTTGTCATTGATAAATTTGTTTTTTTTAAGTGTTTCATTCCTGTTCCTGCCAGACTATAATTATTGTGTATCCCTCCTGGTTGGTGCTGCAGTTTTGTTTTTATTATGTTTTGGTTTTGTCTAGAAGCATAAGCTGTGCTTATAAGCATTCTTGAAACTATGAGATTTAGAAGATTTAGCTGCTTGGGGGATTATTTTACATCTGTTCACTAGCAGCTAATAGTGGGTAGACTGACCTTTCCCCCCTCTCCATATGCTGAGTAGCTTAGATACTTCCATCCCAAAGATGTCAGGGTCACTTCATGCAGCCATCTCTACTTTTCCTTACCACCTCCAAGCCTCCTGTCTCAAAGCAGGTGTAATCAACAAGAACACATAAATTTCAGGTGTCCAATATGTTTAAATTACAGACGCTTGAAACCACAACTTTGTGATGAATGGGGCTTGCCTATGACCGTCTGTCATTTGATACATTCACATGACAGGTTTCCCATTTGACTCAATTGCAAGGCTATTGCATGATACAAAGTCAACAGATGAATTATGTGATGGGTCAAGATAAGAAGAATGTGCCAGCTTTCTTCTCCAGCCAGCTGTAATTTCCTTGCAACAACCTAAAGGCATTGCAGGGCATTTCCTCATTCATTGTCACATGTTGGTGTCTCAGCTGAAAAGAAGATAAATAAAAACAAAAAAGACAAAGACTTCAAACGGTATCCTTGTCTTTTGCCCTCTTCTATTTTGCAAAATATCATTAAGTGAATTGTTTTGTTGACAAGAAAGAGGAAGAATCAAGGAGACTGGCAGCAATGAAAGGGGATTTGCAAAAATGAAAAGAATGTTCTAAATTGGCTTAAGAGTAATTAATTGATCTCCCTACACTATTCTCTTATTACATTAGGAGGACATGCACTACAATGGCACCCAGAATAGAAATACTGTAGTAAAAGTGCCATTGAGTTTGAAGGAACCTCAAAGTCCTTTTGTCCAAGGGCCTGTAGAGAGACAAAAACATATCCATACCCATCAATCCTAACCAATGAGCCCACATACAAGACAGAATAATGGAGAAACAAATGATACAAATCCAATTATGATGCATTTCAGCTACAGCACAAGGAGCATGTCTTCAAACCAAGGCTATCTCAAAACTTTGTGCTGCTTGAGGCAAAGCAAGTTTCCTTTCTTCTTAATGTATAGAAGCTGAGAGGAGGTGCAGGGGAATTTTTCTTTAGTGCAGATGTTAGGATAGTAAGTTCAAGACAATAGGCTAGATCAGCGGGCACAGAACAAGCCACATAAGAAACAGTTATTTCCTTCACCACATGGATAGCATTCCCGAGCACCCGACACTCCATATAAATGTAAGCTTAGTATGGAACTCAGAAATGTTGCACATGGGCTACAACTCCCAAAACCACTCCTACACAGTGGCCACACAGCCTCAGAGGTTCTGGGAAATGTAGTCCAAAATACTAACTTCCAAGCCATTGTCCACCCCTGCTAAAACCAGGGTGGAGTACGTGAAGCACGAGAAGATCTCCGAGTCTCATAATTTCCTGCCTAAGTTTTCTACCTTCCCTGGCCCTCTTTTCCCCAAGCTCATCCCTCCCAGCGGGAAAGAAAAGGACTTCCCAGGAAAATGAAGGCGGTGGACGGGGCTAGAATGGGCCACGCCCAATCTGTGTGCCTTTTTCTTATTTTCAAACAGGCCCCACCCACAGCTGACCTTTTCAGGCAAACACAAAGTGTGCAAATGAAGAGAATGCACTAGCCCCTTCTCTATTGCTCTGGTTAGAAAAACATAACAGACACGTCACTCCATGTGAGGTACTCCTCCACCCAGTCCCAACTCTCCCCCCAAAAAACACCCCTCAACTAGTGTTCTGGGACACTCAGAGAAGCTACCCAGAGATGCTACACTTCAAGTCAGGCATCCCCCAAATCAGCCAAATTAAATCCAGGAGGATTCATCCAAATCTGAAACACAGCCCTATTTAGCCCTCCATTTAGAAGCACCCCTCATGAATGACTGCTTGTGGTGAATAATATGCAAACATTGAGAGATCCTGAATGTTTCTTAAACAGTAGAGTAAAAGCAATTATGGGGGTTGAGGTTGGGAAGTACTCCTTGGATGAAACACTTTTCTTGTTCTGGACCTCCCGGAATTCCCACACCAGCATGGCCAGAGTGTCCCATTTTGGAAACTGTATTCCTGAAAAGTATCCCCCCCCCCAAAAAAATCTGAGAAATACTGTCCAAATATATCTTCTTTTGTTTCCCTTTTATCTGTTATTGTAATGATCAACATTCCCTTGTGAATAGTCACGGTAACATACCTTACGCTCATAGTGATCATAGTCTTCGCTTTTTGCCTTTAATTTGCTTCCAACATTGTTGTTTTGTTGTGCTCTCTCTCTTCAACCATAAAAACCACATATACTGTTCCTATTTATTCCTCCCTTGGCAGAAGGGAACATAAGACAGGGAGCTCAGTGCCAAATGAACAAACCCAAACACTCCTCTCTAAGGTTTTAAGTCTCCCATGTTTATGCCTCACAAAAGTATTACTCTCTAAGATGCCACAAGGTCTGTTCATTTCTCTCAAGAATCCTAGACAATAATGCAAGGCAGTGTCTCCAAACTAGGGGGTTGTGACCCCTTGAGGGTCACAAGGTGTTTTCTGCGGAGTGTCATGGATCACCTTACATGAACTGCTTGTAGCCGTCATTAAAGAATTTATTCCTTGGCCTTTCAAAACAAGATGTTAAAATTAGTGTGTATGTATATGTACAAGAAACAGGTCCTTTGGAGAAGAAAGAAGCCTCTGTTTCTTAAAAAAAAAAGCAGGCATTCCACTGGAGAACCATTTGCCACAACTTTGCCAGAACCCACCACTGGGACTACTGTGGTAATTCTGCCATCTGAGCTTTCTTTCTCCCAGATGGGCTTTCTCCCAGATGGGCTTTGAAAGTAACCATGAAGAACAAGGCAACAGGTCAGCAACTAAACATGACAGTAGTGGTGAGAGAGTGGTAAACTATGACTTGGATGAGCTGGGTTCAACTCCCTGATCAAAAGCAAAAAGCAAAGTGTTCTGCTTATATACCTCCCATAGTGCTTAAAGCACTCTTTGGTGGTTTACAATTTAATTATGAAGGCTACACATTGCCCACACCCCAGCATGCTGGGCACTTCATTTCTCTCCTGTGTGTATATCCCATCCTGGAATTTGTCAAAGGATGTGGCTCCATCCATGAGATTAGAGCAAGCTGTAGTGCATATTGCATGCTGGAAGGTGAGCTGGATTTCACTCCCTGGAGCTAATCAGCTAATTTTTTTTATGTATCAGGGAGATGCAGTGGATAGTGATTACCAAGATTCCACATGCTTAGCTATACAAGTTCCAGTTCAACATGGTCTATAGGGGCACATGTTTCTCTTGTCCCTATGTATAATAGATCATAATTTCTCATAAAATTTCTCCCTCCTCCCAGAATTCAGAAATGGTTGCATTGATCAGAAGAAAGCACCATGAGGATATGTGACACTGTAATAGCTTTAGAAACATTCATACTGGTCTTTTCAATCTTGACAGCAAAGGCAGCTCCTTGATTAGTTTTTATATACAAATCCTCTCCAAAGAAGAGTAAGAAGTCTTCTCCTAGGCCTGTTGCAACAATGCTGTTTGACTGTCTCCTGGCAGGTCCGGTTTTTACCTGTAAGGAGGGAGGGTAAAGCACCAAGCACACCACAATAACCTAAGTCTGGAAATATTTATTTATCTTGCGAGATAAGGAGAACATAGGGGATTAATATCCAAAGACTATGTCTCATCAGAGGTCACATTAAGTCATTCTTATATAGGATTTCTGTTACATACGTTGTTAATCATTATCCAAACCAATATGCTTTATGTTCTGCCTACTAACAGGTGTCTTCTAAGTACAGTATTTTCTAATAATAACTAACCTAGTATTTTTAGTAATATGATCAAACGGTAAATATACTGAGCCATTATGCTATGTCTTGAGTCTCTCCTTTCCTGATTGAAAGACTTTGTAATTATCTGACTGAAAATATTCTACTAGCCTCCACTTTAATATGCTAACCCCCAAGTATTACCATATTTAAGCATTCTATTTTTCTTTAACAGTTTTAAACATACTTTGACTCATATTCCTCACATTCCATGTGTCAATCATATACGCCATGAACTTTTGGATTTTCTTTTCCTATCTCTGCACATCAGCAACAGACTATCCTTC
This sequence comes from Phrynocephalus versicolor, assembly GCA_023846285.1. Lineage (NCBI taxonomy): Eukaryota > Metazoa > Chordata > Lepidosauria > Squamata > Agamidae > Phrynocephalus > Phrynocephalus versicolor. The sequence continues at coordinate 6,081,753 of JAHTLZ010000240.1, forward strand.
TGGATTCAGTCCTGCTGTTTCACTAAGAACAATGGTGTACTTGTCATTAGCTTTTCCTAAGTAGCTCATTGATTCTGACTTGGGAGTCTTCTTATCCAGCACAATTTCTTGTTTCACCTTGGATGGTCATCATAGGGTTTTTGCAGTATAAAGTATTTAAATATGAGTGGCTAATATTGCTTTCTACAGAATACTAGAAAGAGCTGGCTGTCACTGCCTCTGTTTAGGATCGATCCTCTGCAAGGTCATCTTTTACCCGTGCTACTGACTTTCAATAACTGCTCTGCCTCCATTGCTGTTGGAACTATCAATTCTATCCTGCAGATGTGACCATCAATTCCTGATGAGGATGGATACATCTTAGTTTGGTGTCCCAGGTTTGATTGTTCCAACTTGTATCACTTTGCCAGGAGCCTAATCTCCTGGAGATATATTGGTTTCAGCTTCCCCAGCACACTTGACCACATTCCCCTCCCCAACCAACAGGGACAACTTTTAGTGCAACTTCCTAAATCCTGTTTTTTTTTTTGGGGGGGGGGGGTGTCAAATCATTATTAGCTCTCTAAGTATAACCAGTCTTTAACATGAAGTCCTTCAAGCCTCATGGAGCAGTGTTTAAATTGCTGTACTGTAGCTGTTACTGGGCTCATGACCAGGGGTTCAATTCCAGGCTGCAAGCTCAAGGTTCACTCAGTCTTCCATCCTTTGGAAGTTGGTAAAATGGAAGGTGGGTCAAGGTGTAGCCTGCATAATTACTTGTAAACCTCCCAGAGAGCGCTTTAAGCACTATGGTCGGTATATAAGCAGCATACTTTGCTTTGCTTTGCTTTGAATTGAAAGAATACAATAATGGGCTATTCTGGCAGAGTGGGAAAACCAACTACCTATGTCTTTCTAAGTGCATTGGTTATTTAATTTGCTATCAGTTTTTGTGGCTTTAGAGGAGAGAGATGTGCTTGCAAAATCTTATGCCTCCAGTCTCAGAATAACTTGATTGGCTATGGATGCTGCTTATTTATTCATATTTGTATCCCATTTTTCCCTCTAATGAAGCTCCTGGTAAGATTCATGGCACATTTTTTTCTTCATCTTATATTCATAGCAACAGCCCTATGAGGTCAATCAGCAAAGCAAAGCAAAATGGTCTGCTTATATACCACCCTATACCACTTCAATTAGTCTCTGGGCAGTTTACAGTTTTTAATTACAGTGTGCAGGCTACACATTGCCTCCCCCCACCCCAGCAAGCTGGGTACTCATTTTACTGACCTCGGAAGGATGGAAGGCTGAGTCAACCATGAGCCTGCTACCTGGTACTGAACCCCAGGTGTCGAACACAGTTTTACCTTCAGTTCAGGCATTTAACCACTGTGCCATGGGGCTCCGGTTGAGACAGAGTGACCAATGCAGAGTGATTCCATCTAATTCCTGTAATATGGGCTCCGTTGTCTTCCTTGACTGACTAGGAGTGAGCATTTAGTGCTCTAGCTCAGACAATAAGACCAGCAAGGGCTGGCTCTGACCATAACTCCTCTCTTTTTCAATCTTGAAAGCCAGTGGTATACATTATCACAGCAGACTCCAGTTATGAACCCTGGAAGTAATCCCTGAGGACAGGATTTCTATCTGCTGCTTAGGTTTAATGCTTTGTTGACAAAGGTCTTGTGTTTTTAACACTACACATACATTTATATAGGTTTATGGGCACTTGGGTGAGGCAGTTAATCATTCTGGATGTGTACTGGTAAAGTGAAGTGCTCAGCCCAAGCGAAAGAACAGCTGTCAAACACTCTATTTGCAACTATCCATCTCTGGTGACACAGAAATATCACTGTGCTATTTATTTTTCATTGGGTCCCACAAACAGCTTCAAAGGTGGTGATGCAAACAGTTGAACATGCTGAAGTCAGTAACAGGAGTAATACTGGTCATGCCAAATATGTTGGTATCCAGGCATTGCTCTTTAGAAACAAAAAAAAAAGGTGTATTATTTAGATAGATTCCATTTCTTTTTGGGATTGCAGAGCATACAACAAATGACCACATCAAAGCAGGATCAGGCAGCTTGAAAGGCAGGGAAGGTTTACAGAAATTTATGGAGGCCAATCCATGTCTACAATCAAGGGTGGCAACTTCCCACATCAGCAAAGGAAATATCTGTCAAGAAGCTAAGAAATTGGGAAACATGGAATCCACCTTCGAAAATCATGTTTTCTGTGAGTGTCTGGGAAAAACTGGCTGAGAATTGTGATGGTCCACCTGGAAACTTTTGTTGTTGTTGTTGTTGCTTCTGCTGCTGCTGTTGTTCAGTTATTCAGTCGTGTCCGACTCTTCGTGACCCCATGAACCACAGCTGGCCAGGCCTTCCTGTCTTCCACTGCCTCCCGAAGTTTGGTCAAATCCATATTGGTTGCATCAATGATATTTTCCAACCATCTCATTTTCTGCCGTCCTCTTTTCCTTTTGCCTTCAATCTTTTCCAACATCAGGGACTTTTCCAAGGAGTCCCCTCTCCTCATGAGGTGGCCAAAGGACTGGAGCCTCAGCTTCAAAATCTGTCCTTCCTGTGAACATTCGGGGTTGATTTCTTTCAGGATGGATAGGTTTGATCTTCTTGCAGTCCAGGGGACTCTCAAGAGACTCCTCCAGCACCACAGCTCAAAAGCGTCAATTCTGCAGCGATCAGCATTCTTTATAGTCCAGCTCTCAATTGCATACATCACTACTCGAAAAACCATAGCTTTGACTATTCGGACCTTTGTTGGCAAATTGATGTCTCTGCTTTTGAAGATGCTGCCTAGGCTTGCCATCACTTTCCGCCCAAGAAGCAGGTGTTTTTTAATTTCATTGCTGCAGTCGCCATCTGCAGTGATCAAGGAGCCCAATAAAAGTTTTCCACCTGGAAACTAGGAGGAGGCAAAACCTGTAGCTTTTCTCTTGTGAAAGAGGTCTTCAAGGCCAAGCCAGCTTGCTGCCTGACACCACACTAACTGGGAGATGATTTCAAATGTGTGAAGGAGAGCAGAAAATGTTTTGTGTCTTTTGAAAATTTGAGAGAACTCAAAGCCTCTTTGATAGATTATCTGGTAGGTTCTAGAATGCAAAGTTTGATGTATAAAAAGAGTTCAGAAATTAGTTGGGTGGCCTAGCTTACATCCGAGGAGATACTGTACTCAATTGCTGTCTTGCCATAAAAGATGCGCTCTTTGTATGCTTCAGAACTGTGCTGATTCTCTGCGGATGTGTAAGTATTAGGTAAATTAGTTCAGCTTTATATTCTGGTGTGTACTGTTGTTTTCTTCAGTTTTGTCTGAGTAGCATTTATTGCTCCAACTTTTTGCCTTTTGTTTTGTTTTATTACTCTCTGTAATAAAATATGAAAGCTTGGACTACAACTTCCAACCAATTGTCTGAGGTTTTGGCTCAGTGACTTTGTGGTGCTAAATCCAGTTCTTGTCTTGACCAGCTCCTGGGAGTTTTGTTATATTGTATGTGGGATGACAGTTATATCCTGCAAGGTGGGCATGCTGGCCCCGGTGTCTAGTCTGGTGGATTTTTGACCCCTGTAAATACTGCCAAGTCTGGGCTATTGAGAGGCATGGGTCAGGAGGATCCATAGACCTAGGTCCAACGGATTCTCCCGGATACAGCCAGCTTTTTTTTGGGGGGGGGTGGGGGAGAGAGAAAGGCAATGTGGCCATGTGGTTATAGAGTAGTGTTTCTCAACTTTGAATCCCCAGATGTACTACGACTACAACTCTTAGAAATCCTGGCCGGCATAGCTAATAGTGAAGGCTTCTCGGGACCCAAACTTGGAAACCACTGCTGTACAGGGACTCCTTGAACCAGGCTACCCATCACAATGTAAAAAGGTAAAGCCCCCCCCCTGCACATGCGTGCTAGTCATGTCCGATGGTGCTCATCTCCATATTCAAGCCGAAGAGCCAATGTTGTGCAAGTCCATGGCCACGTGGCCGGTATGGCTGCAAGGAAACACTGTTTACCTTCCCACATTTTACAGCAGTACCTATTTATCTACTTGCATTTACATGCTTTCAAACTGCAAGGTTGGCAGGAGCTGGGGTTAACAGCAGGAGTTCGCTCTGCTGCGTGGCACCTGGGATTTGAATGGCTGAGCTGCCAACTTTGCAGTCAACAGTTTTCAGAAGCCTTAGTCCACTGAGCCACCATGCCACAAAAGAACAGTGATTTGCATATTGCATATACTGTACACATTTATAGAATTTGAGGTGGGTGGGAAGATGGGAGTGCTGGGGCTGGGTGCAGGCATGCTTGATACTCTTTGGGCATTTTTCTCAATTTTCTCATTTATAAAGCTGCCCCTTTGGCTTCATAATTAGAAAGGGATAAATCTCACCACCACCAAAAAGGCTTCTGGCTCTATGCAGTTAACTTATTAATGAATCCTATATATCTCTTGGTGACCAATTGCCAAACCAAACCCAGCTAATCTGCAGCTTCCAAATTGAGATAGCTTGCTCTAGCAGAAACAAACTTTACCCTTTCGGGGAGCTCTGCTCCTAATGATGAATATGTCATAAATGTTCTGGACTTTTTATTGTCCCTCATTATTGTGAGCCACCTTGGGTCCTTTTCCAAGGAGAAAGGTGGGGTAAAAATATTCTAAATAAATAAATAAATAAACAAATAAATAAATAAATAAATAAATAAATAAATAAATAAATAAATAAATAAATAAATAAAGTCTGTTTTAACTCTTTTGACATTGGTAGAACTAGCAATGATGGTGCCTAAATGCCTTGTAGGGCACGGAATTACATTTAATTGAGTTAGAATATTGGTTTTCTCCTCTTTAAACCCGGGGAGTGGGGATTTAAAGGTATCTTCCATGCCTCACAAAAAAATAAAATAAAATCAAACCATGTCATCACCTCTATCTAAAATGCCGACAGCATTATCTGCTTGTTAAACCTAGAGCAGCAATCTGACGTGGACTTTGGCAGTTGATTCATGTTTATCTAGAGTCTGTTGAAGCCTGATGAAACACCACATTCCACATGCATCAAGGAACAAGTGCTTTCAGCCTAGATAGGCCTAAAGTAGGTTGTGTTGAGCAATCTGTTGAGCTAATCCGACCTGCTCTGCTCATGCACCAAACGTATATAGAAGTGCTCAGACATAGTTCTGTCAATATCAGTTTCACCTACACCTGTAAGGCTAGACTGCTTTGTACAAACAATTGCGCAGCGAGTGCTCTACGTTGCCTATTAGTCTGTCTGCTTCTTAATATTGCACCAAACTCTATTTGCCTGGGCAAATAACTGCCAGCAAAGGAGAGCATTTCATGAATTTCTGGCCTCCGTCAGGTTTGCACCAGTGACCTAAAACTCCAGAAGTATAACCACATTCTTATGGCCATGACTCATCATTCCCTGCCCTCAAGCTGCTTAGTCAGGATTCCTCTGTGATGGTGGTTCTCACCCTTGGGTTCCCTGAAGTTCTTGGACTACAACCTCCAGAAATCCTGGCCAGCCCATATAGACAGGACCAACATGTTCTGCTTTTCTTTATAGGAATGGGGGAATTTCTCAGCTTTGGTCTTCCCTAGATTTGTATTCTTCAATTATTCAAATTCTTTCTCTCCTGAATATGAAGAAATCTAAGAATATAAAGAGCATAAGAAGAGCCATGCTGGATCAGGCCAAAGGCCCATATAGTCCAGCTTCTTGTACCTCACAGTGGTCCCAACAAATGCATCTGGGAACGCACGAGACTAGATATCTGTCTCCTGAAACCCTTCCATTGCATCTGGCCCATGAAGTACCCTGGTATTAAGCCTGGAGATTACACATCTCCGTCATGGTTTGTAACCTGTGATGGACTATTCCCCCAGGGAAAATGCAGATAAGTTATTCCAAAATTAACTGAAATGTATTCCAACCTCCCATTTCCATTGGCCAAGTTAAATAGATACAGTTGTACCCAATATGGAGAGCGGTGGGCAGTCATGGGATGGTTGCCTGGGTGTACAATTGCAAGGGGTACACAGGCCTTCCCAACTAGTGTGTACCTGCAGCCTCTCTCCATGCATTCCAATCCCCCCTCCTGGCAGTCTGAGTCCAAGCCACTAGGGGGCACTGGGCTAACCTATAGTGCTGCCAGTGTGGACCTTGAGCACCTCTATAGCGACCATGGTGCCATCTCCAGGAATTCCCCCACCATGCCCTTGTGCCCATCCCACCTACAAATTCCAGCACATGACCTGCAATCTGCAATACTTGTCTTGCCTGGGAGCTGGAAACCCATGCTACATCACTGGTGGAGAGCACCGCACTTTGATTCAAATCCACACCTTTAAGAGGGGAACACTCAGCCCCCAGGCCAGAATGGATGAATGGATCCATCTGTTTTGGTTTTTTCCATATTTGAAATTCCAACGTCTCTTTTTATTCCCACATATGAAAATATTCCCAAATGTTATTTTATTTCCAAGTTGCCCATTGACTGTATGAGAAAGTGGCCTGAAACGAATTCTCTCATTCCACGTTTTGAGCATAAAACATATAACGTGCATGGAATTCTGTGCAACATTATGAGATCACACGAAGCAATGTTCTTCTACGAAAGAGCTTTCCCCATCATGCTTGTGTACATTTCCTGAGCTGAGCACTACCCCTAGACCATGTTTTCTGTTCATCCCCCAAACTCATTAAGGCTGCTAAGAGTTTCCACACTGACAACAAAATTAAAAGCAATAAATCCCAGAGGCCAAAATCCTTATGTTCTATTAAAGAAAATTACAAACATTGATGAACCATGATATTAGATTTCAACACCATATATTTAAATGGCATTTAACATCTTAATTTGAATGTATCACTCTAATTAAGCAGTAGCAATTCAATCAGAAGGATGTTTGCCACCACAAAAGTTAATAAGGCATAAGAAGCATGAAAGCAGACAGGAAACTACAGATGATGAGCACAATATAACCTCCCAAGGAAACTGGCCAAGTTAGAATTCAATTTTATACACAGCCATCTACTTCAAAGCTCCCTGTGGGTTTCAGGCTTTTACTGTATTTTTGTAGATGTTGTTAGATCCTGATTGACTAAGACATTCACTCACTCCTAATAGAAGTTGTTTGGCGTTTACCTTGTCTCTTTAAGCTAAGTAAATGATTGATGAAGCAATTAAAAAAACACTGTAGTATCTCACTGAGATCAACTGAGAATATTTAGGGAAGATAATGGAGGTACCCATTTTAAATGACAGATACAGTGGTACCTTGTATAAAGGAATTAATTCATTCCAAATGAAATTATGTTAAGCAAATTTTCCTTTATACAAATTTCCCATAGGAATGCATTGAAAATGGAGTGATCCCATTTTTATGTTGTACGGATTCTCCCCATAGGCGATTATGTTAAGCAAATTTCCCCTATCTCCAGAATTTTTTATGTTGTACAGATTTTATGTTATACAAACAGTTTGTTATACAAGGGTCCACTTGTACATTATTTTAAAAAAAGAAGTAAAAATATTTGCTTTTTTTTTTTAAAAAAGGAAGGCAGATATTTTGTTGCAGACCACGATGCTTTAGATTTATGTTCATTGATGGAAAGTGTTGTTGACTGCAGTACCATCAGTAGAGATCATGTTGATAGGATAATCTGAGGAAAATCAGATCAAACACACACACATTTTAAACTGGATTACATGAACAATGAGTATGTGTCAAAAACAACCACTGGTCTCTCTACAGAAAGGAGAAGAGGCAGGAGAAAGATGAGATGAAGTCAGGGTTGCTCAAGGGTTGGGAATTCCCCTTCACTCTCCCTTCCCATTGCCAGTGCAAAAGAGATGCCTTGGAGATGTTGAGCTCCTTACCTCCCCATGCGCTGTAAGTACAGCAATACTGCTTCCGAAATGCTAGCTTTTCAAATATTTGCATTAGTAAAGAGAACAGTTAATAAATCTTTATGGGACTGTCTATGCAAATTAGTCAAGGCTTTTCTAATCTAATCTAACCTATCTCTCATCCCCTTCCCTGAGAACAACAACTTTGTTACATCCTACAAGTTGCTAAGTTAGAAATTTTTGGATTTTTTTTAACCTTCAGGTCACTTAAGAGAAAGCTGAATGTGACTGAGTCTGAACACAATAATTTAAGTGCAGAGCCAGGCACACGGTGGTGGCAGATGGAGATAGACTTTGAATTAGTTACCTGGCAATTACTGCTATCCTTTTATATTGATATCCAATCCTCTTACTTTACTTTCTGAGGCAAGCAAAGTGATGCTCAAAGTGTGGCCATCAAGTCTTTCATATGGAGAGAGAAATACCTGGTGTTCAAGCTGGATTCTGAAAAGGCACTTGAGAACATATTGCAAATACCCACTGACTAATGGAATTGTGGCTCATTAGAAACTGCAGATTGTTCTGAGGCAAAAGAGTGGCCCTCAGCATTTGATTGTTCTGAGGTATAATCTGTATCGTGGACAAAAAGCTCCTTAGGCCACAATATGGAGAGACAAAATGGTTTCCTTTAGGCAAAGGTGTCAGAGAAGGGCACATTTTCTCACCTCTTCTATTCGATTCATATTCAGAACATATATGGAAAGCCAGACTAGATTCAGATGGAGGAGTGAAAATTGGAAGAGGAAATATCAATAATTTGAAATTTGCAGATGATTCCATTTTAGTGGCAGAAAGTATAAATGACTTGGAATGGCATTTAGTGAAAGTGGGGGGGGGGAGTAACAAAGCAGGACTGCAGTTGAATATTAAGACAACAAAAAAGATGACTACAAAAGAACTACACAACTTTAGCAGTGACAAGGAAGAAACTGAGCTTGTTAAAGATGTATATCCTCTTTCAACCATCAATCCAAAGGGAGACTGCAGTCAAAGACATCAGAAGACCGAGACTCGAAAGGGCAGCAATGTCAAGTATAATGTTGTATGACTGGAGACCAAGACAAGATCATACACACTCTTGTATTCCCAATCTAGATGTACATGTGTGACAACTGAACAATAAAGAGGGCGGGGAAAATTGCTTTCAACACTGAATGTAAGGCGCTAGAGGAGACCTCCAGGACCTGTGGTTAACCTGGACTGCCAGAAAGGCAAAGTGGGTCCTAAATGAAATCAAGCCTGAACTATCTCTGGTGGCAAAAATGTTGAAGATGAGACAGTCTTACTTTGGGGGTATCATGAGAAAGCAAGATTCTCTGGGAAAGATAATAATGCTAGGAAGATTTGATAACACAGGAGATTAGAGATGGGCACGACTTAGCGGTAATCCCGTTTCCGTTTCCGTTACTCGTATCCGTTACTCTACGGAAACAGTAACGGGAATTACTCCGCCAGAATTCGAGCTCGAACCGACGAACGAACAATTTTGGTCTGATTTGTCGTGGTCGTTCCTTGCATCGCGCAATTGCGCAATGCCAAGCGGCACAGAAAAAAAGTTTTTAAAAGTTAAAAAAAAACGATTCCCCGCCCTAAAAGCAGGCGAAAACTGTCTGAGGGCACCTACCAGGCCAGAAGGGTGTTTTATTTGGGGGGGGGTTTCCCCGCCCCCCCCCTCTCCTTGGCTATTGCTACTGCTGCACTGCTGGTACCAGGCTGGGAGGGCGCATCCATTTGCCATGCAGTGCGGGGGGATCCAAAATGGCGACCGCAATATTTTTTTTTAAATCGTTGCCCAAAACCCCACCAAAGCACCACAGAAACATGCAAAAATTAGCTATTTTAAATGCTTGAATTTTTACAGTAGCAGCAGTGGGTTTTTCTTGCAAAAAAAAAGTCTCTGTTGATTTTATTTTATTTTATTTTATTTTATTTTTTTACACCTGCGCATTCGCAATGATGGGCTCGCCCATGGGAGTGGACCATGCAAATTTTCCACCAATTGCATGGCCACTTGGCCAGGTTGATCACAGAGATTTCTGGGATGTGCCAATCGGGCATAAACAGCCCACTAATCGTAGCCCAAACCCGAACCCTCAGCCTAAGCCTAACCCATACGCCAGTACACTGTCCTTCTAAGTGGGTCAGAGAGGCACCCAGAGGTGCACCCCAATACTCACCCTAACCTCACCCATCACTAGCCTAACCCTAGCCCTTGCGCTAACCCATCATAACCCTAAGCCAGATCTACTTGCATTGCACTACATGCAAGTACGTGAGACGCAGCGGGTGCAAAGAGTCTGCCAGTCCGTCACTTGTGGCTCTGGCTGACTCCTGCAGCTGCCTCCAGGAGCCCGCTACCCCGCCCAAACCAGTACTAACGACAATGAAAAAACGAAAAAACGAACCGACTAATTTTTGCAAATTTTCGCGAAAAACGGAAACGAGACGAAACGGGCTGCCTCCGACACACGACAACTCGAAAACGTCATTTTCCCTAGTCGTGCCCATCTCTACAGGAGATGAATTGACTCAATGAGTTTAGACAACCACAGGGCAGAGCCTATGATTTGTATTCATACCTTGACCAGAGGGTTGGATTCAGTGCCCTATATCTCCCTTCATTGTATAAATGGCTGTACACACAGAAAGCCATTGATAATGAAGGAAAATGCCTTGAACCACGTATGGAGTGCATAACTAACCAAAATATAAGAAAGGCAGTGGTAGGTTTTTATCAATACCTCCGCCATTCCAAGGTTCGAAGCAGCACCTATTAATGAGGCCACAAAAATTGACATGTTCTAGTAATTTACACACTAGTTTGCGGTTTCATAATTGCTTTTAAGGAGGCAAACACAGGCTTTGTTTGCAAGTCTAGTTGCTGAAGCAGAAAGGTCTGTAGAAAGCACCAACAATGTGATTTCGACTTTTAATGTAATAAACGAAACATGTAGCCAGACCCTGTTTGTAAAACTACAGCATCAAGCAGAGCAAGTCTCTGATGTGGAACAGTAAAAGATCAGCCACAAAATGCAATTTTGCAAAAGAATTTTCTTCTAATCTTAAACATCTGGAGCATCAGACAATGCTCCAACAGGAATGAAATAATTTCTTCCATTTGCTTTCTGATGGCATTTGAATTTTTAAAATACAAAACTCATGCCAGCTAAAGAGTCAACCTCATAGATTGTATTATTTCTTGACCATCTTGGCATAAGCCTCCTGGAGAAAGATAATGAATGCATCAAGCTATAAATGCAGGAATCTGGCAACCTTTGTTTGTCTATAAAACCTAGTAAATGTCCTGTTCTAGACAGGAAGACAGGCTAACTCTACTGTATTTGGTACAGGTCAAACCTTGCTCAAAGGCAATGGTTCCAAGCCTTGGGTCTCCTGATGTTCTTGGACTTCCAACTTCCAAAAAATCCTGCACAGTTAATACCCCAAAGCATAGCTAGTGGTGCAGGCTTCTGGGAGTGTCAGTCCAAGAATATCTGGGGACACAAGGCTGAGAACCACTGCTATAAGGAACCTACGCTTAAGCTTTCCACAAGGAGCCTAAAAGTTACTGCAGTGCACAGAGTTTCCTTTATGAGCAGGGGAGCAAGTGTTAGAGGCATGCTATTGTGCTATTGTAAGGGTGTTTGTAATTTTATGCTTGCATTTTATCGTTTTAATTTTGCTATTTAACGTTGTGAATTGTATTCTTGTGCGCTATTAGTTTTGTAAGCCGCCCAGAGTTCCCGTAGGGAAGATGGGCGGGGTATAAATTTAATAAATAAGTAAATAATAAATAATGAGAAACTGAGAATTGGCCTCTGCATCCAGTGTATTCCCCATTACAGATTTATGATGGATCTATGTAATAAAATAGTTTGGGATCTATTCCATAGATCCAGGGATGATGGATGTAAGCACAAGCTTACTAACTCTTAGATTTTCATTGTTCATCAAAATTGCACGTCCACTGCCCAGAAGGAAAAAAAGCCCAACATGTGTTGTTTAGATTCTTCGCCTGCACCCTTTCAAGTAGCCATCTGAATTCAAACTTCGACAGCAATTCTGGTTTTGTTGCTGGCGAGCTTGTGTAAGAACCAGTTTGCACCCATTGTTTTCAAAAAGAGGCAGAGTGGAACCATCAAACAGAGGAGAACCCCACACACAATCCCTTATAGACATAATAATGAAGCCATGCCTGTGATCACACAGAAGACTCAAAACAACTCCTCTATTTATTACCTACCCAGAACTCTGTAAACTAAGCTTTCTCCTGCAGTGAGGAAATAACACCAAGGAGAACAAGGGTGAGCAACGGTGACCCTTTCAAACGTTTTTGATCTGCAGCCCCCATTAACCCTAGTGAACATAGCTACTGATGGGGGCTCCTGGGAATTACAGCCCAAACCACCTAGGGGTCCATGGCTGACCACCTTTCTCCACAAAGAAATGCATCCTTTCCTCACAAGAAACCCTACTGTCCACACATAAGAGATAAAGATATTGTAAATGGAACAAGGAGACGAGTTAAAAGAACTTGCAATGTACAGGTGAAACTCGAAAAATTGAAATATCGTGCAAATGTTCATTTATTTCAACAAGTCAACTCAAAAGGCGAAACAAATATATGAGATAGACTCATCACATGCTAAGTGAGATGATGTGAAGCCTTACTTTGGTATGATTGTGATGATTAGGGTACAGCTTATGAAAACCCCAAATTCACAATCTCAGAAAATTAGAATAATGTGAAAAGGTTCCCTGTTCACAGTAGTGCATCAAGAGCCACCACACACAGATGGATCCTGGACATGGCCTTCAAATATCGTATTCCTCTTGTCAAGCAGCTCCTGAACAACAAACATCAGAAGCGTCTTACCTGGGCTATAGGGGGGAAAAACTGGTCTGTTGCTCAGTGGTCCAAAGTCCTCTTTTCTGATGAGAGCAAGTTTTGCATCTCATTTGGGAACCAAGGACCCAGAGTCTGGAGGAAGAATGGAGAGGCACACAATGCATGATACTTAAAGTCCATTTGTGAGGTTTCCAGTCTGTGTTGATTTGGGGAGCTATGTCATCTGCTGGTGTTGGTCCACTGTGCTTCATTAAGTCCAGAGTCAACACAGCCATTTGCCAGGAGATTTTGGAGCACTTCATGCTTCCTTCCGCAGACGAGCTTTATGGGGATGCTGAGTACATATGCATGCTTAGACTTTTCAGAGGTCCAATATTGTTCTATTTCCAATCCTTGTGTTATTGATGTTATACAATATTCAAATTTTCTGAGATTATGAATTTGGGGTTTTCATAAACTGTACGCCATAATCATCACACTTATACCAAAGTAAGGCTTCACATATCTCGCTTTGCACATTATGAGTCTCTCGTATATATTAGTTTCACCTTTTGTGTTGAATTATTGAAATAAATGAACATTTGTACAATATTATAATTTCTCAAGTTTCACCTGTAACTACCCCCGTCTCAGAATTATGCCACTGATTTCAAACCAACTTACTCACAGGGAAACAAGCACATTAACTCAGCCTAAGTAACTGACAAGGATTTTGGATGAAGACTATTACTTTAAGCAGATAAAATGACATATACATCCACTATGGCAGTAAGAATTGTGCCAAGTTGCTTCTTAGGCCAAAGAGAGTGTGGCTTCTTCCAGGGTGAAGATCCAGTCTCGTTGCTGATGTTGTAACAGCAATACAAATGGGCATATGGAGAAGTCTGGTCATTGCACCTCAGAGTGAAGGGCAGACCCTTTTGTTTCTAGACCTCAATGATGAGCTCCCAGCTCTTCTCTGAACTCTGGATTCCATTCCAATTACAAGCCAAACACAGCAGGGGAAAAAAAAAGCATACCACAACCAATGCCTCAGAGTCTACCCTCCCAACGCTTTATTGCCAACCAATGTATATTTAAAAATCACAGTTACAAAAAAATGTGTGTAATAAATACTTCACTTTAGGCTGTAATAAATTAAAAAAAATTATTAACAAGGAATGCACTTTGCCAGCCACAAGTGTGATCAGTTCTTGGAAGAAATAAGAACATAAAAACAAAAAGGTATGGCCTTAGTTCACAGTTAAGCAGCCACGGCAAGCTGCCCCCTTACAGTTATTCCACAATGAATCTGCCCTCCCTCCCCAAATCAAAGTGTTATTCACAGTTTGAGTCCTCCATCGCAACTGTCTGTTGCACAGGTGTCCCAACACATCCTTTCCAACAAGCAGTAAGCCAAGGACACCTAAGACTCCAAAAGAATTCCTTGTACAACCATTAATCCAAAGGCCATAGGCTTTTCATGTCTGGTCCCAGCCCAGCACATAGGATGAGATGTCGGTTCGTACCAGTCCTTTCTCCTCACTCATCCATCAATATACCAGTTTCTCCCAAACGGCATTCACTGTAAATGTCAGTACACGTGACTGAGAGGAGTCCTTTTGGTTTCAGAAGAAATCTTTAACTTAATTGCATCTTTGCAAAAGCATATTCAAGGCATATTCCATTCGGTGCTTTAGCTCCAGCGAACAGCCAGACATCAGAAGAGTCGTCAAGCGAAAGGTGGTGGAAAGCCGATCTTCATTGATGTAAGTAAGAAGATATTCCTCATTTTGGTTGCAAATGATGATTTTTGTGTGGTCGTGATAGAAATTCACCTGCCGAGGATTTACAACCGAGGCTTAGTGCATTTTATTTTAACCTCTCAGCCTCAAACCCTTTTAAACATACAGTATATTAACTTCCCACACAAGGTCTCTCAGCTCTTAAGATCTTCACGGACCTTTGTCCCACCCCTGTCCCAGGCATCTTTATAGCAGGGATGCATGAAAGGACCTCTTCAAAGAGTAGAGATATACACTGAAATTGGTTGGTAACTGATAGACTGTGTACGCCATATGTTTTGGACCACAACTCCCACAGTCCTTTGTCACTGGCAATACAGACATGGAATTCTGGGAGTTGTGGTCCAAAACATCTGGAGTGCCAAAGGTTCGACACAGTCAAAAGGCATTAGTATCTGCTAAAAAACAAATTTAACTGTCTGACTCTATATTCAAATGTGCACTCTTATGTACACTTTATGGAATGATCCTCAGTCTAGAAATATGTCTGTGAAGATTCTCAGTCATCAAGGTGAGTTTATCTGGAAGTTGAGTCATGGCTACTGGACTTCTTTTCTTGAGAGATAGAAACGTTTCAGTCTAGAAACGTCAGTCTAGAAAGTGAGAGTTACTTCCACACCACAGTGGTACTGTTGGTAGCCAAAACCTTCCATTAGAGCAGGCATATCCAAACTTCAGCCCTCCTGATATTTTAGACCACAATTCCCAGAATTCTAAGCTTAGATTGCCAATGGCAAAGGACTGTGGGAGTTACGGTCCAAAACATCTGGAGGGCCGAAGTTTGGACATGCCTGCATTAGAGGAAGATACCACTGCCCATGTTTTAGAAACACAGAAACACTGTCGAAGGAAAATGCCAAGGGTTTTGAAGTCTTCTGTCCCACATGACCTCTGTGGAAAGTTATGCTGAGGTAAACACCATTTAATGAAAATCAGCACCCAGTGAATTGCTAATCCAAGTCCAGTGGCAAGGCCCACATTCAGATTCCCATTCATAATCCTTGCATTACTTCATAATGCATGTACATCACCTACAGGTTTCTTTTCAGATTCACTCCCAAACTCGGGAAACAGAATCTCAACAGAATCTCATTTGCGCAGCTAACTGGATTTTCCTGCAAGGGTAATGGATCTCGTGTGCCTCAGCAAGCTGCACTTTTGTCCAGCTAATCTATTAAGCCAGCAACTCTTCAAGCCTTCTTGCACCCTAGTACAATACCTTACTCACTGCCTTCCCATATCCTGTCTTGGGGGGTGGGGGGAGGTAGGTTAGGGAGTGACAGAGAGCCCCTCCCCCGCAATTCCTTTGAGTCCTAAAATTCCCGCTTCACAGTCTTTGAATTATTTTAAAGACCAATTACATTAGTTATTAAAGACCTTGTTGCAGTAACTTCATTAGGTGATTACTGCTCTATGCAGCTTAGTACTCCTGGGTATCTTAAGAGCCCCTACCCAAATACTTTGAAAAACAATCTAGCCTACCTGAAATGTGCCATCATTAAAGAGCATCATCAACGCCTTGTCTGATTTCAACCACTGCAAGAGGTAAAGCCTTGGCCTGCGGACATCGGTGATGCTGGGGAGGTCCCCTCCCTAAAAGAAAAAAACAGCATGCTTTTAGTCAGAACAAAGTTCACCTGAGCATCCTTCACAAAAATGTTTCTGAGATTTTCGGCCACACAACTTACATCCATGAGGTTCTCCTCCATGTAGTGAGAGAAGTACTTCAGGACAGTCACTTGATTAATGAATTGTTCAGGGGCATCAGCGGCAGAGAACACGGAACACTGACCAAGCTCTGCATAGTAATGGACTGTTCTGGAAAAGAGAGCGCAAGAGGGTTTTAAGATGACAAAGACAAGAGAGAATGTCAAAGGTTGACCTGTTTCTTATCGCAGGCAAGCCACTTACTTTTTGTCTGGAAGAAGACTCATGTGTGCTCCATTGTTGAAAAGAACACCCACAGTGTGGTCCGAGAGCTGGTACCCAAAGCCATATTTATTGGAGTAGTCCACCCATTTCGTGACCCACTGGAAAGACGCCGTCAACTGCTCTTTGGGAATATGGTCAGACGCTGGCATGTTCTCCAAGCATCCGCGCAACACTCGCGCAACTGTATCTGCGACACTTCCCATCGTGCTGTCTTCAAGACCTGTGAAAGAGGAAGGAGAGGAGGCGATGTTCACAGTCTCTACTGTCAGAGATGTCAACAAGTCAACTAACCTCAACTTCATCCCTTTGGTCTATCATCTCAGGTCATGCTGCTGTAAAAAACCTCTCTGCTGTAGCACTAGAACTAGAATTATTTTGTACTCTGAAAAATTTCACATGACCTCCCCCCCCCCGCAAAATCTTTTAGAAAATATCTTATCCCAAATATGCCCTACCAATGTGAAACAGAAGTAGCAAGGGAAAGTTTGGCTCTGGGTTAGTTAGTTAGCTTTTCGGGTGTTGCTTGAAGCTAACAAAGGAGCTAGCTTGCCCTACACAGCCTGATACCACAGAGAGACAGCTTGTCATACTTACATTCACTGCTGCTGCTACAGCTTCCCAGTGTCCCCCGAACTATCATGCGAATGGCATCAATCTGCCTGGTCTCTGTCAACAGGCCAGGTTTGGCTACCGTCATGCTAGGGGGCTGGATCTCCTGAAACGAAGAGAACGCCAAGGTGTCAGTCAAAGCACAGTAGCTTCACACCACCCTCAAACCAAAGGCTACAGATCTACTCTTGAAAACCTCTACTGGAGGTTATGCTACAGTAGCAGAAATGCCCACTGTTACCTGGGGGGGTGTCCTTCGGCCCTCCAGATGTTTTGGACCCCAACTCCTAGAGTCCTTTATCACTGGCATTATAGGCTCGGAATTCTGAGATTTGCAATCCAACACATCTGGAGGGCCAAAGGTTCCCCAATCTGTTTTATAGGCACTGGGGTGCGTTATCTGTTTTCCCCAAACTAAGGTCTTCATCATTAGATAAAAAAGCACTTAAGCCTCACTAATAGTGGCGAGGTTTTGATTTTCATCCCAACAGGTCAATTTTCAACTGTTTCAAAGTCAATCTTTCATTTTAATCTCCAATAGAAGGACCTTGCTTCCATTCAACTATGTATGTGAATCTGTTGAAGGACATCAATGGGCAGAGGTACAAGTTGCTCCTGATGACGCCAGCTCTTGGGGTGCAAACTTCCAACTGGTTAGCTGCTGTCTTCTGTTCAACATACTTGGAAGACAGCCTTTTCAGAAAATTTACACACACTTACCTGCCCAAGAAAGTTCACAACTAGCTCTCAAAATCTATTCAAAAGACTCTTTCGTTTGACCACTAGTCCTGGAGTATTTCATATTCTATGTGTATTGCATGTTTAATAGGGATGGGCAACCCGCGTGAGCCCAGGTGGTGTTCGGAAGCCTCCAAGACACAAGCAACCAATCACTTACCTTGTTCTTTGCTCGCAAGGAGTTGAGCTCCAACATCACCTCTGCTCCTCCATGGTGCTGGCCAATCAGACAGGGAGGCGGGATGATGCCTGTCTCTGCACAGCTCCTGATTGGCCAGCACCATGAAGGAGCAGAGATGACGTTGGAGCCTGCTTCCTTGTTGGAGCTCAGCTCTGTGTGGGCACAGAACAAGGTAAGTGATTGGCTGCTTGTGTGTTGGAAGCTTCCAGCCACCATCTGGGCTCGCACAAGTATGGTTCTTAAACAAATTGCCCATCCCTAATGTTCAAACCAATGTTACCACTATACTCATCTTATCCTGTATAGTGTCACAGTCAGTATACGCCACCATTAACAACGGCTGCTATTTGGAGGACTGCAAATAGGTGCAGCCTAAATGCACAGGTTTCAGTCCCGGTTTTAACGTGAGGAAACACCATTCTAAGAATGAGCAGGAAGGCCCTAGAAGCCTCTCAAGAGTACAATGCACTATACAGATGCTTGATCTCTGTTAATGAGTCTGGGAGTCAATAAAGGTACCCAGCTCAGGGGAGGAGAGCGAGGAAAATGTGTAGCCTGGATAATTCGATTGTAAACTGTCCAGGGAGGACTTGAAGTGCCACAGTGCCGTATATAATTTGCAGACTTTAAAGACACAGACATGCTACACGTGAGTGTGAAAGGCTACACTGTCTGTGTCTATGAAATTATACCAAAAATCTCTGTGCAGAAAGATTATCTGGTCCTTCTGTTTCATGTTCTGCTCATTGTTAAAAGCTATCCCATTATGCAACCATGTCTATTGTTACACATCTAGACCCTCCCATGCTTACCTCCTCCAGCCTGTGTTTCAGGGAAGGCTGGGTGATGGAAGTCTTCTTCAAGTCATGTCTCAGTTTATATATTTCTTCATCTTCTTTTGCAAAGCGATCTACAGGAGAAGATTTAAAAAAAAGAAATGATAATAGAAGACATTAAATTTCTGGATGGGAAATTACATCTCCCTAGAACGTGGTACTCAAGGCATCCTGCAGTGAACTCCAACAGAATGTGTGAAGCCTCACTTCTCCACTTTAGTCGCTACTAATGGCCACCTTTCAAGGCCACCAATTTCAAAGTCCATCAGCCAGTAAGGCCGCTAGCCAAGCTGGCTGGCAGAAAGAAGATTTTTTTAAAAAAAATTGTTCTACATATTCCATAATTCCCAGTTTCAAAAGTTCTACTTAATCTACAGCCACCTAAATGGGGCTCATCCACTCAGAAAAGAGACCTTCTGGTAAACATCAGATCAGGAACAAAAAAGCTTGTGCAGACCTAGACTTAAGCTGAGCCTTGTGCCTTCCAGATGAGGTCTTTCTCCCCAAATCGGCCACATTTAGATGCCTGCAAGTTGGGTGTAAGTCAGGTAGAACCCCAAGTGTGGGTAACATGTAGCCCAATAAATGGAAAAACCCCACCCCTAGTGGCTGGGGAAAACCAAGAAATATACCCCCCCAAAAAACTTGCAGTGTTTATATTTATTGTTTAGTTTATATAGAAGTTTCAGAGAGGGGTAGCTCGGTTAGTCCTTTCAATAATTTTTCCAGGGAAACTCGGGGACGTTTACAAATGAAACAACCAAACAATTAAAAACCCCAAGAAAAAGAGAAGAGTCCGGCAAGAGGCACAAACACTTAACACAAAGGACAACAACAAACAAGGGGCATAATACAGATATTAGCAATCATCATATGTTTCTTGCATGTTTTCAAAAGCCATGTTTTCAAAAGTTTCTTAAAAACTGTGAGGGATGGATTCACGCAAATCTTGCAGGGCAGTTTGTTCCCTAAAGTGGGGTCAGCCACCGAGAAGGCCCAGTTATGAGTCACAACCTGATGGGCCTCCCTAGTGGTGGCCACCTGAAGTGAGAAAGCCAGTGAGGGTCTGGTGGGTCTGGCCAGCTCTGACCTTTGGGAGATACACTCTGTCAGGTACTCAAGGCCCCTCACAAAACATTCAGTCCCACAGAACCATCATGAGTTGATTACAAAGGGACTATAAAAACACCAACCGATAAGTTGGCCTAGTAGACGGACAATGGAAACGGGTTTACATTAAAAAGCATTACTCTTTCTTTCTGCAACAACCCTCGCAAGCAGCAGTGTCTCAGCATCAGAGTGTTTGCTACCAGCATAGAGTTGTCGGAAAGCTACAGATATAAATACACAGCAAAGCAAAAGCCAGTGGGGAACAGTCTCGAGCCTGACATAAAAAGACACCTACTGTGTGTGTCAAAATATCTTGCTTTTTCCTTCTTTCCCCCAAAGAGAGCTGCAGCTGCTTTTTTGAAGAAATTCTTTGCCGGGCTTGACAAGTTGAAGTCAGGAACAGTATGACAGCAACTGGCTGGAAGCCTGTCTGGCGTGAACCCCTAAGGAAACAAGACATACACAAACCGGCTGTCAGTGTGGGCTGGAGGAGGTAGCTAAAACCAGCACACACACACACACACACACACACACACACACACACACACACA
>JAHTLZ010000240.1:6102254-6113023 GCA_023846285.1 Phrynocephalus versicolor
CTGGGGCGGTCTTCGGGGTTTTTCGACAACATGCTTGTGATCAAGTGTTTTGCAGGAGGCAGCAGAGAAGATGGCAAGGAGTATTTGGCTTCTCTTATACACCTGTAGGTTTCCTTCAGATTGGTGGTTTCAAAGGGGGGCCTCCCCAGAAGCATTGTGTACCTGTCAGAAGCAAAGAGAGGTCCCTTTGTTATCTCAGTTCTTGAGAGCCGCCTCCAGCCAACACAGAGTTCTCCTCCTCCTCCTCCTCCTGGCAAAGATTAACTGGATTTATAAGTTGTAGCAAATCAGAGAGTCAGGAGAGTGCATGGCTCCAGCCCCACGCAACTACAGGGAACCTCAACCACTCTGCTCATTTCCCCTGGAGTAGATCCACAGACTCAATGGGATGTACACAAATGCCAGGTTACCATTCAGGAATTCATTCAGCGAGTCCACCACCCTAGTGGGGACTAGAAAGTGGAATTAGGCCTCAATAGCCAACTCACTATCCACAAAGTAGCAAAGGTATATTCCAAAGTCCTAGCTCAGTGTGGAGAGAGTGGGCATACGTTGAAGAGCCTATGGATCCCACCCCCCAGACTTTGTATGAGGTGTTAATCCCACCCAGGCTCTGAGTCATGCATGTCTAAACTTTGGCCCTCCAGATGCTTTAGACCACAGCGCCCACAGTCCTTTGCCACTGGCAATCTAAGCTTAGAATTCTGGGAGGTGTGGTCCAAAACATCAGGAGGGCCGAATTTTGGACATGCCTGCTCTAAGATCACCAGCGTTCAACATCGGCCCAACCGACTAGCTTGTCGCGGGCGCACATGCTGCGGGTTGCCACGCCCAGGGAGGTCCGGAGAACATCCACCCGTATCCGAGCCTTCTCTGTGGCTGGCCCCACTATGTGGAACCATCTTCCTGCAGAAATGCACCTAGCAGAGTCCCTGCCAGCCGTCCGGAAAGCTTTGAAAACTCTCCTTTTCCGGGAGGCGTTTGGTGACTAAAGTGTTCCCCCCCCCCCGCCATCTGCTATTTTTCTGTTGTTCAGTTTGTTACTTGTCTTAAATTGTTTTAATTGTTGCTATTACTGTATTGCCTTGTTGTAAACTACCCGGAGTTCCTTCGGGAAGACGGGCGGTATATAAGCCTAATAAATAAATAAATAAATAAATAAATAAATAAATAAATAAATAAATAAATAAAATAAAATAAAATAAAATAAAATAAAATAAAATAAGTAAAAGACCTGTGATCAAGGGAAGAGACCTCTATCTGAGATATTGGGAAGACCACTACTGTTTGGGCATGCCAGGAACAGCTGGATGCACCAGCCTAATGTGACTCCTCAAGTTAATTAGTGCACCAAGTCTTTTTGTCCATACATTTGGAAATCAAGTCCGGTATGATTTCCACTTTTCATTACAGTAGGTTTCAATACCACACATCAGGTCTCCCTCCCCAAACAATATTCCTTATGCAAGATAGGCAATCCCTGCAATTCCTAAGTCATGCAATTCAAAGACACACATGCAGAGACCCTAAGTGGATGTGTGCTCTATACACACATGTATAGCAGGGAAAAAAATCCTCATGCTTTCTGACATGAGGAAAAATGGAAATCCATCCCAATTTTCTTAATAAAGACTTACATGACGCAGCCCAAGGCCCAGATGTCTGATTCACAGCCATGCCCTTGTTTGTTGAGGACTTCTGGGGAAAGGTAATTTGGTGTCCCACAGATGGTTCTGAAAGGTAATTCAACAAAGAGATAGAATATATTAATGTGCGAGGTACTGAACAATTTCCCCTGTTTAACACAAAGCACATTTTCAATCACAATCAGCAACTACCTTTTTTAAAAGGCATTCAAGTTGCAGGTTGGCCCAGAGATAGCATCTTTGAAGAATATATAGTGGGAAAGTTCCTCACTACTCTATTATCACTGCAATAGACAAACCACACCAAGATATCACAAGAGTGCATCATAACACTGCAGAGAAGGACCAGGCACTCAGATCACAACTTGATTACAGTAGGACCCCAGTATCTACTGGGGATTGGTTCTAAGCCTTCCCATGGATAATGAAAACCGTGGATAACAGAGAATGCCAAAATGTCCCCAAAACTGCCATTTTGTGATAGTAACTTGCTTTACAGCTGCTCTTTCTGACAATAGCTTGCTTTGCGGCTGCTGAATTATTTATTTTTCCTCTGTCAACCGTAGATAACTGAATCAGTGGATAATGAATCAGTGGATACGGGGGTCCTACTGTATTATTGCAAAAATCTACTATATACTAACATTGCAGAACAATTATGCCAGCTCACTGCTGACTGCAATATCTTTCTCAGATATGTTGTGCGTGAACATGCCTGGAAAAAGTGTGAACAATTCATCAGACGGGACCAAAGCTGGCACAAAGTGAGCCTTTAAGCCCATCAGCCATTGCTGGATGGGCTGCATCTTCCTTCAGCACCCGCTATGCCTTATGGGAAATGCAGTCTAATAAAGGCTAGAGTCACACATGCACCCAAGTGGTCTAGAAACAAAGAAGGATGCTCCACTGCCAGGTATGGAGGTCATCATTTGTGAGGGCAGCTTCTTCCCCATATGAAGTCTAACTAGTCAACCAGATCCTGCAGTGGCCATGTGAAGCCAAAAAGCAGGGGGTCAAATGATGGCCCCTTTTCCTCAGCCTCTTACCTTCTCCTGTGCTCCAAAGGTTCCAGCCTGGCTGCCAAGCCAAAATCTCCCACTTTCAGCTCCATGGCATCGTTAATGAAAAAATTACCTGCAGAAACAAGCAGAGAAAAGCCGGCTTAAGTCCAAGTTAATGCAATGACGGAGCAGGCAAGTGCTGACTTGTGCCTACAGGAAACCAAAGCGTAGCCAGCTTTTCTTTTTCTTTTTCTCTCTTCTCCCCGTAATGAATGGATACTTAATGCTCTTACTGAAATATTCCTGGACTCCATTTCATGATAAGCTGATCTTATCACTTAATCCCTAGCGAGTGGAGTTTTATAGGCATGGGCCTACCATAGGAGACAAGTGTTGCTCTTTCAACGCCCAACCAGCAGCTAAGCCACCAAGAGAGAGAGAGAGAGAGAGAGAGAGAGAGAGAGAAGGTCTCGACTTACCTAGTTTCAGATCTCTGTGCAAGATCTCTTGCTCGTGAAGGTATTTGAGCCCCGACACAATCTGCCTGAGGTAGTAGCGCACTTCTGGGGCCGTCAGCACCTTCCTTGCTTTCAAGATGTGAGCCATGGACTGAACGGGAGAGAATGGAAGGAGGGGAAGAGACCAGACAAGGTCATTTGGCCGAAGTCACGCCCAAGATTTAGCAATGCATTTTCAAAAGCTGGTACAAATGCAAGGGAACGGGGTGGTCGGGAGAAACTGTAGGAAGGTACCTTTGACACATTAAACATTTTACACATAGCTGCCGGTGCCGCGAAAGGGAATACTGGCTTTCTCCAAACTGATGCTCACCCTTCGGCTGCAGTACTCGAGGAGGATGTAAATGTTCTCTTTGTCCTCAAAGTAGTGGTAGAACTGCACAATGTGCCTGTGGTTGAGCATCCGGTGCAACTCGATCTCTTTATCAATCTGATTTTTTTTTTAAAAAAACAAAATAATAATAATGGGGAGGAGGAAAGACAAAGAGGCATTATTGGCATCTGATCCTGCCCAGTGTGTGGGAAGTACAGGGCTTCCACGTGAGCCAGCCACCAAGGGAGGAAGAGGGAAGGGCTTTTCGTTGCACATAAAGAAATTCCTGAAAGGCGCGTCACTGGGGCAAAATTAAAAAAAATGCACAGATACACACCTTTTCTCTTTGATGAGGTTTGGCGACTCGGCTGTGAGGAATGATCTTGGCGGCATAGACTTTGTTGGTGGTCAGATCAGTCATCTCGTAACACTTGGCAAAGCCACCCTGGCGGAAACAAGGCAGAGAAAGCATTTGAGATCTGACAGCTCAGGAGGTTTCTTCCCAGCCCTACCCTCCTCCTCCTCCTCCTCCCCGTCACCAGGGAAATCACAGCTAACCTGAGAATGGAAACTGGGATCGTTTTTGCTCAGCAGACAAAGAACGGGCAAAGTGCTGTCTCTGCATCACATCCATTGGAGATCCATAGCAGGGACAGACAGACAGCTGCACTGCTCCCCCCCCCCCAAGATGCTGGCAACAATCAAAAGTCTTTGCCTCCAGCTGTTCACTGAAAATCCAGACAGAGCCTGGTAAATGGCTACACAGATACTACATAAAGGACAGTGAATCAATCACCTTTTCCCCTGGTTAGGCATGTAAAGGAAAGATTCTTACATGCACAGGATGGATTGCATTTAAATGCAGCAAGTGCGGGCAGGGTGAGCTGCCAACAAAACACCTCCGTCATTCATCCATAATCACCTCCATGCTTGCCTTCACCCTACATGGAATCCGCTTTCTGTGTAGTTTTCTTTTGGGAAGAGGGGGGAGCCGCCCTTTTCAACAAGGAGACCAAGGCATGCAGGTGCCTTCCGCCAATCTACTTTGGTTGGGGGGGGGGGGGCCCACCCCCACCGCCCCCCCCAGGATACATAGATACTGGGGGGGGGGGGGTAGGGGGGTTGTTTGCGAGTGTTGCCTATTTAACTAACCGGGGGAATGATCTGCCGCTCAGCTTCTGCCGTAATGAGTATCTGACCGATGCAAGGCTCTTTATTATCATTATTTTCTTTGAAGGCAGAAAATTAAGAAAACGAGCAGACGAGAGAGAGGAGGAGGAGGAGGGAGGGGTGTGTTCCAAAGGAGGGGGGCGGTTATGGGATGGAAAACGAAGTGGGATCAGGGCGAGAAGCTGAAAGGGAGGTTGTGGAGGCAAGGAAGAGACACGACGGTGTGAAGCCGCGCGTCAGAGCGCGTTTATGTGCCAGAAAACGCCAAAAAGGCGACGACTGAGGCTGATAGATTTGGGGCGGCGGGTGCGTGCGTGCGTGCGTGTGCGCGCGGGTAGAACAATGGGAACCGCCGGCTGCTGCCGCTGATTTCCAATTCCCCCCCACACGCACACACCAGCTCGCAGCCGGGTCCGTGTTTCAAATCACCAACCAGTCCCGGCCGATCGACGTTGCACGAATCCTGAGAAGAGCTCCGTTGCAGCCGCCGCGTTGTTTTTTTTTACCTTTCCCAGCACTTTGCCGCGGCAGTATCGCCTTCCCGTGGTGGGGTCGGTTATAATCCGCGAGATCTCGGCGGCCGGGTGCGGGTGGTGGTGGTGATCGGAGAGCAGCACCACCTCCGCCGCTGCCGCCGCTTTCTTTCGCCGCGACTCCCCGCTGCAGGCTTTGCCCAGCGCCTGCTCGCCCATTTTGGTAGCGGGGATGATGATGGTGGCGGCGGTGGTGGTGCTACTGCTACCACCGACGGGTCCGGCTCCAGTACTGCCTGGCTGGTAAGCGATATTCCTCAATAAATCCATAGCCTGGCCGGCCAGCTTCTCCGGCAACTGCCCCGAGATCGCTCCAGCCTCTCGCCCCCGAAAGGCACGCCGCCGTTCTAACCTCCGCTGTGCGAGGGAGGAGGTGGCGCGCCGCCTTTTAAAGACTGCCCTCCGAGACTCCGCCCCTGGGCCCGTGACGTCACAAAGGACCGCCCGCCGGACCGCCCTCCCACCGAGACAAGGTTCGATGGCTCGTCCCGCGGATCTTGGCGTGGGAAGGCGGCGGAGTCGTTACGCGCGCTGGGCGTGGAGCGCCCTTGGCCGAAAGGACAAGGCTGTCGTCGCGGATGTCCCTTCGTTCAGCCGTTTTTCCTCCACGGGGGCTTACGTGGGAGTAAGCCCCCTTGATTCCCTGCGGCTCTTGCTGCCGAGGAAGCCTTCCTGGGGGCTCTTCCCATGGGACAAGTCACAGACTGCGACCTAGCGGGTATTCCTTGCTGTTTTCCTTTGCACCCGGCTAACAATTGGAACAGGGACCGGTAAAAATCACAGGGTCCGATTACACCTCCCGCAATGAGTAAGCCCGCCGGCAGAGCCTGGAAAGGAACTTTTCTTAGCTCTGAAAGTGCAGCCACTGATAAAGGGCCACCTTCATCCTTTGGCATCTCTTGAATTTGCCTTTGGCCACGCTGTGCGTCTCCAGAGTTGAGGGACATCTGTGTTTCTTCTGGGTGTGTTTTGGGGACTGCAGTGCCCAGATTCGGTGGAAGTACTGTAGGGTAGCCCTATTGGCTAGGGAATACTGGGAGCTGTGGTTCAAGAAATAAATAAATTAAAATTAAAAAGGAATATTCCCTCACCTTAGCAGTAGTAGCCCTGAAACAGGCTTGGGAATTCTCATGGGCATGTCCAAACTTAGGCCCTCCAGATGTTTTGGACCACAACTTCCACAGTCCTTTGTCATTGGCAATACAGGCTTAGAATTCTGGGAGTGGTGGTCCAAAACATCTAGAGGGCCAAAGTTTGGACATGTCAACCTGTCAATGGCCACATTTACGGGGGGGGGGGGGGTTCCTTGAGCAGAAGAATAAATTATGTGAAAGTGTCTTTTTCTCGTGGTGTTTAATGGAGACACGGGGCCTAAATCCCTGTCATTGCCGCATAAGACCCTTGTAATCACATGAAAGATTTGGAGAGAAAAGGAAAAGAGAAATGAGGAAAGAAATAGAGAGGGGGGAAAACACAGTGAGGGGCTGATTATAAATCACTTTCTAAGCTCAGTAGTTAGGTATCTGTCTGCCGAAGAGGAAGCAGGAATCTGATTCCCCCCAGTGCCAACTGTGAATAGAGGCAGCCTGGGTGGTCTTGGGCAAGCTGCACCATCCAGTGCACCCCCCAGAAGAAGGGAATGAATGGTCAGCCATTTCTGAGTATTTTCTCTACCTGGAAAGCCCTGAAAAGGGGATCACCCTAAGTCAGAATGGATTTGATAGCATGTGGTTATTAACTTACAAGACCTCAAAAATGATCCTAATGCACTTGAGATTGAAAAGGTAATTATACCTATGCTAAAATAAGCTTGTAAAATATGAGCATTGGAAAATAATGCTCAGGGTTCCTACATCCCAAATGGATTTGTAGAAGAGGGGATTTCAGCAGCTGTTATTGGCAGCCAATGAAGCTTCCTCTTCCAAACCGCCATGGGAGAATAATTGTACAGGAGCCCTATCTTTATGTGTGTGTAGCTACCCTCACCTTGTTGGCACAAACAATCAGCTCTTTAATGTTCTGAATCACTGTTGTCTACACATCTTCGACTTTCGATATTGTCTCTCAGTGCTGTAAGCTGCCTAGGACCATGATGGCAAACCTTTTAGAGTCCGAGTGCCCAAACTATGATTCAAAACCCACTAATTATTCACAAAGTGCCAATACAAGAGTTTTAACCTGAATACAAGTGGCTGTGAAGGGGCGATGTCGGGTACCCACAGAGAGGGCTCCGAGTGCCACCTTTGGCACCCGTGCCATC
The DNA here is from genome assembly GCA_023846285.1 of Phrynocephalus versicolor. Lineage (NCBI taxonomy): Eukaryota > Metazoa > Chordata > Lepidosauria > Squamata > Agamidae > Phrynocephalus > Phrynocephalus versicolor. The sequence continues at coordinate 6,109,696 of JAHTLZ010000240.1, forward strand.
GGTTCGCCAACACTGGCCTAGGATAAGGAAAGAAGACTTAGTGCTGCTTTAGTTACGAATGACATTTCAAAAGTTTCTGCCATCAAATCTATGAACATGAAAGAAATCTCTTAAGATAATATCTTACGACTAGTCCCAACTAGAGTACATCCATTGCCTCACTGAGATTTACATTAGGGTTGATTTCCTATTTGACAATTGGGAAATCAAGTGGTTAAGTCTAATAGTGAATCCAAGCATACACGTTATAAAACGTCTTTGTTTTTGTTTTGTTTTTACTATATGCATTTTCTACATTGATACCTCAGAAGGGAAAATAATCATTACTTCACATCCATGACGGATCACAAAACAGATCTTGGTGTGCTGGTGGACAGCTCAATGAAGATGTCTACCCAATGTGTGGCAGCGGTGAAGAAGGCCAATTCCATGCTAGGGATCATCAAGAAGGGGACTGAAAATAAAACAGCTGCACCTGGAGTATTGTGTACAATTCTGATCACCGCATCTCAAAAAAGACATAGTAGATCTGGAAAAGGCGCAAAAGAGAGTGACTAAAATGATTTCTGGCATTGGGGACCTCCCTTATGAGGAAAGGCTAAAACATTTGGGGCCCTTTAGTCTGGAAAAAAGGTGCCTGAGGGGGGGATATGATTGAGACGTACAAAATAATGCAGTGCATGAGTAAAGTGGACAGAAGGATGCTCTTCTCCCTCTCATAAAATACCAGAACTAGGGGGCATATACTCAAACTGAGGGTTGGGGGAGTGAGAACAGACAAAAGAAAATATTTTTTTATCCAGCATGTTGTTAGTCTGTGGAACTCCCTGCCACAGGAGGTGGTGATGACATCTGGCCTGGATGCCTTCAAAAGGGGATTGGACAGATTCCTGGAGGAAACGTCAGGTTACAAACCATGATGGAGATGTGTAATCTCCAGGCTTAAAACCGGGGTACTTCAAGGGCCAGGTGTAGGGGAGTGGTATCAGGAGACAGATATCTAGTCTCGTGCGCTCCCGGACACATATGGTGGGGCCACTGTGAGATACAGGAAGCTAGACTAGATGGGCCTTTGGCCTGATCCAGCATGGCTCTTCTTATGTAAAAATGTGATACCTTTATTTGGGCAGAGGTCAAATCAATGCAGTTGTTTCTACATGTAACCCACTGCATCAGAATGGGTTTCAGAATGGCTTGTTTTCCTGATGTCTTCTTTCTGGGTTGCCCCATCCAAAACTGCTGTGAGAGAGCTCAGAGACCTTTTGCAACCAGGTTGGAAAGTGGGAGGGGAGGGCTGGAGAAGAATGTGGAAAATTCACCTTCTGCCCTTCTTTCTCCACTGGATCAAAGGACTTTCCGTCAGCAAAGGGACATGATTAGATACAACCCACTGGGTGTGGAACAACAATTTGTGCTGTTGTGCAGAAAGGGATTTCACCCATAATTCTGTAGTAGTGGGATGGGTCTAAAAGACTGGGCCCTTTGCCTCCCTCTTGTACTTGTGGGCTTCTGAGAGGTCTCGGGTTGGCCAGAGTGCTGGATAGAGATTTGGTGTGACCCCACTCAGCTCTTTTTTGGAGATACGTGTGCTGATGCAAAGGAGTTGACTCCCTGGACGTGGTATTATTCACACTTTCTCAATATACCTGTTCTAAGCTTGCCTGTTGTTCTTCCTGGTGGAAGCCTCTCCCTTCCTTACCCTTTTTAATGAGAAGGACACCAAGTGCTAAGGCTGGAATGATCTGAGAGGGCAGGAGGGTTGAGCCAAACCAAGCCACCCAATTTGTGGTTTGCTAACATAATCTCTGCAGGCCAGATTTGGCTGCAATCCTGTTTGTATATTGAAGGTGCCCTTTACAACTGGGAGGAAGGACAACAGCTGCAACACCAAAGGATAAATCTCTGGGATTTAATATCCCAGGTGCAGAGAGAGAGAGAGAGAGAGAGAAGATGCCCTTGTTCTGTTCCCTCATTTGCTCTCCATACAGCTTCTAACAAATAGTCCAAGTGGTGAACACACGCTAGGCTTAAGAGGCCCAAATTAACGAGCCCGAGCAGTGTTGATTGTGGTTTAGCCTACAGATAGGAGCAGCTACCAGCACAGCATCATTCCCTTTGTGGACCAATCATGCCAAGGTCATTCAAGGACACACACCGCTTGGAAACATGTTAAATTAGCCATCACCTCTCGCTCTCCCTCCCTCTTACTCTTTTTTTTTTTTTAATGATGGGAGGGATGGAGCATGACAACAAGGGGGTATTGTACCCCGGCAATATTTCTCCCCCAAGACTCTTAAAATAAATCCTATCTTCCTTGAAGCAGGAGAAGGCAGCTGTGATGCAAAGGTGCTACATGCAAAGAAAGATGTATTTCCACTCATCCACTCTCAAGGCGATTGCAGTAAGACACTTAGAAAAGATTGCCCCTCTTTCCCCCCATTCCTTTCCTTTCGTTTTGTTTCCTTTCCTTTACTTTCCTTGGTAAGTTCAAAATGTTCTGCTTATATATCGCCCCATACCGCATACAAATAGTCTCTGAGCAGTTTACAGTTTAATTACAGTATGCAGGCTACACATCCCCCCCCCCGCCAGCAAGCTGGGTACTCATTTTACTGACCTTGGAAGGATGGAAGGCTGAGTCAACCCTGAGCCTGCTACCTGGGATTAGACCCCAGGGTTGTGAGCAAAGTTTTAGATGCATTACAGGCATTTAACCACTGCGCCACGGGGCTCCTAAGGGAAATGGCAAGTTGCATTTATTCTGTTAAAGCATTTTATGTCTGGCTGTGGTGGCTGGATAGGGCAGTGGTTTAGGTCTCTGGCTGCAGAGCCAGGGGTTGGGAGGTCAGTCCTCCACTGCCTTCCATAAGTAGAGCCAGCCTGTGTCACCTTGGGTAAGCTGCACCATCCCAGGGGACACCCCGCACAAGGGAATGGTATACCACTTCTGAGTACTTTCTGTCTTGGAAACCCTGAAATGGGTCACCATAAATCAAACTGACTCATGATGATTACAATCACAATTATGATTGTTGTTGTTTCGAATCGCTCTTCTTAGAAGAACCCAGGGTGTCCAGAGTTCGCATTGTGTGTGTAATGGCAACAAATTGGGAGGGCCCAGAGAAACCCGTTCTGTCTCAAACCCTTTTGTTCCCTGGCTTTTTGTGGGGTCTTCTTGACGGATCTTGTGAACTCAGTCACTTGGCTAGGGAGGCTTTGCCCATCAGCAGCTGTGGAGCTCCAAGCTCTAGCTGTTGCTATGTGGGTTACCTGCAGTGGGTCAGGCAAGAGACTCAAGCTGTTTCTCACTTTTTGTTTGTTTTGAAAG
>JAHTLZ010000240.1:6120905-6141022 GCA_023846285.1 Phrynocephalus versicolor
CACACACACACACACACACACACACACACACACACACACAAGTGTATATATGATGCCTAAAATTTATTTCGCCTTCTGTCATTGTGAATTGAAATAACATTCCGTTCTCAATTATTACTGGAGTACCTTTTCTGTATGTGAAATATCACTAAAGTGGCTATAACAACAATGATAGTAATTGTTTTGACAGTGTAAATATTATTAATCAACGTCCTAATAAATGTAAAAACAAAATGCATCAACATGTAAAGCAGCCCAAAACAACTCACTGCCTGAAAGCGTTCCCACAGCAATGATTGTTTCTGTTGCAAGTACCATACAAGTAAAACTCAGTCAGTGGTCCAGTTAGGCTTATAGTTAATAAGCAATTGGTAGGAAATTCAAGTGCAAAATCCCTGATGGTCAACAGAGCAATCTCTAAGAATGAAATTGCTAGCGGTATTATTGTATTGGCCAATCTGTACTGGCCATATAAACACTGATGGATCCGCATTGTGTGCATGCATTCCTTGTTCTGACCAGGTAGGAGAGGCACCTCACGTATTAGCTGCTTTGCTTGCAAGTTTTTAACCTTTGTTTACTGGTTTTGGAGACCCCCTAAAGCACACATCTTTATCTGGCTATTAATAAGGAGGAGCACTAAGGGTGTGAGGACCAAATGGTGTTTGGAAGATATTTGCTGCAGTTGTGGTTGCTGGCTACCTGTAAAGTGCTACACCAGGGATGGCGAACCTATGGCACGGGTGCCAAAGGTGGCACTCGGAGCCCTTTCTGTGAGCACCCGACATTGCCCCTTCACAGCCACCTGTACTCAGGTTAAATGGCTGTATTGGCACTTTGCAAAAAAAAAAAAATAGTGGGTTTTGAATCACAGTTTGGGCACTCGGTCTCTAAAAGGTTCGCCATCACTGTGCTACACTGTCCCAGTGGGCCCTATTAAACAGTAAGATTGTCTCCAAAAGGACATGCTGGAAGAATCCCTGTTTAATGCATTGCAATATGAAAGATGCAACTTGGGAGGATGACTACTATGGAAGGCAGATACCAACACTTTCAACATCTGCCTCTGTTCGTATTCGGTTGAAGTTCCTTGTGAAAAAAATTCCAAATGGATGTAGTGTTACAAACTAATGGCAAGAAAATAAGACATTATTGTATTTTTCTATCTACAAGACACCCCCTACTTTTTCAACCCAAAATTACAGTTACACAACCTCTCGGAGACTTTCGACACCATCGACCATGGTGTCCTTCTGGATAGGCTGGCCAGGTTGGGAGTTGGAGGCACTGTCTTGCAGTGGTTCTGCTCCTTCCTGGCTGACCGTGTCCAGAAGGTGGTGCTGGGGGATAGTAGCTCTGTGCCATGGCATTTACATCATGGGGTTCCACAGGGCTCAATACTATCTCCCATGCTGTTTAACATCTACATGGAACCTCTGGGAGAGGTTATCAGTAGGTTTGGGCTGAGGAATCAGCAATCTGCTGACAATATCCACTCTACCTCTCATTTTCCACCAATCCAGGTGAGGTGGTTTCTGTGCTGAACTCATGTCTGGACCAGATAATGGTCTGGATGAAGATTAATAAATTGAAGCTCAATCCAGACAAGACAGAAGTGCTGTCAGTGGGTGCTTCACTTGACAGGTTAGAGGGCCACTTCACTGTCCTGGACAGGGTTGCACTCCACCTAAGGGACAGGGTCCATAGCTTGGGGGTGCTCCTGGATCCTGGTCTAAGTTTAGAAGCCCAAGTGGACTTGGTGGCCAGGGGTGCCTTTCTCCATCTGCAGAAAAAATATTAGCTGCGCCCCTACCTGGATGAGCAGAGCCTCATGACAGTTACTCATGCACTGGTAACATCCCATATTGATTACTGCAATGCGCTTTACGTGGGGCAGCCTTTGAAGACGGTCTGGTGATTGCGACTGGTTCAGAATCATGCTAAGTGGGTGGTGAGTTGCAGGGCTACCAAGGAATACATCATGCCAATTCTTAGTTACATTTCAGTGCCAGTTAAAAACCTTGTTCCAGAAGTTTTTTAACTGATGATTGTGGGTCCTGATGGCAATTTTAGTGTTGTGTTTTACTGTATTATATTTATTGTATTTACATGTTTTTATTAGAGATGGGCACAAACCGAAAAAATGGCGGTTCATTTTGGGGTTTGCTTCGTTTTGTTTCATTTTTAACATTTTTTTTGAAACATTTGTTTCATTGGTTCGTTGATTCATTATTCATTTCCCCCCGCTTTGCGCAATTTCATCCATTTGACAGTGCAGGCGGGGAAAAACATTCAAAAAATAAAATAAAATAACACAGAGGTTGACAACAACTGCACAAACGGGACTGGAAGCATCCTCATTCTCACCATTTTCATAATCATCATCACCTTCAATCAACAACACATCATCCTTATTGGGCAGTGGCGGCGGCAGTGGCAGTGGCAGCAGGTGATCCTAGCCTCTGTGGCAGGGGCTTTTTGAGGCTCTGCCTTGGGGCCAGCACCTCTTTTTTTTTCCAGGCACCGACCGCACAGCCCCTGGGGCCGGGTCAGCGCTGGTTTTATTTTTTATAATTTTTTCTCCAGTAGGGGCTTTTTGAGGCACTGGCTTGGGGCCAGCACGTCTACAGGCCCAGCTTCCCCACCAGGACCAGGAGGGCTGCCCCAGCCGCCAGCAAGGACAAGGTAGGAGGAGGGGTAACAAAAAACGAAGCAAACGAAATGGAAATTTCCATTTTGTTTTGTTTTTCTTGGATGGGTTGGTTCATTATTCTTTTCATTAGCTAATGAAATGAATAATGAACAACGAAACTAATTAAAGGTTCATTTTGTGCCCATCTCTAATGTGGACTATATAGCAGCCCTACAAGGCACTGCTCCTTTAGGTCCTTCCCTTTCCACTTGCTGCTGAAGGGACTAACAGTAGAAGACCCTCAAGAGCTTTGCCAGACAGAGGTCAGACCACGGGTCATGCCTGAGAACAATAAAAGAGACCTCACGGCAGCTAAGGGCTTGTCCACAATGTGTAATTGACCTGAGGCATCCTGGGATTGCTCTGGGTCATTCTGGTACATTTTGGTGGAGATTTCAATTGATCATCTCAGTATTTGGTGCCCATACATAGGAAGGTTTTTTTAAAAAATTTGCTGGAAGTATTGGAATAGATTAGTGCCTCTCATTATTGCCTGTCCACACACCTCCATAATTGTTCTGTGAGTTCTTACACCCAACACGGATCATCCTCCCCTTTTGTCTATCTTCTCTGGCCTCTCCATCATCAACTTCACTCACTCTTCCCTTCCCTTCTTGTTTTACTTGCCCAGTATTTTCAAAGCTTCATGGTTTTTTGCATGCTACTTCCTTATTTTAGTTATTTACTGGGGGTCACATTTGCACTCTGATTAAGAAGTGATTGTGTGTGTGTGTGTGTGTGTGAATGCAGAACACCCTCTGCTAAGCTAAGCAGAACTAAAATATATCTTTTATATCACTTAAAAATAAAATAAAACCAGCATGTTTTTTTGGTCCTCCTTTGACTCTGTTGAGACTAGTTTCAGCTTTGCAATGCGTGAATGCCGGGATTCAGCACTGGTACCAAGGGTGCAAAGAAAGTTGATTGATGCTCATTGTGGTTGGTACCTCGGCTAATGTGTCTAATCTAAACCTGAAAATATGAATGTTTAGCAAAGCACCATTCCCTTTGGAAAGAAGTTGTGTCTATTTTATTCTATGAAAATAAGAATCCCCAGAGAAATAAACTGAGGTATGAAAGATAACATCAGGGACTTTTCCAAGGACTCCTCAATCCTCATGAGGTGGCCAAAGTACTGGAGCCTCAACTTCAAAATCTGTCCATCCAGTGAAAAGAGGTTGGACGGTGTTATCGATGCAACCAATATGGATTTGACCAAACTCCGTGAGGAAGTGGAAGATAGGAAGGCCTGGCGAGCTCTGGTCCATGGGGTCACGAAGAGTCGGACACGGCTGAACGACTGAACAACAACAAAAAATGATAGATAACATGAATTCTAATTCTGGCCAGCTATGGGTATTTGTACACGACCCCTAAACTCCGCCGCAAATGGCTCCCAGCTCTGGAGCTTAAAATTGTTTCCCCACCAGCTCCGGAGTTTACAGAAAATTAAGTGCGGCCACGCCCACCTAAGCACGTCCCAGCGCACTGTTCAGGTACCTGCTCTTGGAGGGTGAAAAATCCCAGATCCAAATGTAAAGGAGTGAGTGCCCGGCTCTCCTCGCTTCTGTTTGTTGTTGTTGTTTTTTTTTTTTTGCCTCCCGCCTCTTTAAGAGAAGGAATCAGGACGACGACGGGGCTTGGGGAGGCTTGGACCGGCAAACGGAGGTGAGCCTGCATTCTTTTGTCCCCTTTTTTCTCCCTCCCCTCACGCAGACAGGATCAAGGAAGTGCGGAGGGGTGGGGACGCAGGAAGAGCAACGAACCACCAAGATCTCTGGTCCGAATTTAAGTGGCCAGCGGATCTTAGGTGTCGTGTGAAAAGGCCCTATGATGGAGATGCAGGGAGCCAGGGCTGTTCCCTCACCTTGTGAGGACCACAGACAGAATGCCTTTTCTGTTCTCCTCCTGAGGCAGTCAAGAGGGAAATGTAACTGGGAAAGGAACTGACATCGACAGCAACCATACGGAGATCTGATTATGTGGAAAGGAAAGTCAGCACAGGCCACAGCAAGGAAAGGCGAGCCTGTGAAACCGGAGGAGGTCCTTCTCTCTCTCGTTCTGCTCTGCCCCATGCAAAGCCTGGCATTTTCTTCAGTATCAGCTGAGTTGTATATAGTCACCTCTGCCAGGAAATAGTGACAGACTGAAACCAAGAAAATGCAGATGAAGAACATTGCAAGAGAGGGAAATCCAGTATACATTTCCCTTAATGCACAATCAGGGCTGTGCATCCATTTTGACACTTCAAAACACCAGGTTAAGCATGGTCTTATATCTTGTCTTTGGAAAAGTGACCTGCCCTGCTTGAGAAGGGTGGTTTGTGTCCTTTCTGTACATGTAAAAAAGATGAAACAACAGTTTACAAGGAAGGGAAGGAAGGGAGGGAGGGAGGAGGGAGGTCTTGCAAGGAGGCTAAAAACACACTGTAAAACCTCCCTGGGGAAGTGATGTGGGATAGCAGGTCTGCTACTTTACTGGGAGTCCTTGCTTATGCTCTTTGCCTTCACCTTAGCTCTACTTTTGGGCTCAGGAGCCTGTGACCCTTTGATGAACAACTGTAGCCCATGATCCACCACTGCAGGCTGAGCTGGTTGAGAATCAGTCCAAGAACATTGCTACTGGTTCTCTCATTTTTCTCTGCTTGTATAGGGGGGAGCAGGGTTTGCACTCAAAATGCAAAATGCAAAAGTGTTGACTTGTGGCCCAGGTACTGCTGTTGGGAAACGGTATACAATATTGAGCATTGCATAAGGATTAAGAGCTTAGAAATGAGAGGAAAGAAAGGGCGCTTTTACACGACCCCTAAAATCCGAGGCAAAGGACTCCCAGATCCGGAGCTTAAAAATGTTTTCCCACCAGCTCCGGACTTTAAAAAAATTAAGTACGACCACACTCACCTAAGTGCGTCCCAGCACACTTTTCAAGTACCTGGCCTCCAGGAGGTAAAAAAATATTCCGATGCTGGTTGTAAGCCAGGCTCCCTCACCTTCTGTTTGTTTGTTTTGTCCCCGCCGCCCCTTTAAGAGACAGGAATCATGATGGGGCTGCTCGGCGCTGCTTCGACCGGCAGATGGAGGTGAGCCTGCATTTTTTCTCCCTTTTTTTCTTCCTCCCCTCCCAGACAGGAACAATGGAGTGCGGAGCGGTGGGAACACAGGAAGAGCGACAAACCCCCACGATCTCTGGTCCGAATTTAAGTTGACACCGGATTTTAGTGGTCTTGTAAAAGCGCCCAAAGATGGCAATTAATTAAGATCTGCTGTTAGACTAACTTTGGAACAGACCAAACACAGGTCATTTCTGCCACGTGCAAAGGGGTGAATTTTCTCATTCGAGACAATTGCCTTTGTCCAGGCCAATAAGTGCAATTCGAAACACACTTACTAGTAAAAGGTTTGTACCATTGCAAAAAGCATTTTCTTTAACACACAATTGTACGTCACTGAGTAAACAGGTTAAGTAATGAGATTCATGAAAGCCTGCCAGAGTTCCAAGCAGCAGAGAAGATTTATTCTCCTTTTGATGCATGCAGGGAGTTCTACGCAACCTTTGCACGATGCCACGGCAGGAGGTATCTGGGTACAACAAATCCCTTGTGAAACCATTCACAGCAGCTTCAAAGACAATGTAAACAGGAGCAAAAATCCAGGGATACACAGGAGAGCTTACACAATGCTTCATCAAAGCAAGCAGTAGCAGCGGGAAGGGTTAAACGGCTTCCTATGTTTCCATAGAGCAGGGACTGGAAAAGATGGCCACACGCCTCTCAGCAGAATCCAAACAGCATTTGGTTGTTCTTGGCAATTATTTCAGTGTCCTAACTTACTGCTGTAACTGTTATAAACATTTCAAGGACTGATTCTCTCGCATCCTGGAGTATAGTTTTCACAGTTACCTGAACTCAGGTCTCCCGTCCCGAGTCTCAGTCCAGCAGTCTGTACACAACATTACATGGCCATCCCAGAGAGACCTACATAATTCTCTAGAGAAAAATCAACTGCCCGTGTTTGCCACAGCTAGCATTGATCCCAAAAAGTTTAAGTCCCATGTGAACCAGAGGAATAATTTACTCCCCACACGATGTATCCCCTTCTTCTAAATGTATTCCCTTCTTCTACACCATGCATGCCAGATAAACTGAATATCCAGTAAAATCTCTATTTTTTGCTTTATTTTAATTGAACAGGCACATTGAAGCAAGTATTAATGTCACATACGGTTTTCTATCTATCGAATATCCCAAAATTGTACCCACAAAACTTAATAAAATGATTTAGGAACACAGCTATGTCAGCCTATATTAAACCTGAATATGATGCTTCAGAATGGAATAATGACTTCAGAGAAAGTGTTACAAATACTTAATATGTTATAATAAAATATAGCATAAGTGTACTAAGTAAAGAAAAATAAACTCTCAGTTATGTATATGTATGGTTTTTAGCTATAATATTGTATTTTAATAATGTAAGCTGCCTTTTATGCTCATTCTTCTTTGCTTTAAGTATTGTACTTTTAACAATGCAACCCACCATGTATATTCATTGTTTTTAGCTTTAAATGTTGTCATCCAATGATGCAAGCTGTCTTGGGTCCTTTTTAAGGAGAAAATCAGAGTAAAAATATTTAAATAATCAATAAATAAGTTACATCTATGTAAGTATCTTAACAATGCAATTAATAGACTAGTGCATAAGCAGATATGGAATCTCATCAGCATAAAGTTCCCTTTCCCTTATGTTGTTCATCTATGTTTTTTTGCTATGTTTTTTTCTGATAATAAGTTTATTAATATTCCATCATCTTAACAATTGATATTTCTAAATTAATTTCTACAAACTATTCCATTTGTCTTTCATCATATTGTCTGGGTGCACTTAACATTAATTACATCATGTCTTAGTACCACCTAATGCATTGTTTCTTCTCTCCAACCAGTCATAAAATCTATTCCACGTTGAGTAATACAGAGAGTCCTCTTTCTCTTTGATTCTTAATGTCATTCTGTCCATCTCAGCACAGTCTAAGATTTTTTGTGTAATTATTTCCTCGTTAGGTATGTTTTCATTTTTCCACATTTGGGCCCCCGCTATTCTAGCGGCAGTCAAGATATGTAATATAATATATCTATCCTGTATATTAACATTTTCTGGCATAATACCTAGTAGAAATATTTCTGGCTTAACTTCTATATTCAGCTTAGTTATTTCTTTGAGCCATATATGTATTTTAACCCAGTATTTCTTTGCCCTCACACAAGACCACCATGCATGATAATACGTCCCATCATGGTTTTTACATTTCCAACATTTGTTAGACAAGTTTGTAAACATTTTTGCTAATCTAGTTGGTGGTAAGTGCCAACGATAAAACATTTTATATAAATTTTCTTTATAAGATGTCGCCAGAGTTAGTTTGTTATTCAGACTCCATAACTTTTGCCATTTCTCTAGTACAATTGTGTAACCAATATTCTTGGCCCAATGTATCATTGTATCTTTTACTTGCTCGTGTTCCATTTTCAAATCTAGCAGGATGTTATGAAGTTTTTTATTAAGTTATCTTCTGATAGTAGTAATATTTTATCAAATTGAGGGTGTTCTTTGTAAACTCCTTGTAATTTAAGATCTTCTTTATATGCTGATTGAATTTCATAAGTGGCCACCATGGAAGTATCAGTCCTTGATTTTCTAGTTGTTCCTTAGTTTTTAAGTTCCCTTCTGAATCAAAAAGATCATTGTATGTAACAATTTTATCAAAGTTTATTGGGTTTGGAAAGGTGAATGCTTCTAGTGAGGAGACCAATCTCGGAATTTTCATGTAGATTCTGCTTTTAATTTTCTCCCATGTACTAATTAAAGAGTTTCTTATCAGATTACTTTGAAAGTATTTATGTGTTTTGGTTTTTCCATATCACAAAAAGGCGTGCCATCCTAGCTGTAGATCATGTCCTTCCAAGTATAAAAATCTTTTATCTTTCAGCAGTATCCATTCCCTTAGCCATGCTAACACACAAGCTTGATAGTACAGTGTCCAATCTGGTAAGCCAGATCCTTCTCTTTCCTTCTTCTCTTGTAGCAATTTGGTTTTAATCCTTGCCTTTTTCTTTAACCATACGAACTTTAAAATAGTTTTGTTCAGTTCCTCAAAGTATTTTTTTCCTAGTTTGATTGGGATTGTTTGGAAAAGAAAAAGGATTTTAGGCAATATATTCATCTTTATAGTTGCAATCCTTCCCAGGAATGAAAGTTGCCTGTTCTCCCATCTTTCAAGGTCTTGTTTGATTTCTTTCAATCATTTCCCATAATTGTTCATCTATGTTGTTCACCGCCCAGAGTTCCCTATGCAAAAGTTGGGCAGTCATAAATAAATAAATAAATAAATAAATAAATAAATAAATAAATAAATAAATAAATAAATAAATAAAATCTCACACAAACTCCAGTTTTCTTCCCTCTGACAGTGCCCTTCTGTCATCCATTGTTCCCTGCCTGGGCTATCTTTGCTGGTTGTTATTTACACCCTAATTTCCTCTATCAACTGTTAATATTCTCTTTCACTAGACCAATAAGTTACAGGGACTTGGTGCTCAATGAAAACATTTATAACAGAACTTTCTATTGGTTTTATAATTCCTTTAAAATATACTTCCTATACATCAGAATCTGGTTAGTGGCCACCATGAAAAAAATGTTATTATTTTGATTAATGTTTGCTAAGCCAATGGCTTTATTAATTTATTTTTATTTAATGTATTTCTACGCTGCATTTCTGCAAGAAAAGAACGCAATTTGGCTTACAACATGGAAAGGCAACATTGAAAGTTGAAGACAGTGTGTATACAGCAGTTATTTACAACATTAAATACACTATTTAAAGCTAAAATCAATGAGGGTGCAAAGGCATCTTACATCATTAAAAGGCAATATTAAAGCTAAGAAAAATATGTTGCTCTGGATGTAAATTTCTTAAGTTGCAATATAGATGTAGAGCAAGTCACTGGATCTGAAACATCCCGTTAACAGATGACAATGTTTCACATAATACAACCAATCATGCCAATATTCTTTTAATACATATACTTGCAGATTGACAACATCTGGATATAGCCTATAGTTTAAGCCCATTAAATCTATCCCCAATACCTGGATCCGTGGAGAATAAATGTCAGACTTCTTCCAGTGGTGTGGCGGACTCAGGTCTGATTAAAGTTGAAGCCATGGGACTTTGTGATCCGTAGGGACAGTGATGTTGTTTATCCTCCCCTCTCCAGCTTCTTTGTCCCTATTTGGTTGAGCAGCAACATATTATTTTTGAACTACCCCTGTTGTATTACAGATTGCTTAGTCCTGAATGGTTGATTATGAGATCTAGCAGCTCTGCAAAAGACCAGTCAGCTAGTGGAAATAAGAACTCCTAGATCTTGGTGTGTGTGTGTTGCGTCGTTACAGTCGTGACCGACTCTTCGTGACCCCATGTCCATGGAGTTTTCTTGGCAGGAATACTGGAGTGCTTTGCCAGTTCCTACTCCAGGCGCCTACAACACCTGGTACTCCCTGGTGGTCTCCCATCCAAGTACTAACCAGGGCCGACCCTGCTTAGCTTCTGAAATCAGGTGAGATCGGATGTGCTTAGGGCATCTAGGCAGCTCAGATCTTGGTAGTTGATGTAAATCAACACCACTGATTTGTGTTTTGGGCTGTTATTGGGGAAGCCTCTACAGGAATTGAGATAATGAGGGACTGTGCATCAAGAAGAGTACATTTTAGAGATGAGATTTCTTAGGCCATTACCCCATGTCCACTTTGTACCGCAACAAACTAAAATGTGTAATACATCTTGTTGCGGTCACATGGTTTTGTTGCTGTTCCTGCATCCCCAAGGATGCACTTTATTGTTACATAACTTCTGTAACGTGGTCTGAAACAAAGTGCATTTTGTTTTGTTTTCCCGTGGCACTATTTTTTTTTAAAAAAAAATTAAAACCTGATAGGTAGGTATATCAGTATATCGATTTTCATCTGTCATTTGTCGAACTTTGAATACTTCTTCTTCTTCTTCTTCTTCTTCTGGCTTCTGGCTTCTGGCTTCTTTCTGTGCATAGTGGCTTCTCTTACTATGAATTTACTGTTCTGTGGCTGCTCCAAGTAGTGCCACTAGGTGGCCCTATGGTGACGGAACAGTTATGCTGTGGATTCAATGGTACCCCATGGCCGCGTGTACCGGTTTAAAAACTGCAATGGAACAGCGACAAGGATTCCACCACCCTGAGGCCAGGTACAAGGAAGATGCGCTGAGTCACGCTTTGGGGTTTGTGTGATTGCACTTTATTTTGCTTAAAGTATGACAGACAAGGGGTGGGGGAACAATTTTAAGATCCACATCTCAGAGCAATTTCTAGAGCGACAAAGTGGCCCTGGGGTAACAGCCTTACTTTGTTTCCTGTCACTGAAAAAATATTTGTTTCTCATCTGTCCCCAGCTGGCCAGGTAACAAGCCTGTAATTCTCCCAGATCACTTGTCACAGAGGTGTGGTCTTCCAGGAATTTTGCCAGGAAGCAGGTGGCAACTGCCATTAATATGCATGTGTCATGAAAACAATGGGAATTTCAATTAAGGTGGCAGTGGAGGGGCAGGGGGGAAGAGAGACTTTAAGGATTTGGTTCTAAACACACTTGCCTAACTTAACAGGAGCTTACTTCTCAGTAGACATGTACAGGATTGCAGTCTTGATGGATTAGCTGTCAGTTTTGCAATTAATGACTACAGTGACGAAAACAAGAATGGTAAAGGCGTGGCCTTGCACACGTGAGAGAAGAGTACCTGTTGTCATTCGGCACAGACTGGGAAGATGATCTGAGATGATGGGAGTTGTACTGCAACAAGTGTAGGGGTCATTTATAGCTGGGATCAAATGAATGCATTTTTAAAAAACAGCCTTCGAGGATGCTTTTCCTGAAATGAAGGCAACAGCTTCTCTTTGCAATACCAATGTATCACATTTTAAAACTAGGACAACCATCACTCTGTTTGGTGAAAGGAGAGCTATTCATTTTATTACCATCAATCTGTTAAACAGCCCTTAGTGACCCTCTTGTGGTGGTGAATTATTTAGCTACTTATTCCGGAGGCAAGGTACAATGTTCCATCATTCTGCTAGAGTCTGCTAACCAACTGGGGCTCTTCAGATGTGAATAACCAGCTTGTTAACAAGAGCAAGGTCAAGTTATACATTTGGCATGTTCACAAGGCAGAGCCGATAGGAAGCTTTGCAGAACATATTAAGCAAGGTTAATAGTTACATCCTTTAGAAAATGAACAACTCTCTGTGGAGGGTCATGAAGCAGGTTACTAGAGGGGAAAGCATGGCTAATGTCTTCTACTCCTAATTCTGATATACTTATTTGAGCCACATACAAAACATCTGATTTGGGGTTATGTTATCTTGCTCATGTTACATTATGTCTGGCCCATCTTGAGGTGGACCCATTTAAACACCGATGTGAGAAGAAAGAAGGATGAGAACCTTAATGGGAGGAGAGTATTCATGGAGGGTGGCATCCTAGGGTGGGTACTTGTGGAATTTTTCTAGCACCCTCTAGAACAGGGGTGTCCAAACATCAGCCCTCCAGATGTTTTGGACCACAACTCCCAGAATTCCAAGCCTGTATTGCCAATGACACAGGACTGTGGGAGTTGTGGTCCAAAACATCTGGAGGGCCGAAGTGTGGACACCACTGCTCTAGAATATCTTGTTCCAATGCTTCTGAGGAAAGGGGCACGAAGAGTCAGTCACAATTGTAACAACACAACACACACACACACACACACACACACCTTAGAAAATCTTGAAAAGGATCTCAGTTACCACTGTGTATGTAAAAGGGGTTGCATTCCCCCCCCCCACTGTACAGTTTCGCTTTTATAGTCTATCATAAATTGTGGTTATCTTCTTCTTCCTAGCATTTCCCAACAAGTTCAGGATCCGCTTTTCAGATCCTAAATCACCACTTTGCCCGATCGATCACGTGTTCAGGGCACAGGCTGATGATTTGCACGTCCTTATTGACTCAGTATAGATTGTGACAACAAATAAGGAATCACGGTCAGATGGGATAGAAAGCTGGGACAGAAAGTTATATCTTATTATTATATGAACATGTCTATTTCAAGAAAACCTTCTATGATTCATAAGCAACACATGATGAGCAACTAGGGGGCGCTACTTGAAGTAAAACAAGGCAGAATATATCTCTGGAGAATAACTGGAGATATTGATCCAGGAATACATTTTGTCTTCACAACTAAATGCAAATCTAGTCATTAGATTACCTATTTGTTTGGAACATGGAACCACAAACTCAAGTAAGGCTGAACATAATTACTACACTGTCTTCTCAGCTGCATTACAACCAACTTGTTAGGGATGGTGCAAAGTGGGTACAGATTCCTGTTAAAGATGGAGAAGGTTTTCTTTCAACCTGTTTTGGTAGGAACTTTCCAGACTTCACAAAGTTTTTCGGGTTTAGAGTAGAAAGAATTTGAGCTTTGCCAGGAGGGTTGCTGTGCAACCCTGTTAAAAAAAATCCAAAAGTAAAATTGGCAAATATTTCCAGGCTTACTGGCAGACTTTGGATGAAATCCATTGTTAACACTTGGAGAGTAAAAAGGCCCACCAGCATGTTTATGTGGGATTATGGTCAACTAACAGAAAGGAAGTTGGGAAGTAACCATCCTCATGGCAGCACAGCAGGCAATTGTAAATATTCAGCTTGGAAGCTTTTGATTCCTCCTCATAGAATCATAGAGTTGGAAGAGACTGCAAGGGCCATCTAGTCCAACCCCCTGCAATGCAGGAACCCCATCACAATATTTCTGACAGATGGCCATCCAGCCTCTGCTTAAAAACCTCCAAAGAAGGAGACTCCACCACTCTCCATGGTAGCATATTCCGCTGCCAAACAGCTCTAACTGTCATGAAGCTCTTCCTAATGTTCAAATGGAATCTCTTTTCCTGTAGTTTGACACCATTGCCCCGAGTCCTAGTCTCTGAAGCCATAGAAAACAAACCTGTTTCCTCTTCAATATGACATCCTTTCAAATATTTAAACATAGCTCTCATAACCCTCCTCAACCTTCTTTTTGAAAGGCTAAACATTCTCATTCTAGATCAACAGCTCTCTCTGCCTTTAAGGAAACAACTCAAACTAAGGGTGTTTATACACGACCCCTAAACTCCGGGGCAAATGGCTCCCAGCTCCGGAGCTTAAAAATGTTTCCCCACCAGCTCCGGAGTTTAGAGGAAATTAAGTGTGACCCCGCCCACCTAAGCGCGACCCAGCACACTTTTCTTATACCTGCTCTTCCGGGGTGAAAATTGCTTGATGCGGTGTAAGGATAGTGAGTGCGGGGCTCTCCTCGCTTCTCTTTGTTGTTGTTTTGGCTCCCGCCCCTTTAAGAGCTACTTTACAGAGACAGGAATGTTGCGATGGCGGCAAGAGCGGAGTCAGAACGGAGGTGAGCCACGATCTTTCTTCCTTTTTTTTCTCCCTCCCCTCACGCAGCCAGCAGCCAGGGTGGGGACACAGGAAGAGCGACAAGCCCCTAAGATCTCTGGTCCGAATTTAAGTGGCCAGTGGATCTTAGGGGTCGTGTAAAAGCGCCCTAAGATGCTTATTTGGATATAGCAGTGCTGTAACTCAGATGGAACAAGTGCAGATTTACCCCAGGGTACTAACATTTGGAGATTACTGGGTTGAATGTATTGGTGTTAGGAATAAAGATGGGATTTGGGATTTTCCAGAGTACACAGAGTATAATTCTCAATTCTGGGAGTTCTATCACTCTCACAGATGCCTACAAACACCTGAATGTGACACACTCATAAGAAAGGCCTAGATCAGTGTTGGCGAACCTATGGCATGGGTGCTAAAGGTGGCACTCGGAGCCCTTTCTGTGAGCACCCAAGATCACCCTTTCACAGCCACCTGTATTCAGGTTAAATTGCTATATTGGCACTTTGTGAAAAATTAATGCTTTGAATCGCAGTTTGGGCACTTGGTCTCCAAAAGGTTCGCCATCACTGTCCTAGATCTAAAAGCCTTGAGGCTTAGTTAGGCCAAGCTCACCCCAAACTTCCTGCCTAGAATAAATGCTCTCAACTAGCACTGGAGCAGTAACAGGAAGCATGGCCTAGCGAAGGTTCAAAGCTTTCCAGTTGAGGCTTTTCTCCCAGATATATCAAATGTGGGTGTTTGCAAGGTCCTAGAATGAGAATGATCGTATTTGTAGTCCAGAAAAATCAATAATCTCATCCTTAGTTAGGAAAATAAATACCAGTTTCTCTTGGCCCTGTTCACTTTTTAAAAAGCAGACATTTTCTCCCTCTTTCTGGACTCTGTGCAGTTCCTCCATTTTCTTAGTTGTGGCCCATGCAAAAAAGAAAAAAGAAAGAAAGAAAGAAAAAAGAAAATTTATTTATTTATTTATTTATTTATTGTTGAATTTATACCCCGCCCATCTTCCCTAAGGAACTCTGGGCAGCTTACAGAACAAATCAAATCAACAAATATACATAGCACTAATACAAAACAACAATAAGTTAAAACAATATGTTAAAACAATACACCCTGATCAAGCTGGTATAGTTTAGTAAAATCAAACAGGTAGGGCTAACCAAAAAGCAGATCCAAAAAGCAGATGGCGGCGGGAAAAAGAAGGGGAAAGAAAAAAAAAAGAAAGAAAGAATTTTTTTTAATTAAATCAAACTTGGTCTCCAAAGGCCTCGCGAAAGAGAAAGGTTTTCAAGGCTCTGCGAAAGGCCAGCAGGGACTCTGCAGAGTGCACTTCGCTGGGGAGGCTGTTCCACATTGAGGGGGCAGCCACCGAGAAGGCCCGGTTGCAGGTTGAAGTTCTACGGACCTCCCGAGGGGTGGCAACCCGAAGCGAGTGCGCTCGCGACTGCCGAACTGGTCGGGCCGAAGTTGATCTCTGGGCGATCCGCTCTGACAGGTAGTCCAGTCCCAAGCCATGGAGGGCTTTATAAACTAAAACCAAGACTTTGAATCTGATCCGGGACGCAACGGGCAACCAATGCAGGCGAGCCAAGACTGGGGTGATGTGATCATAACGATGAGCACCCACCACCAGCCTGGCCGCCGCATTTTGTACCCGCTGCAGACGCCGGAGGAGAGTCAAGGGCAACCCCATGTAGAGGGTGTTACAGTAGTCCAACCTCGAGATCACGAGTGCTTGCACCACTGTTCTCAGAAAGAAAGATGATGCCATTTGCTGTTGATGCCCAAAGATCTAGTTTAGTGCATCGGCCCTTTATGCTGTCCAAATGAATAGAGGGAACCACTCATTCAGCAGGGTACGTGGTGCTTTATTACGCAGACTAAAAGATAAATGCCATTACTGGTGCCATCTTTGGACCCAGACTTCTGTGCTTCAATTGGTTTGTGACTATTTAAGTCTCCCCCCCCCAACAAAAAAGGCCTTTTGGGAATGGGTTCCTTCAAAATATGTATACATACTCATCAGCTAGAAGACTTAGTGGGAGATTTTACACAGGAGGAACTCATTACAAAAGCAGAACAGAAGACGAGAAGCAAATTGCAGTCGCTTTACCTGCTGATGTCAGTATATGAAGAAAGGTTAATGAACAGGCTAGGCCAATTTTTCTAGTCAGTTTGGAGCTTGGCATAAGGATGACAGAAATATTCTTCCTTCAACTTAAACAAATCAATCACAAGCGCAAAGGAAACGTCAATATCTTACCTTTCCCAACCCCCATCTCTCTCTCCCAGTCATGGAAAATCATTACATATGGTTTGGGTGAATTTCTAGCCTGGTGACCTAGTAGCTATGGCAACTACAGTGCTTTGATGATAACTTATCCTAATGCTTTCTCCAGGCCGCAACAGGACACTGTTAATTTATACCATTCCATTGTGCCTCTATCTGCAATGAGGCAGAATCCGAGATCAATGCTATCCAGCGCCCCTTCTCACTTCAAAACACCGAACAACAGTGAACATGGAGGACTTCTTTGGTGACAGACATTGCTGCCATGAACAAATGGATCTTTCTCAAACAGAAGCTACTTATATAATCGGATAGAGGACTGTTTTAAAGGAAATTTGCTGCGTGCATGTATGTATTATTTTCATTTATAAGCCTTCTAAGGATTTTTTTTTAGAAAAATGCAAATACATGAAGCCAGTAGAACAATTAAATAAATGAGTTGGATAAAATAGTGAAGGGAAACCTTTGGGGGCCAAGACTCCCATCAAAACCTTCTGCTGGGCATGACAGTAGTCTGGGTACAGTTTGCGGGGGTTAGGGACTGACCAAACCCGCGACAATTGAAAATCCATGATATGCAAATACAGTTAGGGTTGGGCCTGGGGGGGGGGCTAACTGCAGGCTCGGAGGCCTCAGAAATGATTTTCAGCGACCCAGAAGTGACTTCTGGTTTGGAGGTAGGCCCTTTGGGGGCCTCCAGAAGGCCTGGGAAGGCCCTCGTAGGCCCGTTTGGGGCAGCCCCAGTCCTGGGGAAAGTATGGGAGGCTTGAAATAGGCCTTTGCCCCTTACGCCGGGGGGCCTTCTTTCATATACTGCAGTCCCACGATATAGTGGGACCGCAGTATATGCACCGCGAAAGGGCGAGGGACCACTGTATCACCAGGTCCACAGATAAACTGCTGGATGGATCCAGCCAACACTTTGGCCTCAGACCCAGCTTTTTTGCTCCTTCCCCTTCTCCATACACGGAGGAGCAAAGCGCACTCAGCACTTTTCCAGGAGCCATCAGAGTTGCAGCTTTAGGGATCAATCTTTCCCTGGAAATATTACCTGAGTGGGAAGCCTGATTCCTGTCCCCTTAGAGTCTGGATTAGAGATGGGCACGAATTAAAAAAAATGGTGTTTCATTTGTCGTTTGTCATTTAGGGGGTCCGTTTCGGTTTGTTTCCGTTTTTTGTGAATTTTTGCAAAAAAATTGTTTTTGTTTTCATCCGTTTCATTACGGTTTTGTTACCATTTATTTCATTTTTTGTGATTTTTTTAGCTTTTAAAGCAGTTCAATGTATTGCCGTATAAAAAACGAAACGGACGACAAAATTTCTGGTGTTTCTGTTCGTTTCGTTTCATTTTAGAGATAAAATTTGTTTGTCGTTTCGTTGCGTAACGAAATGAAAAAACGAAAATGGAAACAAAAAATTGTTCATTTTGTGCCCATCTCTAGTCTGGATAACTGATTTTATCTCTTACTCACATACAGCCATTCCTCCCATACCTGCCACAGTGAGATAACTGGAGCTAACATAAAGAAAACCTCAGTCAGCCAATCTCTTTATGAACCATTCTGACTCTAGTTTGACCTGAGCATAGAAATGTTCTGTGATTTTTAACACCAAATATGCCCATTCAAACACATGACATATGTTTTCACATTAAAACTCTCCAACAGAATTTGTAGAAGTACAAAAGCCATAGGGCATCCCACTTCAATCCATATATTGTTCAGAGGTGAGAAATGCTGCTTTTTGGGTGACAAATTCCAGATTTTCACAACCAGCATCATCATTGGCCATTTTTATTTGAAAATGCTGGGGTGTGTAGCCTAAATAAGGCAACTTTCAACTTCACTCTTTCTTGTCGGTACTACTGAAAAAGAGGTTTCACCATTCTGAACAGTTATGGCCTTAATCCTCACCACTATGTTGTATTTCTTTATTTGTTTAAGATATTTTAAATCCTGCCTTTCCACTAAGATATTGGAAGATGCTTAAAGTACCAACACAAAGACATTGGTTAGAGGGTAGTTCATAATAAATTGAACATTCTTCTTTCCAATAATCAGATTCCTTTTGTTTAAAACACTAGGAGTAATATCAGATAGAAAATGGCATATCATTTCATCACATTTAAATCTCACTGGAAAACAATATAGGCAATCTTTATTTTATCCAGGTCCTTTTCTGAATATTTAATAGATGTTGTGTTGTGAAAAACTCTTATTATGGGTGTTTATTTTTCCTTATCATCAACACAGAGATATTAAATAATGGTTTTTATTGAACCATTCTTTCATTTAACACAATCACTTTCCGCTTTCATTAAAAATGTAAAACTAAATCCAGTGGCCAGTCCCAACCATACTAGAACAATTGAATCAGTTGAGCATAAGTTTGTATTATATAATGCACAAATTTGATGAACATCTAACTGAGATGAACAGTTGGCTTAATCACATAGATTCCATTTGTATAGAATACTCTTTGTAAGGCTGTAGCTCATATTCAGACACATTTTGGCTTCTGAAACCAGTTTGATTTGATTTGGGATTGTGACAGATTTGAAGAAATTAAAAGCAGCATGAGTCTGTTCTGAAGCAGATTGAATAGGAACATTTGTCTTCTGAAGATCACTTATGCTCTGTTATTAGTGGCCCATAGTAATAATAATGACTATGCTTAGCATACTAAATTACATTAGAGTAGGCCTGTTGAATCAATAGATAGTTACTTCTCCATAAGTTCAGTTGATTCAAATGGACCTATTCTAACTATGAATTATTACACTGAAGTAGTAAAGAAAGTTACAGTTAGCATAGGTCCACTTGAATTAATGCAACATATGGAGCGTGTGGTGGCTCAGTGGGCTAGAGCACTGAAAACTGTCAGCGACAAAGTTGGCAGCTCAGTGGTTCGAATCCCAGGTGTCACGCATCGGAGTGAGCTCCCACTGTTAACCCCAGCTCCTGCCAACCTAGCAGTTCGAAAGCATGTAAATGCAAGTAGGTAAATAGGTACCGCTATAAAAAGGGGGCAGGTAAAACAGTGTTTCCTAGCAGCCATACCAGCCACATGGCCACGGACTTGCACAACACTGGCTTTTCAGCTTGAATATGGAATGAGCACCGCCCCTAGAATCAGACACGACTAGCATGCATGCACAGGGGGAACCTTTACCTTATGGAGGAGTTAACTTGCTAAATCCCCATCATTTATTTGCAACACTGAGCAAGAAGATTTTGGCCAATATCTGTTTGCAATGACATAGAGACCTAGATCATGTGGTCAGAAACAGGCATTAGAGGTAGCCCTTAATTAGAATGAAAAACATGTTGTCGATGGTAAACCACTTCTGTGTATTCCCTGCCTAGAAAACCCTGCAAAGAATTGCCATCCATCAGAATTCACTTGACGGCATGCAATTATGACCTGACTGGAGCAAGAGTTTAATTCCCCACTGTGCCTCTTGGGAGAAGGGTCGGCCTGTGTAGTCATGAGCAATCTGCATCGTCCCAGGGCACCCACAGAAGAAGGGAACAGCAAACCACATATATGTATTCTCTACCTAGAAATATCTGAAAATAGGTTGGCAGAGGTCAGAACTGATTTAACAGCATGCATT
>JAHTLZ010000240.1:6141522-6169384 GCA_023846285.1 Phrynocephalus versicolor
GAAAAACTTCCAGAACACAGCCAAACAGCCCAAAAAACTCAAAACAACAATAATGCATAATTTTGATTGAAGTCAGTGGGGCTTAAGTACAGCCTATTTTGATCTATCTTATTTGGAATCTAATTTTTTAAAAAATCCTGAATCCACTGACCTTAGAGTAAGTCCCACTGAATGAAATAGGAATTATTTCCAAGTTGACATGCATACATGTTCTATATCAGTCTAGATCCAGCACAATGCTTTTCATCAACTCTGCTATTGTGATGCACTGGGACAAGCAAAGGAACTTGTTAGCACAGCATATTTCTGTCTTTCATTATAGCTAGTTTCTTCCAGTTTTGTTAACACAAAGGAATACAGTACTGTGACTTAAGACTATGAGAGTTAATGACAGATGGTCTTGGTCAGCATTTGTATTTGCTGAACATCTATGAACAAGCCTTCCAAATGACAGGCAAATTCAGGAGACGAGAAAGACAGAGAGATGCAGACAAAACCTTCAGGATAAATCCAGATGTTAGTCACAACTCAAGCAGACCTGCTGAATGAATGAGACTTAGTAATTTGCCACCTATGTAAGTTCCATAGATTCAAAATATCTGTTTAGTGGGAATCACACAACTGGATTTCATCCATGGTCTTGGTCGATTCTGTCTTCGTTTGGTGTGTGTCCTGAGTGACAGAGGTAACACGTAGCATGTGGGCTACAGGCACCCCTCCCAGGAGTCCACATGCAGCAACCTCAGCTCTCCTGCCCCTCCCCCCTTGCACTCCCAAACCATCAACATTTTTAATTGGAGGGGTTGCTAAGTAAAGTCTCCCTTGGGCCTTCTATGGTTATAGGGACTTGAGAGGTCCCCCAGCATTCTTGCCCTTTCCCAATTCCCCACTGTCAAAAAGTTATTTACTAACAAAAATAGGCCACTAGAGTAGGCTTCACACAGAAAGGGTTCCAACTCCCCCTCCCCCCAAGTTCTTTGAATGCAACTTTTGGGGGAAACAGATATAAGGGGGTGCGGGCCCCTCAAAGAGTCAGGAATAAGGATTTGCAGCTGTTGGATCTCTGGAGATTATCCAGCAGAGGTCTTGGGGTTGGGGCAAGATGGCCACCCCAAATGAAAGATCTGAGATGTCACCAAAGGGCAAGAAATGCCTAGTTAGTAGATAACTGTTGTTTTCTTGCCAGGGAGGTAGAAAAACACGTCGGGATTTGGTGTTTACTTCCCCAAGTGATATGGTGGGTTTCGGATACTAAACAGACATGACTTCAGTGGCTAAGACATCATTGGCGGTTCCATCCGAGGCAGGCAACTGACTCCGATGGAACTCCGATGAACTGACTCTATTCATACAGAGCAAATGTGCAAGGCTGAGATATTCTCTCTTTTGTTTCACTACAGATCCCAGAATCCCTCAGCCAGCATGCTCACCGACCATGTTGTCAGAGGTGTTCAAATTGCTATAACCCCCCCCCCCAAAAAAGTAACCTTACCCAATTTTCAGATCTCTCTCCTTACAAAGGGATCAGCTAACCCTGGGTGGGTGGGACAGCGCTCTGTCCAAGCTGATCCTTTCTGCCAGCGTTATATAATTTCCCCCCTTCTCTCTCTCTCTCTCTTTCCCCTCCTCCCCGCCCCACTTTTTAGTCTACCTGCTGGTCCGGCGTTAATTAACGCCCAAAGGGAGGTTCAGGCGGGTTGCGCTCATGCTATTAACTTCTCTCCGAGGCTGGGATTGCTCGCTTCGACTCCGGAGCGCTACTTGGTTGCAGCTTAAAGGAAGCCCGGAGCCAACCCTCCTCCCTCCGCCCGCCGCCTGCCTCGCTCTCCGCCCGCGGGACGCAGGTTGCCTGTCCCCATCCAAAAGAAGAGGGGGTATCTCGGTCCAGACAGGAGGACGTTGGTGCTTCTCTCTCTCCGCCTGGAATCCGGAGCTCGCCCCCTTCCTCCCCATGGAGTTGTACGGTAAGGTAAGCCCCCTTTTGATCCCTTCCTAATTTCAGGTCACAGGGGCTGGCTCCGGTGCAGGAGAGCTTGACCCCTGATTTAAGACGGAGCAGGGGCGGACTGCGAGGGTCCAGCTATTCCCGAGCCGCAGCCATCATCCGCCTTCACCACTGGCCATGATGCTTAGGGCTGATGGGCGTTGTAGTCCAACCGTAGCTTGGGGTGGAAAGCAGCACCTGACTTTCTTTCTCCCCTTCCGTATCAGCCCAGGCTAAACATAATAAAGCATCCAAAGAGCCTGATTTCATCCTGAGGGTCCAGGGCAGCCGTGCTGTCCAGTGATCCGAATTGCGTCGGAACCACCAGAAACTCCGAATCCGGGAGAGAACTGGGGCGCAGATGGCCTTGCAGGGAGCAGGAACGAGACGGCGGTGCAATCCGACCACAGAATGATCGTGCGGACGGCGTGCCGAAGGCGAGGGGTTCTGGAAGGGCCCCTCTAAAAGGGCGCTGCCTTATTGGACGGGGCTCGCCCGTGAGGAAAGCTTGGAAACTTTCCTCCGGAACGGAGTCGCCCTCCCGCTGGGACAGCCGCGGGCAAGGAGACCCGAGCGGGCAATCGCTCCTGTCTCGGTTTCCATGGAGCAATCGCCGGAGAACGGGAGCTCTGGGGTTTGAGGGGTGGGGTGGGGTGGGGCGCCAGGCGGTGCGAGCGAGAGAGCGAGCGAGCGTCCCTGGGACTTGTAGTCGTGGCCGAGGCCGCTTTCCCTTTGATCTGGGCCGGAGACCCCCAGGCCACTCGCACTACAACTCCCACAAGGCGCCGCGAGGGGCGCCCAGCCCAAGCGAGCCAAGGCGGGGCCGGCAGTGGACAGCTCCCGGTGCTGATTCGCGCGTGCCTGTCCGTCGAGCCGAGCAGCGAGCGGGTGGGTGCTGCTGCTGGCGCTGCTGCTGCTGCTTCTCGTGCTGCTGCCGCTCCTCCTGCCTTCTGGGGAGCGCGGTGGGGGAAGCCGCTCGGCGGTTGCTCCGGGGGCCGAGCGGGTCCGGAGAGGCGGCGGCGGCGGCGGCGGCCAAGAGGTGGTGGTGGGAGTCGCAGTCCAAGCCAGCCGCCGTGCGGGGAGGACGGACGGACGCGTGGCGCGCCGCTGACAATGAGGCACGAAGCTCCGGTGCAGGTTCGTAACCACCAAGGGCGGGGACCGAACCCGGGGCGATCTTCAGAGAACTCGAGGCGCGCAGATCCACACGTCCGGGGGAAGGGGAGAGCGAGCGAGAGCGGGCAATGGCGTTTTTTTTGGGGGGGGGGGAGGCGCGCTCTGGAGAGAAAAAGAGCGCGCGGGCATGTATTGGATCTCATCGGAAACTCACTCAGCTGTGGGATTGCAGCTCATGATTTATTTGCGGGTGTGTGTGTGTGTGTGGGGGGGAAGGACATTGCTACAGGAAAATATCCCTTGTCTCTCCCTTCTGATCGCCTTCCCTGGTCACACCTGGTCTGAGCTGACCTTCCCTGGTCAGGGAGGTAAACGAGGTGTTCCTCAGTGCTCCGAATTCCTGATGAATTTATGTGGGAATCCGACCTCGCAAGCGCCTTGCCCCTGAACACCCCGTTGCCTCCTTACACCAACTGCCCCCCCCAAAATATATTTTCAGGGAGCGTTAGGACACCTGGGTAGGGTGCAGAATGGACTTCTACCCTCGACAGTTTTATACCATATGTTGATTTTTTTATTTTGTTATATTTGTGTACCTTGCTTAATTTTTATGAGCACTTGTGAAGCTCCTACCATTAGAGCCACCATCCTAAGCTGGGGAGTAATCTTCCCCTGAAATCAGGAAGATTTCTGAGAGTAATGCTGCGCCAGCCATATCAATGTACAGTATGTTCATCAGAAGTAAAT
Organism: Phrynocephalus versicolor; assembly: GCA_023846285.1. NCBI lineage: Eukaryota > Metazoa > Chordata > Lepidosauria > Squamata > Agamidae > Phrynocephalus > Phrynocephalus versicolor. The sequence goes on from JAHTLZ010000240.1 coordinate 6,145,370, forward strand.
GCCACTGGGTTAAATGGGTCCCATTCACAGATAAATGTTGAATCGGAGCCATAATGTCAGACCTTCAGTTTAGTCTCTTTTCCTGGGGTGGCATATTTCTGCCTGAAGAGATGATGGCAACCTAAGACCGCTCAGTGCTATTGTATGAGCATTGCATTACATTAGGAGTGGCACCAGCAAGGCATCAGGAGTTTTGTGCCACAGGTAAATCAAGGATTAAGAGTAAGGAGCAGTATTAATATACAGTATATCTAAAGAGGATGACAGTAACTTACTTATTAAGCACAATATGTGATTCATGAAAACTGAAAAGAAGTAGTCCAAACATGTATGTGAAAACTCTGGGCATTTGTTTCAGAGAAACAAAATACAGCTCAAGTGCCTGAGATATAAATAATATGCATTTTTGCATTTTAAGGTAAACATTATTGTTGATTTGTCATAATAATGTATGTGGTCTTGAAACCAGTATTCTGTTTTCAGCAAGTAAAAGCAACTGAACATAACAGGACCTACTTCTCAATGAATAATTATATGTTTGTACAATTAATTTCCTTATTTCTTCCCTGTGTGGCCACACTCATAACTTGTCACTAAAGTGGTATTTCTGTCATGCATCTATTGAGAAAACATCCATCACCCCATTATTAGATCTTAGTAGATCTTTACAGACGTGTTGTGAGCTACTGAATCCTTGGCTATATATTAATTTGACAATAATGTTTTCCCTCTTATGATTATTTTATCGCATTATTCCTGTCAATTTCAAAAATGAAAAGAAAATTAAATCCTTTGGCATTTTTATTCATTGTGACCCTGCATTGTATGTTCTATAGGAGGTACTGGGTGTGTTTGACTTTGAAAAGTGTAATAATCTCATTCAAATCAGTTTTATGTGAGACTTTATGCTACAAGCCAGATTCTTTTTTAGCCCAGAGGAACATGCAAGTAGAGAAGAAGAAGAATTGAAGAACTTATTGCATAAAAAATGAATTCTGTATTCACATTGCATTTTTAGGTGCGTATAAGTATGACATAAGGCAGAAGAGACAAAGTACAAAGGTTCAAATAAAATCCCCTTTATCTCAATTAAATTCCTCAATTTAAAGAATTTAACATTTTAAGAATTTTCTTAATTATAACTAAATGTGTGAGATAGCATTGCTGGTGGATTAGGTACAGGTGTTGCAGAGTTTAAGACAATATGAATCCCATTCTGTGTACACTTCATTGGGAATAAATCTGTAAAGGCAAGTGGAGTTCTTTCTGAATAATCAATCATAGAATGGGGAACTACATGGTTGGCACTATAGCTGTGCAAGCTGTGTACAGTTGTCTGGTGCTAAGTCCCATTGTACGGAGTTGCTCTTGATCAAACATTTGCAGAGTTGGGTTGCATAGAGAAAATAGTGGAGCTAAGGTAAAAGGAAAAAAATGATCTTACATTGCCTTGGTGCACCTTCTATTGGGAATGTTCCCAGAGGAATAACCATGTTCATCCCTTGCAGCGAAAATAGCCTAGAGCACTGATGGTGAACCTTCAGCACTCCAGATGTTTTGGACCACAGTTCCCAGAATTCTAAGCCTAGATTGCCAATGACAAAGGACTATTGGAATTGTGGTCCAAAACATCTGGAGTGCCAAAGGTTCGCATCACCACCACTGGCCTAGAGGCCTGTGGCAACTTACAGACAACCAAGGATTGATTGATTGATTGATTGATTTAGTGCAGATTTTCATGCGTGGAAATCTACTCCTTCAGATTATCTGAAGATATCAACTGCATTCCAGAAAGCCTCATGCCCAATAAAATGTGCTAGTCTTTAAGGTTCCACAAAATTCTTTATTTTTATTTGGAAAAGATCAGCGTCATCATAACTCATGGGCATGATGAAGAGACATTGAGAGATCTGCATCTCAATTGATTTAGTATGTTCAACAGGGAATCAACAATGGAAGGAATGAAGACATGTATAGGTAGGAGACAGAGATATGGTTGGTCCAATAGCATGTACTTTGGTGTTGTTACAGCAAGCTTAAGGGAGTAGATGAGGGATGCAAAAGAAAAAAAAAAGCTTTGTGGGAAAGGCGAAATTTGAGAAGGGGTTTAAAGGAAGGAAGGAAGGAAGGTGATCACATGAGAACATTCTGGAAGGGAGTTCCACAGAAGGAGCAGTGGGTTTTGTTTTTTTTTTTTGAGAGAGAGCAGGAGATCTTTGTGCAGGTGAAGGTGCTTGAGATGAATAAGCAAAGGTCACAGAGACACATATCAGGATAGAAGCACTAAGTTGGAGGTTCAGGCCAGCTCATGGAAGACTTTGAATGTACCAGCAAGAGCCTTGCTCTCATTCCTGGAGTAAAGGGAGAGCCAGGGAGGAATTTTAAGGAATCAAGTCACCCTTAAGGGTGGGAGCCATGACTACAAAAAAAGCAAAGTGTGTGGCTTATATATCACCCCATAGCACCTAAAGCACCTCGTGATGATTTACAATTTAATTATGAAGGCTACACATTGCCTTCCCCCTAAAAGTGAGCCTGGCACTCAGTTTATTGATCTCAGAAGGATGGAAGACTGAGTCAAACTTGAGCCAGCTACTAGAGCCCATTGGGATGAGTCCTGACTGCAGTATTGCAGTTTATTCACTTCACCATGAGGCTTCTTAGAAAGTGAATAATTTTGGGTGAATTTTATATCTAGAACATACATTTTTCATTCAGTCTCAGGTTTCCATTGCAAGTTAACGATACCAGCTTTACCTCTTTCCTTAGACAGCAAAAGTGCTCATGTTTACATAAACCAGTAGCAGCACAGCTGGAAAAAAACCCTCCAGGCTATGGGGGAAGGGGGCACTGAGGTGAACTAGGTGGGCTAGAGCACTGAAACTGTTGGCTGCAAAGTTGGCAGCTCAGCAGTTCGAATCCCGGGTGCCACGCAATGGAGCGAGATCCTGTAGTTAACCTCTGCTCCCGGCAACCTAGCACTTCAAAAGCATAAATAGGTACCACCATTAAAAGCGGTAAGATAAACAGTGTTCCGTGTGCAGAAATGCATTCAGACATGCCGGCCACATGGCCACGGACTTGCACAACACTGGTTTGTTGTTGTGTTTTGCTTGGAAACAGAAATGAGTGCTGCCCCTATCATTGGACACGACTAGCACACATGTGTGGGGGAACCTTTACCTTTACCTTTACCTCAGGTTCCCATTACAAGTTAAAGATAGCAGCTTTAAAATTCTCCTTTTTACATAAACAAGTAGCAGCAAAGCTGTCAAAAAAAAAAAACCCTCATGCTATGGGGGAAGGGGGCACTGAGGTAGACTAATAATGCATTTTAAAGCCTCCTGCATAATTACAATTATAGAGCATCCAGGATTCTCTGAGATATGAAAATGCAATCAGGCAGAGTACTTCAGATTAGCATTTGAAGATCGCAAATATAAATGCCTCATCTCCTCTTCCACTGCTACCTCTCTTTCTGAATGTATCTAGACTGATTCTATTTAAACCTGCATGCAATTTCAGATTTCATTGTGAGTTGGGGTTTTATTTTTCTGTATGGGGTTTTGCAATCTTTGCAACAGACTTGGGGCTTGGTTTAATGAGTTGCTTGCTTGGGTTCATTTATTTTAAGTAAAAGGAAACTCAGAGGTTTGGAATTCCATTCCCCATGGTGCTTCTTATAAAAGCCAGCCTATGCGACCTTTGGGCAAGCAGTACAATCCTGGGGTACTCCCAGAAAAAGGAATGGTAAACTACTTCTGAGTACCGTCTACCTAGAAAATCCTGAAAGTGGTTGCCATAAATCAGAATTGACTGGGTGAAACACAATTATTATTAATTAGAAGTTAATAGGCAACTAACTAGAGCTGTATTCACACAGCAGACATTGTGTACAGTGACCACACAAGAAGTGAAAAACACTTTCTCCTTTGTCACCACTTCCATTGTCCTGTATGTATGGAGGGTGAAGGGAGTTGTCCAACATAATTAGACATCTAGAAAAGCAGAGTGGTAAAAACAGGGGAAAATGGAATACACCAGCCATGATCTCTTAACATTTGAAAAGAGCTTCAGTCATTCCAGAGAACCCCATAGCTCTGTTTAGACATAGCTCCCTGGAGGAGCTCTCTAAACATGTTAAATAGAAATCATTTACTGTCTCTGTTTTTAGAGCTTTGCAGTCAATGCATGAAGGTCTAACTCAATGGTTCTCAACCTGTGGGTTCCCAGATGTTCCTGGACTGCAAATCCCAAAAATCCTGGCCAGCTCAGCTAGTGATGAAGACTTCTGGGAGTTGCAGTCCAGGAACTTCTGGGGACCCACAGGTTGAGAACCACTGGTCTAACTGATCTACCGATAGGGATTACATTTATACATGTGACCTCATCAAGTGGACGTTCATATCTTCATCACAACTGTTGTCCTATTCATATGTTTTGATGAACATCTGAATACATCTTTTGATATACTCTGTTCTTTAGCTCTACATGGATTGTAGAATTAGATAAAAATAGCCTGTTTATTTCCTGGGTTGTCTGAGGAGCTCAAGGTAGGGTATGTGGTTCTTTTTCCCAAATGACACCCCTCTGAGGTAGATCAGAATGGGCTCCGTGAGTTTGGCTGGCCCAACATCACATCCCCGAGGCCAGTGGTGGTGAGCCTTTGGCCCTCCAGATGTTTTGGACCACAACTCCCAGAATTCCAAGCTTGTATTGGCAAGGACAAAAGAATGTGGGAGTTGTGGTCCAAAACATCTGTGGTGCCAAAGGTTCACCACCACTGCCCTAGGCTTTCTGGATGAAACTAGCGGTTTTCACCCACCTCACCCCAGTTCCTTGTCTGATACTTTCACCCAGGAGTGGAAGACATATGCTTCCAATTGTGCTCATCCAGACTGTATCCATGGGGTGCTTCTGAATATGCCCCCTTGAGTGCTGCTGCACTGCAACTCTCAAAAGCATTACCCAGCATAACCAGTGGGTGCAGGTGATGAGAACTGTATCCAAAAAGGTTTGGAAGGTCATATATGTGCTATCCTGCTTTGCCAGTTGGCAGGCATCCTGAGGAGTTAATGGTGGGTTCCAGTACTCAGCTTCTTCTGTGATAGTAACTGATTTTAATAATTATGCCAGCTAATGGTGGGCCTTGTCTAGGTTGCCAAGCCGATAAGTATACAGTGGTCCCCTGCCCTTTCGTGGTTCATATACTGCGGTCCCGCTATACCGCGGGGCCATAGTATAAGAAAAAAGGCCCCCTGGGGTAAGGGGCAAAGGTCTGTTTCAGGCCTCCTATACTTACCCCAGGATTGGGGCTGCCCCAAACGGGCCTGCAAGGGCCATCCCAGGCCTTCTGGAGGCCCCAAAAGGGCCTCCCCGCAAACCGGAAGTGACTTCCGAGTCACCAAAAATCATTTCTGAGGCTTCCAAAGGCCTTTCTAGGCCTGTCGGAGGCCTCAGAAATGATTTTTGACAACACAGAAGTCACTTCAGGTTCACAGGGGGCCCCTTTGGGGGCCTCCAGAAGGCATGGGAAGGCCCTTGCAGGCCTGTTCGGGGCAGTGCCAGGCTGGAGGTAAGTACAAGAGCCCCCAGTTTGGCCCCCCAGGCCCAACCGAACCTACATTTGCATATTGCGGGCGGGGGGAGGTCACTGTACAAGTAGCTTGCCAGTCCCTAGTTCTACCACAGTTCAAATCAGATAATTACTGAAGAAGCCAACATTTGGAAATACAGTATCTTAATATCAACACTTGGGTGGGTTCAAGATTTCCTTTAGCTCAGTCTTAATTAATTGTGCCAGCTTTCATTTCCTTATCTGTCCATATTTATCAGGGTTTACTATGATCTGCTCAAATGTCCCAGGAACCTCAGGGGCAAAATATGAGCTACATTCTGAACCATTTCTCTTCTGAGTATTGTTAGCTCCATTTTAGATATACACATTTACCAAATTGCCATTTTAAGACTTGCCATGTTTCTGTTGAACACATGACTTGAAGCCTTTGTGACTGGGGTGATGCTGGGAATTCAGAAAGCCTCATATATCACGAATGAACGGTGAGGGTCCATCTACGTAACATACAAGTCATCTTCAATTGGGTAATAATAGTCCAATTCATCTGAGATACCCATTACCATCTGATATATGGAGAAAAAATGGATAGATGAGTCATGATTCCCAAACCGATCTTGGATTTGCTGGTAGTTGAAGCGGAATGGCTACAATCCAAACAGTTTGTGTCTGAATATATTTCTGACATCTGTGAGGCTGGAGAAAGAAATGACTAAGGGACAAATCAGACTATGAAGTCACAAAAGTCCCCATGGCATCGGAATCCAGCTACCTCAATCCCCAGTTGTTTCTGCATAATGAACTTTATATACAGAAAAAAATTTAGGACATTTATTTCTAAGTCGAAGATCAGAGATGAATCCAATCTACATTAAGATTCAGATGAGAGAAAATGTAATCAAGATGAGACATCGTTAATGCAGTAAGAGAAATAACATACTCTTCTACGTGCTGTCCTAAATGCATATTGGCCACCAGCCATGAAAACCGGAAATATTGGTACAAGCCAAAATGCCTTAAATTTGCTAGTGTTGTCCTCTCAGTGTGTGATTGTAGCTGGTTGGCAGACTGCAAAACAGAAGAGATGGGTCACTTGCCAAATGTTGCAACATAAGTACAAAGCATTGCAGGCCCTGCTGAAGCCAAGTCACATTTCTGTATCTCTGGTAGGTAATTACTGTGCATTTCGTAGTATATCTGAATTTTATACATGACAAGCTCAGCATTCATGAATAGGAATTGGGGAAATCTGGCCCTCTAAGTGTTGTTGTCTTTTATCAGCAATAACCAAGCCATCCCATGCTGAGGAGTAAGAGACGGCATCCCAACAACAGCTGGTAGGCAACAGTTTCCCTATCTCTGATTTAGCGAAGCTGCATGTGAGCCACAGTGCAAGCAGTGTAGTTCAATTCGCTTCCAAAGAATCTATCAGAGTTTGAAAAACCAATGTTTGGACAGAAAGATGTAGTTGTAGAACATCAAGCAGCAAATGTGACAGGTCCTCCCTTATTCTTGAAAGGTATTTTAGTAAGAAGAATAAACAAGGCAACAAAATGTACTGTTCATGCTAATTACTGAAAATGGATGGCCATTATGATGTTTCCGAAACACACCTGTCTCTTAGTAACTGACAAAATAAAAAATAAAAAGCACAACACTCCTAAAAAACAAAAGTAGTTGTGTTATATCAAAGAGCAGAGAGGGAATTTGGTTCTGTATGGCATAAGTTTGTTTCTGTGTGGCAATACTAGTAGCAGCTCCTGAAACAGAAGGTGTCATGATCATGAATCATGATGATCTACCAAGAACTGAAATTATGTTCTCTGAAGTGCTCTGTAAAATGCCAGTCAAAGATCCAAACTTCCCAGCATCAACATAAGGCATCATCAGCCAAGTGATTTTTTTAAAAAAAAATGGAAGCAAGATGGAAGATCTGTGAGGTTGGTACCTATCCAGCCCAACTCAGCACCTTGGCACATGGTCTAGATTAATCTGTATCATTTATATATTATTATAGCATAAAGCGCTATAGCTAGTCATGTGATTTTGTTGTTGCTGTTTTTCCATTTCCAAACCCCAGAATTCTCCATTCTGGGAGTTTCCTCTCCCAGGCAGATACCTAAATAGTGGCCACTTGGCTGGGTTGGAAGGCCTCATGGACCAGGATGGACTTGGCTCAGGCCTAGTTTGCTGAAGGAAAAGGAAGCTGCCTCAAGAAGTCTCTGGGACAGCAAAATGGAAAAGAATTCTGAAAGGATTGTGAGGCTATTTTGTAAGCTTTCCTCATGGTTATCCCTCTCATGATGTCTATCTTTGTTGGGAAAAGTTGAGGAAGAAGAGAAAGACCCAATATGAGAGAGAATGACTCAAAAAAGGAAATATCCTTGAATTTATATGGGCTGAAATTCCCTTTTCAATTTCCAAAACCTCCCTCCCTCCCTTGGAGACACAATTATGAACTCATTTCACCACAGTGAACTCCAAACAGTATGAAATCAACAACTGTTATCTTTTAAAAAAATAAGTGGTATATATTTGTAAAGAAGTAAAGAACTCACTTTTAGCCTTTCTGGCTACAATGGAGGTTTTTGTATGGCCTACCAAAACAATCAGTGCTTTGGGGAACTCAGTGTTCTTCAGAAGCAGCTTCTTAACTCTTCCTTAAAGAGAAGGTTAGTAATTATGTCATAGGGCACTATTTTCTAGAATTTCCTCACCAGTGCTGGCCCTAATCAGCACTACACAGCCATTGAAGAGTTCTGGCTGTCTTCCAGAGCATCTTGAAGGCCACGCCTGGACTGGTTTCAGACAGCAGGATCAACTCTCAGCTCTTGTTTTTGTTTGTTTGTTTGTTTGTTGCTAGAATTCCCAAATCCACCAACCAGAGCAAAGCAAAGCATACTGACTGAAGCACTGGTGTATACTTAGAATTGTGGTACCTCTCAACACCTGCTCTACTTGTGAATTTCCTTCTCAGCATAAGAACAGTGCTTCCAGTGCTGTTCACCATCTGAAAACTTTCCTCGTTTTTCTCCCAAACTAATTTCAGGGACCTAATATGGGATTGGGGGAATTGTTGTTGTTGCCACCACTATGTTAACTACTGGCAGAAATTGGAAGTCTTGTGTGTTGAATGACAGGGACCAGAATTGATCAGCTAGTATGGCAATGGATAATGTAAGGTACTGATTCAGAAGAGGTAACTATTTTAATTCTGCTAGGATTTAGAAAACCCTTCACCATTTACAGCCTATTGTTGAGATTTCTGCCAGTCAACCCAATTTGCTTTTTGTTTGCCTGACTCAGAACCTTTTTGGACTGGAAATGCAGATCAGTCATGTGGTTGTGTTGACTGGCCCATTGCAGATGGCAATGTCTGAGAAAAAAAATATTTGCAGGGATGATTGACTGCAACTTTGACCTTTCTATGTGATGCAAGGATGCTGATCAAGCAGGATCCCTGAATGGGCTGTGGAGTTTCTTTATACAAACATGGGTACTTGCCATACTTTGCTACCCAGCACTGCAGGATCTCTGAACTGAGGACAAGAGGTGGCCCCACATATGACTGTTGTGTTCCACCTGCCTTGGGTGTTGGGGCCATTGTGGATGGCCAAGGAAGACATTCCTTACCCCCCCCCCCTCCCCCAGCAGGCTATGCTCCCAATCCAGACTAGGCCTTTTTTCACTTTCTTTTTATTTATTTATTCACAGAGAAACATGACTGAGAGCTGCATCATAAAAGCAATGTTTATTATGACTCAGTCTTCCCTCACCCAAATCCCACTATGTGTCTCTTTCATACTTGGAAGGCTCCTCCTAAGCAGGAACTATTTTATTAGCTGTCTTGTATTAGCTTTTCTGCCACTAAAAGTTGATTCAAAAAAGAGTAATGGGGCTTCTTTGGTATACAATCATGACTTTTGCATTAAACAGGAGGGCAAGCAAAATGATGCATCCAGACTTCTAAAAATAATGTTCTGAAAGTAATGTTAAATTGTCACATCAGGGGATTCATTCAAGAATGAGACTTTTGGTGAATCATTACTTTCAAAATGCTGTTTTCAGAAGCTGAAATGATGCATCAGTTTGCTACAAAAGTAACAATGCCAGTGCTAACATATTATTTTCACTCTCTGAATATTCATGGTTGTGTGTGTGTGTGTGTGTGTGTGTGTGTGTGTGTGTGTGTGTGTTGGGGATGGGAAGGTTTCCTGTCAATTTATCCCTGTCATCCCCCTGTGTTTGTATCAATGTGATACAAGAAATTCCATGACACCTAGTTGTAGTAAATATTGAGATTCCATCTGTAGAGGAAAAATACGTCCATGGTGAGTAAGCATTTTTGCTTTTGAGATCGGCTGGAGAAACAAAACTGTAGCATAAATAAACAACAGGCATTTTGTAAATAGCGATTTGAACTCCTAAAAGTATCCCTCACCACCTGTAGTGGGACACTTTGGTGGCTCTAAGATTGTCATGCGTTATCATTTCATTCTTTTTATAGGGAAGGTGAATGAGGAAGATTCAAAATATGCCATCATTTTGCATGCTTATTCAGGATGCATTTGCAGTTAAATTGCACTCCAGAAGGGCCTTAAACTCTTTCACAGACTTAGTTCAATTGGGGGCGGAGGGACTTATAGTAGAAATTATTATTTTAGAAAACCCTGCCATAATAATACTTCGAGTAATGAAAGCATGGTAGAGAGTTTGAGAACAACCTTAGCTAAATGGCATCACTCTGGGCCTTTTCACACGACCCCTAAGATCTGCTGGCCACTTAAATTCGGACCAGAGATCTTGGGGGTTCGTTGCTCTTCCTGTGTTCCCACCCCTCCGCACTTCCTTGCTCCTCTCTGCGTGAGGGGAGGGAGAAATAAAGAGAGGAAAAAATGCAGGCTCACCTCCGTCTGCCAGTGGAAGCCCCGTCGTCATCCTGATTCCTTCTCTTAAAGGGGTGGGAGGCCAAAAAAAAAAAAAAACAGAAGCGAGGAGAGCCCGGCACTGACCAGATTACATCTGGATCTGGGGATTTTCACCCTCCAAGAGCAGGTACATGAAAAGTGCATGGGACACACTTAGGTGGGCGTGGTCACACCTAATTTCCTGCAAACTCCGGAGCTGGTGGGGAAACAATTGTAAGCTCCGGAGCTGGCAGCCATTTGCGGCAGAATTTAGGGGTTATGTTATCAGTCCCATCTGATGCCTGTGCTGTCTGTGGATCATGGGGTTTATAGTTAAATGGATCTAGAAGGTGCAAGGTTTGGAAAAGCTGAGCTAGAACTGTAGACAACCAGGTTCAAATCCCCATTTGGCTATGGCTCTCCTTTGACCATGCATATTGTCTCACATTAACCTGTCTCATGGAATAGCTGTGAGTGGGAATACGGGAAGGGTAAGTTGGCCTGAACTCCTTGGAGAAAGGACAGGAAATGAATGTAATTAACAGAGCACATTGGGGCCCTACATGCTTTCAGTGCTTAAGCATCCTGTTAGACAAGGAGTGCTACAACCACAGGCTGACCTGCTCCATTTATGGAGCAAATGCACAGTAATAGCAGCATTTTGGAAAGATGTCAAAACGCAAATTGGCATGGCATCAGGCAGACCTTGGGGACAAAGGAAATCAATGCTAGGTTAGGACTAAGGAGGGATTTATTTTGCCTATTACCATGGCCACACCCCCCCCCCAAGTTTGTTTTGTTCATTGCTGCATCAGCCTCTTTTCATTGCTGCATCAGCCTCTTTTCATTGCTGCATTAGCAATGCAGAGGAAAATTTATAGACAATTGTGTGCATTCTTACGGGTAACAGTCCAACATATCTTCTGTTTTCCCTGTTTCATATGCGGCTTTCTGAAATATGTGCAATTTAGCAAGCATTTTGTTATAGACAGCTGCAGTGCAAAAATATTCTTCTGAGCAGTACACATTTGCTTAGCCTTTGCTAAAATATGAATCAAACAAATTCATATTTGTTTGATTCATATTTTTAGGAAATATTAGGAAAACCTTAAAGACCTGGCTTTGTGTGGAAGCCTTTGATGATCACTGAGCGTACATCTGTGAGTTGTTGTTGGTTGTTTCATCTTGTCCCTGCCCTTTTTCTTGCCAGATTCTTTGTTGTCATATTATTTGTTTTGTTATCATTTTTTAAAAAAAATCTGATATTTGTTTGTTTGTTATGTAGGTTTAGGTTGGATTCTTGTATTTGTTATTTGCTGTATACCGCCCAGAGTTCCCAAGGGAAAATTGAGCGGTTAACAAACAAACAAACAAACAAACAAACAAACAAATAAATAAATAAATAAATAAATAAATAAATAAATAAATAAATAAATAAATAAATAAATAAATAAATGTCCGTGACGTATCCCAAGTTATGGCATATGTCTGATGAATGGAATTTGGAGACAGGCCAAGCCTTTGATGGCAGGCCTATACTTGTTTTCAAACCAGCCGCAGTCCCAAACCAAAACAACTTCTGAAAGACAGTGGACCACACAGTGCTGATACAGAGATGAGAACTACACTCTGCTACACATCTAGATGAGAGCATGCCCCCAAATCTACTCTGGCAACATGCTAATTTTGCTCTTGGACTCATCCTTGAGCCTGGATGCCAGGTCATGGCTGTGGCCAGGAGCGCACTTGCACAATTAAGGCTAGTATTGTAAGTTATGTCCGCATCTTGAGAAACCGTCTCTGGCCATGTTAACTCATGCTCTAGTGACGTCCCGGCTAGACTACCGTAATGCACGCTTTGTGGGACTACCGATGAAAAGTCTCAGGAAACTTCAACAGGTCCAAAATGCAGTGGCCAGATTGCTGACTGGGCCGGAGAACAGGGATCACATTACGCCCACATTAAAGCAGCTCCACTGGCTACCAATCAGCTGTCAGGCACAATTCAAAGTTCTGACCTTAACCTACAATGTTTTCAATGTTACTTTCCATCACTCATAACCTCTACATGGAGTTTTTACTCTCTCTTTAACTGCTCATGTTCTCTTGTAACTTTAATGTAATGTCCTTTAATGCTGTAAGATGTCCCACAATTTCCTGTTATTAATACTTGAATATGTTTTAATTGTACTAGACTGTATATTGACCCTCATTACTGTAAACCTTCTTGGGTTCTTTTCCAAGGAGAAAGGTGGGATAAAAATACTGTAAAATAAATAAATAAAATAATAATAGGCCCCAAACAATGAGACACACAACATTGGGGGCCTTTTTACTTCTTCTGTTGCTAATGTGATATATATGCCTTCCTGAGCCTAGGACAAACAGGAGAATCTGTGTGCAAACACATGAATTGATATAAATCTAATATCAGGAATGGCAGGAATTGCCATGTGTGTGTGGGGGGGGGGGGAACGCAATAAAACAGCACTTGAAAGAGAAGCAGCCGAAAGAAGATATATACTCTATGGGGGCTTCAGCCTATTTAAAATGACTGAATATCAATCTAGAGTTTTTAAGTCTTTTTGTTACCCAGTATGAAATGCTACATTGATTCGCACAATTTGCCACTCGACCCAGCTATGTTATTGTCACCTTGCAGCCTGATCATTAGCAGGTTGGGTAGCGCTAAGTGAATTAAGGATCTAGCTGCAGAACTGGGAATTCAATTCCCCACTGTGCTTGCCAGAAGAACCAGCTTGTGTGGCCTTGGGTTCTCCCAGATGAAGTGAATGGTAAACCACTTCAAGTCCAGACTACTATCTACCTAGAAAACCATGAAAAAGGTCAACATAAATCAGAATTGACTTGATGATACATGACAACAATGATTGGACTGATGATTGGCTAGATGGGATATAAATCAAATACATACATACATACATACATACATACATACATAGTCATAGCCTGATAGGCTTTAATAATGAACTATTGTTTATCATCTCTATCCCTACCTAGTCATGGTGCCATGTATAATAATGAGGAAGTGGACTTGGTCTACAAAAGCTCACATCAAAGTACTGCAATTAATCTTTAATGGTGCACAACCTCTGTGTGTCCGTGTTTGTGTGTGGTTTTTGTTTGGTTCTTGTCTGGCATTTATTGCTCATGGGAAAAGTTGGGTGAATACCACGTGAGTCCACACCATGTTAAATAGCAGCCAGCCACGGTGCCTTTGGGGATACATGATCAACAGGAAGCAGCATTTAGGTTTATGCTTTTAAAACACACTCTCTTTTTTTGAATTAAAATGTTGTGATTATAGGTGTTTGGTTTACATGGATGAATGTGTAGCTTGGAACCGGTAAAACATTGTCCTCTTCCTCTTACATCTAGTGCTGAGAAGTTCAATACACAACAAATACATTCAGCTTATCTAGTGCCAACATCCGTTTTCAAAGTGTTATTTGATAATTATTTCCATTTCCTCTTCTATCTGGAAATTACAGATGGCCTCTGCACAAGACAGCAGATATGGGCAGAAAGACACATCCGACCAGAACTTTGATTACATGTTCAAACTGCTGATCATTGGCAACAGCAGCGTTGGGAAGACTTCGTTTTTGTTCCGTTATGCCGACGATTCTTTCACATCAGCTTTCGTGAGCACTGTCGGGATCGATTTCAAAGTGAAAACGGTTTTCAAAAATGAAAAAAGAATCAAGTTGCAGATTTGGGTAAGTAGCTTACCTTTTTTGCCTCCATTCGTGTCATGATTGTCAAGGACAGACTCTTATATCTAGAGGTTCTTTTAAAATAACCAGCTCAGTTTGGCTGGTAATTCCAATGATTTTTTGTCCTTTTTTACACACAACTTGTCTCCCTCACCTGATTTCTCATTTGGTATCATTCTGAGTGCACCTGCTCTGCAGTTGGGGAACAGGTTGGTGTGGCATAGATGACTCTTCTGAAATACGTGTTTTGATGGCCTTCTTTGTGTCTGGATTCTACATCTGGAACATTTCAGGTAGCCCAACCCAAGATAAAGGTACAGTGGTCCCCCGCCCTTTCACAGTTCATATACTGCAGTCCTGCTATATCGCGGGACCACAGTATATGAAAAAGGCCCCATAGGGTAAGGGGGGAAGTCTTGTTTCAAGCCTCCCATACTTACCCCATGAGTGGAGCTGCCCCAAACAGGCCTGTGAGGGCCTTCCTGGGCCTTCTGGAGGCCCCAAAAGGGCTTCCCTGTGAATTGGAAGTGACTTCCGGATTGCTGAAAATCATTTCTGAGGCCCCTGAGAGCCTTTCTACGCCTGTCGGAGGCCTCAGAAATGATTTCTGGTTTACTGGAAGTCACCTCCGGTTCACAGGGAGGCCCTTTGGGGGCCTCCAGAAGGCCTGGGAAGGCTCTCACAGCCCCTTTCAGGGTAGGACCAGGCTGGGGGTAAGTACAAGAGCCCCCAGCTAGGCCCCCCAGGCCTGACTTGACCTGCATCCACATATCGCGGATTTTCGGTTATTGCAGGTCAGATCAGGTTCCTAACCTCCACAATAGGCGGGGGGTCACTGTAACAGCACACAGATATTAGTGTTGTGGAAGCCTTGTACAAAATGACTTGTTCTCAGTGAGATGCCCACTCCCCAAATATCTCAGCCATTGCGGCCATGTTGGCTGGAGTGAACAGCCTCCAAAGTAACTTTTCTGACCTCTGCTTTCTAGGCCACTCAAGTTGCAAGCACAGATGACTTAGAAGGGCAAAACAAGTCACTCAATGTTTGCATGAAAGTGCCAACATCCTTCCTGCCTGGAGAAGGAAGATAATAGGAAACAGGGTGTAAGGTGATGCTTATCCTCTTCATGCCAGCACCTGAAGAGTAAAAGAAAATGACTCTGGGTGTATGTAGCATTGTTTAACTAAACCCACTTCCTCAGCTTTGGATATGGTGATTTTTACCAACCCCCCAAATGCCTCTTATGGTTTCCCTCCTCCCATGCATTTTCTCGCTCTCCAAGTGGTCGCTCCTGTTTCAGGGTGGACCCTGCAGGACTGTGCTCACTGAGTCCTGGCAGAATCTGAGTTAGGTGGTCAAGAACACAGACAGGTAACTACATAGCTGGTTATGAGGTCTAGGTCAGGGTGGACTAGCCTCTTCAGATTACAGGCAGGGCCGGCACTTCCATTAACGGGAACTAGGCAGTTGCCTAGAGCGCCAAAATGGAGAGAGGGTGCTGGACAGCCTGCCGCCCCCCCACCGCTGGCCAACACCATCCGTCCCCCCACCGCCCACCAGCCGCCCGTCGCTGTCCGCCCATTGCTGCCCACCCCCCCACCCGCCAGCCACCACCCACTGCCCTGCCCCCTGCCCCACCACCCCGTCCCACGCCCCACGCCCCATGCCCACGCCCCTTGCCTAGGGCGCAAAAAAACCTAGCACCGGCCCTGATTACAGGGCTGCTCTGTTGGTCAGCTGAAACCTGCAAAGCCACTGGTGAGGAATGTTGGGAGTTGCAGTCAGACAACAACTGGGCAGATGTACAGTACTTTCCCCGCTTCTACCTAAAGACTGCTAAGGATCCTCTTCCAGACCCCCTCCGCCTTGGGAGATGTCTGCTTGAGTTTTGAGGGCTGATTCCAGTGTTGGCAAACCTATGGCATGAATGCCAAAGGTGGCACCCGGAACCCTTTCTGTGGGCACGCAACATCGCCCCTTCACAACCACCTGTATTCAGGTTAAATTGTTGTATTGGCACTTTGTGAAAATTTAGTGGGTTTTGAATCACAGTTTGGGCACTCAGTCTCCAAAAGGAAACTGCAGGGGTGTGTGTGTGTGTGTGTGTGTGTGTGTGTGTGTGTGTAGCCTGCATACTGTAATTAAACTGAAAACCTCCCAGAGACTACTTGAAGTGGTATGGAGCGGTATATAAGCAAAACACTTTGCTTTTTGTGTGTGAGAAGTAGTCAGGGTAACCTTATCTTCAGAAGATATGGGCAGAGGTAACTTTTTCCAAACAGAATGGATAGAGGCATCACTAGCCTTGGAGGGGATCCATTTCTGTACAATCACAGATATGGGGCTCCTCCCCCCAAAAAAGCTATCTTCTGAAATACTTCTTGAACTCAGCTTTCCTCCATTTCCTGTGTTGCTCTTCCACCTTTCCTGTGACAGCAGGAAGTCTGAGTCATAAGGCAATCACTGCCATTGGCTGCACTTTGACGTAAAGCGCCATTTATCATAACAGAAAACAGCTGCTGGGAGCCTCAACAGCACCTATTTCCCTCGATTCCCTTTGTGTCCAGTATGATTAGAAGCTCTGTCAGTTCTTGTTCTATTCTGGATTAACTTCTGCCAGACTCTTAAATAGTGGTCCATTTTAAACATGACGCATTGGAAAATGCCAGCCTCATCCCAGAGCTGGGTAAAGGTCGCATTTTTGGATTAACGTTCCCACAGTTCTCCTGCTAGCAAGTCGTATGGTTTGGGCTTGGCTTGTTCAAATGATTAGCCATAGTTTGATCAGGGTTGGTCATTACAACAAACTACTGTTAATGAAACACAGAAGCACAAGCTTCTGATCTTCTTGCAAACTCTGTTGGAGGAGCAAAAGATGAGCAGGAACATAGAGTTCAAGATGTATTCTGGGTTGTTCCTACAATAGTATACGATAGCTTATCACTGCATCTCAATGAATTTGTGTATTGTTCTCTGACCCCACGAGATTACCAACACATCTTGTGACTTTTTAATTTCCTTCCTTTAAAAATAATATTTGACATGTCAACATCAGAGGCTTGCTTTATAATATACTATATTATGTTCTCACACAGAGGCAAGTAATACCCTTAGAAATTGCAATGATACATGGCGGTTCTCATTGATGACTCCTCGTTACTACCATATAATAAAGTAACCAATTGCATTTCTTTAACTCAGTGCACGCATCTGCTTTTCTTAGAATGTGTACAATGGATCAAGTCTCTTCTTGTATTAGTAGCCCGAAATGGATACAGGAAATTATACTTTATTCGAGTATAATGCTCTCCTGGTTCTTTTGATCCCAGTTGATTGGAAAAAATATGTGATCAAAGAAGTGTTTCAAAGTAGACATGGGCACGGAGCGGCGAAATTCTCGTTTCCGTTTTCGGCTCCTGTTATCGTTACGTAACGAGAACGGTAACGAGAATTACTCCGCTCCAGCTCGAACCCGACCCGATAAAAGACAAATTTGGTCGGGTTTGTCGTTGTTGTTCATGGCATCGCGGGCTCGCGCGATGCCATTGCCAACAAGCAGCACAGAAAAAAAGTTTTTAAAAGTAAAAAAAACCCCGATTCCCGGCCAAAAAGGCAGGCGAAAATATGCCTGCCTGAGTGAGGGCACTTACCAGAGGGGTGTTTTCTGGGGGGAGGTCCCTGGCCTCCCCCCCTCCTTTCCTGGGCTGTCTCTCTATGCCATGCGGGGGGGGGGATCCAAAATGGTGACCGCAATATCTATTTTTAAATCGTGGTCCAAAAGCCCACTAAAGCACAACAGAAATATGTGAAAATAAGGTATTTTAAATGCCTGAATTTTTATAGTAGCAGCAGTGGGTTTTTCTTGCAATAAAACGTCTCAATTGATTTTATTTTATTTTATTTTATTTTATTTTATTTTATTTTATTTTATTTTATTTTTATTTTTATTTTTTTACACCTGCGCATGCACAATGATGGGCTGGCCATGGGATGGGACCATGCAATTTTTTTGACCCATTCCACCAATTGCATGGCCAGGTTTTGACTGAGACTTCTGGATGTGCCAGAGGGCATAAAAAGCCCACTAACCCTAACCCTAACCCTAACCCATACGCCAGTACACTGTCCTTCTTAGTGGGTCAGAGGCACCCAGAGGTGCAGCCCACTAACCCACCCTAACCCTAACCGTAACCCTAAAGCTAACTCTTACCCTAACCCCACCCTAAACATAACCTGTACGCCAGTACACTTCCCTTTTTAATGGGTCAGAGGCACCCAGAGAGGTGCCTCTGCCACTTACCCCAACCCTAACATAACATATTGTACAGTACGCGCTAATCCCTTCTTAGTGAGTCAGAGAGGCACCCAGAGAGGTGCCTCCCAGAGCCCACTTAACCCAACCCCAACCCCCACCCCCACCCCCACCCCAAATGACAAACGACAAACAGAAATGACACATTTTTGAAAATTATCGCGACAAACGGAAACGACCCAAAACGGACCGGTTCCGACAAACGCCAACTTGAAACGTCATTTTTTCTGGTCATGCCGATCTCTATTTCAAAGCATTGTGTAAGAGTGAGGGCTAGTTCAAGGCTGTTGGCCCTGCCCCCTCCTGCATGTCATCTGCAGCCCCCACATTGAGGTTGCAATCTGCAGCAGGGACCTTATCCGTATGTTTATAAAAGGTTAATCTGAATATGTGAAGAAGGGGTGATGGCTAGCCCTGCAACTTGGGTTGTTGTAGTCGATGAATAGAAAACAACAATGTAAAGTGGAAAGTCTTTCCTGCTTGCTTCCTATGCATTGTCATACTTTCCGACATCCTATGAATTCTTTGCATCCTATACTGGAGCACCTTCCTTTGCTTGAAGACCATGAAACACCAAGGATTTCCTGGCCACTAAAAGAGAAACTACTCATAGAATCAATAGGGCAACTCCACTTTTGAGGCACCATTAAATCTGTTTCAGGTTCTAGATCAGTAGTTCCCAACCTTTGGTCCCCAGATGTTCTTGGACTATAACTCCCAGAAATCCCAGACAGCATAGCTAGTGGTGAAGGCTTCTGGGAGTTTGAGTCAAAGAACATCCTGGGATCTTAGATGTGGAACCACTGCCCTAGACTGAATTGATAGGAGCCACCCAAATTACTGAATCTGATCTCCACAATAGGGATAGGATTTAGCAGACCTCACTTTATAAAGACTTACCTCTGTAGAAGGTCACTCTGCACATATAGAAGGCAGTAGTTATGGGGACAAGGGTAACATTCTTTCCATTCTCCTGAACAGATTAATCTCCAACCCCACCCCTTTTTTAAGAATCACAAAATAGATCTTAGGCTACTCATGCTATTTAGAATTCTCTACACCAGTGGTTCTCAACCTGTGGGTCCCCAGATGTTCCTGGACTGCAACTCCCAGAAGCCTCCACCACTCACTGTGCTGGAAGGGACTTCTGGGAGTTGCAGTCCAGGAACCTCTGGGGACCCACAGGTTGAGAACCACTGCTCTACACCATACAGGGAGGCTCTTCTGCCTCAGAAGTGGAATGGCCTTGACTACCTGGGATTCAGAAGGAGAACCTGCAATCTCAGGATGTAAAGGGCAGGGGATCCTTTCTCTCAATTTAAAAATGCTCAATTGTGAGGGTTCAAATATGGGACATCCCGTTTCCGAGTGTAAATGAAAATTATCAAAGTCATTTATGTTATCTTGAAATAAACTTTTATTGTCAACCATAAATTTCTCTTTTCTTCTTACAACTTCAACACAGTCAGTATTCATTTGGGTTCTATTCTCATTATTTCCCATGAACGAATAATTTTTACTTTCTAGACTATTAAATAAGGTGCCCAGAACGTTCTACAAGAACTAGGGGACATACACTCAAATTGAGAGAATAAGAACAGACAAAAGAAAATATTTTTTCACCCAGCGCGTTGTTAGTCTGTGGAACTCCCTGCCACAGGATGTGGTGATGGTATCTGGCCTGGATGCCTTCAAAAGGGGATTGGACAGATTCCTGGGGGGAAAGTCCATCGCAGGTTACAAACCATGATGGAGATATGTAATCTCCAGGCTTAAAACCGGGGTACTTCAAGGGCCAGATGCAGGGGAGTGGTATCAGGAGACAGATATCTAGTCTTGTGCGCTCCCAGACGCATCTGGTGGGGCCACTATGAGATACAGGAAGCTGGACTAGATGGGCCGTTGGCCTGATCCAGCTTGGCTCTTCTTATGTTCTTATGTTCTTATGGTGTACCCCAACCATAGCACTGGCTCCCACAACACGGGTGCCGAGCCCATTGTGCCACTGGGTTCTCTTTCGGTGGTCCCCTCCATCTCTCCCTGATCCTCTCGGTGTTCCCCGGTCGCACTTGTACTGACCAAGAGATGGGCTCCATTGACCTCCATTGACCTCCTCTTCCTTGATCTAACTATGGGTCCCTCTCAGTCTGAACCCCAGTGCTCCTGCCTAATGGTTTTTCTCCCCTCTTTGACTGAGAGCTCCCTCACGCACGCTCTTCTTCTTCATCCCCGCTATCAGTCACCCAATTAGCCTCCGCCACATAGCCTGTCCCTTCCACCTTCTGTTCATCTATTTTTATATCTGTCATTTCTTTTATCACCATCTTATTCTGTGTTTCCTCCTCTCCTTCTTCTATCCTTTTGTCCTCAGACGGCACACTCCTTTGCTTTTCCTCTTTCTCCTTTGCGTCCTCACACCAATGTGCTTCAGATTGAGTTCATGGGCTTCTTCAGAGGCATTGATTTTTAGGCTCTGTTAGCGTTGTGGCTCAGTGGACTAAGGCCTCCGAAAACTGTTGGCTGCAAAGTCGGCAGCTCGGCGGTTCGAATCCCGGGTGCCACGCAGCGAAGCGAGCTCCCGCTGATAACCCAGCTCCTGCCAACTTAGCAGTTTGAAAGCATGTCAATGCAAGAAGATAAATAGGTGCCACTGTAAAAAGCGGGAAGGTAAAACGGTGTTTCCTTGCAGCCACGCCGGCCACGTGGCCATGGACTTGCACAACACTGGCTCCTCGGCTTGAATATGGAGATGAGAACCAACCCTAGAGTTGGACATGACTAGCACACATGTGCGGGGGGGAACCTTTACCTTTTTAGATCTTTCTTCTTTATATGGTCTGCACACAGCTCCAACAATTTATATTTTCCTACATCCTGGGAGTGCGCATTTCCCTTCAGAACCAGATTTCTTGGATAGTGGGTCCTTCATTACATGGGAGAAATCTTGACCAGCGAATAGAGGCCAGTTATCCCCTGTAAAAGTGAAGTTTTGGAGCTTAAGCCACAGGATCGTGTGGCTTATTCATAGAAGATTATTTCTTTCTGCCCGGAGCTTTTTTGCAAAAAGGCAAAAATGTGAAGAATCCTGGACCCAGCTTATGGGCTAGGTAGGGCATGTCCAAGGGATAGTGACAGTGCATGTTGTGTAGAAGTTAGAGACATGGATTCATAACCCAGGTCAGTCATGAAGTTCACTAGGTAGCCTTGGACCCACAAACCTCTCTCAGTGTAACCCACCTCACATGATTGATCCCAGGATAAGACTGGGAAGAGAAAAGCCATGTGCCTAAGGTTATTGAAATAACTTGACTTTCAATTCAACTGGGAGGTCTAATAAATGGATACTTTGGAAAGGAAAGTGGGGAGAGACTGTTCTCCAACTTGATGCCTCCCCAGATGTGTTGCCTAGCCAACACAGCCACTCATCAAACTGGCCAAGGATGATAGCAGCTGTAGTCTAATACATCTGGAGGACACCCAGCTGGGCAAGATCAACATAGCAGATTTATCTTTTTTTAACTAATATTACCGAAATACAAATTGTTTACAATAAAAACAAAAACAACAAAACAACAGAATACAGTGCTCCCATCACCCTGGGGATCAATACATCTTTCTCAGTTTCCCCCCTTTAAGGACCTAATGTTCTTTCCATTCTTTAGGTATCTCCGTATCCCTTCCAAAAGTACATACAGTGGACCTTCGTATAACATAAAGTCTGTACAACATAAAAAATTCCAGAGATAGGGGGAAATTGCTTAACAGAATCCTCTATGGGGCGAAGCCATACAACATAAAAATGGTCGTGATTAGGGATTACTCTGTTTTCAGTGCATTCCTATGGGAATTCTGAATAAAGGAAAATTTGCTTAACATAATTTCATTTGGAATGAATTAATTCCTTTATACAAAGTACCACTGTATAATCTTGGTTTGGCAATCTCCCTTTTCCTTTCCCCCTTACAGCATTTATAAATTCATCCCATATCTCATTAAATCTATTAATCTTCAGCTCTCCTTTTTAAAACTTAATTTGTGAAGTCAATTAGTCATTAGTTGCAATATTCCAAATTTCATTAAAGCATTCGTTCAATTGGAACACCCAGATTTGCTTCCATTTTTTGCAATGAACGCATCATCATCTCTTTTTGTGTGTTGTTGACATCATCATTTTCTATTAAAAGTAATAATTTTATCGATATTTCAATATTAACTTTTAATATGTCTCTAATCTCCTAAAAAACTTTATTCCATACTTTTTGCACCACTTTGCATTCCCACCTTAAATGCCCATAGGTTCCTTCTTCTTTATCACATCTCTAGCATCTCTTAGAATAGTTAGCATCTATATTATTTAACTTTATTGGAGCTAGTAAACTGTAAACCGTCCAGAGTAGCCTTGTAGCTAGATGGCACAGTATACAAATCCAATTCATCATCATCATCATCATCATCATCATCATCATGATCATCATGATCATCATCATCATCATCATGATCATGATCATCATCATCAATCATCTCCACAATATTTTATATCTATATTGTATCTTAATATTTTAAATCTTTGGGCAGATCTATTTTTGAGCCAAGAGTGATTTGGGGCAGTGGATTCTATATCTGCTTCTCCACATGCAAGGACTGTACATCATCTCTCAGGAGGAGGTCTGACGAAAACTTCCCCATGTTGGTCCTCCCAAAAGTCTTGGCACTACCAAATGAATTGCTGTTTTGGCTGTGGCATTCTGTGGTCCATTGGTTGAGATTCAGTGGTTTTTGCATTGAGCAGTTTGGCTGCACTTAAGGCAGCTACAGTAAAATGGTAAGACAGTTATGCCCCTGGGGCAGCTAATGAAAGAAGATATGAATCTTTGGAAAGCTGCTCTGATGAACTTGATTCCAAATAAATGGAATGGTTTCCATTTATATCAAACCTGCAATGGCAGCTATAAATATGTAGGAACTGAAGCAGAAGGCTCCTACTATGTTCTGCTGTAGAGCTTTCTGAAATAAATGGTGTTCGTTCACCATTCATTTAATTTTATAGCTGTATTTTGAGAGATCCACATTTGCAATGGCATGGATCAGTGAGTACTTATAATTTGCAAAGCAGCCTGCCCACCTGTGCTTCTAGACAAGACCTTTACTATTCAGTTATAGTGCATTTTTCAATGGAGTTTATGGGAGGTACCATCTTTAATGTGCAGTTCTCCTATGCCTTCGTGTTTCTTCCTTCTTTTTCTTCATTACAGAAAATCCATTAAGTAAGAGAAATGGATTCACTACACAAACAATGCCTTTTGAGGGCAGGAAGAGGATTTTAATAGCACTAGGGAGGTGCAACTTTTCTTCATTTTGTTTGTACAGGCAAGAACTAACAGCTCCAAAGATTTCTCCAAGCAAGGAAATACTATAGCAGTGTCTGTGTTTTCTTTCTTTCTTTCTTTCTTTCTTTCTTTCTTTCTTTCTTTCTTTCTTTCTTT
>JAHTLZ010000240.1:6169394-6179845 GCA_023846285.1 Phrynocephalus versicolor
GCCTTTTCACACTTGCTTAGGAGTGTAAAATCTCATGGTGATTGCCCCTCCTCCCCACTTCAACTGACTCCATATGGTGAAGGAACCTTTTTCATCAAGGGCAAGATCACTTTGAAGTACTTGTTAACATTCTAAGTGGGAAGCATTGCTCTTTCAAATCACGTATCTCTTTTCACAGTGTTTATAGTAATTACTGTTATAAATGCAATTTGCACGCAATGCTCAAGCATGTTCTGCAACTGAACCTATTTAAAACAATTGCAATTTTTGTAAGGAAGGCAAAAAAAATTTGGTTTATTTATGCCAATGTTTGGAATAGCAATGACTGTAGCATTTAAGAGATGTTTATATGCCACCCATGTGTGTTGTGTGCATCGCATTGTAGGTATGCAAGAGTGTGTTTTTTATGGGTTAGAATATGTGCCGACATCATGATCTACAAAATAGGTGGGTTAAATTTAAAAACACAGACATCTGTTGAAGAAAATAAGGACACGCCCTTGCCATACACAGAATTTCTTGTACTCTCGTGGGAATGCCCTTAGAGATTTGCCTCACAGTATTTTGCCTCCTCTCTTATACTTTAAATAGGTTATACATCCTCAGAGGGAAAATGTCTCTGATTTTTAAAGTGAGGAGAGCAGATGTCATGATGTACCTGTTCAAGTGGTGATTGAGGGCATCATACAACTACATCTTAAAAGATCCATTACGACTGATTTTTCCCCCCTTGAAATTTCTGTGATGTTACATTATGCAAGGGCAATAAGGAAAAAAGAGAAAAGGGCAAAGAAGAGAAATTGCCGTTCTCCAGATATAATAAGTGTCTCTTTTACAAACCTGAAGGCTGAGATACGGAAATCTGCAGTCCTCCACATAGTTGAAAGGTTAGTTAAATTCCATAAGTAGTGGGGTTGGATCTAGGGAACATAGCCGAACTAAGGCTATGCTTGCTTTCTAATGGTGTTATCAAAAAACAAAGCACACTGAATACAGTGGTACCTTGTATAAAGGAATTAATTTGTTCCAAATGAAATTCTGTTAAGCACATTTTCCTTTATACAAATTTCCCATAGGAATGCATTGAAAACAGAGTAATCCGTAATCGTGACTATTTTTATGTTGTACGGATTCACCCCATAGATGATTCTATTAAGCAGATTTCCCCTATCTCTGGAATTTTTTATGTTGTACAGATTTTATGTTATGCAAACCCTTTGTTATAGGAGGGTCCATTGAATCAGATGTAAAGATGGAGAAAACCCTGTGCTATGACAAATACGTATCTTTCACTACTTGTGCAAGTATCATAGCCAGAATGTTGTTGCATTTGTGGGCAAAAGTCAAACAGCGCCAATCTCAGTGGTGAATTATGACTGAAAGAGATACAGGATGACCAACAGGCTGATCTGAGCTCCGGAGAACGTTAAACACCAGGACAAGTTATTGCAAAATCGATGCAATCCTGTACACTGCGTTTTAAAACAACCATACCATACATGGAAAAAGCCTGAGAAACCTGGCTTTTTCCTTAGTAGGACTAATTTTGCACCCTGTGCTTTCATAAGTCTCTGTTTACTTTCTTGCTGCAATACAAAAAAAAGTTATATTCACTTTGTCCCTTGATTTACATTTATTCTCTAATTCCAGTGGAAAGCTCATCAATTGCTCAGAAGGGAATTATTGAAATGATCAAAAGCTCTGGGGTGGATTGCCTTTGATCGCTACAAAGAGCTATTTTGGGGTGGATGAACTCAGGGACTGAGTTGACATGCAGCTCCCAGTTTCTGGGTGTTAATTAGAGTTATGGTGCACTCTTTTGGAAATGCTGCCTATGCATGCTTCTTTGAAGCCCTTCCCTATCATGTGTAGATAATCTCAGCTATGATAATTGATGCTAAATGAGCATCTCTATTAATGCCAATAAGGGCATTTAAGTAATCAGCAGGACTACTGGCCTGAATTAGAATAGAACTAGTGTTTGAAATATGGCTGAAAATAAAGCACCAAGAAAAATGCTTCAAAATCAAGTTGAGCAGTGGAGAAACAGTAGTTACCACAAGTGGGCTTTTCCAAAACCCTTGAAAGAGGACAGCCCTGGGATATTTCTCTTACTCCCTGCTTTGCCTTGGTAAGAAACTTTACATACTGTGAAAGAGAAGGAAGGAAGAACTTCTTTAAGCTTTGCCATGAAGATTATCAGAACGAGGCTGGTGGCTGTGAGGTCATGGGACAGTGTATTTCCTCTAAATCAGACATGTCCAAACTTCGGCCCTCCTGATGTTTTGGACCAAAACTCCCTGAATTCTAAGCTTAGATTGCCAATGGCAAAGGCCTGTGGGAGTTGCGGTCCAAAACATTTGGAGGGCCGAAGTTTGGACAGAATCTCTTTGAGACTTTATTCCCTCAAGCAGGTTCAGCACTACGGACAGCTTCTCCAAAGTTCAGACCAAAACTAAAACCAATCCACTCCTTGTGCAAAAGCAGAGTCAGCTGTCTCCAAGTGACGGATGATGAGTGTGGTGAATATCTTGCCTCTCATTTTCTGAGCTCTTTTCTCCTGATGAGATTTCATGCTTATGTATGCAAGTCATTTTGATGGGACAGGACAGAGATTCATGTGTATGCATGGACTTAGTCTAGTGAGAGAAGGATTACTGTATAATAACCCAGAGTTGTTTAACGCTACCTGTTCAGAGACAAAGCAGTTTTAAAAAATGACCTGGTCTTGATTGTCCATCAATTTACTTTGAGGGGTAAAAATAAGGCACGAGTCAGAGTTTCAAAAAGGCACTTCTTGATGACATCTCCCGGAATCTTACAAACAGTATGGGCAATGACCATGCGTTTCCTAGCTCTGGCATTATCCTTATTTTTTTAGTTGTCATCACAATTGTACAAAGTATCCAAGGGTGTATCTGGGGTGGTGGTGGTGGTGGTGGTGGTGGTGGTGGTGGTGGTGGAAGGGTGCATTTGCCCCGGGCGCAACAATCTGGGATTGCCTGGAGGGTGAGCAGGAGGAGAAATCCGTGCCCCCTCTCCACCCAGCAGTCACCCTTTCCCCAGGCTAAGGCTTTGCAACAGGACCCACTCCGCCACAGCCTCCTCCTCTGCCACCACGCACCAGGCGAACAGTGAAGCAAGGAGGCAGGCAGGGATGCGGGGAGTGCAGTGGCCGCGGCACCCTCCTCATCCTCCCACCCTCTTCCTTGCCTTGCTCTGGACCCACCATGGGAGAGGTAGGTGGCGCACGCACACACACAAACACCCACCCACAGGATTGCCCCCCCCGCTGGGTGGATGCGATGGGGTTGGGGAGGGGCAGAAGGGCACAAAACCAACTTTGTCCCTGGGCACTCCAAACCCTTGCTACACTGCTGGAAATGTTGGCATTTGCAACTTCCCCTATAAGTGCAGTGTTACTGTATAAATCGTGTAAGGTTGCAGTGATCTCAGGGGGCAGAGATGAGATAGATCCACTTCATTCTCATGTTGGCTTCTCCCCTCCCAGAAGTATCTCTTCTGCTTGACAAGTTTGTACTGTTTAGCCACCTGAAAGAGTGAGCATCAGCATTTGCATTCCAGGAAACCACCCTGATTGCTGAATGACTGGCAACCCTTTGGCTAACAAGATTGGAATTGACATTCCCAATCTTGCTAGCCAGATCCACCTCTAGCTACACTAGAGGTGTAAACTACACCTCTGGCCTGAATCTGCAGACCCCATTTTGAAGCTGACTTTTAACAAAGGAACCTGGAAGCACATCTGGCCTTGATTTTGGGAACCTGAATGCTTTTTTTCTGCATCATGTTCAGCTCTGCTCTGCTCAACCTAATGGAGAACTGTAGAAGGCTGAAAGCTAGGAAATGACTGTGAACTTTTTAGTGGTCTAATCAAGGTATCACTCATAGAAGCTTTTAGGCCATAAAGATACCTTTCCCTACCTCTGGCCAAGTCCTCAAGTAAATACACAATTTAATTTAATTTAATTTAATTTAATTTAATTTAATTTAATTTAATTATTTAATTTAATTTAATTTAATTTAAATGGTCTTCAGAATGTCCATCTAATGTTGATAAACACATGCTTGCCATTTTTATTCACTACCCTGATCTAATCCTTTGTAACTAGTATAATAAATTTTCATTGAAGACCAAGCTTCCCCATGTACAGTATATTTTGCTGTACAAAAGAGGTAGGTCAAAGTGGCATATTTATGCTACAACACCACTCCCTCAGCTACAGTGAGGCTTGCTGCTAAACTCAGAGTCTCTTGGGAAGCCTGAGGTGAGTGAGCGGCAGAATTAATAATGTGCTGTGCTCAACAAACGGTCCTGGTAACACAACACTGTTTGCAGCGTGGCATTGATAAATTAAGAGTGAGGTAGTCTAGGAGAATTTCAGGCAAAATTCAAAGAAAAACAAAACAAAACAAAATAAAATACACAAACATGTGGCACCTTAAAGACTAACTTTCATATTTTAATGTAACGTTTCGTTCACATGTGAACTTCTTCAGACATATATAGCAGCAGAATGAGGTGTAAGATATAATATGAGCTGATATATACATTTCATAGCAGATATTCATGGGCTGTAGATGATATGATAGGCTGTAGCAAATAGAGGTGGGGGGCTGTATGGTTGAGGGGAGGGAGGAGGAGGGTGGAGAATAGGAGGGACGGTTAGTTAGTAGAAATGGTGAGAATCATTAAATGTTGAGTTAGAGCTGTATAATTTATGGTTTTATGGCTCACGCCAGCCAATGTTATCTTAAACTGTGAGAATTAAATTCCTCAAGTGACAGGAACCAGATCAGGTCAGGGGGGGTCAGATGGGTAGAAAAGACAGGGTGGGGGGCAGAGAGAGAATGGAAATTTTTAAGTTTTTACCTTACAATCCATGAGAAAGTGGCAATCTGGTAATATTACATTTGATAATGACTCAAGAACCCCCGACTAATGTTCAATCCCTTATTGTGTGTGTCCATCATGGATATAAATCTTATTTCAGCTGTTTCCCTTTGTATTCTTGATCTGTAGTCATTTTGTTCCAAAACAGTAACTTTCAGGTCCTTCAAGGAGTGTCCAGGTAAACTGAAGTGATTTGAGACAGGTTTCTGTGTATCGTGGTTTCTTATGTCAAACTTGTGTCCATCGATGCGTTTTCTTAGAGATTGTCCTGTTTGTCCAATGTAGAGAGCAGAAGGGCATTGCTGGCAAAAGATGGCATAGATCAGATTAGTTGAAGAGCAGGTGAAGTTGCCCTTGATACTGTATTCAACATTGTTGGGTCCTGTGATTGTGTAGTCTAGGAGAGAGTTTCAGCTCTTTGCTTTCATCCCCCCCCCCGTGTGCTCCCCCATGCCTTCAAGGTTGCTATAGCATCCTAAGGGTATGGAAAGAGGCGGGCAGGAAGGATTGTGTTTCACGCTTTTCCTCCCTGGAGAGATAAGAGCTCAGTGTGGAAAGTGAGGCAAGAGTTAAACACTCTCTGAAAGAACACCTGGCCCTCAGAGCGGCTTGCTAATGAGGAAAACAAAAACTGCAGGAGACATTCATAGCTGGTCTCCCACATTTGGTTGAGTCCCAGGTTAATTATATTTCAGCATTTTAATTTTAAAAGGGTAATTGGTGGAGGACAAGATGCCCTTTAAGCTCATTGGAGTCTGGAAACACGTCTTCCTTGTGTGGAAAAAAAGTACAGGGTGTTCAGGGTTTTGGTTTGGTTCTCTTTTTTTAGTGTTTATTTTTACTACCAGCAAAGGCAAGAGAACAGATCTCCCACACACACACACACACACACACACACACACACACACACACACACAGAGAGAGAGAGAGAGAGAGAGAGAGAGAGAGAGAGAGAGAGAGGACTATACTGATGTCACAAAGCATTTCATCTCCTTAGAAACTACCTGCTAGAGATAACCTGTTTCAATTACTGAGGAAAATAAAATGAGAAATGAACTGACCATAGTTTCCAGTCATCTTGTTTTTCCCTCATAAGGAGAACAAGAAGCTGATAGATGTTTCATAACTGCAGCTTAGAGAAATGGGTATATAGTTAATTTCCCTTGATAGTGGATTTTCTTCTCCAGCTTCCTCTCTGTCCAATTTGTGTTAATTCTCAGAGAACCCTGTGCAATGCCGGCTGTTGTTTTCCTCTCGTAATTATGTGAGCCACCATCCAGCTGCCATTTTTACAAGCTTTCGTGAAGCAGCATCAAAACAACAAAGCACAGATTTGCTGTCAATGTTAAATGACTTCAAACAAAACAACGCGGTTTGAGTGACTTGTTTTATCCTACTACGGTAGGGAAAGGATGCTTCCCTGAGAGAAAAGGACTTGGAAGACTCATGTTTTGGGCCTCCAGTGTCTGCCAAGCAGATCTACACTACTCCTAGAGGCTGGAGATTTTGGGGAACTGTAGACCCTCCCTCCAAAAAAGACAAAATATTTTTTTCCTGGTTATGAGGTGTGTCACCATACAATAAGGATACAGTGGTACCTTGTATAAAGGAATTAATTCGTTCCAAATGAAATTATGTTAAGCAAAATTTCCTTTATACAAATTCCCATAGGAATGCATTGAAAATGGAGTAATCCCATTTTTATGTTGTATGGATTTTCCCCATAGGCAATTATGTTAAGCAAATTTCCCCTATCTCCGGAATTTTTTATGTTGTACAAATTTTATGTTATACAAGCTGTTTGTTATACAAGGGTCCACTGTACTTTAAGATGAGGTGAGTGGAGTTTTTTTGTCTCTCTAAAAAGATAAAGGTTCCCCCCACACATGTGTGCTAGTCATTTCCGACTCTAGGGGCGGTGCTCATCTCTGTATGCAAGCCGAACAGCCAATGTTGTGCAAGTCCATCGCCAAGTGGAAACACTGTTTTACCTTCCCACTAATTATGGCAGTACCTATTTATCTACTTGCATTTACATGCTTCTGAATTGCTAGGTAGGCAAGAGCTGGGGTTATCAGTGGGCGCTCATTCCGCTGCGTGGCACCCAGGATTCGAACTGCCAAGCTGCCGACTTTGCAGTCGACAGTTTTCAGAGCCTTAGTCCACTGAGCCACCAATGTATCTATCTAGCACATTGCAAAAAGGGCTTGGGAGGAAACATCACCCATTGGTCCCTTCTAGCATGGGCAATGGTAAGGGATCCTGCAATCCAGTCAGGGTGACTAATGTTTTTCACACTTCTGCTTGCACTCAGTCCATGATCTGAAACAAACCTTGCTGGCTGGCTAAGAGACTGATCCCATTACTTTACATAGGGTTTCATGAATTTTAGAGCAGTTTTTTAAAAATCTGAACACATGATGCATGTGAAAGCATGGGTTAATTTTACAGGGAACTGGGATGATTTTGAAGGGCAGCAAGTTTTTTGTTTTTTTTTTGTTTTACTCCCTGGAGGTCTGTTTATTTTAACACAGATGTGGAATCGATTCATTGTAGCCTCACAACCAGATGAATATATATCTCTGCAACACTAATCAATCATTTCTTCCAGCCTTTGATATCAAAGAGAGACCGACTTCTCTGGTAGTGGTCTTTCTGCCCCCCCCCCTTTCATTTGTCGGAGGCATTTTTTTTCTTTGCTGTTGATCTGTTCTGTTGGTTTCTAAGTAGGTGTGTAATAAAGAAAGCAACATACTGTATACAAATCTGTAACTTCAAGTTACTGTAAATAAAGAGTGAGTTACTGAGAATTTAAGTGCCATTTAATGAGAAAGTGATGGATTCTGTGGAACGTGTTGCTAAATTTGTCTGTGCATCTCTGTACTTTTTACTACACAGCAAAGGGGATTTTTGCCAGTAATTGCAGGACACTATTCTAAAGCACTCCATGGTTCCAAACTCTATTTGTAGGACAGCTTATTCGTACTGGGGGAAAGGGAGGGATGGTGAAAGCAAAGGTTAGAGAGAAGATGCTCCGCTATCCAAAGCTTGGGAAGAATTCCTTTCTGAACCACTGCTCCCTTAGTCCCCAGCCATGGCTGGACTGCAGGACAGCAGAAGTCCAGGCAGCAGAGAATCCTCCAAACAGCAGCCTACATGCCTGTGCTTTCCAAGCTCTGCTTCTGGCCCTAGCAATGAAGTCTGGGAATTGTGAGAGTTGCAACTGAAAAAGTATTTTTTCCAAACTCTGAGCTAAATACAAATTGGCATCATGGAACCAAGATTTAATACCATAGAATCATAGAATCATAGAGTTGGAAGATACCTCAAGGGTCATCTAGTCCAACCCCCTGCCATGCAGGAGCCCCATCACAATTTTTCCGACAGATGGCCGCCCAGCCTCTGCTTAAAAACCTCCAAAGAAGGAGACTCCACCACCCTCCATGGCAGCATATTGCACTGCCGAACAGCTCTAACCGTCATGAAGTTCTTCCTAATGTTCAAATGGAATCTCTTTTCCTGCAGTTTGAGATCATTTCCCCATGTCCTAGTCTCTGAAGCCATGGAAAACAAACCAGTCCCTTCTTCAATGTGACATCCTTTCAAATAGTATTTAAACATAGCTATCATATCCCCCCTCAGACTTCTTTTTGAAAGGCTAAACATTCCCAGTCCCCTAAGCTGTTCCTCATAAGACATTTTTTCCAGAACTTCAACCATCCTGGTCGCCCTCCTCTGCACCCGCTCGAGGTTGTCAACATCCTTTTTAAATTGAGGCGCACAGAACTGGACACAGTACTCCAGGTGGGGTCTGACCAGAGCAGAAAAGAGTGGTACTATCACTTCCCTTGATCTAGACACTATCCTTCCTCCCCTATCCTGAAAACTGTTTAGGCGATTAGGTGATGTATCTGGCCAGAATACTCTCACTGAGCCCACATGTCCACCAGCACCAGTCCTAGAAGTGAGTTGCTTCAGGTTCGCAAGTCAGCTCTTACATTTCTTGTCACACACCAGTTGTGTGGCTTGGCATGGGACGAAAGAGGTCCATTCCAACGTCTCGACTGGCAGTAACTTGTCACTCAGATTTAGGCTGTTGGGTTCACACAGGAAGATGTAAAAAAGAGGATTCTAACCATTATGTTCTGAAAGGCAAATAAGCATTAAAGTGATTCTAGCAAAAGTGACAGTGTCCAGCAAGGATGGCCTCTGTTAGGCTAACCCACAGATGCTGTGTCCTCTAGCAAAGCTTGGGAAAGTTACATCTCATCTGATCAACCAGTGATACAGCCTATGGCATAGCTTGGAAAAGTTCCTTCCTTCAACTACAGTGCCCAGAATCCAGAGCTGATGCAGCCATTGTGGAATTCTAGCAGTTGTGGTTCACACATGGACCTTCTCCAATCTCTGAGCTGTGCCCCGTGAAAGCTTATGTCGAATAAAATGTGTTTGCCTGTAAGGAGCGGAAAGATCTGTTTTAAACACTAATAGCTCTCAATAGTTCAGCAGTTTGATTATGCCAGAACCGACTGGATACTGTATATCTGTTCTTCTAATTGGTGCTATTTCCTCATGAAATGGAGGTTTTTGTCTGCTGGGTTACCATGTGTTGTATGTCCATTTATTCTGACTGGATGCCTAAGGGGCCTTGAAATGGGTTGCTGTCAGCCTAATTTATCTGTAACTGTTCCAAATTAAGAATCTTAACTGGTGTGTTCAGAGGAGCTGGTCAAATGCTACTTAGATTAGCTTTATTGTCTCTCTCTGGCCTTCATGTGTTATGCTTAATTCTGCATGGTGTCACGTGCCATATCCCGTGGCGCCACGGAGCATTTTGGAAAATGTATACAAGTGGATGGTTCTGGCGGATTTGCCATGGAAAATCAGCTATTTTGTTGCTCTCTGATGATGCATGTCTTGTGCGTAGTCCAATGTTGGAAAGGCTGCCTTCGCTGCATTCCATCTATTCTGAAACTCTTTATTGTAATCTGGCGGGCAACCGTTTATTAGGAAAATGTAATGAATCTCTGAAGGTTTCGCTTTGGATGTGGCTGTTCTCTGGAGCTTTTCCAACTCATTGTGAGATTCAGGTATGCTTTCTCTTGGTGGAAGGGAGATCCCAACCTATGCAGCAGACCATTCAGTGCCTAATTTTGTCTGTAGCCCATCACACATAAGAAAATCCTATTGACACCAGCCACAGCTAGGGCCACTGTTTCCTATCACAACAATTGATTTTCTACAGAATTAATTCACAGCCAGGATGAAGAACTCTCATAGGCTTGGAGACCAGACTTTTGTCCCTCTCCCACCAGTTAAGGGCCTCCACGCTTCTCCCAAGTGCCCCAAAGTTGCTATGAAAACATGAAAAATCCATTTGGGGGATGTTGAGGGATTCAACTGTAGAGGCAAACAGCATCAATAAATAAATAAATAAATAAATCAATAAATCTATCTATCTATCTATCTATCTATCTATCTATCTATCTATCTATCTATCTATCTATCTATCTATCTATCTATCTATCTATCTATC
>JAHTLZ010000240.1:6187118-6211159 GCA_023846285.1 Phrynocephalus versicolor
TACTTACTTACTTACTTACTTACTTACTTACTTACTTACTTACTTACACCCCACCTGTCTCTTTAAAATGACCCAAGGCTATGACATACATAAGGTGATTCCACCACCACCACCACCCCAGAAAATATTGGAGGTGACAGTCTCCATTGTTTTCAAAGTCACAAAATGTTCTTCAAAAGTGAAATAGAAGAAAAATAATAAACGTAACGTCTTCACCCAGCAAGAACAAATTCTTGGAATTTTTCATTCTCATTTGGGAGAACAAGATTAACAATCATTTCCATCTCTAACTGGGGCAAAATGACCTGGTGAAAACTAAGTATGCTTTAGAGATGGGCACTAAACAAAAAACAAAATGCCGTTTTGTCATTTCGTTACATAACAAACTGTTTTTATATGAAATGAAACGATACAAACCATTTTGTGACAAAATGAAATGAACCACCTTTTTTGTTTGGTAAACGAAATGGGGGAGCTTCCTCAAGCTCTTCCCTGTAAGCCATCAAAATTTGGAGAGATCTGGGGTTCAGGGGGCCAAGTTATTCAACTGCAAAGAGGCTCCCCCCCCCAGCAGTAATTAGAATTTGGAAAAGTGCTGAGCACGTACCATGCCAGCAATGGGTCAATTTATTACTTCCCCTTGCTTAACCTGTACAGCAGTTTTGCTGGTGCACACCGTATAGGAGTTTTGTAATTAGCTACATATTGTATCATAAAATATGTACTTGAAAATAGTGATTCCAGGCATCTAACAGCATGAAAATCACAGGGTAGCTTCCTCAAGCTATTCCATGTAAGCCCCCCAAATTTGGAGAGATTTGGGGTTCAGGGTGCTGAGTTATTAAACTCCAAAGGGGGTCCCCAGGAAAAAAATCATTTGTAATTAAGGAAAGCACTTGATAGCCCCCCCATGGGGGGAGGGGCTTCCTCAAGCACTCCCCACAGCAGCAAGGGTACAGTACACTATGAAACTTTTTGTAACCTTATGACGATGAAACAGCATGTCATTTTTCATTTTGTGCTGATCTCTAAGCAAAAGTATTCTGAACCTGGATCTTGAATATTCTGCTTATTTCATTGAAAGTGTGTATGTGTGGTGGGGGAACCTGAACACACACACACACACACACACACAAACAAAGCAATTAGTTGGAGCTGCAATGCAGGCAAGTTCTGATTCTTGCAACTCTGATGTTCTTCTCTGTAGCTGACAATATTGTTAGTCTCAGCTTCAACAAGGTCAAAAGAAAACCCCAAATTAAATTATTCATATTGGGTTTTATATGCTGTAAATCTTTTAATGTTTTAAATCAATATGCTGCTTTTTGAAAGGCTTTAATGGTTTGATTTGTTTCAGTATCTGCACGTTTTAAATTAAGTACAAAAAGTTACCTGCCAATCATTTGGATGCACGGCTGGGAATTAGAGGGGAAGCAACTGTTTGAGTATGGACAAGAAAGGGCAGGGAGGAGAGAATATTCTTAAATCTTGCTTGAAAAAGACAAATTGAAGAGGAATAGAGTTGGAGTTTTATTTGCTACCTTGCATGCTGCCTGGGGTTTCAGTGACTGGTAGGTGCTTTTCTGTGCTGAAGTGACTGTCATCCTATCCAGCTTAACCAATTGCCCCCCACACCTCTGAATTCAAAGACAGCCCTGCCTCTCTATCGAGTGTTCCTTTCTGTCTCCTTGGTCTGTTGGAAACACCGTTTATGAGTTTGTTGTTGATCTGCCCACAAGTGCAAGTAAGGGAACTTTCTTTGTTCTTTCTCCTACAAATGTCTCAGAATGAGTAAGATCTTAAAGCCAGTTAATGAGAAAGGGGTGAACTACTGGGAAACTTGAAGCTATTCAGCTGTGTGAATCGCTGTACTTGTACAGTATAGGGGAAAGAATTTTACTAGAAATTTAAAACTCTGTAATACTGTATTGCAGGCCTGCCCAAAGTCCGTCCTGGGGGGCCAAATCTGGCCCGCCAGGCCATTCTGAGTGGCCCGCAGCTGGCTGGCCCACCCCTCCCTCCCCCTCCGTCACCCCATGTTTTTTAAAAAGAAAGTGGGTGGGGCTTGCAGTGGGGTGGCAGGGTTGGGGAGCAACCGGCCCCTGACACATTCTCAGCCACCAAATCTGGCCCTCCTTACAAAAAGTTTGGGCGCCCCTGCTGTATTGTCTTGCTAATTGAAAGCTGTCATTGAATCTTCATCGAGTCTTCTATGTTTTCTTCTACTTATCGTAGCCCTGGGGGAAGGGAGCAATGCCAGTTCTGAATGATCTTACTTCAGTCAGGATCCAGCTGCCAAGGAGCAGTTGCCATCTTGGAGTTGCTAATGCTGGAGACGGGGGGGGGGTTGTCACATGCCTTACTTTACAGAGGACTGTCCTCATTTTGAAAAGCTGTTTGCTCCAAGTTAAAAGTGAAAAGGCCATAAAAAGAGAGAGCAAGGCTCTTAAAGAATGAACACCTGGGCAGCAGCCTCAGCAGACACGCAGGCTCTAAGGCCCAAAGTCTTCTCCACGCAGCGAGATGTCATATATTCAAGTTATACCACTTATTATTAAAGTGACGCTCTTATATGTACATTTTGACCTTTCACCTAGGATCTGTAAGTTGCAAAAGTATTTGGAGAGAAGGGCATTAGCCATTGTCTGTCCTCTTGCCCATTGTTGAAAAAAGGAAATATGCTATAGTTTCTAGGCAAAATGCATTCCTTTCTAGCGGTGATGTATGTTGAAAGAGCCTTGCGTTGTGTTTCTGGGAAAAAACATGACCACAGATTCATGCACCCACCTGAAAAATGCATACATTTCAAAAATGTAGTCCGCAACGCATGCATTCAGAAATTATTAAACATGAGGGTAAGCATTTTTGTGTGGCGGGGGTGGGGTGGGGGATCTTGCAATCTGGGGTGAAAAAGGACAGCACGAAATTGGCTAGCAGAAAACTGGAGAGTGCCGGGGGGAATTCTCAGCAAGAATGAGATTGCAGAGGTTTACATCGTTCCTCTTAGGTCCTTGAAAGACAGACTCAAGCTCGCTAGGGGGCTGATTTTGGTATGGGAAGCAGCTTTAAGGACCAGGAGCCCCTCTTCATCCTCCATCTCCGGCTGGGGCTCACTGGCTCATAGAATCATAGAGTTGGAAGAGACCTCAAAGGCCATCCAGTCCAACCCCCTGCTATGCAGGAAACCCCATCACAGCATTTCCAACAGATGGTCATCCACAGCCTCCGCTTAACCCCCCCCCCCAAAGAAGGAGACACCACCCAGGGGCGTAGCTAGAGTTTGGAGCACCCAGGGACGAAACCAGTTATTGTGCCCTCCCCCACAACTATGTCTCACCCACCCAGCATGGCCCCTGCACTCTTGCTCTGTCACTCGCTCTCCAGGGGGCAAGGGCACATGCCAGGCTCCCTGGCAGGACGGGCACTGCCTTCACTCTGCCCACGACAGGCATCCAAAGGGCCAGCATGTGTTTTAGAGAGTCGCCTCTTTGGCCAAAATGAGGAATTGTATTCCGGCTAAAGAGAAAGGGGAGACTTATACATTTATAAGAGGGGAATGTATACATTTATAAACCAATAAGAAAAGAAAAGAAAAGAAAAGAAAAGAAAAGAAAAGAAAAGAAAAGAAAAGAAAAGAAAAGTGTTCTGCTTATATACCGCCCCATACCACTTTAAGTAGTCTCTGGGCGGTTTACAATTTTAAATACAGTGTGCAGGCTACACATTGCAACCCCCCCCCCCAGCAAGCTGGGTACTCATTTTACCGACCTCGGAAGGATGGAAGGCTGAGTGAACCTTGAGCCTGTTACCTGGGATTGAACCCCAGGTCGTGAGCACAGTTTCACCTGCAGTACAGGCATTTAACCACTTCGCCACGAGGCTACAAGCTTGTAATCACCTCACCACTCAGGCCAGACTTGTGAGATTTGAAATGAATTCAAGTAGCCAAAAGGAAGTAGAACAGTAAGATAAATCTATAGTTGACATCGGATGGGAGAAATTAAATATATAAGGACAGGAAGAAGGGAGAAAGGAATGCCAACTTGGGGTCGAGGCCCCCAGAATCCGGCGCTCTCCTGAGAGGAGCAGAGGACAGCCCAGTCCTGAGGGAAGCCAGCGGGGCCGCGGAGGAGGAAGAGGAAGAGGAAGAGGTGGGCAGGGCAGACGCGACGGTGGCCCCGGAGAAGGTGGCTGGCTACGCTCCTCCAGGAAGGCGCTTGGGATCGGGACCAGGAGGCAGTAGGAAGGCTGGGCAAGTCATGGCAACTTCCCACTCAGAGGTAGGAGGAGGAGGAGACGGGGCCTCCCAAACCCTTGGTCCCCAGGAGGAGGAGGAGGAGGGCACCGCAGCCACCACACTCCCATGTCTACCTGCTGGCTTCACCACTTGCGTGGTGCTCGGCAGCGGCAGAGGTGGCTGCAATGAAGTGGGTCCTGTCACCAAGCCTGAGGACTGCTGGTGGAAGGGTGCAGGGCTTCCTCCTCCTCCTCACCCTCCAGGCGCACGCAGATTGCTGCACCCAGGGAAGATGTACCCTTCTACCCTCCCTAGATACGCCCCTGACTCCATCACCCTCCATGGCAGCATATTCCACTGCTGAATAGCTCTAACTGTCATGAAGTTCTTCTTAATGTTTAAATGGAATCTCTTTTCCTGTAGTTTGAAAACATTTCCCTGAGTCCTAGTCTCTGAAGCCATGGAAAACAAACCTGTTCCCTCTTCAATATGACATCCTTTCAAATATTTAAACATAGCTATCATATCCCCCCTCAGCCTTCTTTTTGAAAGGCTAAACAATCCCAGTTCCCCAAGCCGTTCCTCATAAGATACCTCTTCCAGACCTTCAACAATCCTGGTCGCCGTCCTCTGTACCCGTTCAAGGTTGCCAATATCCTTTTTAAATTGAGGTGCACAGGACTAGACACAGTACTCCAGGTGGGGTCTGACCAGAGCAGAATAGAGTGGTACTATCACTTCCCTTGATCTAGATACTATGCTTCTGTTGATGCAACCAAGAATTGCATTGGATTCTTAGTCCGCCGCATCACACTGCTGGCTCATGTTCAATTTGTGGTCCACCCAGACTCCCAGATCCCCTTCACCTGTACTATTCTCTAGCCAGGTATCTCCCATCCTATATCTATTCAATTCATTTTTTTCTGCCTAGATGCAGGACTCTACATCCATTAGCTTTAGCCCAGCAATCGAATCAGTTAAGGTCATTTTTTTTCCAGTTTTGGATTTTATCCTATCCTCTAGGGCAGTGATGGCGAACCTATGGCACAGGTGCCAAAGGTGGCACTCAGAGCCCTTTCTGTGGGCACCGGATATTGCCCCTTCACAGCCACCTGTATTCAGGTTAAATGGTTGTATTGGCACTTTTGTGAAAATTAGTGGGTTTTGAATCACAGTTTGGGCACGGTCACTAAAAGGTTCACCATCACTGCTCTAGGGAATTAACAACCCTTCCCAATTTAGGATGGGGGTCTGTTTGTGTGTGGCACTTGTGCCGTGTTGACATGTTGAGTAGCCAGGAGCAAGGGAAAGGGTGGTAGAAATAGTGGGCTCATGAGTGGCGGCCCATCATGTCCTTTAGAGCAAGGCATGATGTAGAGATGGACCATGAGCATCATGCATCCCATTGTCCCATGTGAACCCCAGCAGCTGTAGTCTGAACCCTGGAAACAACATCCTGTCACCTGGTGGTTGAGCAGTCTCAGGAGCAGACTATGGTCTAGGAAATCTCCCAGTATATTGTCTATATGTTGCTGTCAGTGCAGATGGGATTCAAGGTGTAGCAGGATGTCATGGGTGCTGTAGGTAAGAGCACATGATGGCACACCAGCTCCAACACCAGCTGCTGTTGCCACTAGGTATGTACATTTTTAAAAAGTATTTTATTAAATTTTCTAAACCTAACAGGTTAAAACAAATACATTGTTCATGCATTGCCATGTTACATAGCTCAAATACAAATATTTTCCCAATATTTTGGCCCAAGTGTTTGATATTTCCAAGTTTACATGTTTTCTTTTCCATCATTATATTCATCCTTACTTATCTCTGTCTTCATCTAGTACAAAGAATGAAGATAACAAAGAACAATATTAAACTAGCCTGTTTAATCTTACATACATTTAAACCCCATTTATTAAGATTGTCCTCTTGAGTCGGTGGGCTCAGAAGCACTCTGCTTCTTCCTTCCTTGCGTAGCCTGGACCTGTCTGTGCCATCCCATGAACCTACTCCCAGAAACTCTGAAATCTCTGGGAAAGAGATATTGTTGAGCTCAAAAAAACTGTACTTAGGAGCAATCTACTGAGAGTTGCATTCTGAGAGAAGTGAGGGAAGCAAGAGCCAAAAGTAGGAGCTTTCCCTTCTTCCCCCTCTCTTTCTCTCTGACGGTTACTTCACATCCTTCCTCGAGCCGAGGTGAACTTGCCTCCGTGTTGAAATCGGTTTTAGTCACGTGACCTAATGCCGGTTCTGCCCCTGTTTCTCTCTACTCATGGGCATGCTGATTGAAACTGGCAGTACTTTAACCGCATGTCCTCGATCCTTACCTGGCGGTAAGGAACAAACACAAACCAGGGTGAACTGTTCGAGGAAGAATCTTGGTTGATAAGCGGGGGAAATGGATTCATAAGAAGGAATTATAATTCCTGTTGTTCGATACATCGAAATACTGATGTTCCTCCCCCCCTTCTCAACCAAAAAAAAAAAAAAAAGTAATCGCACTAAGTATTCTCTCGATGCAGGTTAAGAGGAACTGCACATCCCCTGGGGGGCGGATCGAGAAGCGGATTGAAAAGATTCCCAAGCTCCAGGACGGGAATCTCTCACCCCGCTTGGAGCGCAGTTCAGGGGGCGTGGTCGGGGTGAACTCAGATTGACCCCACAAGGACGTGAGGTTCCATTCTTCAAACCGGTCTCCAGTGGGGCCGCAAACTGCAGTGAGAGGGACGTGAAGTATCAGCCTCTCTCATACACATCTTTCCCTTTCCCTTCTGAGACCCTCCTTTAAACAAAAATCTTCCTGACAGCCCCTGTGCAGTGTCTTTTCATCTTTTTTACCTTTTCCTAAAATGGCTGGAAATGTCATCTCCCTGCAGCGGCGATCTGTTGAGAGGGGACCGCGGGCTCGACTTTACTTGCACAGCCGAGCCTGCGGTCCCCTCTGAAGACAAGAACCCTGTCACACGAACTGATTGCTTTTGAACTTACGCTAATGGCCTCCTGCACCTTTGGGACCACAGGTCCTCCCTCTCAGCCAAACCTCCTCAAGGTTGTTCGACTGCTCACAACCAAGGTCAGTCAACTCAGTGATCTGGGCTTCGGAATTCCCTTGTGTGCCTCTGAACACAGTGACAGATCATTATGAGCCACTCAGAATCCTATGCCTGAAAGCAGGGTCAGACATCACAGGAGGCAGGGAGAAACCGGATGTGTGTACCACTTCCCATACTACAGAGTCTGCACTCCCATTTCACAATTCATCCCAAGACACATACACCCCGAAGGTGTGGGGTGGTGGTGGTGTCAGTATCCCAAGCATCTACTTGTTAGCCTTTTCAGTGAGTCCAGGATGCCCCCAGAGAGCATTTCTGATATCAATGTCTGCCAGAGACCTTCAACAAACAGCTGTCAGTCAGGGTTGATTGAGCTGCGCTGCACTCATTCTGAATTTAAATGCAAGGCAGTTTCATATCAGCAATATTTAGACGACCTTACTCAAGCTAATGCAATTTGCAGGGTGGATCCAGGGCCTGTTTTGGGAACAATCTAATAAAACAGGATGGTTGTTTTATTAGATTGATTATTGATAACTTAATTTAAATACAGCCCGTTGTAGAGGGAAACAGGACTTTGGAATTGGAGGACCTGGCCTAATTTCCA
Organism: Phrynocephalus versicolor; assembly: GCA_023846285.1. NCBI lineage: Eukaryota > Metazoa > Chordata > Lepidosauria > Squamata > Agamidae > Phrynocephalus > Phrynocephalus versicolor. The sequence continues at coordinate 6,195,016 of JAHTLZ010000240.1, forward strand.
GAATGGCATAAATAAAATATTGTTTGTTTGTGTTGATGAGTATGGATGCAGAATAATGACATGGGGAGCTGCCATTTATTAAGATGAACCATAAGTCCATCTAATTTTATGCTGCCTACTCAAGCTTTTCCCAGCCTGGCCCCTTGCAGATGTATGATACTATAGTCCCGTTATTACCTAGTCAGCAATTCCATTGGGTTTACTGGCTGGACTTTGATGGGAGTTGTAGTACAACAGACCTGGTTCAGCTTTGGGAAGGCTGCTTTGCACTCCCCAACAGCGCCATTATTTCAGACCAGAATATTTCCAGGAATTATTGGAAATACTGTACATTGAACTTGAGATGCCATAAAGTAAGTGTGCTACTACTGATGTCCTGCCCTTCCTCAAAAATGCTTTCACGCTAACATTTCCACCTACAGTATCTGCATATAAATGACACTTAGGTATCTCAGTCTTTAAATTGGTAGTTTAAAACTATTTTTATTGGTTTGCATGCTTGTAATGAAATTAATTTTAAAAATGGACATTTTAAAAGACTTGAGGCAAAAGAAAAACACAAAGGAAGTCTATTCTTAAATCCAGGAAAATTCTTCTTCCTGGTAAGGGAGGTTTTGTCTGAATAAAGAGAAATACTAGAACAGTTTTGAACTGAAATTAATTAGAAGATGAAATCCCCTGAATACATAATTGTCTTTTTAATAACTGTGGAGGGCAGGAGCTTTCTATTGCTTTCATATACAAAAACTATAGGAATGAGTTCATAATTCCATCACATCTAAGCTAGGCTTTGTTCTTATTCACTATACGTAATCTTTTTTTCTGAATCTCCATCACTGAAAATTTGCAAAGCTTCTGTTGATGGACAGGCAGTCATTTAGTTAAAGCTGGTACTGTTCCTCATATCGTGATTAAGAGATTTCAAGGGGAAGAGGAATCTCTCTCTCTCTCTCTCTCTCTCTCTCTCTCTCTCTCTCTCTGTTTGCTTTGCCTTGTTTACTGAAACCCTCAAAATCACAGGGGCAAAACAACTGCTGTTCTTTTCTGCCCCTGCAGTTAATATTCCGTCTACTGTAACTACCTGCAATCTGTAGGAGCATGTAAATAATTACTGTACAGTGTAATAAGTACTAACAACATTTCTCAATTTTGTCAAATTTTGCCATGCTAAGACCTCCCACCAACACTTTCCCCTACCTCAATGAGTTTTCCCAGGTTGCTGAAAAAAAAGGAGAATCTTGAATTATTTTCACACCCACCTCCCCAGCTGTTCTACATTAGGAATCTGACAAGTTTTGAGCAGCTTAATGTCTTTTCCAGTGAATCCTGCACAGGAAAGATGTTACATATGCAGAATACATCACAGCATTCTACCACCATAGCCAAAATCATGTCTGTGAAGATTCTCAGTCATCCAGGTAAGTTTATCTGGAAGTAGAGTGATGGCAACTGGACTTCTTTTCTTGAGAGTTTGAAACATTTCGTTGCTCATCGAAACAGCTTCATCAGTATGAGGAAAGCTGGTTGCAAGTCCTCCATTTTATAGTTCACTTTGACCTCATGTGACGCAGGTCTGAAATAGGCTTATAAGATGGACAATGGCCTGAACAGGCTTGTTAGGTGGACATTGGGTTATTAGGTAGACAATGGCCGAAGGTGTGTGAAAGTGAAATAGGCTATTATGAGCCTATTTCAGACCAGGGTCACATGAGGTCAGAGTGAATTATACAATGGAGGCTTTCCTCAAATTGACGAAGCTGTTTGGATGAGCAGTGAAAGATTTCGATCTCTCAAGAAAAGAAGTCCAGTTGCCATGACTCAACTTCCTTATAGCCAAAATCATGTTGTGCACTTAGGCTAAATCTGGCTTCCTGTAGCTTGAGTCCATTATTATATGCCCTGCACCCTGGGAGGATCCCAGCAGCGTGACAATGAAGGTGAGTGGGCCTGCTGAGCATAGGGGAGGGGAGGTTACACATGGTACCTGAGGTGATTTGGCACTTCCTAGTGCTTCGTGCCCATCTCTGTTGACAACAGATTCTGTCCCTCCTCTGTATGGCTACATTTCAAGTATTTGAAAAGTACTATCATGTTTCCCCTCAGTCTTCTTTTCTCAAGGCTAAACATGCCTAGTTCGTTCAGTCTGCCCTCATGAGGCTTGGTTTTCAGTGCCCTGACCATCCTGGTTTTCCTCCTCTGAGCTTCCTCGAGTTTGTTTCGTGTGGCTCTCTTAGCCACATGAAGAGATACTTTCTCCTTTTTCTCCTTTTCTCCTCAGGTATTTTCTTCCCAAGTACAGCCAACATGGCTTGGAAAAGGAAATGCCAAGAGGGAAAAAAGAGAAAGAAGGATAGAAATCTAATTTATTATTTACTCAGGGATGGGCAAAGTGTCACTTACCAGATGTTCTTAAACTACAATTCCCATCATGAGGACATCATTAATTTTTCACATAGCCCTGGTGGGCTTTGTAGCCCAGCATCCCGTAGAGAACCAAATCTTCTCTAAAGCATTCCTTCTCCTCATCAGAGTCTTGGATTTGACTGGAGATTCAGGTTCTTTAGACTCGCGTCATCAGTCCCACTTGTAACTTGAGCCCTTCATGTTCCGCAAACTACCAATTTGTCAGTTCAAGACTGCCCCCTGTTCAGCTCTCCCCATGCCTTCCTGTTCTGCCATCCTTTAAGGCCTTTCTTTCACATGATGATAAATCAGTGAAGGCAGCCATTTTACCCATGGTTTAATTCATGGCATATGAAAAGGAAATCATTAAGGGACTTGTGTCTGTGAAGGGAAGGGAGGAGAAGTCAGAAGAAGGAACAGGTCCAGCTATAGAGCAATTATTGAGACAAGAGAACCATAAAAACCTCTAATAGGTTTCTGCTTGCTTTATGTTTTTAAACAAACATAATTCATACCCCACAATCCATTGGGGTACCTGCTGGTTGAGACTGATAAGAAAAGCATTGGTACTGTAAACGCACGGCCTTTGATAAGAGAAAACTTGTCTTGCAAAATATTCCTCGTTCATATCAAAAGGGGCATGTTTGTAGCGAGAAGAGAGGGGAATACAATCAATATATTTGAATGAAAAACACACCTCTTTGATGTCAAGTCACTTTGGCAGGCTTACAGTGTTCTACAGCTCTGCAAAAGGCATACCTGAATTCCTGACTGGAATCTCAAGGTTTGTCAGCATGCCAGTTGCAGTGCTCTCAGAAAGAAAACATTTGGGCCTTAGAGAGTTTCTTATTAACTCATGGAATATGGTTGCTTTTAGTTCCATATTCAATATACAGAAGAATTGACTCTGAGAGCTGATGTCCATGCATGTAAACACGAAAAAGTAGGAAGGATGGACCTCCCACTTGATAAAGATGATTAATTGATATGAGGCTCTGAAGCTGCTCGGCTTTCTACATGCTATGACCCTACAAATCAGCATAACTTTCCAAGATGGCAAAATTGGGTTATCATCACCTGTTTGAGAACTTACATCTCTGATTATTTCTGACTATGGATCAGAAAAAGAACCTGTAGTTGCATTTGTTTGGAAATATAAGACGTAGCAAGGGAAATGCTCTAAAATAATACAGTGGACCCTCATATAACAAATGATTTGTATAACATAAAATCTATACAACATAAAACATTCCAGAGATAGGGGAAATTTGCCTATCAGAATTGCCTATGGGGTGAATGGAAATTCTTTAAAATACATATTTTTGATCAAAGTACAGTGGACCCTCGTATGACAAATAGTTTGCATAACATAAAATCTGTACAACATAAAAAATTCCAGAGATAGGGGCAATTTGCTTAACAGAATCGCTTATGGGGTCAATCTGTACAACATAAAAATGGTCGTGATTAGGGATTACTCTGTTTTCAATGCATTCCTATGGGAAATTTGTATAAAGGAAAAATTGTTTAACATCCTTAATACAAGGTACCACTGTATTTATACTTTTAGTTCTTCTTTTCCTCCTCTTCTGTGGCCAATCCATTTAAACATAAATTTACTTAAAAGTAGGCCTTTCAGACTGTGTGATAAATTGTACTTGCCTACTAGTAGTTCACTACTACATGGTGTAGTGAACTAGTGTGGACACAAAAGCAGAGAGTAGGTTTCTAGCTTATGCTTTATTATATTGGTTGTGTTTATGCAGAAAGGTAGACAACAACCAGAGGGTGAGGGGATAAACACGCACAGATGCACTCCAGTTCCATGAAAGGAACACAATTTTTCACTTCTGTGTTGCAACTTTCCCCAGATTTTGCACCACTTTTTGGTGATAATATCTAGAAAAAAAACTGCTGGCCATCTGTGGCAGAGGCAGGTATAGTACCCTTCTTCAAATGAGACAGACATGATTCAGAAAAATTGTGATTTTTTTCAATTCGTGGTTCATCAAGGTTGATGAATTACAAATCACAAATTTACATTTTTCTTGCAAATTGACGAATCAATTCATCAATTCTTTTTTGCATTTGAAGCCCTATAAAACACCCCTGAAGGCACCTAGAGACACCAGTATTGCAGGGAAGCATCTCAAGACTCTCTTCTACAAGTCCTGTGTGTTTGGTGAAGATTGGATTTCAGACATCTTATCCACAACTTAGGCCTCCAGGGGAAGTGCCTTTAGCAACTGGCTTGGGAAAACACAATCTTCACCAAACCTGGAGGGATTATAGAGGAGAGTAGGGGAAGTTTCTTTACCATTTTGCTGTCTTTGGGTGCCTTGGGGGGCATTTTATAGCCTGATAAATTGCTAAATCAAAAATCACAACAAAGTCATATCTTCATATATGTCGGGATTATCAATTCATACAAAAGCAAATCAATGAATTAGTGATTTTTTGGAATAAATTTTGCCATTTATTTAAAAATCTCTATTCCTAAATAAGGGAAGAGAAGAATTAAGGGGAAATCAGCCGCATTTGTGGCAGCTGCCACCACTGTTTGTTTGTTTGCTTGTTTGTTTGTTTGCTTGTTTGCTTGCTTGCTTGCTTGCTTGTTAGACCTTTTTACCTCCCTTTTAGCAACCATGCCCACTGGGGAATGGGCAAAATGACATCATAAAAGTTGTCTGAAGCCTATTAGCTCCATGTACCCAACCATCTTTGCTTATTGTGTGGTTGCATATTTCTCAAATTGCATGACTACATATCTAGTGCCAAATTGATGGTGTTTATATCTGAAGACACAACTGTAGCATATTCCTCTCCTTATGCTGGCATAGGTTTTCATTCAGTCTATGGGTGACATGGTGAAATGTTTGAAGCCATAAGAGTAATGAAAGGCACACAGATAAAATATCTTAGAGTGGGTGAGAACATAGCTTCAGGTAATCAAACAATATGGTGAATGTGAAGGAACTGATTTTTGGTCCAGTAGCAACCCCTTTGTCATGGAGTTAAAAGGAATATAAATGAGAAAATAGTTATTCATACCAACTTTGTCCCTGTAGCTGACAACTCAAGCTAGTTTCTCAAAACATGTTGATTAAGCCAAGACCACATCAATATTGGATGATTCAGAGTAACCAGTGGATGAATGATTTATATCTTATGATGCACTGCCATCTCCTTTAGTTCCATGTATTTGCATAAGCAAAAATGCATATCATAAGCACTGTCATTCCTCTGGACAGGATCATAACCTACTTGTTTCCTTGTCAGGATCTTAAGTCTGAAAATCTTTGGTCTACCATATTGTTTGTTTGTTTGTTTGTTTGTTGCATTTTTATACCACACTGATTTCCCAGAAGGAACTTTGGTCTTCCAACTCCCAGAAAACCTAAAAGTTTTCTCATGTCTCCTTCAAGGGAAACATCATTCTTCTTTTGAATAGCAATAAATTCTTAAGGAATTATCGAGGGAGATTTCATGTCTTTGTTCTTGAAAAAGAGGTAACTACTAGGAACTAGAGATGGGCACAACTCAGCGAAATTTTTGTTTTCGTTTTCATTTTTTTGTTTCGTTTTGCAACGAAAACGAAAATGAAAAAAATTTCAGAAGCAAAACGACAACGGAAACGAAATGAAAAATTTTGCCGTGTTTTTCGTTTTTGTTACGGCGGACGCATTGCATTGAAAATAATGCTAACGGAACGAAAATTTTTCATTTTCATTTTTGTTTTTTTGTTTCGTTTTGTAACGAAAACGAATACAAAAATGTGCGAAAAAAACCCCGAAAAAACGAAAACGAACTGAAACGGACCCCCTAAACGACAAACGAAAAACGAATAATTGTTTCTTTGAGTCGTGCCCATCTCTACTAGGAGCTTTGTTGTTATTCCAAGGCCTTAAGTCAGAAACTAGTTATAGCAATCCTAACAGACCTTTAAATTTATTTATTTATTTATTTATTCAATTTAGATACTGCCCATCTGGCAGAAAGCCACTCTGGGTGGTTTCCAACATGAAACAAACTGATTACAAAATACAGATACAAAAATATAATAAAAAGCAAAAATATTACAAATGTAAACATAACTAAAACAACATTCATAAAAATTAAATAAGATAATTAATTTTTATTTAATTTAAAATTATTTTTTATTTTACCTTATTTAAAAAATTAATAAGATAAGCTAATGGCGGACAAGATCAGATCACTAAATTAATAAGGTCATATAACTGTTAAGATAAGTGAAATATATAAGGGATAGTTTTATCAGTTCCACTCACTTCCCAGTAAGTTCCCATGGTTGAGCATGGATTCAAACCCTGTTCTCTGGAGTCCTAGTTTGTAACCTACACTGCCCCTAAAGCTAAAGAAACACCAAAGTATAATGGCTCAAATCCATCAAATCTAGTGCCTGATCCTGCAGGCATCATCAGCCATGGGTTTACTTTGTTAATTAAAAAAAAACCTACCTAAACTAACCTCCCAGGTTCTTAGACCTTCTTGGTTCTGGGAAAGCCTTTGAGGACAGTGGGATGGTGAAGGGTTTAGGTGTCTGAAAAGTGTTGTTATACATGCTGTGAATTCTGAAGCAAAATGGATTCTTTATCCAAGGTGTCCAATGTGCCATCAACTAAGAGCATGTAGTATGTGTGCAGTGAGAGCCCAACACATCTACATCTTCTAAGTAATTGCCTTTCCAAGGACCATAATGCTTAGGTTGAGTATTCTAAATGTTTAAAAGTGCTATTAAATGCCTTGAAGGAATCCAGTTGCCCCATCTTGCATCTTAATCTATTAAGGGATAGGGATGTGAAGAGATTTTCTGAATTTCAAGATGGCGAGTCTTCTTCCCTAGACCTCTCCCTGCAGCAGCAAGATTTCCCAGCTTCCCGTGGGAATGAGGCTCTTGGCCTTGTTTTCTTTGTTTTCATTTCCTTTCCAATTTGTGTAAGAAATGGCCAAATTCTACATGGGTCCTTGCCCTTCCAACTGCAGAAATGGTGCCTTTTTGTGCTACATTTTGTGCAGCTGCTATTAAAATTCGTGAAGGGAAAGTCTCAGCTAGAGTTCAGTTACAGTAGTAGTAAGTTGTTTTATTGGTAGGGGTCCCAGGGACTGATAGTTTTAATAGGGTTTTAAGTAAGTACAGTGCTAATACAGTGGGAGACAATATTAAGCTTGATATTGTCTCCCACTGTATTATCTTATATGGCTGATTCATAGAAAATTTTCATAGATATGTTGTAGAGGTAGAGGATTTATGATAAGACAGCTTACATATTGTTACTGTACATACACTGTATGCTGTGATGTTTTATGTACTTTTGCCTTGCTGGTCAATGACTGTAATAAAAATTTTATTATCAAAAAAAATATTATTATCATGTCATAATTCCATGCAGAATAACAACCAGAAAACATTCAAGCATCGTTGCTTGAACAGCTCATTGTGTCCACTGGTCATCCTGGTGAGTGGATCCTGGGAACTGATTCCAAATGCTGGTTCCCCCCACCCTGGTTTTATTGAAATTGCCCATAATAGAAGTGAGGTTCAGTAGCTGGTCTGACATCTAGGCCACCTTGAATCTTTTCAACTGGCCAGGAAAGAGGGCTAGGTTTGTCCTTCCCTTCTCTGTGACCTTTTACACAATAAGCACCCCTAACATGCATTCGTACGTGTAATATGACATCACCTTGAATGAGTTTCATGGGCTAAGAATTCTTTTTATGCCAACCTTCAGTCTCTGAGAACAATGCTGTACAAAAATGGAATGAAAGCAGAGCACTGGCTACAGTTCTAAAAAACAGTGCATGGCATAGCTGACATCAACTAGGTTAAAATAAACCATCCTTTACAATTTATTTCTATGTGAGGCAACAGGAAGACGTCAACACAGGGCTGAAGTTTTAGTCAGCCAAGCCATCTTTGTTTTACATCTATTATTTAATCTGCTTTTGCATGTCCATCTTTATTCAAAGATGAAGCTGAAAATCAAATCTGTAAGGCTCATAGGCAGTGCCTACTAATATACTCACTTATCCGACAGGTTTGCTGCATCTTGTGCCTTCAATCCATGCCTGGAACTAATGTGGCCCAAGGGCATATTGCAGACCAAATATTGCCAAACATAGTTCACAGGAGATGATGGTTACTGACTGCTTTCTGTGTGCGCGCGCACGTACTGTCCAGCGAATCAGTGGCCGGGTAATGCAACTTCTAGTGAGGAAACATTAATTCTGTGACCTACATAAAATGTGCAAATTAAATGGAAGAAATAGATACATTTACCTCTTTTGCATAATGTATTCTAGAGTGTGCTGAGTTTCACACACAATTCTTGTGCAGAAATGGAGAATCCACATAATCTCTAGCTTTGGTAACGTGATGCAAATGCCCAGACTGATCATTTTCCAACTCAACATCATGGCATCTATGTATCATTTTTTTTCACCATCTTAACTAATGAAGATGATTATACTATTGATTCTGATTTATGTGTATAGATTATTAAGCGGTCACTATACAAGCACCTAGAAAACAATGCAACAATAATTAGAAGCCAACAGATTTGTCAAGAACAAATCCTGCCCAGTTTTTTTATCAGGTAACCTCCCTGGTAGACAAAGGGAATGCTAGATGTACAGTAGGACCCCGGTAACCACTGATTCATTAACCACCGATTCAGTTATCCACAGTTGGCAGAGAAAAAACAACTGAATAAATAATTCATCACCCGCAAGGCAAGCAACTGTCACAAACAGCAGCTATGAAGCAAGCTACTGTCGTAAAACAGCAGCCGTAAAGCAACCTACTGTCACAAAAACAGTAGTTGTAAAACAAGCTACTGTCATAAAATCGCAGCCATAAAGCACAGTACTGTACAAACCCCCACTTTTTTTGGGGGGGGGGGAGTGACATTCTCTCTTATCCATGGTTTTTGTTATCCATGGGAAGGCCTGGAACCAATCCCCAGCAGGTACTGGGGTCCTACTGTAATACATCTCTACTTCAGCAACACTTTTGACAATAGTATCCTGATTAGCAAGCTAACTAGGTGTGGACTGGATAAATCAAGTGTAGAGTGGATACACAATTGGTGTCAGGATCAGAGCCATGCCTGCTCCTTGCAAACCCTAGTACAGTGATGGCGAACCTTTTAGAGACCGAGTGCCCAAACTGCAATTCAAAACCCAGGGGTTTTTTTTGTTTTGGTTTTTTTGCAAAGTGCCAATACAGTAGTTTAACCTGTACACAGGTGGCTATGAAGGGGCGATATTGGGTGCCCACAGAAAGGGCTCTGAGTGCCACCGTTGGCACCCGTGCCACAGGTTCGCCATCACTGCCCTAGTACATGCAAAACTGGCCCTACTCCTGTTGAGAAGGCTGTTCTGGAAGCTTGCAGGACCAGGACCTTCCCCTGAAGCTGTGGCTAGCCCTTCAAGAGCAACACCTGTGCTGGCTCAGGTGGGGCTATTTCAGGAGCAGCCTTTCCCCATGAATCTTGCCTCAGCAACAATCTTCTCTGGGCCTGCTGTGGCTTATCTCCTGCCACCTTTCTGCCTGACAGCTAGCTGTTCCAGGCCTGCCTCTCCAAACCCCCTTGGGTCCAGCTCCCAGGTACTGCTCCCTCTGGCCTTGACTCCTGGACTGCTTGACTACTCTTTGCTTCACCCTCTGGCTTGGTGTTTGGTTGGACTTGCTGCAGGCCTCTTCCGGGGCCCTTTCCTGGACTGGGTCCTGGTGCTTATCCTGATGGACTCTGACAATTGGCTAAAGATTCATACTCAGAGAGTGATGTCTAATGGCTTTTTCTCTAAGTGGAAGGAGATAACAAGTGGATTACCCCGAGGCTCAGTCCTGGGTCTGGTACTCTTCAACATTTTTATCAATGATTTGAGCAAGGTAGGGCAGGGAATGCTTGCCAAATCCACAGATGACACAAAATTGGGTCAAATAGGCAATACCCTGGAGGACAGAAACAAAATTCAAAATGATCTTGATTGGCTGGAGCAGTGGGCTGAAACCAGCAGAAAGAAATTTAACAAGGATATGTGCAAAGCACTTCACCTAGAAAAAAGAAACCAAATGCACAGTTACAAGAGGGGTGACACCTGGCTCAGCAGTACTACAAGCAAGAAGGATCTTTGAATTCTTATAGATCATAAACTGAATATGTGCCAACAGTATAATGTGGCTACAAAAATGCTATTTTAGGCTGCATTAACAGAACAATAATGTCCAAAGGTGCTCATCCCCCTCTATTCAGCACTGGTTAGGCCCCATTATAAGTAATGTGTCCAATTCTTGACACTGCACTTCAAGAAAGATGCGGGCAAATTGGAACAAGTCCAGAGGTGGGTGACAAGGATGATCAGAGGATTAGAAACCAAGCCTTGTGAGGAAATATTAGAATATCTGAGCATGTTTAGTCTAGAGCAGGGCTGTCCACCTTTCAACCCCCCCCCCCGTGGCCTACCTATTGGTCCCCAATGTCCCCTGTGGTTGACAACAGTGGCAGCGGCAGCAGCAAGCAGCAGTGGCAAGGGTGGGGATGGGGGCAGTGGCAGTGAGGGTGGTGGTGACAATGGTGGCAGGGCCGGGGGCAACAGCAGTGGTGGGGTAGGAATGTGGGTGGCGGCAGCAGTGGTGGCTGGGATGGGGGTGGCAGTGGCAGCGAGGGCAGGTGGTGGTGGCAAGGGGCGGGGATGGGGCAATGACAACGGCAGTGGGGGCGGGGACAGGGGCAACAGGAGGGGTGGGGTGGGATGTGAGTGACAGGGGTGGCAGTGGCAGGGGTGGCAGTGATGGCAGTGGGAGTGGGGACGGGGCAACAGTGGCAGCAATGGTGAGGGGCAGCAGTGGTGGGGACGGGCAGCAGAGATGGAGGACTGGGGCGACAGTGGTGGCGGCAATGGCGGTGGGGCGGGGACGGGATGACAGTGATGGCAGTGTGGGTGAGGTGGGTGGGGGACCGTGTGGGAAGAGGCAGAGGGCGGCTGGGAGGAGGCACCCGGCCCTGGCAGGTGAGTGGGGGGAACGTCCCCCATTCCAACAAGCTGCCACAGGCAGCGTGCCAGGAGGCCGGCAGGGACTGGCGGCCAACCTCCAACGGCACCACGGGTGGCTGGTCGCCTGTGGTTGATGCGTTGTGTAAGCCTGGACTAGAGAAAATAAGACTGAGGGGTGATATGGTGGCACTTTTCCAATATTTGAAGAGCTGTCATAAAGAGGAGGGGGAGGATCTATTCTCAGTCATCCCAAAGTACAGGATGCACAGCAATGGGGTCAAGTTAAGGGAATCCAGATTTAGGCTGAATATCAGGAAAAACACTTCCTAACTGTTAGAGCAGTATGGCAATAGAACTGATTACCTCGAGAGGCCCCTTTCAACTTCACTATTCTATGATTCTATGAATACAACCACAAATGGTAAGAACTAAAGCCTTGGCACTGTGCTAGTCTATAGGTGAATACGCCAGCCCAGTGCAAAACAGGCAGATGCCACACTCAATGAAAACAGTAGAATCATTCCTGGAAGGCTGAGGTGAACCCCCTATTGATAAAGTCAGTTGTTTAGCAGGCTCTGCATCCAGTAACATATGGAGAAAGCTAGCAGATAATGGCGAAAGACTCAACACACCTATATCAAATGCATATCCAATATTTTGGATACCATCCCTGCCAGAATGAAATCCAGGAAATGATTTTTTTTTCAGAACATCTGGGAATCGTGACTGAACAATCAAAACTGCAAGGACTATTAAGTGAAAAGAAAGATTTATCCTCTTTTTAAATGGATGAAACACTAGAAAAGTCTAGCCCGTGGCCAAAAAGAGGAGTTATTTAGCAGCCAGTTTACAGGATACAGAGTAGAGCTGGCAAAATTAGGGTGGATCTCAGAAAAGTGTGTGTGTGTGTGTGTGTGTGTGTGTGTGTGTGCGTGTGCGCGTGTGTGCGTGTGCGTGCGCGTGCGCGCACTGCTTTTGGCAGTGCAGAAAAGAAAAAGCAGCTTCACATCTACATCAGTGAACTCTGTGCCCCTCAACATGTACCATGGTAGATTTGATGTTAACTTCCCCAAATTTTCTTGATTTTGGCCATTATTGGGCCAAAATTATCTGACATGAACAAAGAAAGATCAAGGTGCTCAGGGCAGTTTCTAATTTAAATGGTGAAAGAGAAAGAAATACCCCAGATAATTACTGAACAGTCTCCATCCTCCCCTTTTCTTAACAAGGCATCTGAAACAGCTGCCGCAGTCCTCTCACAGAAAGGAAGGAAGAGAGTTCTGTGCACACAATTACTTTGAGAAAGAAGGTGAGAGATCATACAAGAAAACCAAAGGCATCCAGCAGATCTGTGAAGGAAAGTAAAATTTAAACAGCACCTGAACAGCAGGAACACATCTATTTTGGGGTAATCAAATGTTCCGCAGGCAGAAGAGCCAATATTAGAAACTGTCAAATTGCAAAAACCTTTTGAGGTCACTGAGGCCAAATTACAAGATATGTGTTTTTTGTAGAAGCAGACTCCCTTGTAGGGCATAATAACCTTCTCATGTTTTGTTTGTGATAAAAAAATGTGTGCTCAAGAGTTAAAACAGACCAAAGTATAATAATTTTTCTGATCTGAATCAAATGCCATGGGCTGAATTTAGTACTGCATGGGAGCTGACTCTTTTATTCTCAAGGCTTGCGAAATACTGTACATATTTAGTTGGGAAGGGATATGCAGCTCCACCTCCAATTCATTGAAAATTGGTTTGGGAGAGAGCAGTGCAGGCCCCACAGAACATAATCCAGGCAATCAAATGGCTGCTGGATCAAATCAAACCTGAACTCCCTCTGGAAGCACAGATCATTAACTTGAGTTTATCACAGTGATGGCTAACCTTTTAGCGACCAAGTGCCCAAACTTCAATTTAAACCCCACTAATCTTCCACAAAGTGTCAATACAGCAATTTAACTTTAATACAGGTGGCTGTGAAGGGGTGATGTCAGGTGCCCACAGAAAGGGCTCTGAGTGCCACCTTTGGCACCCGTGGCATAGGTTCGCCAACACTGGTCTATCCTCTTTGGAGCACATAAAACAATACAAAAAAACAGGTCTTGCTAGAAAAGACAATAATCCTGGGAGAAGTTGAAGATAACAGGAAGAAATGAAAAAAACAAACAAAACACCCAGATATGAGATGGGGTGGACCAAATAAAAGAAGCCACAGCTTTGGTTGTGATTTCTGGTCATGGCCTCTCTTGTGGCCCTAAGCAGAGCTGCTAATGATATGGAAAGGAGAGTTGTCTTTCACCTGCATATTTTGTCTTGTATTTGCCAGATAAAATCACAAAGTATTTATATGGAATTCACCATTTCCCTATGAAAAGCCAGGCAGCTATTTATGTTGGCAGGTATTTGTGACACTCATTTCTGCATTCTACCCATTTTTTTCCTGAACGTTTTTCACTCCAAAACATGCGGCATACTGGAATTAAGCATTTTTTAGACACAACTTCTCTCCCTTCATAGCCCCAGCTCCTTTTTCTCACCTTCTGCTACTGCTAGAAAGATTATATTATGAGACTGGGGTGACCAGGAAAGATCTGTTAATTTCATTTTGCAGGAATCTCCTGGGGAAGAATTGAGCAAAGAAACCCATGGCCTTCTAGATGTTATTAACCTTTAAATTCTATTAGTCCCTCACCAGTGAGGAATGTTTCAGTAGTTCATCCTTTGAGCAAACAGACATTGGCTGGGTCCCAGGCACTCCTCCTCCTCCACTGAGTGCCCACTCAGAGGCAGCACCTGGCTTTCCTGCCCTGCAATCTCTGGGTGATCCCTCTGAGCTTGTACCTGTTGGAGTAGTCTAGGAAGCATTAAAACCTGTCTGAAGGACGAATTGGCATGAATCCCCGAACCAGCAGTTCATACCCATCTCTAGTGATGAACAATGCTGGGAAGGGGAGGTCATCAGCAACTGGAAAGCAGTAGGTTGATATGTGTGTGACTGCTTGCTTGTTTATATGCCTCATGGAGGACTCAAAGTGGCTCCCAACATCTAAAGCTAGTGTTTTTATTTATATATTTGTACTTATGGGTTATACTGTATTTTATATGGTTTTATTTGGGTTCAGTTTGTAAACCGCCCAGAGTAGCCATTTAGCAAGATGGAGTGAGTATATAAATGTAATAAATAAATAAATAAATAAATAAATAAATAAATAAATAAATATAGTGTGTATCCAGATTAAAACAAAGATTAAAAACAAATGTGAAACATTTAAAATGAGCAAGTCTTTTAACTAATAGCTATTAGTTGCCCAGTCAAAACCAAACCGCCTTAAAATACTTTATTATAGTGGTGTGAGCAAGGCGCGAAAGAAGGTGCACCCTCCTCTTCAATCAAACCCACCAATGAGGGGGACAGAGTAATCAAGAAGGGAGTGGAGGAGGTGGGAGAGACCGGTTGGCTAGAGACGGAGGTAGTGACAGAGTGAAGTTGCCGGAGAGGAACCGCAGTACGAAGTAGTCAAAGATGATCCATGAACCAGAGAGTGGGTCACGTTTTGACTACCTCATGAAGCAGATGAAAGGATGTAGAAAAGCAGGAAGGTGTGGATTGGGAAGGCTCCATTTTGGGGCCAGATGGTGGAGAGAATGGAACAAAAGCGGGTGGAGGCTTGCGAGTGGTGGGAGCAGCAGGCAAAAGAATGACAGAGATGTCTCTTTACCCATGGGAGTGCGTTGAAGAAACCCCTCCACACACCTTTGGGAGCTGCCCAGTGGGCACCACTGATAGAGAGGTACATGCCTTGGACATTTGCTGGAGCTCTTGGAGACTTTGAAACCATTGTGCTGATTGCGCAAGGGAAGGACATTATTATGAACCAGCCTGGGACTTTGCAGAGGGTATGGAGAGTGACGCAGCCAGAACCCAGTGATAACAAGCTGAGATATAGTTCTATTGTTCCAACTGTTTTGTTTAATAAATCTGAGTTTAAACAGCAACCTATATCTGAAGCATCTTCTTCCACTGACAATATGGAGAGGGGAGGGGAGGGGGACCAGGGCGAGCCTCAAAAGGGGGGATAGCTTGCAACAATGTACTGTTAGGCGGTTACTTCACATCTGTTTTGTCTCTGATAGTGTTGCACTTAGGAGTGGTACAAAAATGTTACTTCATATCCATTGTGCAACTACTGAAATTTGTCTCAACCACACCACCAGCACGGGTGCTAAGTATGACAATAATGTACCTGGTGCTGGGGAAGGGTTTTCCCTTGTCACTCTTTGTTCCTCTTTTCTGCTCTGAGACAAGACACTGTGTAGTAATGACTGTCATGCAACAAAACATTCGTTTCTCTCAGAAAACTGTGTCCGGGTTTGTTTTATATTTTGACTTTCAGAAGCAAAATATCGAAAAAGGATTTTTAACCCCCCCCCCCCCCGGAAAAAGGAAGCTAGACAAATTCAGTGTTTGTCATGGTACAAGACCGTGAGGTAACACTTGTCACGAGGCAAGTTATCACGACCATGGGAACACTGGTACAGGGACAAAACCACGTGATCGTGACCAACGCTGTCACGATACAAAACTAGTCGTGGAACAAAGAAGGACATGAAGTAACCACCATAGTCAGAAGATTACAGCTCAAGTCAAAGCCCTATTAGGGTTTCAGTAAGCTGGATTTTATTTATTTATTTATTTATTTATTTATTTATTTATTTATTTATTT
>JAHTLZ010000240.1:6232818-6286259 GCA_023846285.1 Phrynocephalus versicolor
TTAAACTCTCCCCCCACCCATTCCCGCACGGCACGAGTCTCGCCGCCTGCTCAAGCAGCACGGATGGCACAGGAAAAAACTTTTAAACTCTCCCCCCACCCATTCCCGGGCCAAAAAGCAGGCGGAAAATGCCTGCCGTGCAGCAGGGCACCTACCAGAGGGGGGGTTTCTGGTCTGGAGGGGGGGTCCCGGCCTCCCCCCCTCCGTCCTGGGATGCTCTGGTCTGGTGGGACTCGCCGCAGGCTCGCCCGCCGCAAAAAGCCCAGTCTCGCCGCCAGCCGCCAAAGCGCAAGCAAGCGGCACGGGCGGCACAGGAAAAAACTTTTTTAAACACGGGCCAAAAAGCAGGCGGAAAATGCCTGCTTGACTAAGGGCGCAGGGCACCTACCGGAGGGATTGTTTCTGGAGGGGTGGTCCCGCCTCCCCCCCCATCCTGGGCAGCCGGACTCGAGTTGCCATGCCATGCGGTGCGGGCGGGGGATCCAAAATGGGGCAGCGAACGCAATATTGTTTTTGAAATCGTGGTCCAAAATCACACAAGCACAACAGAAACACGCGGAAATTTATAAACTTCCAGATTTTTCACAGTAGCAGTGGGTTTTTTCTTGCAACAAAATGTCTCTCCTCTCCTCCTCTGTCCTCCATTGATTTTATTTTATTTTAATTTTTTTACACCTGCGCAGTGCGCAATGATAGGCTGGCCCAGTGGCCTGGCCAGCCATGTGGGAGGGGACGACCATGCAAATTTTTGGAGCCATCTCACCAATCGCATGGCCACTTGGCCACTGAGACTTCTGGGATGTGCCAAAAAGCCCCCTAAAACCTGCCCTAGCCCCCTAACCCTAATCCTTGACTCCTTACCCATATGTCACAGACTGTCTTCTTAGTGGGTCAGAGAGGCACCCAGAGGTGCAACCCAATAGCCCACCGTAACCTTACCCGTCATTAGCCTAACCCTAGCCCTTGGACTAAACCCACCTTAGCCCATAGCCAGATGTACTTGCATTGCACTACACGCAAGTACGATTCCCTTCTTTGTGGGACATGGCAGGTGCGACACACTCGTACCAGGGGATCAGGTACTTGAGCGGGTCTCTGCCTGCAAATGGTATGCATATCCATATGGCTATGCATGCCATTTTGCAGCAGCAGCAGGTGAGGAGGGGAGACCCCCATGTTGCGGGGTCTCTTGGAGCCTGTTGCTGCTGTCCCTTCCTAGTGGGTGAGGATAGGAGGCACCCACGGGTGCCTCCAGGAGCCCACTTTCCCTTTATAGCAGGCCGGCGGAGGCACCCACCCCACAGAGGTGCCTCCAGGAGCCCGCTACCCCCAAAAAAACCAGTATAACGATAACGAAAAAACGAAAAAACGAACCGACTAATTTTTGCGAATTTTCACGAAAAACGGAAACGAGCCGACACGGGCTGCCTCCGACACACGACAACTCGAAAACGTCATTTTCCCGAGTCGTGCCCATCTCTAGTCCCAATCCACAGACATCCAGAGTGTCCACCCTTAGGATCTCCATCTTGTCTGGGTTCAGCCTCAGTCTATTTTCCTTCATCCACCCCAGCACTACATCCAGGTAATGTTCAAGGGGCAGGAGAGCATCATATGCAGATGGTTGGAAGGAGAGTAAGAGCTGCTTGTCATCTTCATGTTGATACATGGAGCTCCAGATCTCCTGATGACCTCCCCCAACAGCTTCATATAGATATTAAACAGTGAGATGATCAGCCCCTGAGGGACTCCACAGTTGAGAATCCAAGGGTTGAGCATTGTCTCTCTATGGTCAGTCTTCCAGAGAAGATCAGAGCCAGGCCAAAGCCAAGACACTGTGAAGAGCCTTCCCAGAAGGACACCATGGTCAATGATACTGAAGGCCATTGAGAGATCAAGGAGGACCAGCAGGGATATTTTGTCCCTGTCAGTCTCCCTTAGAAGGGCATATTGCAGAGTGACCAATGCTATCTCCAAATCAAAGTAAATCAAAAGGGATTTCACTAGCTGAGTTGAAAGGTAAAGAGAATTCCTTTTCTCTGAGACAAAAATACTTCAAAACATCTCCTTCTGATTTACTTTTGGGTTCTTTTCAAAACAAGAGACCACATTAACTTTTCAAAAGTTGTATTTTATTTTCTATTCTAAGATGCAAGAGTAAGAATCCAAAAAAGTATCAAAAAGTATAAAAATCTTAACAGATCTTATCAGACATCAATCATCATTTTATTTCCCTAAAAATAACAAATCTAAGTCATCCTGACTGATTACATACAAAGTTTCTCCTAATCTAACTTTTCCTACTCTATATAACTGAGGTGAGCTCCATTGCTCAAAGCGATCCTAAGCATAATCATGGCTTCTCTCTGTCCTCTCGTCTTCTTGTTCGAAGCTTCCAGATATCACGTGACATAACTGACCAATGGCAGCTAACCATGCCCTGTGCTGCTAGCTTGTTATGACTATTCTTCTACATACCTTAGATAAGGTCTAATACAAGGCAGAAATGTGCACTTAATATTCAGCTTAACAACTCACACAAATTCCCATCATGCTTATTTCTGTACAACTAGGGCTTCATGTTTACAGACACTGAGTACTGTTGTATGTGCAGCCCTTGGCAGTTTTTACCACCCCCCTCACAAAGTCAATGTCTTCACTGCCACTGCCGTCATACCACCGACGTTTACTATCATGGTGGCATGGAGAAAAAGCCAATTGTTTGCATTTGACCTTCTGTGTTAAAACAGGATTATATGGATTATATTGGATTCATAAAACAAGCACATACTTTCAGGGCACCTTGTTTTCCTATGGAAGTAGCATTTTTAAAAATAAAGTGTGTGTGTGTGTGTGTGTGTTTGTGTGTGTGTGTGTGTGTGTGTGTGTTTAAGAAGCAGCAGTGTGGCTTTTGCCACTAGTGGGCTGGGAAGTGGCAGTGCATCAACCCTAGTGCCTGGCAGTTATCTCACTCTTGGCCATGCTCTGTCCCTTATGATTTCACTTATCTCCCATTTTATGTGTATTATAGCCAAATCTTTACTATAATGCATTAAGTAAAGTATGCTATAATAGCAATAGCTGGCTGGAGAGCTCATTGAGTTTGGTAGATATTTGGCTGGAGAGCCAGAAGGTGGGATGTAGAATTCCCCACTCTGCTTCACAGTTGAGCCGGTCTGTGTGGACTTAGGTAAGATGCGTAGTCCCAGGCTGGCCCCACAAGAAGGGAACGGTAAACCCCCTTTGAGTACTTTTATACCAAGAAAACCCTGGGACGAGTTGCCATATGTTGGAATTAACTCAGCAGCACGTGATTATTATTATTTTAATTATGATGATAGATTGCATAGGTGTTGCGATGTGAACCCGAGTGGTTTAGGCATCTAGTTGAGAAGCCAGAGACTTAAAGTTCACTGTCCCCCTCTGGCAAGAGCTAGATTTGGTGATACATAGGTTCCTTCAATCTCTGAAAATCTAAGAATATTATATCCTATTTTAATCCATAAGACCCTGTTTTAAATTAGTTGGGAGTTGTATGACTTTATATCCACTTCTTCCTTGGGGGGGACACAGCTATCATGGTGGTCAGTATGGATGAAAAATGTTGTGCAAGAGGAGCCTTCTGAAGCCTCCGGGTTGGAGAGATAGGCAGGATATCTCTCAATGCCATTTGCAGGGAATCGTAAGCAGGTGAAGACATCTTCTTTGGAATACCCTGAAGCAAATGGTGAGCCACTGTGTGAGTCAGAATGCTGGATTGGATGGGCTGTGGCCTGTTCCAGCAAGGCTGTTCTTATGTTCTTATGAATGTGCCTCAATGTAAGCTGGAAGTTATAACTGGAGCTACTGCATTTAATTTATTTTAGCTAATTGCTTTACCACATTCAATTAATTGCCTTTACCATATTCAAAGAAAGACATTTATACTGAGAGCTGTTTCATGCTGTTTTCAGGCATGTTATTGGATTAGTTCTGGCATAGATTAAAATGACTTTTTAAATATGGTGCTACATGCTGTTTACATTTGCATTCCCCCTTTTTATAGTATCTTGGAGAAAAGTAAATTATTGATTTTTTATGGCTAGGGTTGCAAGGTCTGCAAGATTTCAGCACCAAAACCAAAAGCTGGGAGGGAGCAGTACCTCTTTTGATGTAATTGATATAGGGGAGACAAGCTTGTGGGAGAACTGCTCCTAAATCAGTTGACTTGAGTTGGGCTCTTCATATGCCTCAGAGCTTTGTACACACCTGTCAGAGTGGTGCCACAGGTCCTGGGTGGGCCACTTATCTGTCATTGTGCACTGCTGGGATCTTCTGCTTTGGTGGGCAGGATCTCAGGCTGCCCATCCCCGCCTCCTCTGGCAGCCAACCACTACCTATAGGAGGTAGAGTGAGGATTCTCCCTGCAAAGCCAATAAGCGGTTGGCTGCGTGAGCAAGTGGGGGAGGACCAGTGAGGGTCTGGCTCAGATTGGCTTGCCAGCAGAGCAGAAGAACCTCAGTGACATATGACAACAGGTAAGTGGCCCAGGTGGCCTTGGGGGAGAGAGGGCTGAGCAGCACCTGTGGCACCATGTTGACAGCTTCATGCAAAGCACCCAGTTTTAGAGATACTGTAATTGCCATGAAAGAAGTCTGGCTAAATGAGCCCACAATCTGGATAGTTTGTCTGGTAATGTTGTGGTGGGGAGATTTTTTTTACATCTGGCAGACAACAAAATACATCTAGTGGCTGTAACTCTTGCTGCTATTTCTGCTAGGCCTTGCATCTCACTGTTAGGATTGGGCAAAGGCTCCAAAACCCAGTCCAAGGCCAAGCTGCAGAACCAGGTTACAATAGTCTGACCACCAAGGGCACAATCTATTAGACCAGTAGTTCAAGTCCAGATGAGCAGTGATCGCGTTCAAGGGGTTGGGCAAACTGGAATCAGACAGTCCAAGAGTCAGGAGCCAAGGGGTCTAGCCAGGTCAGCAGGTATCAGCAGGATCCAGGAGCACAAAGGAAGGTGAGGCAGGAACAAGCAAGGGACAGAACTGGAGCATTACTACTGGAGTAGCAGGAAATTGGGCCAAACCAGAACAGGAACACCAGAGCATGCCTTGTACTGGTGCTGCAAGGACACATGCATTAAAAAAGCCAATGAGTCCTAGTGCTAGTGCTCCCTGGCTTGTTCCAAATCATAAATTCATGTACCCACTCATTCTCTTGCTGTCCCCTTTCCCTTGCTTCTGGCTTCTTCATACGTAAATGCTTTTGCACTGAACCACTGAGATCCAACATAACCAGCAAAGCATGGAAATATATGGCCAGGCGTCACACACAGAAATCAGCTTAATTTATGTGGGATATCCATGATTCAAAATACCAGGAAATGGGCCAGTATTGCTACTCAAGATTGTCGCCGAGTTGCCAGGGAAAAGGATATCTCATGCTTAAAACCATTTGCAAGGTGACACCAAGGAAGGAGAAATCCCTGAAGCTTACTCTGTTTTTCCTCAACTGACCACGCCTCATTAAACACAAAGCGACTATCATGGCTGTTTATCAACAAGTGTGAAAGGCAGGTGACATGATTGAAACTGAGATAGGATAGAGGCAGCAAATCTGTGCTAACATAAAGTAAGACCATTCCCAGCCACAAAACAGAAAACCATTATTTACATAACTTATTGTACTTCCAAATTAGATTATGTTGTGCCTGATTATTCTGTTGCAAGTTTATCGCACACTCACAAAATTTACTCCCAATAGCAATGAGGCAAATATCTCCCATTGCCAATCTGACAGATTTGCTTTACTGAATCTGTGGCTGAGCCATTATCGTCATCTTCTGCTTCCTTCATGCACTGACAAAGCTAATATTGTCATCCCACATTCCCAAATGAAATGTCTGCATCAAGGAAATTGAAGAAGACTTGGCCATTGACTGAATCTATATTAACAGCAAATAGGTACACTTAAATGTTGAAAGAGAGAGGATGACAGCTCATATGTCATCTAAGAGAAGCACTTACCTTTATACATGTGCAGAACAGAGGCAGGAACAGATTAAGTTAGTGGATCATAGGCAAATATAAGATGGCACCCATGCTATTCCATGTCCCTTAGGAGTTATCTTTGAGGGGCATATGCTGTGAGCGGGTGAAGCTGAGCCGGTGGTAGGTGGAACCACTTAGGCCACATTTTCCCCCTTCGTTTTCTTGCTTTTTCTCCTTCCTCCATACCAAGCAGGTTTAAGGTTAATTGGAACTTATACCCAGATTCAGGTCTGCAGTTACGAGAAGTTTCTTAGCTCAAGACAGGAAATGGTACAAACATGATAATGCATAACATAATGCCGCCCAGAGACCTCTTGTAGTGGGGCGGCTAAAAAAATCTTGTAAATAAATAAAATAAAATAAAATAAATAATGCTGTATAAAAGAGCACTAAAGAAAAATATTACTTGATAATAGGCAATCTTAATAACTTGGCAGATATTGCCTCTGATGGCTAGGTACACTGATGACATTAAAGTCCTATTGTCTCACTCACTGGTTCGGAGCCTGGCTCATGCTGTTACTCTTGCTTCTATGTTGTTTTCTACAACAGGTATAGAAGTTAGACAGGAGGAGAGTTATTTTGAATTACATCCCAGATATTTGTGACTGGGCTTTTTAAGGTACCTTAAAGGGAACTAGTTCAATTACTTTTGGGAAGTGCAGAAGTAAAGGGTTACTTTTCAAACATTACAACTAAATAATGGTAACTAACTAATTTGAGTGGCTTTAGGATTACAAATGTAAATTGATTTTATAAACTGTACCTGTGCTTTGGATTTTATGCACAGAAAACTAATGTTTATTGTTACATACCATCAAGTGACTTCTACATTATGGCAATCCTAGATATTTTGAGATATAAAAGATATTCAGGGAATGATTTATCATTGCTGTTCCCCTAGCAAGTTTCCATACTAAAGCAGGGATTTGAACCTAAATCTCCCAAGTGCCAATCCAACACTTCTAAATGCTAATCCAACACTCTGTCCACTGTGACAATATTAATCTCTTCCTCTTGTCATATTATCAATTTTTTTCCAACACAGGTTTCATAGTGTCAGACTTTAGACTCATGCACTTGGCAATCAGGGAACATTACAAGAACCCAGGAAACATTGAGGGCTCAGTTAGAGAACACACACACACACACACACACACACACACCAGGCATACATTTTGTCCAAATGCTGCAAGCTAGTCAAAATATGAGATTTGTAATTCAGTACTACCCATGTTTAGTTGGATCCAAGTCCCACTGATTTCTGGAACACTTGTTCCCAAGCAAGCCTTCATAGAATTACTACTCAGTTTTCTCCCCAAGTGGGCAAATGTACCAAAAAGAAAGTCCCCATGGAGTTCCATAAGAAAAATGTTGTTATGTGGAGCCTGGCAGTTGTTAAGCAAGAACAGAGGCTTAAAACAACTGAGCCCCACAGAACATTTAGTTTACTAGGCATACTATAGGAAGCTAAATCAAAAAGGATGTAAAGGTTCCTGTTGCAAGTAATTGACCGTGAACAGGCTTGGAGGGTGCCCATCAACGCTGTATGTTTTACCATACACGAGAGAAAATAAAAAGTGCATAGCGATAAAACAGTAAGACGTGTCATAAAATCTGTCGGCACCAATATTCAGTGCTGCATAGAATGGTTTTGAATGGGCAAGCTGTTTTTATTTGAGCAGTGGTAATTTTGAGAATCATATGCTCATCATGTTATACCTTTTGTCATCTATCCAAACAGAGTCCAAAAATATCAGCAGCTTTGATTAACTTTATCAGCAAGCCAATTCTAGACATTTTCAGCTTCACCTTCAGGGACAGGTTTTTGCTTTGGGGGCTTCTCGTAAGGCTAACTGGTTCCTACTTGCTCTTTCAAGACCAAGCCAGCCACAACACTTTGGCTTAGAACAGGCCATATTCCAAAAGGATCTGGGGACATTTTTCTATTTTTAACATATGTGAGGACAGAGAATTAATAATAAAAACTAAAAATTGTCATTAGGAATGTCTTTCTGATATGTCATCCTTAAAGTCACAACACAAATAACAAATTTCTTTGAAAAAGCAGTAGGTAATAACTGATAAGCCACTTCATAGAAAAAAATAATAATGTCCTCGTCATAGTATTGTGCAAAGATAAGAAATGTAATCAGGGAATGACCAATTTTAGAATTCTAGATACTGTGGTACCTTGTATAAAGGACTTAATTTGTTCCAAATGAAATTCTGTTAAGCAAATTTTTCTTTATACAAATTTCCCATAGGAATGCATTGAAAATGGAGTAATCCATAATCACAACCATTTTATGTTGCATGGATTTGCCCTATAGGCGATTCTGTTACGCAAATTTCCCCTTTCTCTGGAATTTTTAAGTTGTAAAGATTTTATGTTATACAAACCATTTGTTATAGGAGGGTCCACTGTACATGTTCTTGGTTCCCTGTCCAAATCCTTTAGAAACTCATTTCCATCATCTTGGATCACTGAACATCTGACCTTGGCAATTCACCGGTGCAGACTCTGTAGCAGTGGTTCACGCCAATATTTTAATCCTAAAATGTAGACTATTGGGGAAACAATGGAAAGAGTGTCGAACTAGGGCTCAGGACACCTGAGTTCAAATCCCAGTTTGGCCATACAGACTAATCGAAGGGGGTGGCACTTGTAAAACCACCCCTTAATCATCTCATGTACCTCAGAAATCTTATTTGGATTACCATAAATTAGAAATGACTTGATGGCACATAGCCATCAACAAAGAATCTCAGGTTAAATGTATCAAAACA
Source organism: Phrynocephalus versicolor (assembly GCA_023846285.1). Lineage (NCBI taxonomy): Eukaryota > Metazoa > Chordata > Lepidosauria > Squamata > Agamidae > Phrynocephalus > Phrynocephalus versicolor. The sequence continues at coordinate 6,241,647 of JAHTLZ010000240.1, forward strand.
TTTACAGTGAACTGGTGTGCAGATCATTAAAAAATCATAAAACATATAAAAATAACACGATGTAATAACAAAGAATAAACACAGCCGAGACATTTAATATTTTGCTCATGTAAGCATACATGCTCAAGACTGTCAGTCAAAAATACTTAAAATGGCTCTTCAGTCACCATGGAGACCGTTTCTGCTGATGCAGTCAGTCTAAATATAAACATGAGACATTGTAGGGTATATTATTTGGGCTGTGTACTATTATTTGGGTGATTTATCTCTACTTCCTCTCCTTACCTTACCACACATTTTTCTCATTACAAATTAAGATATGTCTCCCAAGGGCATTTTAAACATCATTTCAGTATGAAATTCCCAATTAAAAATGTTGATGTGTGTTCATCTAAAAGGTCTGAAAATGTTATTTATTTACTGGAAGATGTACTGGAATTTACATCAGAGCTAGGAAGAATGGTGAGAGGCTGGGATGTTATTAGCTATTTCATTAAATTTCTATCCTATGTAATAAAGGGCATGCATTGACTTCCAAAGATCCTATAGCCAAAGGTGGTTGTTATTGCTCACTTACTAAAAATGTTTGTCTTTGACATTAGAATTCACAGAGAAAGCACCAAATTCATGACAAGCGATGGACACCTTATGAAAAACGACATGCTGTTTTGTCGTTTCATAAAGTTTTGAACTGTTTCAAAATGAAACAGCATTGTGTCGTCCTGAAATGAAACAAAATGATGTTTTTGGTCTGGGAGGAACTGAACTGGGGAGCCGCCACCAGATCTCACTTCCTCAGCAAGATCTACTGGCTGTTTCCCTGTTCAGTTCTTGCCCACTGCCACCTCCCAGCTGGTTTTGACAGCTCAAGCTGTCAAAAAATCCCAGCTGTGAGGTGGGCAGCTAGGGAGAACTGCTCCTTTCTCCCCTGCCACCCCTTCCTTCCAGGGAGGTGTTTTGACAGGGAGGGCTGTGGGCAGTGGGGGCAGCCCACACTGCCCACAGCCCTCCCTGTCCAGAAAACCCCCCTGGAAGGAGGAGGGAACATGGGAGAAGGAAGGAAGCAGTGGTAAATAGAAGCTTCATTTGAATTTACCACAGCTTCCTGCCTTCTCCCGTAGTCCCCCTCCTTCCAGAGGGGTTTTCTGAACAGAGACAGCAATGGGCAGTAGGAGCAGCCACCACTGTCCATAGCCCACCCCGTCCAAAAAAAACTACCTTGGAGGAGGGGAAGCAGCGGTAAATTCAAACAGAGCTTGCACAACACTGGCTCTTTGCCTTGAATACAGAGATGATCACAGCCCCTAGAGTTGGACATGACTAACACGCATATGCGGGGGGGGGGGGCTTTGCCATTCCTCTACCACCACCACATAACAGGCATACAAACTCTGCAACAGATGAAATACTCCAAGGTTTGCTGATGAAACATTAATTTTGAAATACATATTCTGGTTCTGTGCTGATTAAACCGTTCCTATGAAACAGCCACAGAAAAATTAACATTTTAGGCTATAGTTCTAGAAACCCTCAGTTCTATGTGAGGATTCTGGGTATTAAAGTCCCTCAGGTAAATGTTCTGAGGCTCTGCACTCATCATGCTTTGAAGAAGACCAATATACATTGGGGCCTTCAGCAAGCATCTCTTCTAAGTATAGCTTCAGATGGTTTTTACTTCTCTCCTTTTGCTAAATATAGGTTAAACATGTGGCAGTTCAGCATAGATGATTTCAGAAAATGACTCCTAATTAAGCAGCTGAAAAAGCTGTGCATTCTTGGAAGGAAGCCTACTGAGCATTTTGTAATTAGTAGAGTCTTTTCTGGCACATCATTGATGAACATATCCTGATTTGCAGCCATGTTTAACTCCCATGGAAAACAAAACAAATAAGGAAAGGAGCATTGGCTTTGGGAAATAAGGGTAGATTGAAGCAGCCAATACTGTAATATACAATATAGCAAAAGGTGATGCTTGTTTGTGAAATGTGCAAAATGCCCTTCATCATCAAGGAATCCAAGGGCAGTATACACATAGTACTTTTCAAAGAGAGATTAAAATATGAACTATGAAAAGCTTGGAAAAATGTTCCTCTTTTTTGGAAATAGACCTCCCAAAATTCCCCATGCAGCATGCCTACCTTCTATACTGAGGAGGTATAATACAAAAAAAGGGGGTGGATAGGGTGGGAAGAATATTTCCATGCTCCAAGAGTACATTAAATATATAAAATCAAATATAAAATATACAGTTGGTACCACTCTATTCTGCTCTTGTCAGACCCCACCTGGAGTACTGTGTCCAATTCTGGGGACCTCAATTTTTAAAAGGATGTTGACAACCTTGAATGGGTCCAGAGAAGGTTGACCAGGATGGTTAAAGGTCTGAAAGCAATGTCTTACGAAGAGCAGCTTAGGGAGCTGGGAATGTTTAGTATTACAAAAACAAGGTTGAGAAAGGATATGACAACCATGTTTAAATATTTGAAAGGATGTCATATATCAAAGAGGGGACAGGTTTGTTTTCCATTGCTTCAGAGACTAGGACTTGGGGCAGTGGTTTCAAACTACAGGAAAAGAGATTGCATTTAAACTTTAGGAAGAACTTCATGACAGTTAGAGCTGTTCGGCAGTGGAATATGCTGCCACGGAAGGTGGTGAAGTCTCCTTCTTTGGAGGTTTTTAAGCAGAGGCTGGATGGACACCTTTCGGGAATACTTTGATAGAGGTTTCTGCATGGCAGGGAGTTGGACTTGATGGCCCTTGAGGTCGCTTCCAATTCTATGTTGCAAATGTAGAGGCAGGGGGGAAACCATGTGAACTGATAAACAAACAAAAAAAGCAACAGTGAGCTCAATTTAAAAATGTATCTGTGTGCCTATGCTTGCATATATTTAATTAGACAACTAATTTATATAATATAAATGCACACAGGTACACGTACACATACACATACATGTGTGTGTGTGTGTGTGTGTGTGTGTGTGTGTGTGTGTGTGATATAAATTAGTTGCCTATTTAAATACAGCAACAAACAATCAAAGTCAGTAGGGATTCAATCTTCATTCTGAAGTCATGGTGTCAGTCTAAAGAACACCCTCTTTTCTGTAAATGTTGTGTCAACTTTCTTCCCATTGTTCCCTGACAGTGATGGGCCTTAGAGAGGAACATCCTCTGTGGATATTAATGAATGTTCAGGATGATCTGACAAGATGTATTATTTTAGGTGTTTTGACCAAGGCATTTAGAGTTTTAAAGGGGATGGCCACCATCTTAACATGGTATGAAAGAGACTCTGGTATAATCCATGGTAGCTCATAGCCACCCCTTCATTCTCATCTCTGACTGAGATGACCAAATACTTAAGAATCCAGAAGTGTCAACTGGACTTTTTGTGGGGGGTTTTGTACCTTAATTATTTTTTAAAATTCACTTTAGCAATTTTAGTAATTTTATTTTAAAAACTGGACTTCTTGTGAGAGCGAAACATTTCTCTGCTCATCCAAGTAGCTTTGCCAGTCTAAGGAATGTTGGTGCAAGGCCCTCTAACTTATAATTCACCATAGTGACTCATGGCTGTCTTTAATTAATTGCATAAGATCAGCTGTAAGGTAACTGAGCAAACTGGTTCATCTGAATGTTCTGCTATAGTCCATCAGTAACTGTAGTTTCTGATATCCTGAATACTGCATGATGGGCATACCTGCCTAAGCTTGATCATTTAACTGTATTAAAGGTTTCTTAAAGTTTTTAATTTGAAACTAAACTCACAAAACGTTTATAGATCTTTTCAGTCTGTTGACTGATATTGGTCTACTTCTGTTTAAAATTTAGCACGCTACATGAAAGTAGGAAAGTTTTTATTTCTCTAAAAATAACTTGGATGCTACTTGGATGAATAGTGAAACATTAAGATTTCACAGGAAAATAAGTCCAGTTGACTCATCTTCTGGATAATCTCACCTGGATGACTGAGAATCTTCACATATAATACTTTTAAGAATGGTGATAAAAGAAAAATATAGTATGTGTCCGTAAAGTGGTTGATGATGGATGTGTCATTCATCCAACCTTGAATTTCTAAACAATCAATTGTCCATTTCCAGGCTTGATCATGTGTTGAAAAGCTGGCATCTTGATGCTACCATCTAATCACATAACCACCAGTGAAGAGAGTAGAGTAGCTTGGCCAGAGCATGGTTAAAAGAGGACTTGGTGACTTTCCAAAGAAAAAGGAAAATGTTTCTGAAAAATGATATTATTTGTATGAAAGGGCCAGATGTGCACATAAAAGTAGGTCACCTTACCCAAATAAACTCAATTGATTTATTGATTGTGCTGGTTTCCACCAAATAGCTCTGGTTGGTATATTTAGAATGACTGATGGGAGAGGAAACACAAGGGTATGAAACCAGGATAATCTCAAAGAGAGGCATCACTGGGATCAATAAGCACAAGAGGACTCTCACTCCATTTAGGCAGCCCCCTCCCCAATCTATTCTCTGGAGCCGTCCTTTCCCCCTTGTTTTTCTTTACATTTGTGACCTCCAGTGGGGGGGGGGGGCAGAGGAACGGATTTAATCTATTTGTTCAGCAAATAGATTCAAAATGGTGGAATTCATGGCAACTCCTGTTGCTGCACATGCTACAAGCCATGTGACAGCTTAGGAATGTGCTCCATCCTTACTTTTTAAAACCACAGAAGCGCCTGTGACAGGCTTTTATACTTGTCAGCAGTCTTCCCCAGATGGAATGCTTTGGGTGTCCCATGAATTGCAAAAGAGAAATTGAGAAAGAGAGAGAGAGAGAGAGAAGTTGGAGTCACCCAATTGTGAAACCTTGCCAGACCTGTCAAGTGTCACACTTTGGGTGGGACATTCACAAATCAATCACTCTTTCCCGCCGTCTATTTTCCCCGAAATGTACCCCATTTCCATCCTCCAGGTGGCCTGCCGGAGAGCACTTCTCCCCATGCAACCGCTAACCCACACCCTACCAGCTGTCCGGATTGGTATAAATATCCTCTAGAAAGCCGAGACACCTAGGTCACAGTGAGAACTTTGAAGCTACTGCAAGGGATTCTAGGAATCCTGTATGCAAATGAGGCTCCATCCCCTAACCGAAGTGCCTAGCTGCCAGTGCCCCACCTCCCTGGAGCTCCCAAATTCTCTCCTCTCATCCCGGGGGGGGGGGGCGGGAGCATGGCGAACACTTGACAGCTATGAACCTTCCCTCAGCACTTTGGATATGGCATCTCTTTCCAAGGCTTTCTGCCTGAAGCTTAGGACATCTGCAACCCAAATCTCAGCCATTCCAGGCACCAGATTCCTCTCTTCTCTCCAATCCCATCACCTTTCAGACAGTCAATCTCTGAGCAAGTTGTTTGGTTTTTTGCATACTAATGCAAGGAATTGTATTAAAGCAGGACACATGTTGCAAGTGGCCCTGAGCCTATTTGCAGCTAACCCACAGTCAGTGTCTTAAAACAATAATAACCTTTGAACTGCAGAGCTGGGAGGGACCCTATGGATCACAGAGGCACAGTGGGGAATTGAACTCCCAACCTCTGGATGCGCAGTCAGAGACCTAAGCCACTGAGCACTCCCTGTGGATTATTGTAAACACATGGTTCCAGCCCTAGGGCTAACCAGGCAATTAGTGATTTACCTCCTAGTATAATGGTCAATAATAATGACAGTAGACTCAAATGGAACAACATATGGAATGGGGGGCTACAAACAGCCTGCCAGTGTTGTGCACCTCCTAGCCCAGGTGTCACCCCAATGTGTTTGTTGTCACTTCTAAAGAAGAATCACACTTGTGGTTGGCTGTTAGGAGAGCAGTTCTGCTAGGAACTGCTTGGAAACGAGGCACTTGGTTCACTGCATACCATATTTCCTAGTGGAACTGAAATGATATCTGAGATGACAACAGAAACCGCAATGACATAGTAGAAGCAGTGGGGCATTTGATGACAGAGGTGAGAGTCTGTGTCCCCCAGCAATTTTCAGGAGGAACTGCCACCTGGGAAAGCTGCTCACCTCTGCTGTATGGCATATATAATATCACAGTAAATTTGTCATACATAGCAGGAATAAGAGTGTTGGAAATGGAACCCCACTGTTAGTGAATGCTAAAGGTTCTATTTTAATAACTGGACGACGCTGCTGTTAAATACTTACATTGCCTGGGAATAGGTCCCATTGAATCTGGAGTGACATAGTTTATATGACTGTGTTGTAAGAATTTCAGTATCATATCAGTATCAGACCGAGCCTTCTCTGTGGCTGGCCCCTCGCTTTGGAACCATCCGCCAAGTGAGTTGCGTCTAGCACAGTCCCTGCCTGCCTTCAAAAAAGCGCTAAAGACCTTGCTTTTCCGAGAGGCATTTGGCGACCTTTAGTGTTTTTTTTAACTCTGTTCTTCCATTTTGCCGAGTATCTTATATTTCCCCTCCCCAGTGATTTGTTGTATTTTGTGTTTGTTATTGTTTCATTTACTGCTGTTGCTAACCGCCCAGAGTTCTTTTGGAAGACGGGAGGTATAAAATGCATGAATAAATAAATAATAAATAAATATTGGATTATATAATGATAGAAATAGGCAAATATTAATATGAAGTGAAAGCAACATTGATTTCACTACCATAATTTGCATGATAGTGATTCATAACCATGGACTGTGGGAATTATTTTATGGCATTTAATTAACTCAGAAGAGTCCTGGGAAGTGCACCTCTGCTTAAATACAATGTCACATGCCAATAACATTGCACAAATAAATACTGGGCCTCGATATGCAGAAGCTTCAGCATTACCAGAAGCATTTGGCTCCCTCTATAATATCCAGAGTAACTCTTCGGTGATCATTTTGGGAACCATGGGGTGCAGTAGTAACCATCCTTTTATATCTCAGTGAATCTACCTCATCCAGGCCCTAACAGGACAAACGAGGCATGAAATTATGCAATCTGCAGATGAAACAGCTATACTCCAGTTACAAAGAGGTTGCTATATAGCTGTTTGCACCTGTGACTAGGCTTTAGGAGAAAGGCATACATTTTATTTACCCATGAACTGATTTTATTGAAGTTATTTTATATGGCAGGGGCCAACACTAGTGTATGATTTTTTTAACAGACAGAAGCGACTGGGGGATTCGGACTTTGCAAACCCCAACGTGGAAACAGTTTCTCCCCAGTGTGGAACCCCTAACCCTCTCCTAGACCAATGAAGAGACCAAAACGTAAACTATCTACTAGAATTTCATCTTCCCTTACTCTTGTGATACTGTTTGCGACTCTAAAGAAATATCAAAATGTATTGTATTGTTAAAGTATTTATTTAGAGAGAGGCTAATATCAGAAGGAAATGTGTGCACAAAAAGAGGCATGTATCCTGCCTTGAGCATGCAGGAGAAATGGGATGTGCAGGCAATTAAGAAAAGAACATGTTTGTAATGTAAATACAAAATGTAAATACTGTACATTTTTCATGTTTTTAAAACATTTGCAAGCAAATTGAGCAGAAGGATGGAAGAAGTGTGTAAGAAAACACATGAAATATTGGCAACAATTGACAAAGGGTAATCTGGCAACCCCAAGTATCAGAAGCCTACATTTGTAAGTTTCTCTCTCGACATCAATTACATTGTGCCATCCCAGCACAATGCAATCTTCAGCACAATGCAATCTGCATTCCAGTAGAATGCAAGAGGGTGCTTTTTCTCCCTATTGGAGGTGATTAGGTGCAGCTCAGCGGATTTTGAAGAAAATCCATGTCTCTGCTTGTCAAACTTCCTCCAATTTCCTAGACTGTTCTTTTGCTGCTCTGACCTATGTTCATCCTTCTTCAGCTGAGAATGATATTCTGTGTCACTGATGCCACTTCCTTCTTTCTCACCCTTCCTTCTTGGCCCTCTCTGCAAAACATATATTGGAATATTATATTTTATTTTTCAATCCCCAGCCCTCCTATAGCTAAATTTCTTACTTTTTTTTAGAATAAGAAGTACAGATGTAATTTCTTTGCACATAGGGAATTGTGTTTTGTTAACCATTCTTGTTTACACAGGCTGGATCCTCACTTTACTTTAATTGCTGCTCAGTCTTACTAACACTGCCTACTGACTGTATTCAGCCTTGAATAGAGATGGGGATGAACTGAAGAATTAATCACATTTTCTGATGAATGTGGCTGATTCATCAACATTTGTCAATATGTGTTCATCTTAAATGGAGTCCTGCAACAAATACAAATTGATGAATTTTAGCTATTTTTGATTAGTTACCTTTTCAGCCCCTAAGGCACCTAGAGAAAAAAATACAGTGGCCCCTTGTATAACAAACAGTTTGTATAACATAAAAGTCTGTACAACATAAAAAAAATTCTGGAGATAGGGGAAATTTGCTTAACATAATCACCTATGGGGCGAATCCGTACAACATAAAAATGGGATTACTCCGTTTTCGATGCATTCCTATGGGAAATTTGTATATAGGAAAATTTGCTTAACATAATTTTATTTGGAAGAAATTAATTCCTTTATACAAGGTACCACTGTACATTGCATTTTGCCTTAATCTGAGAGTTGCAATTCATATATAGCAGTGATGGCGAACCTATGGCACAGGTGCCAAAGGTGGCACTTGGAGCCCTTTCTGTGGGCACCCGACATTGCCCCTTCATACAGGTTAAATTACTGTATTGGCACTTTGCAAAAAAATTAGTGGGTTTTGAATTGCAGTTTGGGCACTCGGTCTCTAAAAGCTTCGTAATCACTGATATATAGGATACTGTATATTTATAGCTCACCATTCTTTCACTGAGTTCAAGACAGGATTTCTTCTATTCTTCTATTCTCGTCTCTCCTCCCGAACAGCTCACAACAACTCTGAGACATAGGTCAAGTTGAATGGGAGTGTGTGTGCGTGATTGGCCAAACGTCACCCAGTAGTTCCTGACCTCAAAAGCAAATAGAGCCTGGATCTTCCAAGTCACATGTGAATCCTCTAATCACCATATTCCACTGGATCTTAACACAGCCATTTCATACTTCTGAGAGCTGGCTACTCATCCCAAGTTCCAATGAGCAGTGATGGGCTCACAGCAGGATACGTTTCCGACCTGAGACCTAGCACTTTTAGCACCTCAGCTTGACCTGTTGATAAGCAGATTGTGTGTTTGCTAGTGAGTCTGAGGAACCACAAGGACCTCTTACAATAGAGATGCTGGCCCCATTAAAGGTGTTTTTTTTTTTGTTCCGTGGGATTGTTGTTGTGTGTGTGTTGGGGGGGGGGTTGTCAGGCTGAATTTCTGTGCCAGGGCTGAGACCACAGTGGTCTCCTTAGGCTACTGGCCTGCTGACACCTCACACACTATGATCTTATGAAAGTCAGTGCTAAAAGTCAAAGACATGGCACCAGATAATCACCCCAGCGTTTCATGCAAGAAAGGACAGAACAGATGAAAGGAAGCTTTAATTTTTCACACATTTTCTATTGTGTACTGAGCATAGATGCCTACTTAATGTGAGAATACATTTTTGTCTGCATATTTCTTACCTGAAATCAGTTTCACTGAGTGCATTATATGTGATGGAGGGAATCAAAGGAACTGTGGAGGTCTGTTGAAGAAACATCCCCCACGATGCCAAATGTACTACCTTAAATCCTTGTAACACTGTAGTAGAAGCAGAAACTGGAGTAGGCCAACTTCCTCTATATATTATTGTTTGAGGAAAGATTCAGAGCCTGTTTCCAAGGTAACCAATAATACTTTAAACATCCTGGCCTGCCTTGGTTCCACCTGTTTCCACTAAGCTCAATGCATTTCCCCCACCCCATAGTCTCTTGAGAGAGTCTACCCCTCCCCTTTAATCATGCACATACACCCATCTACATCTGTAGACTGCGTATCCTGTTGCAAAACAAAAGTAAATATGAGTAGTTAATATTTAAGCTGGTACATTCAGCAACCATGTGGAGATCTAGAAGGCCATTGTTGCCAGTGATGACGAGCACTTAAACAAATTGCTTCTCCAGGAAAGATTAATCTTGGCTGTATTCCTGGTGGTCTACTCTTTAACTCACAATAGTTTTCTTTGTCCCGCTTTTATGTGGCTGGAGGAGAAAGCAACAGAGTTTTAGGAGGAACAATGAAGTTCTATCAATAAAGGATAAATAGCATTTCAATTGCACATGTTAGTGGTACAGTTCAAAGACCAGTATCCATCTCCCTGTTGTTGCTGCTCTTAGTTCCATGATAATAATAGGATGATCCGTCATACTGCATCAGACCATCAGTTCACTTAGCACAGTACTGTTGATTGGCAGCTATTATCGTCCAGGATTCCAGGGAGGGATATTTCATGTTGCAACCTGAAAGCACTGAGGAATTAACCTGGGATATTCTGCCTGCAAAACAGATCCTACCTGATTGAACTAATGCAAGAGCAGGCAATATCCTTACTAGATGACCAGAGTACTGAAGAAACAGCTTGCTTTCAACATTAACATAAGAACATAAGAAGAGCCATGCTGGATCAGGCCAAAGGCCCATCTAGTCCAGCTTCCAGTATCTCACAGTGGCCCCACCAGATGCATCTGAGAGTGCATGAGACTAGATACCTATCTCCTGATACCACTCCCCTGCATCTGGCCCTTGAAGTACCCCGGTTTTAGGCCTGAAGATTACACATCTCCATCATGGTTTGTAACCTGTGATGGACTTTTCCTCCAGGAATCTGTCCAGTCCCCTTTTGAAGGCATCCAGGCCAGATGCCATCACCACATCTTGTAGCAGGGAGTTTCACAGACTATCAATGCGTTGAGTGAAAAAATATTTTCTTTTGTCTGTTCTTACTCTCCCAGCCCTCAGTTTGAGTGTAATCCTTTTTCGTCAGGCTGTGAACTAAGATTTTGTGGAAAGTGCATGTTTGTGTGCGTGTGTGCGTGCACTTTTCACAAGATAGACAGACAGAGACACAGGCACACAGACAGACACACACACACACACAGAGAGAGAGAGAGAGAGAGAGAGAGAGAGAGAGAGAGAGAGGTATATATTTATTTATTATTTATTTATTTTAGTGCTTATATACCACCCATCTTCCAGAAGGAACTCCGGGCGGTTTACAACAAGGAGAGCATAACAACAGGCAAACACGTACAGCATCACAATAAAACAATGTAAGCAATATTGTGTTGGATGTTGTGTGATAACTTCCTATCCATAATAACTCAATGGTACCGTGCATTTATATAAATGTGTGCCCTATCTCTCACTAGAGTGACCATATAAGAAAGAAAGGAGAGGTCCTATATCTTTAATAACTACAGTAATGCCTTGGTTTACAAGCATAATCTGTTCCAGAAGCATGCTAGTAAACCAAAACACTCTTAGATCAAAGCAAATTTCCCCATAAGAAATAATGAACATGAAAACACAGATAATTCATTCTTGGGCCCCATAGACCACATACTGTAAACACAAAATGCCAACATTCACAAAAGAAGTTGGCTAGAAGTCCATGTCCACATTATGGTTTAGGTACCTGGCTGCAGAATCTGCTCTGCTTTTGTATAAAGAAAAATAAAATCCTAACCTGCACTCCCCTTTGTAAATGTTCCTAGCGGAAGCAAGGGAAACCTCTATTCCTCTATTCCTCTCTCCTCCCTCTGCTTTGGACGTTGCCTGAGATGGAACGTTCCAGACAACCACCCACAATCCAGCAGGGGAAGGGAGGGAAAGAGAGGCACCATTGGCTCACTTGTGATCATGTGACCAGCTCCAGTGCTTGTATATCAAGACATTGCTTGTTGATCAAGAAAAAAATTAGAAAAAAATGTTTGCTTGCCTTGCAAAATGCTCTTAAACCAAGTTACTCTTAAACTAAGGTCTTACTGTATAATGAAAAATAAAACAAATCCCTAACCTACACTCACCTTTGAAAATGTTCATGGTTGATGCAAGGGAGACCTCCTTTCCTTTCTCCCACTGCTTTGGAGGGTGCCTGAGATGGAACGTTCCAGACAGTCACCCACAATCAAGCAGGGAGGGAGGGAGGGAACCACAGTTGGCTCACTTATGAGCATATGACCTGTTCCAGTGCTTGTATTGCAAAATATTGTTTGTTGATCAAGGCAAAATTAAGAAGAAATGTTTGCTTGTCTTGCAAAACACTCTAAAACCAAGGTACTCTTAAACCAAGGTATTACTGTATATGGAGAAGTAAATAATAGCAGGCCTGGCTCAAGCTTAAACTCCTGCTTCTGCAAAGCTATTAAAATGCAGGACTGCTGGCCACCTTTTCATGCAACCAACCCAAGATCCCCTCCCATTTATAAGTACTCATTTTAACTGAAAAATGACATAAATTTGATCAGAATTCTTGTGTGTCACATAGGTTGACTAGTTGCATTACAGTTCCTTTAAATCTCACTGTACAGTGGCTGCATACCTGCTGGGGAAGTGGTCATATGCAAAAACTGGCCATTGTCACTTTACTTCTCCATTTCTAAGCAATAGCAGGGGCATGGTTGGGGATGTGTCTCTGTAAGGCTGGAGCAGTGATGGCGAACCTTTTAGAGACTGAGTGCCCACACTGTGATTCAAAACCAACTAATTTTTTTCGCAAAGTGCCAATACAGGAATTTAACCTGAGTACATGTGGCTGTGAAGGGGCAATGTTGGGTGCCCACAGAAAGGGCTCCGAGTGCCATCGTTGGCACCCGTGCCATAGGTTCGCCAACACTGGGCTAGAGCATCAGTTTTCCAGATTGACAGAGCTGTTGTCCCTTCTATGCAACAGGGCTACCTGATCTGTTTCAAGTGCCCCCGAGATGGAAGGACAGATGGAGGCAGTGTGTCTGATTCATTTTAAAAACGTACGTGGAGGCAGCATGGGAGGAAAGGTGCCTTTAGACAAAGTGAGGTGACTGCCTGAAGTGCCAGATGCTGAGAAGCAACATCGGCAGTCTTCTGCATGTCCTTCTCAGCTGGTCTTGTCGGTCAGAGGACGGAGCTGTGTCCTCTGGACTGGCTTACTGTCATCCGGAGTGATGGATGCTGATGCTGCCCTACCATAAATATGCAGTGTTACAGTCCAGTCGTCCTTTGCACACAAAACAGGGAAGGAAGTCCTTTGCTTTAGACAGCATTGGCATTGTCTCTACAAATGGCAAAAAAAAAAAAAATCAAACCTCCTGTGTTGGTCATCTGACTAAATAATAGGTATCAAGTCTTCTCTTTCTTCCTGGAGATAAAACATAATGCACCTCATGTTTGAGGTCCAGCAACTGATGTTCAGGATCTAAAGCCCTCATGTAGAGGAGAGAAAACAGGTCCTCTCTGCAAGGTGTCTGTGAAGATTCTCAGTCATCCAGGTGAGTTTATCTGGAAGTTGAGTCATGGCTACTGGACTTCTTTTTTGAGAGATAGAAACGTTTCGCTGCTCATCCAAACAGCTTCATCGGTCTGAATACAGCTCGTGCAACTACTCCATCTTATAGTCAGTCAGCTTTGACCTCTTGCTACCCTGATCTGAATTAAGCTCATAAGATGAACAATGGCCTGAATAGGTTCGTTAGGGAGACAGTAGTATCCATAGCCTTAAGGTGAACAATGGCCTAAGGTGCTGGAACCTATCAAGAATGGGTTGTTAGCTATGGCCTTAGTGGTGAAGGCTTTTTGATTTTTCTGGGTACTTTGGAAAGCACACCCTGATAAGTAGCAGATAGACTATGCCTGAGGCCATCACCTCTGTTAAGGGAGGGGGTTCCGATGCTCACATGAATGGCTTCCCTTACTCCTCTCTCAAACCACCTCTCTTCTTTGTCTAATATGTGTACATCCTCATCTTTGAAAGAGTACCCTTTGTCCTTCAAATGGGAGTGTACTGCTGATTCTGGTCCTGAGCTGTTACCCCTCCTATGTTGGGCCATCCTTCTGTTGAATGGCTAGTTTCTCCAATGTAGAGGTCTGAACACTCCTCACTGCATTGGACCGCATATACTATATTGCTGCTTTTATGTTTTGGTATCGGATCCTTTGGGTGGACAAGTCTCTGCCTTAGTTTGTTTGTGGGTTTGAAATAAACAGGGATGTGGTGTTTGCCAAAAATCCTTTTAAGCTTCTCAGACACTCCAGCCATGTAAGGAATGACTAGGTTCTTCCGTCGGGTCTGGGTCTCATACTGATCCCTTGTTCTTCTGGGATGGCCCACTGCTTTGTTGAAGGCCCACTTTGGATATCCACAGGCCTTAAGTGCTGTCTTCAGGTGCCTGTCTTCCTTCTTCTTGGCTTCTCTGGAGGTCGGGATGCTCTCTGCTCTGTGGCTTAGGGTCCTCATGACTCCTAGTTTGTGCTGTAATGGATGGTGGGAGTCAAACAGTAAGTACTGATCTGTGTGGGTGGGTTTCCTGTAAACTTCTACTCCTAGGCCATGGTCAGACCAGGGTGACAAGAGGTCAAAGCTGACTGACTATAAGATGGAGGACTCACACTAACTGTATTCAGACTGATGAAGCTGTTTGGATGAGCAGCGAAACGTTTCTATCTCTCAAAAAAGAAGTCCAGTAGCCATGACTCAACTTCCAGATCCTCTATGCAAGGGTTTAGGCATGAGTGTCCATGTCATTTTTCTTGTTGATTTCCACCATTGGGGACATTTATTATTCTCACATAATTTCTTCTATACACTATTACCTAGTGACTGTAAATATTGATTTGAGTTTTTCTATTCTGTGGGTTAGAAACTAGCTAACTTACAAGCATATAGGAGGTTTATTTTTAAATTGATTGATTTGTTTTTCTTTCTTCCTGGGCCTCAGCTGTTAAGATAGCTTATCTCCGATCTTGATCTGCCTGAAACTAGCCAGGAGCTGAGCTGTTCCCTTTTGCTGAGTCTGCAAGTTGATTTAAACTTTAAAGATTTAAGTAGGACTATGGAGGCTATTTTAAAATATTTTATTTCCTTTCCTAACTGCACCGCGGATCAGCTGTGTTTAGCTCCCTGATCTCTCTGTGAAACAACTAGCTATTAGGTTTCTAGCTTGTTTACAGAGGGTTCTATGCTTGAAAGCAAATTGATTAGAAGGTCTGAGGGTATTTGATTTAGGTCAGTGGGCTCCCTGTTAAAAAGGAAAGCCACCCCCCTTATTTATAGCCCTACAAAGTGTTTTGTTTCATGACAAACATTCTTTTTAAAATCTGTTGTTAATGAAATGAAATGAAGACTGAAATAGAACAAAAGACTATATTTTCGTTTTGTGCCCATCTCTAATTGAAACGTTTCACTACTCATCTAAGCAGCTTCATCAGTCTGAGGAAGTTAGCAGTGAGGCCTCCAATTTATAGTTCATCTTGATTTCAAACCACCCGGGTTTGAATAGGCTCATTAGGTGGACAACAGCCTGAACAGGCTTCTTTGGTGGACAATGGCCTGAATAGGATTGGTAGATGTATAGTAGACTGGGGTGCATGAAAGTCCCACCTATGCAACCCTTCCCAACACCCATTAAGTAGGGTCATTAGCTGTGGTCTTCCTGGTAGGAGGTCCACTTAATGAGCCTATTTAAACTAGGATGACATGAAACCAACTATAGGTGAACTATAAATTGGAAGACTTGTCACTAACTTACTCAGACTGATGACACTGCTTCAATGAGTAGCGAAACTTCAGTCCCATAAGAAAAAGAAGCCCAGTTGCCTTGACTCAACTTTCAGATTAATTGCTTTCTAAGCCACTTTGCCTCTCTGTTGATAAAAACACAGCTTTTAAAAATGCTTTGTTATTCTAGTGGAATCTCCTTCTTTTTGGACCAGGAGCATACTGCCACATCTCTGGAGCCATCCCACTCCTGCCTGACTCTTTACCAGACATGCAGGACCAGTGTGTCCTGTGTGAATGCTTGCTTGCCTGTGTGCTTACATGCCTATTTTTATCCTTGGTTCTTTTTGCTACCCTGGGCCCACCTACTTGTGTTAGTTATGCCTTCAACAACAACAAAAAGTGCCAACCACCTGGCACTGGGTAATATAATAAAAACTAGGTTGGCTGCATAAAGGTCACTAGTTCAGAATATTACTCTTAAACTTGAAAACGATATATATAGTAATCTCCTTGGGACACTAGCTTTATTTCCTCTCAAATGAGTCATGAACTCCTAAGGCATAATTTATCCCATTACTTCAAAAAAGAGATTTTTCTCATAAATGTTTCAGGGATGTAGAATTTATTTATATCCTTGTATATCTTTCCCCATGACATATATACAACCACTGCAACTTTTATATTAATTGTTAGAATTATAAAGTATTTCATTTTTTAAAAAGTGAATCCATTCTGCTTCCTCTATGCATAATCTCTGAGTTTTATATAGTACATTCTATAGAGCGGACTTACTAAATTCCCATCAATTTAGTAGGCCTACTTTAGTTGTAGCTTACTACTAGAACTCAGCCAGTACTTTTTCCATGTTAGAAATATCTTGAGGGTAGGCTTTCCCAATTATTTCTACCATTTTTCTTCTTCTGTCCATTCAGCCATATCCTCCTCTTGGTCACTTTGTGGATCGATGCTCTCCATGCCTTTCTATCTCTTACAGCTTCTCTTCGCTCCATCAAACTCATTCCAGTGTCCCTTCTGAGGGTGTCAAGCCAGCAAGTCCTTGGGCAGCCCCTTCTTTTACCACTGACCCATTCCAGCATAATTATCTTTTTGAGAGAGTTGGCTTGCATTAAATGGCCAAAATATGGCAGTTATTATTATGTCTATTGTTGTTTTGAGTATTTATTATCATGTTTGCCTTGTTGTATTTGGTGATATTTTTTCTTCATTTTTATTCTTATTGTACTATTGCAAACTGTCCGGAGTTCTGGTTAGAAGATGGGGTGGTATATAAATATGAGGTGCATAGTAGCCATCTTCAGCACCACAAATGCATATACAGTGGACCCTTGTATAACAAACAGCTTGTATAACATAAAATCTGTACAACATAAAAAATTCCAGAGATAGGGGAAATTTGCTTAACATAATTGCCTATAGGGAGAATCTGTACAACATAAAAATGGGATTACTCCATTTTAAATGCATTCCTATGGGAATTTGTATAAAGGAAAATTTGCTTAACATAATTTCATTTGGAACGAATTAATTCCTTTTTACAAGGTACCACTGTATATTTCTCCTATTTGCCTTCCTCAAAGTCCAGGTTTCACAACCATACAAGCCTATTGGAAATTTGATTGAATTAAGTAGTTTGCATTTGATTGGGAGGCTGATGTCTTTATTCTCCCAGACGTTATTCATAGTGTTCATTGCTGTTCCTCGAAGTACTGTACATCTTCTCATTTCTGGGCTGCAGTCAGACCCCACCTGTGTCCAGTTCTGTGCTCCTCAATTTGAAAAGGATGTTAACAACCTCAAGCAGGTACAGAGGAGGGCGACCAGGATGTCTGAAGGTCTGGAGAGAAATGTCTTATGAGGAACAGTTTAGGGAGCTGGGAATATTTAGCCTTTCAAAAAGAAGGCTGGGGGCTATGTTTCACTATTTGAAAGGATGTCATATTGAAGAGGGAACAGGTTTGTTTTCCATGGCTTCAGAGACTAGGACTCAGGGCAGTGGTTTCAAACTACAAGAAAAGAGATTCCATTTGAACATTATGAAGAACTTCATGATGGTTAGAGCTGTTCAGCAGTAGAATATGCTGCCATGGAGGGTGGTGGAGTCTCCTCCTTGGAGGTTTTTAAGCAGAGGCTGGATGGCCATCTGTCAGGAGTTCTGTGATGAGGGTTCCTGCATGGCAGGGGGTTGGACTGGATGGCCCTTGAGGTCTCTCCCAACTCTGATTCTATGACTTCTTTACTGTTTCAATTCTATGACTTCTTTACTGTTTCAATTGCCTCTTTGTTGATCTTAAAATACTGACTTGCATGTTCTCTGCCATTTTCATTGTTTTTGTTTTCTTGGTCTTGACATGCATTCCATGTTTTTAACTTTCACCTTTGACTATTGGGATTAGCCATTATAGATCTTTATTTTCCGCCTGCAATCTTGTGTCACCTGCATACCAAAGGTTATTGATGTTCCTACCACCAATTATTACTCCAATGCCAGATTCTTCCGGATGGGCCTTTTTATCATAGCTACCATTGAAATTACATATTTCAAGGTAGGAAACTGACAGAGATTACAGTACTGTTCCATGTATAAGACTATATGTTTGCCTAAATTTGTTAGAGTAAAAATTGAAGGTCGTCTTATACACAGAGGTAAGTCGAGTTGTGAAACTGTAATTTTGGGTTGGAAAAGTGAGGGTCTTCTTATACGATGGGGTGTCTTATAGATGGGGAAAATTTGGTAGATTGGCTGGTGGAGACTGAACCCAAGATGAAAAATGTGATTGCAGTACTTTGTTCAACTATTTTTATGGTCAGATGAAAAAATGTGATTGCAGAAAATAACCCTAATCTTGTAATGGAATTGTTCTTTTCTGGTGAGGTCTGTTACTCTATTCTTTCAGACTTTTTTTTCAGACGACCTACGATTGTGTTGTAGTTACACAACAGCCAGCCCACTGCGCAGGAACACAACAAATTTCTAGTTAAAGGCACATGAGTCTTGTCATGTTTTTAAGACGTTTGTGCCTTTAATTAGAAATTTCCAAATTCAGACTGTGTTGCTTCACATTGCTTTATTGTTTCTTGATGGGTGCACCTTCTACTTTCTGTTCTTTCAAATGGTTACTTGATGATTATCCCCCTACATGCTACAGTGTCACTTCCGGAAGAGTTTTATTGCAAATACTCTCCTATTGTCATTTTTATTACTGGCCTAATGCTAGTTTGTAAGAAGAGTGAACAGAATACAGCTAAGAAGAAGTCCAGAACTGAAATATATCAGCACACTACAACATATTCAAAAGGCCATTTATGTAATGCTCTTGTTTAGAAAGTAATGCATTAAAAAGGTTTGAGTGATTAGAGGGGCACTCATATTAAAATCCCCGCTGGGTTTTGAACCTCGCCATACAATGCTTAGCCTAACCTTCTTAGCAATACTGTTGTGAGGATTAGAGGTAAGATTTCTGGAAATTTTGAAGCCACGTGAACTATGGAAAAATGGGGGGGGGGGAAATAGATTTCCATTTCCCCCCAAAGTTTTTGGAAATTTTACATCTTGAGTGAGAATAACATTGGAATGAGAACTATGCAAATTGCTTTGGTTTCCTTAGAGGAAAGGCAGAGTACAAATATAATAATAAATTAATTAATATGATCAGATCTACAGACAGGGCCGGCGCGTCCATTAAGGCGAACTAGGCAGTTGCCTAGGGTGCCAAAATGGAGAGAGGGCACTGGCCAGCCTGCTGCCCCCCCGCCCCACCGCCGCTGGCCACCACCGTCCGCCCCCCCCGCCCCCGCGCCCATCGCCGCCCACCCCCGTGCCCGTCGCCGTCTGCCGCTGTTTTAAGCCTGGAGATGACACATCTCCGTCATGATTTGTAACCTGGGATGGACTTTTCCTCCAGGAATCTGTCAAATTCCCTTTTGAAGGCATCCAGGCCAGATGCCATCACCGAATCCTGTGGCAGGGAGTTCCACAGACTAACAACACGGCGGGTTAAAAATATTTTCTTTTGTCTATTCTCACTGACCCAACCCTCAGTTTGAGTGGATGTCCTCTAGTTCTGGTATTTTGTGAGAGGGAGAAGAGCGTCCCTTTATCCACTTTACTCATGCCCTGCGTTATTTTTTACATCTCAATCATATCACCCCATTCAGGTGCCTTTTTCCAGACTAAATAACTCCAAATGTTTTAGCCTTTCCTCATAAGGGAGGTCCCCCAGCCCAGTAATCATTTTAGTCGCTCTCTTCTGCACCTTTTCCAGTTCTACTCTGTCTTTTTTGAGATGCGATGACCAGAATTGTACACAATACTCCAGGTGCGGCCTTACTATCATTTTGTACAATGGCATTATAATGTCGGCTCTTTTATTTCCAATTCCCTTTTTGATAAGTATATTATCAACACTGACATCCAGCAGCCCATAACAAAGATGAGAAATCTGGGGGTGGGGGAGAGAGATGACTGCTATAAGGGCTGTCTCATTCTGCCCACAATGCCTACTACGTAGCAGCCAGAGCCATTATTGTGTACTTTTCAGAGCTCAGTCAATCCCGGAAAACGGCCGGTCAGCTGGGAAGCTTTGAACTGAAGTGCAAAAAGCAAGCTGTTCGTTGCTATCGGCACACTTAATTCACCCTGCTTTGCATGCATCTCCACACTGCCTTCGTCTTGCCATATAAGGATTCCGTGTGGCATCTTCCATGCAGCACCCAGCGTCTCCTGGAAAAAAAAGCCAAAGATGGCTTTGTTGCACATTCCAGGTCTGTGCTGTAGGCCCCGGCCCTCTCTGGTTTGCAGTGTAGTAGCCGTTTCCTTCCTAGTCACCTTCCGGCAGGTAAGTGATACATTCAGGTTCTTTCTGCATATCTCAGGAGAATTCCCTTTATTTAATACACCGCCCTATTTCTTTGAGGGTGGGGGGAAGGGTTTCCCACCCCGGATGAATGAAAGGAAGTGAATCAGCAAATAGGAGCTTGCTGGCAGGGTTTTTAAATAAAAAAACACCAGTGAGAGATGTCTTTTGCCTTGAGAGCGATTTCTTCTTGTGTGTATCTGTGTGTGTGCGTGGGCAAGTGCATGCAAAATCAACTTCCATTTCTATTTAAATAGCCATCGTAGGTAATCTTAAGGTGAAACCCTTAATGTTCTGGAGCCTCTGAGGGACATAATCCCCCTCCCCCAGGAATCCATATTCTGTGAATTTGTGGCAAATTTTCTGTTTGCCCAGCATTTGGGATCAATGCTTTTGTTAGAATTTCCAGCTTTGTTGTGGTATATGTAAGGGCTTGACATGTGGCTTGATAAAGACTCATCCTTTGTGTACAAATGTGCAATACAGCAGAGAATTTGTGAATAGCGACTTCTGTAATACAGTATCTTATTTCTGCATATCTGTTTCTGGGTGGTTGTTGACTACTTCACTTTATACTTGCAGTTTAATTGAGAACTGGTTAAGTGCCCAAATCTGCCTTCACATAAATGTAGGAAGATTATGTGACAAGCTGTTGAGTATGTGTGTGTGTGTGTGTGTGTGTGTGTGTGCTTTGTGAAATGCTACTTCATTCCCCCAATTTTGTGAGGTCACGTTGTAATGTAATATAAGCAGAACACTTTAATGTCCCACAGCTGGTTCTTTAGCTCTGCTTAGGGGTGCCCAGTCTCTTGAGAGTCAGGATCCTGATTCATGGGTGGAGTCTTGAAAAAGCCAAGTTGGAGCAGAGGCAGAGTTTGTTACTGTGATGGTAAAAGAAAAAAAGAAGGTGATTTATTTTCCAGTCTCCCACATACAGTACTTGCAAATAGAGATGGGCATGAATAAAAAAAATGGCATTTCGTTTGTCGTTTGTCATTTGGAGGGTCCTTTTCGGTTCGTTTCCATTTTCTGCGAATTTTTGCAAAAAAATCATTTTTGTTTTCGTTCGTTTGTTAGCATTTCGTTACCATTAATTTCAATTTTTTGTGATTTTTTATGATTTTAAGAAATTTACTCATATTGCAGTAACGGAAACAAAACGCACGACAAAATTTCCGGTGTTTCTGTTCGTTTCGTTTCATTTTAGAGACAAAATTCGTTTGTCCTTTTGTTACGTAACGAAACAAAAAAATGAAAACGGAAATGAAAAATTGTTCGTTTCGTGCCCATCTCTACTTGCAAACCATATTTGATTTATGTATCTTGATGTCTTTTGGTACCTCCCACACAATGGACATGCCTTGGCATGGTTACAGTAGGGCCGTGTGTTTATGGAAGAGGTGGGTAATATGTGGCCCTTAAACTGTCTAGACAACAACTCCCAGTGTCCCTGACCATGATCTGTTTTGCCAGGGACAATGGGAGTTGGGCAGTTTTAACTTTTGACAAGTCAGATCAGTTTTGATCTGTTAGTTTTAGAACAGAAACTTCCAGAATCATTCAGCCTCTATGCAGGTGTTCTTGCTTAAGGGATAATATGAACAGTAATTTTTTTTTTAAGTATTACAGTGGTACCCCGACTTAAGAGCAGCTCGACTTAAGAGCGGAAAACTGTTGGCATTTTAACTGCCACCTTACAAATTTTAGATGTGGTCTGCTTGACTTACATTTTTTTTTCTTTTTTTAAACTTATTTTTCCAATTTTTAGATAGGTACCCCGACTTAAGAGTAGTTCGACGTAAGAGCATGCATTTAGTAAGTCAAGGTACCCACTGTATTTTAAACTTTGCACTGCAGGTTGACTATACCTCTGTCAAATAAAATGTAGGCTGTGGCGACAAATATGAATGGGAAAAAAAGAAATTGTCTCAAAGAGGCCTTATGAGAAGACGTTCCAGGTGAAAGGGGGAGTCAGTAAGAAAGGGAAACAAGGCAGATTCAGTTATGAGAGCAAGAGACCTTAGGGCCAGGGAAGGAGTTGGTGCTTCTGAGTGAAGAGGGTCGCAGGTAGAATGCTGCTGGAGGAGAGACTGGAGAAAGGATTCCATATACAGAGATCTGGCTGTTTCTGGGTCACCATGACTAGGTAATGTAGGCCAGGGATGATCCATTCCTCAGCCTGTGTCTGAGGGAAAGTAAGCATTGTCTGTTGTCTGTTGCAGCCAACACTTGACCGGTGTACAACAAGAAATGCTTACACTGACTTTTTAACCTGTGGCAATTTGCCACTGAGATGTACACTGACAGACTTATCCCCAGCAAACATATGTGTACTAAGATGTGGACCAGCAGATTCTGAGGGCCAGTTCTCTACTTGTGTGCTGGTCCAGTAATGCAAACACCATCATGATGCATCTTAGGGTGGATGCTTATGTATTAGCAAAATCTCCCTGACCCAGGAGGTGGTGATGGCATCTGGCCTGGATGCCTTCAAAAGGAGATTGGACAGATTCCTGGAGGAAAAATGCATCACAGGTTACAAACCATAATGGAGATGTGTCATCTCCGGGCTTAAAGCCAGGGTACTTTAAGGGTCAGATGCAGGGGAGTGGTATCAGGGGACATATATCTAGTCTTGTGCGCTCCCAGACACATTTGGTGGGCCCATTGTGAGATACAGGAAGCTAGACTAGACTGGCCTTTGGCCTGATCCAGAATAGCTATTCTTATGTTCTTCTGTTCTTAAAAGGCAGGATGATTTACCAAAAAGGAGGACAAAAGAGGACACAAATTTGCATAGCTTTTGCATAGGGTAGAGTGTGTATATACACATTTAGATATATATATTTGCTGTCTTTTATTAGGTATACCCTTCTTTGGGGAGATGATGAGTCAGTGGTTACCATTTCCAGCCACGAAACAACCTGGCTCCCACCTCCTTCCTTGAGACCAAATGAATGTTTCTGGGAAAACAATTTTAATTGTTTCACTCCCACTCTGTGAGAGTACCAGTCTGATTCATCAATGTCTCAGTGTAATTAATACAATTACAGTTTAGCAAACCTCATTACCGTTTCCTGAAAAATAATGGCCAAGTGTGAGGGTCAATAAAGCACAGTTTGAGACTTCTTTGCTTATGAGAATTCACAACTAGTCTGTGCAGGTCAAGCTTAGAAGCTATGAGGGAGGTTAGATGGTATTGTCTGGATATGGATATCGCCTGATGTACCACTTATATACAAAATAAATATGAAGCTAATGAGCAAACATGCACAGCAGTTACAGAGATCCAGTGCCAAATGTGGCATCCTTTTTCATCATGATATCGTGCCCCTTTTTCCTAGCCTTCTTAAGCTACAAACCTAAACACACAACACAGAAAGCTAACTTCTTGTTGACACTGAGTGGTGAAGCTGCCTTGGGTTTCAGCAACATTCTTTCCATTCACTCCTGGAAATACTGACAACTGAGGCTGGGGATGCTGAGTGCAAAGCAGAATCCCCAGCCTGCCACCGTCAGATGTACATATTAGACCTGCAGAATCCAGCCTCTAGTGCAGTGGGGTATTGAACTCCCAACCTCTGCTTTGCAGCCAGATACTTAAACCACTGCTCAACTAACTCTTGATAGCAAATAAGGGCAGAACCCAACAATGGGGATCGCCATGGCAGAATGGTGAAACCCAGTAGAATTGTTACCAAAGAAAACTTTGCTGCAAAGAAATTTGTGAGCCTTAATGCCTTTATTAAAGTCTTCCATGTGAGAGAAATGGACCGTATGAAATGGACATTTCCTTGAAAAATAAATGGGTTGTTGTTGTTGTTGTTGTTGTTGTTGTTGTTGTTGTTGATGATGATGATGATGATGATGATGATGATGATGATGATGATGATGATGATGATGTGTGACCAGCTCATCAATGGCTTTATAACCCATGATCAGATTATATTTGTGCATTTTTTTCTTAGTGTGCATGCACAGGCTTGCAGAGTCATTCTGATTTTAAAAAAACATTATCTCCTACTTGTTGCGGCCCTGATTGTACTTTTATTTCTATACATGCTGCCTCCATCCTACTGGAGAGTCCTGATGGTGGCCAAACCTGGAATATTCTGTATGGCCTTTGATTGGTCAAAGTGGAAATTGTCCTTAATCTGTTTTGCAAAGAAATAGTTTTCATTTTATTTTGCATTGCTCAAGGAGGCCTGGTGGGCAGAAAAGCAATTCACAAATAATGCATAGTCTTCCATCTCCTTCCCCTGGGTTTAGGGCTGTAATATATGCACCAGAATGTGCTTATTTTAATCTGTGGAGTGTTGAAAGACATGCCATGATATGTTTTCTCAATCAGAAATAAGGAAATAGTGTTTAATGTAATTTTAATCTTTACACACACACACAGAAAAAAAACACAGAGAGAGAGAGAGAGAGAGAGAGGCACCCAATATGTACATGCATGACATGACAAATGTGTGTGCAGATATGTTCCAGAATTTATGTAATAGCCTGTGACTTTTTACATAATTGACTATGACTCATGATAGACCTTTTACAGATGAACTTGAGTTGTTCATTAAGGAAGATCTCCCAAAAGACTCCATCGAGCATCTTTAATTATTATAGTCAATTCCCAGATCCTCAGACACTTTCTGCTCTCTCTGTTATACCTGTTCTAGAGAGAAAACATCTAGAAGAAAAATAAAGTGGGGGTGGGGAGGACCCTGCATGTTACCAATATGATGGTAAAGTCAGAGCTTTGGGGGATCATATTAACAGCACTTGTTGATTTGCATAAACAAAGGAATCTGTCTCACTTCCTTTGGCTTCTCTGTACTTATAATTCTCACAGTAGCTGCAAGTGGAAAGATGTTGTTCAGACCAATGTAATGTCAAGAGCTCTTACAGATGTAATCCAAAGTATCCTGGAGCAGCTTGTTCTCGAACAGGCAATGTGTCTTAGCATTACACGATATCTGCTTCTAGTGGAAATGAAAACTATTGGAACTCATTTGTTAATATGGTCAATACATAGATTCTGTAGTATAATAAAAGCAAAAGGCAAAAAGGCAAAATTCAAGCACTCCCTGGACAGTTTACAGTATATTTTAATTATGCAGGCTACATATACCCCCCAAGCAGCAATGTAGTGACTTCAAAAGGATGAAGTGACCCTAAAGCTAGATACTTGGGATTGAAACTGCACTGCGAGCAGAGTTTTGACTGCAGCACTGCAGTGTAACCGCAAGGCTCCTTGTACTCTTCTGAAGACATGGCTATGGGGATGGTCGTGTTGAACAACTGACAGGACTGCTTCTACCGGTCTGTGACGTGGGTATGTTGCAGCAGAGCGACAGTTCATGCCTCCCGAAAGAAGCTGCACTGTCCCAGGGAGTCACTGGAAGAAAGGAATGTGAAACCCTTTCTGAGCACTCCAAACCTAGAAAAAGGTTGCCATAAGTTAGAAATGATGTGTCGGCATATAATTACTATCAATTAGAACAGCTTCTAGATGTGGTTGGGATTGAAGAAGTAATTAGTCGGGAGGGGCATGCCATACTGAAGTGTTGGAAGGTCTCATACCTTTAACAGTATTTTCTTCTGTGTGGTGGTAGGGGATTTTGAAGGGCAAAAGTGACTTAACATCAGAAGTGACCGGGTATTATTTATTAACCAGTACTCAAAGGCAGTCTGACCGCCGTCTATTTTGAAACTGGAGTCTGACCGCTATCTATTTTGAAACCGAATCTTCTAAAATAGGCTTGCCCACTGGCACCCATCAACCTCCAGCTTCTTCCCTAGGCACTTTCCAAGCTCAAGTTTCATAAGACAGTCCGCTGAATTGCTGCTAAATGACCATCTGGCTGTTTTACAGAAGCATTTTTCTGGAAAAGATTCGGGGAGAACTCCCCATCCTCATCTGAATAATAATGGCAAACAAACTTCGTTCATGCCCACCAGTTTGTGAGGACTCAGGTTTGCTCTGTGGAATTGGGAAGGGTTTCACTCTCATTGCACCCCTGCCCAGAGTCACCAAAAATGAAAACGGTGCCTATTCTTTAGCCCGAGACTAGTTTCATCCTTTTTCTTAACCACCATTTCCTGACAATGCAGATCCTTTCCCCAACAAGTAGCTTCCTCCCTGTGTTGCTTGAAGTGTGTAACAAGTTCACAGTTCTTCTGTGCCATGATGTTAAAGCCAGTGGTTGGTGGGTAAGATTCCCCAGTGTGCCTCCTGCAAATAGAGCCAGCTAGTGCGGCCTTGGGTGAGTTGCCCAGTCGCAGGGCTCCCCCTGAAGAAGGGAACAGTAAACCACTTCTGCCTGGAAAACTGTGAAAAGGGTTGCCGTAAGTCAGAACTGACTTGGCGGCACATGGTGACAACAATATGATGATGTTCTGTAGTGGAAAATATGTTTTAAAGAGTTAAGCTATTCACACCTAGGCCTATGTTGGCCAAAAACATTGTTTGTTTGTTTGTTTAACTTGTATACCATACCATCTGGCAACAAAAGCTACTCTGGGCAGTTTACAAGGTTAAACAAACAGATACACCATTGAATATAATGCTTTAATACAACCAAATAGACCATCAAGGAGGCCACAACATTGCATAAAAGTGTCTATCCTAATTCATATGTACATATGCTAAATTAGTAATGTTTTTATAATGTGAAAATAGTTACAGCGCATTTCTCTTGAGTAAGGACTTCTCAAGGTCCAAGGGTTCTCAAGGACAGCCTCAAGGTCTTTGAATCTACTTCATATAGAGTACAACACCCTTACCCGCTGATTCACTAACTGCTGATTCAGTTATCCATGGTTGGTGATCAGTAGGGGGGGGGAGGAGGGGGAAATTGAAAATAAAACTTACTGCTGCCAATGCCCACCAACCTCCTCCTTATTGCCGCCGCCACCACCACCATCATGGTGAGCCTGCAGGGTACCCTCTGGAGGAGTGGGGTGGGTAATTTGAATTTCCCACTCAGGTCCCTAGCAGCAGATCAGAAGTTTGAGCAGGAAATTCAAAACTTCCGGTCTGTCACCTGGGACCCGACCTGAAAGTTCAAAAGTCAGGTGGATGGCGGTGAGGAGGAAGATGACAGGCATCAGTGGGGATAAGTTTTTTTTTTTATTTTCTCCTCTCCTCTCCTCGCCACCGCCACTGCCACCACAACCACCACCAGACAGCTGAAGCCGAGAGGCAAAGAGAAAGGGTTAAAAAAAAAAAGCTTTCTTCCCTCCTTGTTGGCCCCAGTGGCAGCAGCTGCAAGGAGAGAAGAAATGTGTTATTTTTTAACTCATTCTCCTTGCTGAAGTCAAGCAGCAAAGGTAAACTGTTAGAAAAACCTTTCTTCCCTCCTCGTCACCCCCGTGGCTGCAAGGAGTGAATAAAGGTTTTTTTAAACTCTTCTCACCCACGGGAGGAGTGGAGGACCATCCCGCCCACAAGGTGCGGATTGTTGTGTTGCATTTTTAAAATAGGTGTTATTAACTTACTTTAACAAGGGTTTATTTTACATCTTTTAGTAACATGTTTAAACATTTTAAAATAATCAATTTTTTACACCTGTAATTGTTTTAATGGCGATGCCCAATGGGCCGTCTTGGATAGAGGGATAGACTTGGATTTTGGAGACTTGGGTTCAAATCCCCACTCAGACAAGGTAACTAGAGGCTCAAGAACATTATGGATGTGTGGAACTGGTAAAACCGCTCCTTAAATGTCTTACTTATCTTGAAACAAGGTTGCTTTAAGCTGGTTCCTACTAGACAGCACACTGACACACATAAATTGTTTTTAATATCTTTGTTTTCAAATCATCTGTAAGCTGGCTGCCATGAGTCCTTCTGGTGGGATTAACGTAGGGTAGAAAACAAACAAATAAACTTATATATGTTAAGGTGTTCTCATTTAATGCCAATTCCTACCCTGTCTGTCCTCTTCTTTGGCACTAAGACACTGATCCACCTCTGGCTAACTTTGAGACACACCACATCAAGGACGATCCCACACCAAAATCAGTGTTTTTGTTTGCACATTTCACAACATGAAGTTGTGTTATATTTAAAAATAGAACAATAAACTTGAGGTGAACATTTCGGAACTGAGGTACAGTAGTTAAAAATCATAATTTGTTCTCATATAGTTTCAAGAAGCCTTTCAGAAGCTTCTAGCTGTGTTTAAATATTTAAAAGGATGTCATATTGAAGAGGGAACAGGTTTGCTTTCCATGGCTTCAGAGACTAAAATGTGGGGTAACGGTTTCAAACTACAGGAAAAGAGATTCCATTTCAACATTAGGAAGAACTTCATGATGGTTAGAGCTGTTCAGCAGTGGAGTATGCTGCCGCGGAGGTTGCTGGGGTCTCCTTCTTTGGAGGTTTTTAAGCAGAGGCTGGATGGCCATATGTCGGGAGCACTGTGATGAGAGGTTCCTGCATGGCAGGGGGTTGGACTGGATGGCCCTTGAGGTCTCTTTCAACTCTCTGATTCTATGATACCAGGAGTCTTTCCTCCCTTTTTTTAAACCTTAATCTTTCATGATGAAACATGCTGTGCACTTGCAAAGACTCATAATTTAATGGCAGGTATCCCAACAGGAGGAACACTAAAACGTACAGTCACCTTCTAACTATGAACCACTAAATCACTTTTCTCAGCAGGGCATAGCGCACAGCATTGTGTGTGACACGCGAACTCTCAATTAACATATGTTGTTGTTGTACCCCCACAGTGACAAATGTGTTCAAATAAGTTAGGCTATTCATATGTCACACTGCTTTGTCCTCTTGTACCACCAGGCAGCAAAACTGAGAAACGTAAGCTTGCAATTAGTTACACGTTCATTGACACACTGGTGGAATGAATCAGTCTACTTGCTTGCTTGTGCTGGTGCACTTATGGCAAGAAAGGTTGGGTGTAAAGAAAGCTAAATTAAAAGTACTTTTGAGTTATTTCAGAAAAAAAAGAGGGGAGACAGAAATTGCAATCAAGACTTTGGGATGTACTCTGGGATATCCCAAGACATTTTGCTGTCTAAGGCACAGGGGGATGTGTTATTTCTTTTCACCCACATTTGCTTACATGCTAGTAGCCAAAGCTAGCAAAGCTGTTGTGAAATATGAGGTAAAAGATCCTGAAAGCACCTCTTTGTATCAATGGCAGTAAAAGTATACTAGTAACAGTAAGAATGATTATCACATGCTGCCTGACCACGGCATTGCCTGGCTGTTGCCTGAAGCAGTTGCCTCACATCTCCTAATAGTTGGGCTGGCTGTGAGAACACCTCAGTCACCATGGCAACATGGAGGAGGGGAAGCAATATAACATTTCACCTTACCCCCACCCCCTTGTACTTTTAAGTATTTGTTTTGTATTTTAAATTCAGTGGTTTTACTGTATTTCATTGCTTTGTTGTTCAGTCATTCAGTCGTGTCCGACTCTTCGTGACCCCATGGACCAGAGCTCGCCAGGCCTTTCTATCTTCCACTGCCTCACAGAGTTTTGTCAAATCCATATTGGTTGCATCGATGACACCGTCCAACCATCTCATTCTCTGCCATCCTCTTTTCCTTTTGCCTTCAATCTTTCCCAACACCAGGGACTTTTCCAAGGACTCCTCTCTCCTCATGAGGTGGCCAAAGTACTGGAGCCTCAGCTTCAAAATCTGTCCTTCCAGTGAACATTCGGGGTTGATTTCTTTCAGGATGGATAGGTTAGATCTCCTATTTCATTGCTAGTTTTATTTAATTCTGTTTTACTTTCTGTGCTTCTGCAACTCACTGCCTATTTCATGAGTGTTAGAAGCTGCCTTGGACTCTTGCATTGAGAGAAATGTGGCATACAGAGAAAATGAAAGAATGGTAAACAGTAAATAAAGATTTTACAGGCTTTGCAGTGCCATTGTGGTGGTGTTGACTCAGAAGTATTTCCAGTGGAATCCAGAAGGTTGTATAATCCAAGACTTTGTTATCGTGTTTAAGATTGCTGCTGTGGTCTCTTTTAATGGGATTTGTATTTCTTTAAAGCAATAGTCGACTCCAGTACAAACATCAAAAGAGGTCTGAGCCATATTTTAAGAAACAGTACTTAATGACCTCACAAGCCTCTTCCAACTTTATTATCTTATGATTCTATGATTTTATGATGAAGCCATAATGAGGGCCTTCTTTGCTGAGAATATATTTAATATTGTTGTATCTACAGGTTTTGTGTCATAAGAAGACAAAGATCTGGGGAGCTCAGAGTTTTTTGATCCATTAAGTTTAAGCATGTATGTTTTCATTGTGCTTTTGTTAATTGTTCATGTCAAACCAATGGCATGGTTTTATTTCATCCTTTTAATAATTTTGTGAGAAACTAAATTAAAATCTCTCCAAAGTGAGAAGTTAGGCCAGGGGTGTCCAAACCTTTTACCAGTAGGGCCAGATTTGGTGAGGTGAAAATGTGTGGGGGCCGACTATTCAGCCTGAAGAGGGGGACAAAGGGCGTGGCCCATGCACATCTGTAACAGCCGCAAATGCTCTGGTTTCAAAGTACTCAAGGGTCCTGCAGCTGTTGCATGGCTCAGGAATCAGCCCACGCGCACCCAAGATACACCGCTGCTCGCATAAGCTGCCCTCCCTCGCAAGGAGGTGGGGAGGACACTGCAGCAATGGAGCCAGGGGTGGGTAGGCAGGGCAGGACGTCGAGGAGATGGATGGAGGCAGGGAGGGCAGGCAAACCATAAAACTGCAAGCTGACATATCCAGCCAACACGGGGAGGGGCCAACTGTTGGAAATGAGTGGCAGACTGAGCATGCAGGGAGAAGAGGCTGAGGGCAACTCGAAATTTTTAAACGGGCCACATTTGGCCCCTGGGCTGGACTTTGGACATGCCTGAGTTAGGCTGTTTGTTTCCCATTCCAATGACAACATGCTGCGGAAACCAACAGCTACCTGGCCAACTGCTACCAGCTAATTGGGTTGCTCTTTCTCTAGTTTATCCAGCCGTTTCAGCTTTAAAGTAGATATGAGTCATAGTTCTTTATCTGTCTCTCTCTCTCTCCCCCTCCCATCCCCTAAATGTTTGTCTTTTATCAAAAGAAGCTTCAAGAGGTCACTTCAAGAGATGGAGCTTCAAGAGGGGAACAGTAGGGTTAGGCAATTCTTTTAGTGTTTTGTGCATGGCAGGACAGCTGGAGGGGCAGAGATTTTCAGTGGCAAGGGCTTCTCCAGAGAGAAGGGGATTAGGAGTCCCTCCCTCTCCTTCTCCCCAACCCATTCAGCACCACAGACTGCTCAGTCTGTTTCTGCTCTGATTTTGAAAAGAGGTTGTGGTTAGGGATGGGCACCAAGCGAAAAATGAAACACTGTTTCATCATTTTGTTAGCTAATGAAACAAAACAAAATGGGAAAGCAGTATTTCGTTAGTAACAAAATGAAACAGTGGGTTTTATTTGTTTAAAACGGACTGATTTGTTTCACTGTAAAACGGCTCCCCTGGGTCCTAGAGGCACCAAATTTGGTTTGATCCTTCCTTGGACTCTCCCTTAAAGCCCTCAAAATTTGGAGGGGTTCAGGGGGCTGAGTTATACAACTTCAAAGGGGGCACCCTGGAAAAATATTTCTAGTTGCAATGTTATGTGCTTGAAAATAGTGATCCCAGGCAGCTAACAGCATGGAAATTACAGTGAAGCTTCCTCAAGCTCTGCCCTTGAAGCATGCCCTACTTGGAGAGGTTTGGGGTACAGGGGGCCAAGTTACTCAACTCCAAAGGCGGTGCCTATAGGAATCTATTTTAAAGTGCTGTTTTGGTGGGTTTATATTTTTGGTGTGGTTTTTAACTGCCTGCTGGGGCTAGGGTATATAACAAGGCTGGCTGGTTTCATTTTCTTTGTCATCTGTGGGAGTGAGGGGAGTTACAGTCAACTCTGACAGAGCTGCTAGGTTGCTTCATTTACAAATGGGCTGACATCACTTCTGCTGTCCTTGTGTGCTCAAAGCTGCTTTGTTATTCCCACCACCAACCAGTACCAGCTCCCTAATTCTCAACTGGCTCAATACGAATGTGCCTGGCCATTCCTCTTAATCATGGCCCCATTTCAAAAAAACCAACAAAATAGAACCAGAGTCCTCCTGTTCCATTATTCCTCGCTGGAGTATTCCAGCAAACTCATGCCTTCCTCCCAAGCCTGCTAGCCTACCTGCATGTTATGGGTCTGAAAGACCCACTTATTTCTAAGACCTGCCTTGGTCTTCTTGACGATGCTAGGGAGATCCACACTCTCCCTTCATACCTGAGAGTCTGAAATGGCCCATATTTTTTGTTAGAGCTGCCCTGGACATATACCTTGGAAATTCAAGGGAGTTCCACTCACACACTCTCTTCATATCTGAGGGTCATATGGCCCAAGCCCGATGATTAATTCTTGCCTGCCTGCCTGCCTGCCTGCCTGCCTGGTGGAGTGCAATTCTGATACAGCCCAATGTGCCTTGGTGGGTTTAAAGGGAAGAGCTTGAAGCAGCTCAACTGAAAATCCATGATGCTAGATGCCTGGGATCAGTATTTTGAAATACTTTTAATTTACAAATGATTTTTCCTATGGGAACCCCCTTTGGAGTTGAATAACTTGGACACCTGTACCCCAAACCTCTTCAAGTTGGGGGTGCTTCAAGGGCAGAGCTTGAGGAAGCTCCACTGTAATTTCCACATGGCTAGCTGCCAGGGACCACTATTTTCAAGCACATAACATTGCACCCCCTTTGAAGTTGAATAACTCAGCCCCCTGAACCCCAAATATCTCCAAATTTGGAGGATTTAAAGGGGAGAGTCCTTGGAAGTCACCGACCACATTTGTTGCCTCTAGGACGCAGGGGACTCATTTTATAGTGTAATGAATCAGTTCATTACTGTTTTGTTTTGTACAAAAAAATTAAAAATCATTTCTAATGAAACAAAATAAATCACAGGGAGATGAAACAAAATGAAACACATTTTTTCTGTTTCATGCCCATCCCTAGTTGTGGTAGGATGGGGGAGGTAGCTCAGTGACAAGACACATGCTTGGCTTTTAGGTGGGTCCATGTTCTAATTCTGGAGGCAGTTGCTGTTGTTTTGCCCTCTATACCATCATATAGCACTGGAGCAGTCTTTGGGCAGTTTAGTCGGCAGCACATAGGGCAGGAATGTAGCAAGTTGCTATTACCTATGAAAGGGGTTCCGGTTCCAGCAAATCACGGTAGTTGCTTCTTCTCTCTGCTTATCATGCTTATCATGCTTTTATAATATTTTACAGCACTTATAATTATAATATTTAGATATAATATTTATAATATATTTAGCTTTCTTACCTATGAAAGGCAAACTAAATGGCTTGTGTTTGCATATAAAATAAAGTGACATAATCTGACAAGAAGTTCCAGGTAAAGGAACTTGAATGTTTGCATATAACATAAAGTGTTTGCATATAAAAGAAAGTGAATATAAATCTGACAAGAAGTTCCAGGTAAAGATCTCCTCTCACCCTTCTATGACTTTGCGTCACTGGAGCTTTAGACTTTTGATATTCAGAAACATATACTGTACTCCTAACAGGAAATTTGCAGGAGTTACCCCTGAAGAGAGTTCCCACTGTGACCACTCCTGCCCTAGCTAGTCAGAAAGAGAACATAAAACTTTATTTTCCTTGTCTTTCACTAATGAAAAGCAAACTGTATCTTCAAGAGAAGTATAATTTGTAAATATATTTTTAAAGCATAATGGTTTCTTAAAAGTCAACAAGCTTGCAGTTACATTTTGTCTTTAAACCAGCATGTTAAGGTTCAATCGGATTTTCTCGGTTTCTAATGTTACAAGTAGAGATGGGCACGAATCCAAAAAATGGCATTTTGTTTGTCATTTGTCATTTGGAGGGTCTGTTTCGGTTCGTTTCCATTTTTCGTGAATTTTTGCAAAAAATTCATTTTTGTTTTTGTTCGTTTTGTTACTATTTTGTTACCATTTATTTCAGTTTTTTTGTGATTTTTTTTAGGATTTTAAGCAATTCACTCATATTGCAGTAACGGAAACGAAACGCACAACAAAATTTCCAGTGTTTCTGTTCGTTTCGTTTCATTTTAGAGACAAAATTTGTTTGTCGTTTCGTTACATAACGAAACAAAAAACAAAAACAGAAACAAAAAATTGTTCGTTTCGTGTCCATCTCTAGTTACAAGCCAGGTTGGAAAGAATAAATGTCATGGCTCAGGTAAATTACCCATCCTATTCCCATAGTTATTTAACTCTACCAAGCTCTTTTGCTTCCTCCGGCTTTCTCTCTCAGGCTTTCTCAGTCTCTCTCTCTCTCTCTCTCTTCCAGCTTTCTCCAATATATGTAGTGTATCTTCATTCTATTGATTTCTAATGGGTTTCCTTCTCAACCATCAGTCAGCCAATCACAGGTTGGACTAGGATTGCTGGGTCGACTACATATTTGCAACAGAATCTGCACACCTACATCTTTCTGTAGGTTCCTCATTAAAAGCATTATAATTCCATTATCCCTCACTTACCCTCACATTAATTCCATTATCCCTCACATAAGTGTGCCAACAATGAAAAATGGCACTCCAAAAAATTCAGCAGTAGCCCTACAGAATCCTCGTCATTTCTCCTTCTCTTTTGTTGCATGTGATTAAAAGGGCCTATAATGTGAAATACTGCTCCAGTACCATTTTGTATGTTAGAAAACTGCCACACATTTCCCTGAGACCTGTAGCATCAGTTTCTCTAGCAACAGGATGCTTGATGATGGCTGTAGTGGTACAATATCTAGCTGATTGAGGGGTGGGGTTCCAGTGTGCACTCTCTGCCTTCTCCTACACTATGAAAGCCATCATAAAGCACAAATACAAGCATCCTTACAATAGTTTGTGGCTCAAAAAAGTATTACCAAGCTGGCTGTATTGCTACACACACACCTTTCATAAAGAAATATGCAGCTAATCTACAGGTTTGTATGTGTATGTTGATAATAATAATAATGTGCCATCAAGTCAGTTCTGGCTTATGGTGGTCCATTTCAGAGTTTTCTAGGTAGAGAGTATTCAAAAGAGATTTAGCATTCCCTTAGTATCTTGGGACTGTGCAGCTTGTCCCAGTCCACACTAGATGATTCTTTTGGGATGCACAGCGGGGAATTGAACGCCCAACCCCTGGTTCTGTAGCCAGGTGCCTAACTCACTCAGCTGTCTATTACCACCTCAGAGATTTTTAGATGCCAGTCATGGATAGGCAGTCACAAACAGGAATGCAAATGAGACTAATACTGAGTTATAAGTACATTTTTATTTTCAATTGAGTATACAGTAATTCTAAATAATCAGAAAAGGGTTCATTCAGTCAAGTCACTCATTCAGCAACATACATACTTAGCATATGTGCATACACCATTGCTGGTTAAATTGAAAATCTGCTTCAAAGAAGGAAAGTGGGTGTATGAGCTGCTGTGCTCAAGAACAGGAAATGATAACCAGTAATTAGAAAGATAAGATCTTGCTGATAAGATTATCAAGTAAGTCTCCAGAACATTGGAAAATGACAAGAAATATAATTTCACATAACCCCGTTCAATTGAGTCTCCTTCCAGGATGTAGATATGGCAGTCGGTATGACATTGGGTGTAAATACTATCCAGGCAAAGAATTCCTTGCAGCAAGACTATGAAAGTACCCCCATCTTGTTCATGGTAGCTGAGAGAAGCTTATGCAATGAATACTGGGAACTCACACATATGAGTTGGGATTAGAGATGGGCACGAAATGAAAAAAAAATTCATTCCGTTATTCGTTATTTGTTTCATTACGTAACGAAACAAATAACGAAAATTGTGATGAAATTGGAACGAACCGAACAGAACCACGAAAATTAGGTTCGTTGTGTTTTGTTTATGTTAATGGTGAAATGAAATGAGCTGTTTTTAAATGTTAAAAAACGTCCTGAATATGTGTAAAAACCCAGCAATAATTATTTATTCTGCCTGATAATACCTACCAGGGGGGTTGGGGTCCTTAAAACATGCATTTATGTCTTTTCTCAGATCACTGTATTTTTTTTTCCTTTAAGGGGAGTTAGAGGACATAGACCCAAAATGGCTCCCAGATGCCTAATATTGATTTCTTGGGTATTAAACCGCCCTGGACATCCGTAAAAATGCAGCGATAATTATTTGAAAGTATTACCTACCAGGGGGTTGGGGTCCTTTTAACGTTTGTTTTTGTCTTTCTCCCATCACGATGTATTTTTTCCCCTTTAAGGACGACACAAAATGGATTCCAGCCATAAAATTGATGCAAGCCATTTGATGGGATCATGTAAATTCTTGGACAATTTCAACCAATAGCATGCCCAGGTTGCAGACTGGGTAGGTGTGGCTGTCAAGCCCCGCACACAGAGCACACGCACAAACAGGGTTCAGTTCTTTGCCAAGATCTTTAGTGGAAAGCCAAGCAAGTTCAATTCCTTTGCTAACAATCAAGTGCCAGATAAATAACAGAATCCAACTCCCAGCAATTACCAGTACAAGTCAAAACCAGAATATCTCACGGAAACCAGATGCCAAACCCAAGGGAACAGATCAAGCCATTGTCCAGGAAACCAGTCCGAAGTCAGGAAACAGAGCCAAGGTCAGAAACAGACAGGAATGTGGTTGCAAGTTCAAATGACACGTTGCTCCCACAGAGAGCTCAAGGTGAGCTTGCCAGCTTTATCCCAAAACAGGGAACACACCCTTACTTCTGGAAAGGCTTCTGCTAGTACTCAGGGCTTGCCAACCTGATTCTCCGCCTAGCATCAAAGACTCTTTCCCTAGCTCTTCTGGTAGCACGTCATTGCAGAATCCTGCTCATGGCCCTTCTAGGAGGTGGGGATATGTTTTCAGCTGAGTCATCAGACCCAGCTGCTCGCTGATTTGAGCTGCAAGACTCCTCCAGCAGCTCTTCACCATTTAACCCCTCAGAGTCAGGTTCTGTGGCAGGCAGGGTCCTGGCAGTTGCAGCCACAGAGGGCATAAAAAACTCTGGCAGCCCCCATCCTCCTTGCAGTCTGCGGTGGGGTTAGGGTGGGATTGCTGTCTCTGTGACTCGTTACTTTAGGCCAGCCAGGCAGGTGTGTGTCTCTGTGTTCCTGCTGGCTGCAGCCTGGCTCTTAGGGGAGAGAAAGAAGAGATTTCTCTTGCAGCCTCCCCGTGTGTGTGCGTACCTCTTGGTGAGTACCCTCCCCTGCCCCACAGTGCAGTCACTCTGCGGCTGCCTTACACCCTGGGCAACGTCCGCCGCTGCCTTTGCAGCCTCCCTGCGTACCTAGTCTATACTGTGTCTCTGCCAGCATCATTTTTTTTAGTGTTTTCCCTCTGGTCTGGGGCGTTGGGGGACGCCCGTGCACGGAAATGTTTTAAATCGTTTTAAAATGAAAAATGAAAAAATGAAATGAATTTTTTTCCAAAAATTCACAAAAAATGAAAACGAACTGAAACGGGACCCACAAAAAAAAAAAGAAAAACTGAAATGTCATTTTTTTTATTCATGCCCATCCCTCGTTGGGATATGTCTTCTGGCAACCTGATGATGCCTGTCCTCTCCTGATGAAAGTCCTGTAATATTATAAACTGGAGAAGGTTAATCTGTGGGATTACTCTTACAGGCTATGAGACTGTAGTCCAAGAAACCTAATGTTTTCAATGTCTTTTGGAAAATAATATTCATAATTCCAAATGAAAACTTATGGGCACTTACCTAAGATTCAAGTTCCATTGAAACCTGTGAGGCTACTTTTTGAGCAGACGTGTCTCAATTGCCAGAGCCTACTTATGAGTATGGGTTTTGGATTGTCCCTTTGTCTGTTGACTCCCAGTTTATGCCTTCTGATGTCTTCCCTACATTATTATAGACAATCTGCCTACCCACTTTCTTATGTCTGCTTCAACATTCTAATCTTGGTTGCAGATTTGCCTGCATGTTGTATCTTCCTTGTCCTTCTTGTTTTGAAATAGGATAGAGTCTGTAAGTTCCTCCTGCTGTTCTGCACAAAAGAGTTGCACCACTAATGCTTTAATAGCTCACTTGCGGGGAGAGGCCATTGCTGTATTGATTTACGCATTGGTTATATTGTTAGCAGCCTTAGTACTCACTGCAGTGCAGAATGATGGAACTGAACAATAATGATGTTTGAGACGATAGAAAAAGGAAGATTGTCGGCTTTCCAGTACGGTTGACAATGTCAGGGAGGAGCAAAGAGGCACATTGTTAAATGATTCAATAACTCCTGAAATATTTATGTGGCAGGTTTCTTGATGAACTGTTGACAACACTCGGATTGGCCCACCTTGAAACAAGGCGGGTCAATCCAAGTGTTGTCAGCAGTTCATCAAGGATATCCATCTGAAGCTCCTTTGTTAGCAAAACAAAAAACAAAACAAAAAACCCTGTGGGGTCTGAAGGTGGTGCAGTGCGTGGGGATTTTTCTATTTAGTACAATGTATCAACTCCAATGTCTTGCTGTGGCCCAGTAGTAGATCGCATGTAACACAGAGCAGGCTAGAAAAGAATCCTTCCTGAGACCTTGTAGACCATACTGGCCTTGATGGAGCAAGACTCAAACGGTACAAGGGAGCTCCCTATTCTTCCTGGTTCTGGGCTTCTGCGTGTGTGTGGTTGGACGCTCCTTTCCCTTCCTTCTCTCTGCACCCCTTGATGCCATCACCACCAGGATACTCTAGATTGCCCCAGAAAAGAACAGGAGGGTCACTCCCCC
Source organism: Phrynocephalus versicolor (assembly GCA_023846285.1). Taxonomy (NCBI): domain Eukaryota; kingdom Metazoa; phylum Chordata; class Lepidosauria; order Squamata; family Agamidae; genus Phrynocephalus; species Phrynocephalus versicolor. The sequence continues at coordinate 6,280,900 of JAHTLZ010000240.1, forward strand.
CCCCCCCGATTTTGCTAATAGGTTCTGTTCTGTTGGTGGGACAGCTTAACTGGATACCATCCAAAAGAAATCCTAGAAGATGAAATGTACATACGTGTCTGCCTTTGCTGAGCTTTGAGGCGCAAAGTTAAACTAATATCTGAATGTTGATGCTCCGTAGGTGGAATGCATGTCCCCATGAAAACATAAACATGAGAACATTTTTTTTAGATTTGCTTTCATTTCTACATGATATGGACATATGGAATGAGATGATAACGGGCTAAATCAGTGTCCAAGACCTAATTTTAGCCACTACAAACAGGGAGCAGATTGCATTTCCTGAGGGTCAGGAGGGATTCAGTCATTCAAAATCAAGGATAAAGGTCAAGTCCCAGAGGAAACGCTTAACCATTTCACTTTCTTGCAAGTATTCATCCTCACTGTAGATAGAAAAAAACAGAAAAAAAAAACACAGAATTAAATAAAGCTGCCCTTGAGGTTAAAAAAGCAAGCAAGGAGCAAGTAGGCAGCCCATATATTTTAGAACATATCAAAGTCTATCTTTCACATGGTCTGTACAGCTCTAACTCATCTCGAATCCTTTAAAGTAAAATATTTCTTTCAGTTAGGCAGACAGTAGATTATTTTAAAGAATGCAGCAGAAAACCTGACACCAATTCAATGATTTTCACTTATTCGTTTATTTGGAATATTTATATTTCACCCTATATATTACTGTCGCAGTGGTGGAGAACAGCAATAAAAAGGATATGAAAGCAATTCAGTATTAAAAGCATCTAAAACACTGAAACTGTCTGCAGACATTAAAAACTCAATAATGGTTAGGAAACCGACAAAACCTACTACCTTAGTCCCTGAAGGCCTTGGTGAAGAACCCTGTCTTACCTTGGCACCAAAATGAAGTTAGTGTTGGTGCCAGGTGAACCTCTAAGGGGAGGGCATTACATAACCGAGGAACTACAGCAGATAAAGCTCCCTGTAATTTCTCTGTGCAGTGGAGAGGTAGTAATATATAATTAATACAATATAGATAACAGTAAATTTAGAAGGGAAGAATGCTATATTACAGGTATGTTATTGAGATTTGTTATATCTGTTTAAATTTGATGGCCACAGAGGGCATTTGGGCTGGAGTAAACTTTCCATAGGCGTGAAATTAACCTCTAGCCCAGTGATGGCGAACCTTTTTAAGGACTGAGTGCCCAAACTGTAATTCCAAAGCCAAATCTTTTTCACAAAGTGCCAATGCAGCAATTTAACCTGAACACAGGTAGCTGTGAAGGGCCGGTGTCTGGTGCCCACAGAAAGGGCTCCGAGTGCTACCTAGGGTACCCGTGCCCTAGGTTCCCCAAAACTGATCTAGCCCCACTGCATCACCATCGGCACAGCTCACTTATGGGCTGGAGATTTGTTCTCAATGCCATTGAGGGGGAAGGTTGGGAAGAATGGGAGGGTAGGTGAGGATGGGAAGGGGAAAGGGTGGAGGAGGTAGTGGAGATAGAGAGGAGGATGCACAAGACAATCCAAATTGTTAATGATATATTATAAGCTAGATATGATCAACTGTACTGCTTTAATCTGGAAGTTCAGTCATGACAACTGGACTTCTCTTCTTGAGAGATAGAAACATTTCACTGCTCATCCAAACAGCTTCGTCAGTCTGCTTTATACTGCTTTAATGTATGCAAAAATAGTCAGAGGTTTCTTTGGAAGCTTGATTATTCTGAGAAGGTTATGCTGGAGTGACTTAACATAATTTCTTATAATACCAATGGGTTGGGTTCCCCTCTGAAAAAATACAGGGTTATAGGAACTAAACAGAAATTAGGAGAGGACCAAAAGAGAAGGATTTTACATTTTTCTCAAAAAAATGTAAGTCCTACTCTAGAATATATCATATTTTTATTTCAGAAACATTAGCACTTCTTTTGGAGAGGATATTTTGATTCAATTATGACTTCTACCATGCACCAATTTTAAAAAAAATCTCTGTGCAGTAGATGATTCTCCACAGTATGACACACAAAAGCCCACCACACACACATGCAATACCTTAATGATAGGTAGGTGGAGATAAGAAAACCATTCCCTCATGTTCTCTTTAACCCATTTGGGAACTGATTCTCACACTGAGATGGATATAGGCCCAAATCTGATTGAATGTTGATTTACCCCAGCATATCACAATTTGTGTAATGCCTTCAGTTAAGATATTAGAATAGTCTTTTGTGGTGGCGCACCAAGTCACATGGCTCAATGTGCAACAGTATATAACTCTGTTCCCCTGTTAACCTGAAACAATTTGCCAGTGAGATTTATGCCGAGTTCCATTTTGCCGACAGATGTAACAAATAGGACTCTTGACACCATTTTTAGAATGCACACAAGAAAGGAAGAAAGTATGAAGCTATCTAAGGTGAAAGGCTTAAAAGGTCGCTCTTAAAATGTCTTGGAAAAAACAGCAGCCTGAGAGATGACTGACAGCGCCTAGCTGCATTGGCAGCCATTATAGGTAGACATCACTGTTGCCATTACCACCACCAGGAAGTCAATCACGCCGCTGCCTCCTGAAAAGAGAGGAAGGGATTTTCCAGAAAGCCCCCCCACACACACACACACACAACAGAGCTTTATTTTGATTCAAAGGCTAACTCTGCCACTTGCACGCTGCTGAAGCACATAACTGTAAGTGGAAACATAAGAAGGTGTGACTGGGCAAACTGAAGCAGATTCCTCACTAAACAGATTTAGGATGCTACGAAACAGCAACAAATCATTAGCTGTAGTTTTACTACCAAGAATGGAGAGAGGTGCTTAGGGGATTTCCAGCCCCATGTGCCCAGATAATTTGGCAGGCTGTGGGTACAGGGCATATGGGGGGTGAGAGAACATTTTATCTTACACCTCAGGTAACAAAATGGCTGGGATCAGAGTTAATAGGAGGACATAAGCAACACACTTTGTGTGTGGGGGTGGTTATCAATGAGAGTGGAGAATTCTGTGAGTAAGACTTCTTCGCTCTCATTGATTTAAGCTATTTCAACTTGACAAGGTACTCGAGGAAGAATTTTCAAGCTCCGAAGGGTATTTTGCTTCCAGGCAAGGAAAATTAATTTCTCCCATTGGGGGCTCCGTAATTTGTGCAAAATTTTGCCTTCACAAAGCAAAGTATGCACACAAACACAGGAAAGCACAATACAACTGACTGGCTGATAGTTTAAAATAATGTCTAATCTATGAAAGGCCATGCAACAAAGTAGCAGCCGTTGGCATTTTGCACAAGTTACATATTCACTATGTAACATATAGCACTATTGTATAATTTGCATAAATTTGCTTCTTTTCTGCAAACAAAAAAATTCTCTTGGCTTGGCTTTTCCAATTCCAATTAGAAAAAAAGCTTCCTAGGGGCACCCCCTTTGAAGCTTAATTACTCTTCCCCCCTTATCCCCCCAAATATCTCCAAATTTGGAGGGCTTAAAGGAGAGAGTCCAAGGGAGCTAACAATCAAATATGGTGCCCCTTGGACCCAGGGAAGCTATTTTAGATAGTAACAAAACAGTTCATTTTAAAACAAAAGAATTTACTATCCGAAATGAAACGCTGCCTGTCGTTTTGTTAGCTTATGAAATGATTCGTAAGCTAACGAAACAGCATTTCATTTTTCATAAGGTGCCTATCCGTAATCAAAAGTGATTTTTTAAAACCGACACATAACTGTCTCTGATAAATAAATAAATACAGGATAGCTCTTTTTTCTCCCGTTGTTTTATATTTTCAGACATCCTCCATTTGTTAATGGAATATAGTTATGCCAATAATCCTAAAATGAATTTGTCTAGAGAGACTAACAGGTTGACACAGTGAGGGAGCTGAGCTATGGCCATTTACAAGGTTACCATGGTGACCAGTACATCTTTTGTAAAAGCGATTTGCCATATTATGATTAACTGCAGATTCCTAAAGAACTCAGCATGGTTCTCAGAGAGAAAGACAGAGAGAGAGAGACTATTGCTACCCAACCGGATTTATGGTTTCTGTCATTAAAGTAATGGTACATATTAAAATTAAATATTTAACATTAACAGAACTCTTACCACCAATCCCTCTCTGTCTTTTCTTCTTTATGCAACCATGCTTGAAACATGTCTTGCCATATTTTCTAAAAAGTACTTTTTGCTAGTCTGTTTAATGTGCAAATACCAATGCAAAACAAGAGGACTTGATTTTAAAGTATCTACTACTGTGTAATTTGTTTTCTACATTCAAAACTATTCATCCTTACGTTCATTTAAAAAACAACTGACCCTAAGAGGTACAAGAAGGATGTGCAGCATCCAGCACGGAGGGTGGTTAAAATATTGGTATCCCTGAACCCACTGGAGGGCTTAACATTGTCTGCCTATTAACAAATGTGCTGCAAAGCAGTGATAGCAAAACCTCTCAAAGCATCCTTTGTTTTCCTGGCAAAATCAGGCACACCCTGTTTTAAAGAGAAACCACACTTTCTAAAGGATACCAGGTCTCCCTTAGACCTGATGCCTGATGTTTCAGAGAATCACTGAGTTCTACTGGATCTCCAGGCCAGGAGCAGATCACAAGGCAAGGAACACTGGAGCCCAAGAAGAACACTGGATTTTATTGCCTGGGGTAGACTTTATATAAGACTGCAGTGCTATCCATTTGACTGGACGTTACCCATATTTTAGACACTGAGCACATGTTTAGCCCATCATTGGGCTTAGATCCTGAGTTTTGATTGGGGTCGGGTGGAAATAAGCCTTTAAGAAATGACTAGAAATATGACGCAAAAGAGGGTCTGTTTTGGTCTGTTGTTTTCTGGGCAACAAGCAGATGAAATCTGTTGGGAGTGCTGTCCCCAGACAACACATATAAAGCAATTAACTCATAGCAAAGATATTGGCTTAGTAATTATGGAAGCTGTAGGGGTGTGTGGTGGTTTTTTTTTGGGGGGGGGAGGGTCTCCAAGCTCAGATATTATGCACCTTCTTTGGCAGGGCAGTGGACGTTGTTTATCCTTGAGGCCCCTTCAGGTCTAAAATTAAATTAATCTTCAATTTGGTGGCCTTCTTGAAACTCTGAATTTCATTTTTTATCCTCTGCTGGCTTCTGGGAGCTTACCAAGGTGCTGCTCTGAAGGGGGAGAAAGAGTTGACATTAAAAGGAGAGGACAAATTACAAACTTCTGCTTTTTATTGTTTTTGTTGTTATTATGGCTCTCACTTTTCTGGAAATACCTCTTGAACCCTAAGGAAATTGTGTTGTCCTTTTCAAAAAATTACCCCAGAAAGTAGGAAGCTTATAAACACGTGCCATTCATTTTTGTGCTGTTTTGT
>JAHTLZ010000240.1:6286269-6376691 GCA_023846285.1 Phrynocephalus versicolor
CCCCATCGGAGTTTCCCTGTGACAACAAGCCAGCTGCAGCCAGGGTAGCAGCAGGAGGGGTGGGCAGGCAAGAGAACAAAGTGTTCTGCTTATATACCGCCCCATATTACTTCAAGTAGTCTCTGGGGTGGTTTACAGTTTTTAAATTACTGTATGCAGGCTACACATTGCCCCCCCCCTGCCCCCAGCAATCTGGGCACTCACTTTACCGACCTCAGAAGGATGGAATGCTGAGTCAACCATGAGCCTGCTACCTGGGATTGAACCCCAGGTCGTGAACACAGTTTTAGCTGCAGTACGTTGATTTAACCATTACGCCATGAGGTTCTTACTAGGGTTGAAATAGGCTGAAATAGGGGCAGAGCTCCACACAGCACCACAGAAATGTAGTCAACTCTCAGCTACCTGTGGGACTGCTTCTGTTTTCTCAATCCCAGTTCACTAGCTGGACTGCTGGACAGTGTGGATGGATGAAATGTTGTGTCCCCTAGAATTTTGTTCCCAGGGAAATTGCTTTCCCTCGCCTGCATGCTGTACCATTGATTCCACTAGAGGTGGGGGACCTTTGGCCCTCCATATTTTTTGGACTACACCTCCCACAGTCCTTTGTCATTGGCAATATCGGCTCGGAACTTTGGGAGTCATAGTCCAAAACATCTGGAGGGTCAAAGGTTCCAAAGGCCTGCCCTACACCTTAATTCTACTCCAGGCATGTCCAAACTTCAGCCCTCCAGAGGTTTTGTATGGCAACTCCCACAGTCCTTTGCCATTGGAAATCTAAGCTTAGAATTCTGGGAATTGTGGTCCAAAACATCAGGAAGGCTGAAGTTTGGACATTCTCTGTTAGAGAAAGGCCAGGCTGGAAGCTGCTATGACCTATTAGAGACACCTCATATGAAGGACGAAGTGCTAATGCCCAGGTGTTCCTAACATCACTCTTCTCTCCCCTCACCCACTCCGTACATTTACCAGGCTCCACAGGGAGCTGGGGTCCTTCTGTAATATTGGTGCACCAATCAATTTTGGAGCTCAGCCAGCCTTTCTGCACCTCCCCAGGCAGCCAGAGCATGAATCATGAAGAGCCCACCTCTGGCCAATAATAGGCCAAGCTCCAACCTAGTTTGCTGTTAGAAAAGCAAATTGCGTTGGTGAAACTTTTGGAGTCAGCACAAGATGCACTTACATTGGTTAGCTGGTCATACAAAGGTTAGCTGGTCATTTCCTTCAGCTGTAGGTTTCCTGCACTGTCAGGGATTTGAAGTCAAAGATTCTTGGGTTCCTTTCCAGTTAATTCTATGGTGGGTAAATCTGTTTTTTCTGTTTTTTTTTTCCCCAAGCAGCTGGGCTGGTAGCAAGATGCAAATGGTGTCTACCGAGATACCAAGGACACGAATGCTCAAACATTAGAAGTACCTCACAAATAAGAATATTTCTTTTTCTCCCATGCTCACGCTCGCTCTAAGAGTTTTTCCCCCGCCAGGAGAACTAGAGGAACATGCAACCTTTTAGGACTTCATCTGGTACCCTGACATGAAGGCTATGTACTCAAGAAGTGACAGGCCGGTGGATAATACAGTATGATTGCTTTCCAATCAAATGGATATAGCGTTCATGCCTGAAGCTCAGGAAACAGACTTTTCTTCATGCACTTGTAAGATTCACTCAGCCAGTATGGCCACTAGCTAAACTGACCAGGGAATTCTCAAAGTTCTATTTTTTTAAATTAAAAAGTTACTTTGTTAACACTACGGTAGTAACACAGGAATCAGCCATTTGAATGCAGGATTGCTGCATTCAAATGGATCAGTTTCTGTTCAAAGTTCAGAAATGCTACTTTTTGGACTACAATTCCCAGAATGTGTGGTAGGCAGATACAAACGATTTTCCTAAGCCTGATCTTGAATATGCAGGCTGTGCGTATTGTGAATGAATGTAATTTAATTTTATGGTAAGCTTACAGCATGTTCCCCAGGTTGTTCTCAACAACAAAAAACTGGTAAAGAAGTCACAAGGTACTGTATTTGGGTTCCTAAAGCAGAAAATCAAGATGGCACCAACCTGCTGTGGAAGGTGTAACTGAAACAATTTCCTGGCCTTTAATTGTGTGTCACTGTCAAAATCTAAGTCAGGGAGGCTTGGCATAGTTAATGATACAGCCAGTCTTATTTCCTTGGACTTTAATTGACTGATCACAACTTCTTCTCTCTCTTTCTCTCCTAAGGTCAACTCAAATAAAAACCTACTCTTGGGATAATGCACAGGTTATTTTGGTTGGCAATAAATGTGACATGGAAGAAGAACGGGTAATCTCCACTGACAGAGGGAAACATTTAGCAGAACAACTTGGTAAGAGGCAAAATTATAGAATGGTTTGTTTTATTTCTACAATTGCCAGCATAAACGTAGGGCTCTGTTTGGATTTCAAAGGCTGGAAAGAACAAGTGCTTAGTGCTGGATAGAAAATCACCCTTAATCTGTAAAGTCCCTCCCAATCACTAAAACTACAGCTAGCATGTAATGTTGGAAATAAAACTCCAAGATTGTTAACTGGAGGTTGTACAGCTAGCTACTTGTCAAGGTAGCTTGAGTGCTGGATTTCCTGCTTCTGGGCTCAGTGGGATTTTGGGTCTTTTAGCCCTATAATGTTATGATTCTTGACTCTCAACCATGTCTAATAAGAGTTACATTTCTGTTCTAGTTAATTTCAGTTTTTATTCCAGGCTCAGTTTGGCTCCCTATTGGTAAGTGAAACTGAAAGAAGCCTCCCAAAACATCACATATATTATTAGCATGAGCTTATTTCATTCTATTCATTTCAAATTACTCGCTTTTGATTAATGAGCCTAACCGTGGCAACCCACTCGATCGCCTTGCCCAGAAAGGGGACATTGGCTACCGGACAACAGTTTGACAAATCGTCTGCAGCCAGGACAGATATTTTAAGAATGGGCTGGATCACAGTCTCCTTCAGGCGAACGGAAAGGATTCCATCTCTGAAGGAGGCAGACACAACCATCCATTCCGGCATACTTCCCCCCCAGCGGGAGATTGTTCAGGCATGAAGCTTTAAAGGGCTTGCATAAGGATGTCCTGCTTCCTCACGGTGCACTGTTTGTACTTGTGAGGGCCAACCCTATCATTAGGCAAAGTAAGGCGGCTACCTCAGGTGGCAGATGCTGAGGCCCACCATGGAGATGTTGGGAACAGAGGTATGGGCACTGTGCAGGCTGCTCTGCCCACCCGAGCTGTCCTCAAGTATGTTGGAAGATGCTCATCCTTTGCCACCAGTGAAGTAAAATTTTGTCTTACCTCTTAGATCAGCTTCTCCAAGTCATGGAGTAGTGCTGTTTTATCCATCGCTTCAGTTAGTACCTTATCTTTGGTCCACGTCAGTGCCTCCTGGGACCTTCCAGGGATGCTTAGCTGTAGATGTGTACTATAATGATGAAGAAATAGAACGATGAAGGGCTGAAGCCAGGACTCCCAACACATTCCAGCTACCACACCACACTGGGCACATGCACAATTATGCTTCCAGTTCTGCAGCTCTCCAAATATTGTGTTTCTCTGAATCTAAGCTTCTGTCCTACATGCAGTTGTTCCCACCAAACCCAGTTATTCCAGTTTCACTTGTCTTGGACCTTTCTCCTGCCCTTCCGCGCCTTATCTTAAAGTCTAATTTGGATGGTTGCCAACAAAAAAGGGGCTGTGGACCCTCCACCCCCCCACCCCCACCCCCCAATATTTATTAACTTTTGTCTCTTCCTTCTTGGCCGGCCTAGGTTTTGAGTTCTTCGAAACAAGTGCCAAGGACAACATCAACGTCAAGCAGACATTTGAGCGGCTGGTGGATATCATCTGTGACAAAATGTCTGAGACCCTGGAGACGGATCCTGCCATTGCTGCTGGAAAACAGAACACGAGACTAAAAGACACCCCTCCTCCACAGCAACCCAACTGTGGTTGTTAATAGAATTGTTGTCGATAGAGGCAGTGCCAGTGTGTTCGTTTTGCCAATAGAGTATTCACTTAGGGTCTATATGCCTTGATTTATTATGTCTTACTGATTGGGTTGGGGAAAATATATCTTCTTCGGTCTCCACTGCTGGTACACGAGGTGCGTAGGGTTATTCTGTAGGATGGATCGCAAATATAGAAGGGAGGGAACTCTCTAGTTCCCCAGCATTTTAGCCCCTACACATACAGTAGATGGCTGCTTTCCTCTTTCCTCTTAAAATTATTTTTATTTGCACATTGATCCATCTCGACTTCTGCTGGTGCTACTGTGACCTCAGGCCCACCTTTTGCCTGGATTTTTTTTCTTCCCTTATCCACTTTCACTTAATCCTGTTTCCTGTTCTAGGGGTGATGATCCAGCAGACCAGAAGTTGAAGTCACATTGTTTGACCCTCTAAATCAATATTAACAATGCAGAAAGCTAGTAATGTAATCAGGCAAGCACAGCTGTCTCTTCCACGTAGCTTGCCAGAGAGTCTAAATTCCCAAGAGAAAGCATGTGCTGCAAGGTGACCGTGGACTGTTAGGAAAACCACTGGTGTCTTCCTAAGCAGCAGCACAGATGGGAGTTTGCAGCTGCCTGCTTCTCAAACAACTCGTGGTACTAGAAATGTCTTCTGTTTATAGCTGAGACATAACATGATCTGGTGTTTGTTTGTTTTTTAGCCACTAACCTTGTAAAGCCTGATTATTTACCCCATTTTTGTCTGAACTTTAGGATCCCCTTCAGTAGAACATCTTAATTTTCATTTAAGCCATCCCATAATGTTTGTTTGAGTTTCAAGTCCAAACACAATGTGCACCCTTAATATTTCTAACTTCTGTCCTGATGACTCTGAAGCAAGGCAGTTGAAAAGGGAGAGAAGGGGAAGAGAGTGGTGTGGATTGTATTTTTAAAAGTTAACTAATGCCCCAGGACCCCAAATCTTTATAAGGTGAATAGATACTCTGAATAGTAAAATTGTCCGATAGGGCTTCCCCTCCTTAGTGTGCTAGTCTGCACCACAAAGAATATAGCCGCTTGCACTGCAGCAGGGGTGGGAAATCTCTGGAGCTCTTCCCTGGAATTTGAAGGACCAAGCCTACCCTTGCAATGTCACTTACCACCACCACACAAACAACATTTTTTTTCATACAAAATTTCGAACACAATGGGCCTTCAAAGCCTTCAAAAAGAAATTTGGTGGTGGTGGGTCTGTATTCGGCCACGTGGCGCTGCCCACTCCTGTGCTATAGAAAGCAGAATGAAAAAAGAATGCCACTAGCATTGATATGTTTATTTTCCCATGAATGCAGATATGGGTTCCAAGATTTTGGTTGCTCAGCTGTTGGTAGGAAGTTTATTATTCTATAAACTTCACAACTTCTGTATGAAAATTGAAGAAAAGTTATAGAATGGCAGAAGGAACATGAAATAAGAAACAATGAGGAGAAATTAATACAGACGTGTTTCCAGTTCTACATTCCAGACTGCGCTTAAACGTCCACCACTCTTGGTGTCCTCCTTGGATGTACTCAATGTATGATAGCAGATTTGTTGTAAGTTATTTGTGTTTGAAAGTTGTTTCTACAATGAATGATCCAAAACATATCTGCTCTGCAGGGCCTGCCGGTAATATTTTGTTGCCTGGGAACGAGTAGAAAGACTCCCAACTACCCAAATCAAGATATGTGTGAGACAAAGCCAGCCACATGATTTTGGTAAAACCCCTATAATTTTCCTCTTGTTCAGGGGTAATCAAAATGAGCCCTCCCAGCATGATTCACCATTGACTGTGCTGGCTAGGAGTATCTGGTTTTTTACTGCCCATTAAATAAGAATCTGTTGCCCTTTCAGGGCAATCTATGCCTGTTGCCCATGGCAGCTGCCCCACTCTGCCTAATGATGAGGCCAGGTATCTTGCTATCATTTAAGGATTCCTGTTACAATTGTTGATGTCCATCTTGACAAGAGTTCCTGCTTCTTTTGTGTTTATTAGAAATGCTCTAGTTCAGGGGAATTTCCCATCCTCACTCTATGTACTTGGTGGAGCCCCTCAGCCCCCCACCCCAAAATCAGGTTCCTTTCATGGAAGTGAAAACACAAGTCTTTGCTTGTGGGAAGATCCGTAAAGCTTTGACTGTGCCCAGTGTATGGCAAAGATCTCTTTCAAAACATCAAAGCTAATTCATACATTCCTGTACATGGCACTTTCATCCCTCTAGGCAAAATGTCTACATCACTCATTGCTGAATGAAATGTAATAGTTTTCAGTGGAGGCCATTCATACGTACAGTTCCAAACCACATGTAAAAAGTCAGTGAACATATATTTATAGATAAACTACAAGAAAAGTGACGTGATTGTGTTAGTCTGTGACAGCAAAAAACAAAACAAAAACCTAACCAGTTATTTTGGGCTTACATTGACTGCAAACCATTTCATCAGCTTTTACCATAGTCGCCAGATATTTAGAAATATGCTTGTAAATATATATATATATATATATATATATATATATATATGCATGTTAGGGTGGATTCGGGTTTCTTCCCGTGTAGAAATCTGGTTGTTTTGGCGACGTTTCGACGAGGTCTCACTCGTCATCTTCAGGCTGGTGTTCTGGCTTCTTTCTTCTTGAAGCAAAGCGTGATCTCAGTTGAAGTCCTTCTATAAATACTGCTGGGGGGGTGTGGTTTGCTTGCTCTGTTGCTGATTGTAGGTTCGTTTGTTCTTTTGTGATCTGCCACTGTTATTTAAGAATTCCATGTCTTATTTCTGAAAAGGATAGATGATATCCTTCATTAGAACTTTTTATAAACCACAAAGATAGATAGCTTATAGCCCCACACAGGCCTTTATCAAAATGGGCACTTTGGCTGAGAATAAAGATACACAGAAACATGACAGAGTCTCCCAGTTACTAGGTGAATCTTTATTTGGATTGCAATTGGCTTACCAAGCGTGTAAAAATTTATCCCAAATTATCCAGTATCCCTCTATGGACCTGTATCCCTAGCCAGAAAGGAATCATGTGTTTTCATACAAGGCCACGGATGTGGGTGCTGAATAACTGGCAATCTTTTGTCTAACAAGATCGTGGGGGAACACACTCTCAGAGATGCAATCTATAGCCTGCAACTTTGATTTGAGTCTTTAGCCCCTATTTTGAGGCTGAAGGCTACCTTATTTTTTTTTTTTTATTCTTAGTGGTCTATTAAAGATACCTCCCACCTTGGCTCTGTGTATAAGAATCAGACCGCTTGCCTTCTCTTTTGTAGCATCTCTCATTTGTTTTATAAGTGACAACACACCAAATATTATCACATTTCATCACCAAAAAGTCGCTCCAGCCTCTTGATAATTTTGGTTCACCTCTTTTTCAGCTCCACAAGGACCCCCTTTTTCAGTTGTTTATGAGCTCCTCAGAGGCATCTGGTTGGCCACCATGGCAACGAAATGCTGAACTAGAAATGCCTTTGAGTGAGCCAGCCAGGCTTGTCTTTTTTACATCCCTAAAAGCATTTGTTATGGTTATTTTTAATGCCTACAAGATCCTACTGTTTTGTGAACTCCTCAGAGAGTTTATGTGATGGGACGGAAGCATCGATATAATTTTTTAAAAAATAATGCAATACAAAAGTAAGGAATTGCACAACAGAAAGTAAACAATGAAGTCCACTTTGTGGAGTGCATGGATTTGTGTGTATGGTTTTATTGTGTTTTATTGTGTAGTTATGCCTTTCTAGAAACAGAGAGTTGGACAGAAGAATGGGGTCTCCCAAAGTTCGTATTTGATTTGTGAAGGGATAGAAAAGACTTTCCACTGTTATCTCCAACTTGTGCTCCTACCCAAAGTATCCTCTTAGCCATATTCTTAGATGCAGCCAGCTCTACAATTAGGCAGAGCAAGACAGATGCTTTGAGAGTCATGTGCTGGGGGAAAGGCTGACTGCTCCACGCCATTCAACTTGTCCTCCTTCCAGGACACCTGACATGGCAGAAGAAACTGCCCTGCTACTAATGTTAAGATGCAGTTGCCAGTTCACCTGGAATCTATTTGGAGGCTGACATCTTGTATTTTGTCCCTGCAAAATGTTTTGGACCTGCCCTGTCTATAAGCAATCTAGGGGAAATGGTGATGGTAGGAGCTGGTGGAAAATGGCCCATTACTGCAACAGGTGCAGGACAGTTTTTCCAAGAAAGATAACTTCACTTTGAGTGTATAGAAGGTTAATAGGCGATGTTAAGTGTAAATGTGGTGTAAAAAGGTAAAGGTTCTCCCCGCACATGCGTGCTAGTTGTGTCCAACACTAGGGGCAGTTCTCATCTCTGTATTCATGTCGAAGAGCCAGTGTTGTGCAAGTCCATGGCCATGTGGCCGGCATGGCTGCAAGGAAACACTGTTTTACCTGCCTGTTCATTACAGCGGTAGCTATTTATCTACTTGCATTTATATGCTTTCAAACTGCTAGGTTGGCAGGAGCTGGGGTTATCAGCGGGAGCTCACTCCGCTTCATGGCACCTGGGATTCAAACCGCCGAGCTGTCGACTTTGCAGCCGACAGTTTTCAGAAGCCTTAGTCCACTGGGCCACCATGTCCTCCTAATTTAAAAAAAAAAACTGTTTTGGAGAAGGGTGACTGAGAATAAAAAAGTAGCAGAGGGGAAGAAATTCTTGACTCTTACCTTTCCACCCTTTCCCAATTCCACCCAAGCACAGCTTTTTAAATGTGCATTTGTGGAAGCGAACCATTGTGTCAGGGAGAAAACACAAAAATTGTTCAGCTTCAAAAAAACTAGACCTCTGGCTGAACTAGACCTATGTCAGTGAGGCTAGATACAAAGGTCTTTTTTTATGCAGGGGGTTGTTTTGTGCATGTTTTAACACTGAGACATTCAGCCATGACAAACCCTACATCAGCAGCTATAGCACTGCATTCCAATGGAGATCTGCTGTCATCACAAGAACAATATTTGTTCTCTTGGTTGCAAGCTATGTTGCCATCAACCAGAGACTTTCCTTTTTCAGGCCCTTGTGAAATTGAATCCTGGCATTTCCTTTTATTCCTGTTAAGTTACATTCTTAATGAAATGTTCCACTCCCAAGAAAATCATATCCTATGGGTCAATGCAGGATTACACGTTTACTTATAGGGGCAACAGGATCTTTACCAGCACATGCCAGAAAAGCAGTGCTGGTAAAAGCTTTCTCTGCTCTTGCTGTTGTTCTTGTACTAAGTGTCAAAAGCAAAACAGAGATTATAAAACAAAGCTTAAAGGGGAAAAAACTTAGAAATAGAAGTTAGTTTTTAATAAATATTTTTCTGAAATTATTATTTTTTATTTTGCTTATTTATTATACCATTCTTTTTATCATTTTAATTGAATGGTGTTTTTGAGAATGGCCATGAGCACAACAAAGTAAAACCAGACTTCAAACCTTCTTACTTTCTCTGTCCTCATTAAAATATGAGTCTATTTTCCTTCGTCTTTCTGTTTCTATCCTTCAAATGCAATCTGATGAATGTTAAGCCTGCTGAAATCCTGTTGAAGGCAGTTGAAATAGGAAGTTCAGTTGCATAGATCCTTTATAAAATGAAGATGAACATCAAAATGTTGCCTAGCTAGAAGAAGGGGAAGACACAGGGCAAAAATATATAGAAATTATTGTGTTATTATCAGCTACCAAAATGGAGTGAAGGGGAACAAAACAGTTCAAACAATACCAGTATTTCATTTTATCAGTTAAAGATAATCTGATAGAGATTAATCCAAGAAAAATGCTTTGAAAGACAGAAAATCAAAACAAACTGATGCAAAAAATATAAAGAAAAAAATCAGAATATATAACATGGGAAAAAAAACTATAGAATTTCTATCATGGTTAGGTTTTAATTAGTGTGAATAGCCAAATCAGGAAGGTTTATGTAAGACAGTTGCTAATGCAAATATTTAACCCATGTCCTTTTTTATTAACTTCACTATTTTTGATTGTTAAAAGAACACATTTCCACTCACTCATCCCTCTTGCAGATATGACATACTCAAAATGTTCTGGATTGCAATTCCTGTGATCCCTTTACATTGGCCATGTTGGCTGGACCGTCTGTTGGACCAAAGGGTCCCCCACCTCTGCTGTCATGAATAAAAACATGTTCCAGAGGCCACCGCCATGCCCGCTCTACTCCTTTGGAGCCCGCTGAACTGCTACCTTAGTAAGATGCAAAAACACCCAGTCTGTTTGTTGAATATTTGGCTCAAAAATGCCAGTGAAGTAGTCAGGTTGGTCTGGGACAGGGAAAACAGCAAAGATTCTTATGGTTTAAAAGATATGTTTAGCACGAGCTTCTGTGAACTGCAGTCATGTTCTCCAGAAGTATCCTGCCTGTGATGAAGTGGGCTACAGTTCACAAAACCTCATGCCATATAAAACTTTCTTGACTTGAAAGTGTCACGGGACTTATTGTTGTCATGCTTGAGCAAGGCAAAATAATGCAAGGCATGAGTCATGTGGATAGAGGGACGCTCTTCTCCCTCTCACAAAATACCAGAACTAGGGGACATCCACTCAAATTGAGGGTTCGGAGAGTGAGAACAGACAAAAGAAAATATTTTATTTTTACCCAGCATGCTATTAGTCTGTGGAACTCCCTGACACAGGAGATGGTGATGGCATCTGGCCTGGATGCCTTCAAAAGGGGATTGGACAGATTCTTGGAAGAAAAGACCATCACAGGTAACAAAGCATGATGGAGATGGATAATCTCCAGGTTTAAAACCAGGGTACTTCAAGGGCCCGATGCAGTGGAGTGGTGACAGGAGACAGATATCTAGTCTTGTGTGCTCCCAGAGGCATTTGGCGGGGCCACTGTAAGATACAGGGTGCTGGACTAGATGGATCTTTGGCCCGATCCAGCATGGCTCTCCTTATGTTCTTATGTTCTTGGCTTGTTGCATGGGGCAGAGTACTGTCTGAGAGGTTCCACATATGACAAGTGCTACATGCATTGCATGCTGTTCACAGGCAGGTAGCACCAGGCAGTGAAGTCAATCCTAGTAGTCCTTATTATACATGTTTTTATTAGTCAAATGGCAAGTTTGTGTTTTAATTATATTAAATGCACCTGTTCTTTTGAGCACCATTTATCAAGGTGGCATTAAAAAATATTTATTTTTAGATTTGGTAGTTTGGTGTCTCAAAACACAAAATAGATTACTTGTTTTATCTGTCAAAGCAGCAGTATTCTGTTTCTCTTAGCTGCAATGAATGTGACTGTTCCTGGAACCATTGATTCCTTTGTGCTTATACGGAGGTCTTTTCCAAGTGATCACTTAATAATGCAGTGAAGAGGTACCCATATTTTCTGCAGGATACAAGCTTCTTGCTCAGGAAAATGCCTGTACAGTATTTCTGGTTCGAGACAGCATACATTCCCACTTTTCAGCTTATGGTTGCTATCTGGTTAAAATGAGAATCTCCCACCCACCCACCCCACACACGCACTGTCATCTTAGCTCTTGGTAATGCATATGCATCAAGTTCCTATTGGACAGTGCTAGTGGCACCACTAGTGGTAAGCAAAAATGTTTTACCCTGTTAGCCCCTAGGATGAGTCTGCGTGACTCCAATGCTTGGTCAAAACAGACGGGCATTTCACAGCAGCTAAAGCTGAGCACTGTATACCTTCTGTCCTCCTGAATTTCAGATTTTGCTCCAAGACTTGGTGATGGAATTTCACTTGACATTTGAGAAAAATCTGTCTCTACATTTGACGATTCCCTCTTGTAAGTACAAGGCTTCCTTGCCACATGCTGAAAAATACACTGCCCAGCCTTCTTAAAACCTGAGCTTATTTCACCTCTAGAGATGGGCACGAAACAAACAATTTTTTGTTTCCGTTTTTGTTTTTTCATTTCGTTATGTAATGAAACGACAAACGAATTTTGTCTCTAAAATGAAACGAAACGAACAGAAACACCGGAAATTTTGTCGTGCGTTTTGTTTCCATTACTGCAATATGAGTGAATTGCTTAAAATCCTAAAAAAAATCACAAAAAATTGAAATAAATGATAACGAAATGGTAACGGAATGAACCAAAACAAAAACGATTTTTTTGCAAAAATTCACAAAAAACAGAAACGAACCGAAACGGACCCCCTAAACGACAAACGACAAATGAAATGCCTTTTTTTTAATTCGTGCCCATCTCTATTCACCTCTATTATAAGTTAACTGCTCCTTGCACTATTGCTAACTGGAATAAACCCTTCGTATAACACATAGAGAAAACTATCTGGAACAGTTAGATCTCTGTGGCCTTTCCAGAGCACGAGTATGAAATATTTTTTTTTCCTGGTAAGCTCAGCTCTGTTATGTCCAGCTATACTGCCTGCACCTTATTTAAGAATGAAGTGCTGTTTAATGGTGCACTGTGTTCACTGGAGTTTGATCCTAATGTGCAGAATTATTGGGATGTTGTGTTTTCTTCTACAAGCCTTAGCAGTGGTGTAAGTTTTATGTCTATTGATTCATATTGAGATATATATATGTATATTCGTCAACCCTGGACCATCACTAGAGGTAGTTTTCAACGAGCAAGGTTTGTGATGGCAATATGTAAAGAGTTGTATAGTTGAACAGGTATAATTTTGCCCCCCAAATATACTGGGGCGTCCATCCATGCTATGTGAACAAACCTGTCAATTGTTTCTGAGATTGCAAAAGATCCCATGCAGATTAGAGAAACAGGTAAATTCTGTGGGTAATTCTGGACTGTCACATACAGGGATCTCTATTACATTTTCAGTGGAGGTACTGAAGTGGCAAGAATGTACTTTTCTTTTTTATGGGTGGAAACCATCTGTGTTCATTTTGAAAAACCAAAGCAATTATTGTCCTGCTTCTAATGTCATACCAGTGGATGCATTGCTTGTGGAACAGAACATTCCTCTGCTCTGCTACCACCCACCCACCCACACTCATGCACTCTAGGCTTCTGCACTGTCCAACACCAGAAGGGTCATTTTGGATGTGCACAGGGGGCTGTAGCTGGAAGAGATGGTTGCTAGAAGTAGTTCTGTCAGGAGTAGGGAAGCTTTGGCACCCCAGATGTTTTGCACTACAGCTCCGAGAATTCTGAGCCCATAATGCCAATGATAAAGGATGGTGGGAGCTATGGTCCAAAACATCTGGAGGACTGATGGCATAGGTAGACCATGTGTGGTCCTCTGGATGCTGTCAGACTGCATCTGTCAACATTCCTCACTATACATTATTCTGGCTAGAGATGCACTTCCATAGTCTCTGGAGTGCAATATTTTGTTTGCCCCTGCATTAATGGCATTATTCGAGGGATGCTGCCCATGGAATGACAAGTCACTAGGAGATCCTCTTATGAAAACAGGCATTCCTTGACACAAGCAGATTGTCATATGTTCTGTTTGTTAGAAAGAAAGAAAGAAAATGTTGGCTCTCAGGTAATTTCAAAGCACTGGTAAAGGATGGCTTATTTTCTTCACTAAGCCACTGGATGGTCTTTGGCAGAGGTAAGGACCCTTGGTCAGCCAAAGGCTTCAATCTACAACTGCCATTACCCAACTTGCCATAGCCAATGGTGAAGCATTATGGGACTTGTAGGCCAACAGTCCAACTGCCCTCATCCATACCAGTGTCCCAAGGGCAGATCCTTGGCCTAAATCATTTGGATGTTAGAAGAGTTATTACTAGGGATGAGCACCCTAATGAAAACGAAATGCTGTTTCATTGTTTCATTAGCCTACAAATCATTTTGTAAGCTAACAAAATGAAAGATCCCATTTCATTTCAAACAGTAACGAAACAGTCATTTTTAGTTAACAACAAACTGGTTTGTTACTATCTAAAACAGGCTCTCCAGGGTCCAAGGAGCACCCAAAAATTGGTAGCTCCCTTGGACTCTCCCCTTTAAGCTGTCCAAATTTGGAGAGGTTTGGGGGTAAGGGGGCTCAGTTATTAAGCTCCAAATGGGGTACCCCAGGAACCTTTTTTTCCTAATTGGAATAGGAAAGAAGACAAACCACTTCTTTCCAATTCCAATTAGGAAAAAAGGCTCCTAGGGGGCACCCCATTTGGAGCTTAATAAATCAGCGCCCTTACCCCCAAATCTTTACAAATTGGGGTGTCTGAGCTAAAACCACTTGCTCCCCTGGGTCCTAAAGCACCAGGGGAGCATACAGATTGTTTCCGTTTCATTTCATTACTAATGAAACAACTTTAAAATGTCATTCGCAACAAAACAAAATGAAATGGAGATGGAAACAAAATGAAACGAAACACTAATTTTTCGTTTCATGCCCATCCCTAGTTATGGCATAGCTGGATTCATCTCAGTGGCCATCACCATAGTTCCCATGACCACAGCAGACCAGTGCTGGTTCATTTACTTCTATCAGACAATCAAATCAATGCTTCTTCTCCCAGACTTGGTTTTGTGAAGGATTTCTGTTTGCAAAACTGGAATTTAAGACACATTGGTAATTAAATATTGATACACATTTTCCTTCACATGTCCATGTTCTAGTATGTTACTGTTAAAACACAATTGTTGTATCTCACTCCACTATTCAAAGGACAAGTTTGTTGCAACATTTCTTATGCCAACTCATTCAAATAGTGCTTTTATAGAGATATCAAGGTTAATTTCATTCCTGTTCTTCTCCTCTCCATTTTCCCACCCTGACTCCCCACTTTGTGGAACTTGCCTCCTCCTACCCCAAGCCCCCCAAATTCACCCCTCCCCTTGCAAGTGCCTGTGGCAATTTCACAAACCTGGAATTCATATTTACGGTAGCAGCTGAACAGATAATCAGCTATTATTATTATGTTGCCCCTTGGCATTTCATAAGAAAGAACACACACCCTACTCTGCTAGCAATGTTACATCCCTCCCTACATATGTGAAATGGATGCTGGGGCTCGCCCCCCCTCCATGCACTCACCATGATCATTCAATATCAGTGGGTTATCCTGACATGTACTTTGCAAGCTAGTGTTAAATGGAAACTGTGCTGTAATTCCTGTTCAATATATTGTTGGTAATGTCAACTACTGTGTTGTGATTCATTTGGGCTGTTGGAATGTGTATACTATTTACTAGTGTTTGTGGAACTGAAGTGTCTTAAATGTTGCATGAAAATGTTATAAAAATAGATTTCTTTTCTATTTTTGAACACCTCTTAACCTGAGGGATCATGGGCCAATAAGTGCAATATTTAATGACTTACTCAGTGTATATACACCTGTGTGGAAGAGAGATATGTGAACGTGTGAGATGCTGCTGCCGCTGCTGCTAGCTGAAGACTGTGTGGCTTATTTAAACAATTTCTAGTCGCTGTTAAATGTCCAATAGTCACGTTTATATACTGTATAAATGCTATGAACAGTGTTGTGCAAGAATATTCTATTCCTCATTATGTTAAACTATTTTTCCTATATGAGATAATTATAAAAGAAAGACATCCATAATGTTTCCTTTCCTTGCAAGTGCTTGTCAATTTTACTTTTAGAACAGTGTCTTCAAAAGCCAAAAGATTATGCTTATAAATAAAAAATAACAAGGACTCTTATTTTCAGTTGAAAGAGCTTAAGGCGTTTCTTGATCAGTCTGTGCACATTTCTCAGGCATGTTCTTCAAAACCATTAATCAATGAAGATCAGTTTCCCTACAATGGAACCCTAAGTGGATCTATTAGTCAGCCATCTTGTGTCCCAATGAGTTGTCCCTGTATTCTGGAAAACTGTTTTTGAATCTGTTTGTTCTTGCTTTTGTTACTCTGTATCTCTTGCCTGAAGGCAGCAGTACAAACAGACTATGTTCAGGATGAGATGGATCCTGTAAGATGTTGTTTGCCTTTTTGGGCTTGATCCCACGTCCCTTTAAAAGCAGTTTAAATTACTAGATAAACCGTATCTTAAAATGTCGTCCCCACAGCCACTGGGCTTTTGGGAAAAAAAGAAAAAAGAAAACCCGGTAATGCCCCTTTAAGCGAGGTTTCTGTGACTCACCCAAGAGGTAGGGAATTTTTTGCCTCTCTTTGATAATCCACCTTTTAAGGAAGCAGGCACCGTGGGACCACGCAGATGATCTGGGTTTCTTCTTCTTTTTTAACTCATAGCACCAACCGGCTGTTCCTGGGGCCGATTGGCACTATGTTTTTTGTTTTTTTAATTTCTTTTCACCTTCGAAGAAACAGGAAGCTCCATGTGGTGCCCTAAGCTTTAATTCCCCCCAGCCAAGTGGTCCATTTTTTTCAAATGCTAGCGCCACCTGCTGGCCAAGGGGGCTGAACTGCACTTTAAAATTAAAAAGCAGCTTTGGACATGGGAACTCCTGTCCCAATCACGTGATGGGACAAAGAGGAAAAGCCGGACCTTCAGAAGATCAGGATCAAAACCCAGGTGAGATAGCAGCCTTTAAGGCAAGGAGAATTGTATAGTTCTTCCAGAGATGGTGAGGGTGACCAATGATCTTCTGGGCTGTGGTTATGACCCTCTGGAGCGCTTTCCTATCAGTGGCTGTGCAGCTGGGGAACCAAGCACAGACACAGTATGTAAGAATGCTCTCAATGGAAGGACACCAACAGTTTATTGCTCAGATTGCTTTTCTTTAAAAGTCTGAGGAACTATATCCTCTGCTGGGCCTTCTTCACCAGAACAGTTGGTGTTAGCGCTCCAGGTCAGGCCCTGCTCAATGGTAATAGCCAGGAACTTGAATTCAGCCACCCTCTCCACACAGTCCCCATCAATATACAGGGGCTGAATGTCCGGATTTTTTCTTCTGTAAACTACCACCAGTTCCTTGGTCTTGGTGGTGTTAAGGACCAGATTATTGTCTCCACACCAGGCACAGAGGTGCTCCATCTCATCCTGACAGGTGGACTCGTCCCTTCCAGAAACAAGCCCCATCACAGTGGTGTCATCAGCAAACTTGATTATTTTGTCGGTGGGGTGGGTAGAGGTGCAGTCATACTTATAGAGGGTGTAGAACGGGGGGGCTCAACATACAACCCTGTGGGGAGCCGGTGTTGAGGCTAAGGCCTGTGGACATGTGGGACCCTACTCTAATCCTCTGAGAGCAGTCTGACAGAAAGTCCAAGACCCAGAGGCAAATGGAATTAAAAAGTCCAAGCGCCTCTAGTTTGGACATCACTCTGTGGGGGAGGATAGTATTAAAAGCAGAGCTGAAATCCACAAACAACAGCCTCACATAACTCCCTGGCTGATGGGACAGAGCAATATGGAGAGTGGTAGTGATGGCATCCTCTGTGGATCTGTTTGCCCTGTATGCAAACTGGTAGTTGTCAAATGTCGATGGAGGACAGGAGCTGATGTGACTACGTACCAGTTTCTCAAAACACTTCATAATGATTGGAGTGAGTGCGACTGATCAACTAGTCATCAAGGCTGTTGATTGTGGGTTTCTTGGGCAGAGGGACAATGATCAAGGACTTCTGGCAGGGAGGAACAGTAGACTGGTGTAAGGAGTGGTTAAAGATCTTGGTGAAGACCCCCGCCAGCTGGTCTGCACAATCCCTCCACACCCGTCCAGTGATGCCATCAGGTCCAGCATCATTCCTCGAATTCATCACCCTCAGTACACGCCTCACCTCACCTCATGCTCCTCCACAGTGAGTGAGGGGGCCACTGTGGGCTGGTAACTGTATCACAGCCGTCTCCGGTGGCTCCACCTCAAAATGGGCAAAGAAGAAGCTAAGCTCCTCTGCCAGCGAAGGGTCCCCATCAACAGCAGCAAGGTTCGGTCTGTAGTTGGTAATATGCTCGATCCCCTGCCACACCTGCTTACTGAAGTTGTCCTCAATCCTCTGCCTATAATCCATCTTGGGCCGTCGAATGCCTCTCTTCACGTTGATTCTTGCACCGCTATATAGCTCCTCATTGCAAGCCTGAAAGCCCTATTTCTGTCCCACAGCAGGCACTGGACCTCTCTGTTCATCCAGGATTTCTGTGCAATGTATCTGTGCAATGTTTGATATAGCACAGGACTGCCACTGTGTGCTCCTCCAGGTCTAGGTGGTCAAAAATATCCCAGTTGGTTTTCTCAAAACAGTCCTGCAGCTGGTGAGAAGCACCTTCAGGCCACGTTTTAACAGTCCTTGTTGTGATAAGAGCCCGATTCCTAAGAGGAGTATATGCTGGTGCAAGGAACAGGGACATATGGTCTGACTAGCTCAAATGTGGGAACTGGATAACCCTGTAGCCATGTTTTATATTCGAATTGACCTTGTCCAATGTTTTGTCTCCTCTAGTGACGCATTTCACATGCTGGTGGAACTTGAGGAGCACAGTTTTAAGTTCAGCATGCTTAAAGTCCTCAGCAATAATATGCACAGCATCGGGATACTTGTCTTGCTGGCTGCTGCTGATGCTATGCAGGAACCCTAAAGCTGAGTTTGCTTTGTTAGCTATAGTCCAGTGAAGTAGTCTTTGAGTTTCCCTCATCTTCCCCTGCATCCAATTGTTGTTCGGTAATGGCAGAGACTCTATCATGCTCTGAGCTGACACTTTCAGTACTTCTTATATTATATATACACGCCATTAGTAGAAGCACCTTATTGTTGTTATTCATGTAGAGAAGGCCAAAGATAATAAAGGGAAGCAGCTGGATGCCCCATTTGCTTTTTCTCACCTTTGTATCACACATTTAGTATGCTAAATTTTGTGACTAGTCACTGGAAGGCAAACGAAGGCAAAATTTACAAGACTGATGCTGATGCATGCATCCCTGAGGAAAACCCATTGTGGGAAGAAAAATGAACTGAATTGAGAAAATAAATATTTTTCATAAAGTTTTGTTTGACCCTGACATCTGATCCTAATTTAAATAAAAATAGCAAAACAAATAAAATCACTAATTATGTGTTGATATATTCAATTCAAAGATGATTTGCATAAATGTGCAATCAACACTGGACATTTTAGTTTTCAGTGTTTAATTTAAAATTTGATTAAATCAGACTTTGAACACCATCATGCACAAAGCCATGAGTGAAATTTTCTTTTTATTTATTTATTTATTTATTTATTTATTTATTTATTTATTTATTTATTTATTTAACTTTTATACCACCCATCTAGCCCTAGGGCTATTCTGGGTTGTTTACAGCATATAATCTCAACATAACAGTAACAACAAAGTTAAATAACAAAAATACAAACAATATATTGAAATTATAACCAAATAAATCAACAGCAACAAACTAAAATAAAAAATAGAAATGACCAAGTAATGGTACAA
Source organism: Phrynocephalus versicolor (assembly GCA_023846285.1). Classification (NCBI taxonomy): domain Eukaryota; kingdom Metazoa; phylum Chordata; class Lepidosauria; order Squamata; family Agamidae; genus Phrynocephalus; species Phrynocephalus versicolor. The sequence goes on from JAHTLZ010000240.1 coordinate 6,305,563, forward strand.
ATAAGAACAACAAATGATAGTAATGGATTAATACTCATAGTGTGTATGTTGTGTTGTTACAGACGTGACCATTTGTGACCCCATGTCCATGGAGTTTTCTTGGCAGGAATACCGGAGTGGCTTGCCAATTCCAACTCTAGGCACCTACAGCACCTGGTATTCCCTGGTGGTCTCCCATCCAAGTACTAACCAGGGCCGACCCTGCTTAGCTTCTGAAATAAGGCGAGATCAGATGCACGTTAGTGCCATTTAAAATGACATCTGGTCAGTAGTAAATAAGGGATGTTATAATGTTATAGAATTAATCACTTACCAAGAGGAAACCTATAGATAAAAAAGAGGTTTTATTAATTCAGCATGTTTCAAACTGAGCACTGCCTCAGAGGCTGTTGTAAATTACAGTTGTTGGCCTGCTAAGAAACAACTACTCGTTATTCAATGAAAAAAAATCGAAGATGCATGCAAGGCTCAGAATGGCCATTTGCTTCATATGACTCCCAACAACAATCAGAGTTAGGTAATGCCTTTCATTTGGACCATTAAAATATTAGAAAAGGTTTACAATTGTTTGCCCTGTCACACTGTATGGCGCAGAGTGCTGGGTCACAGCAGCGGGCATAGACAGCCACCTCTATACCATGGAAATGCATATGCTTCATATTAGATATTTGGTATCTCTCTACTCAACCATGTCCCAAATGATGCTACGCAACAGCAACCAGGTGTTGTATCAGTAACAGAGAAGATGAGAGAATGCCAGTGCTGCTGGTCCTCTACATGTCCTCAGAGCAGTGCCTTCCACAATCACCCAAACTGCTTATCACCTGAAAATTAATAGGTGGCAGCTGCATGGGTGACCAAAACAAAGATGGCAGGACAATCAGGACATGTGATCATGTCCTGGAGTTGCGATCAGTTGGGCAAAGTGGCATTTCAGGACATGAAAACCGGTCCCCACACCTGCATGAAAATGCTAGGACTAAGAAGACTAATTTTTAAAAAAAAAAAAACAGCCCAAAAGAGCAAACCTTCAGAGATGGGAAATGTTTATGGCACTAGAAAGAAAGGAAAAGTTGAAGCATTTGGTCTGTATGTTTCACTGTAGCTGCAAGATAGAGATTGAATAAAGAGAAGAGCGGTGTTCAGGCACCAGCTTTTGGCTTTCTGGGAGACACAGTTTCTTTGTCCAGTTCTCTAGCCACTGAAAACACAGACACACAAATACTCCTAAGCATCACTCCACCAAGGCTCTTCGAATCTTTTCCATCTGTTTACTTAGATGGATTTATCAAGTTGATAGCACTTGAGAACCAGATGCCTTGAGAACCAAGGTATGTCCTGATCTTATAAAGAAATGTCCCCAACATCTAAACAATAATTTATCTCACGTTGTACAATTTTTTTCAAGCATCCCTACATATTTTTGTCCCTCCCAATACCATGGTTTGTTTTTTGTACTACTTTGTGCTGGGAGGCAAGGCACTTCTTAAGCAGCAGCACTAAAGCAGCAGCCCACAAAGAAACAGAAGCACACATCGGAGGGAATCTACAGGGTGCTGGGAAGCACAAAATTGTTGGGGGCACATGTCTTTGAGCCGTTGGTACAATTCTGGAGCACTTCAATGCTAGACAGTTAACTGGATCCAACTCCTGATAAATCCCATGATCTTCTGTAGGTAAGGGGGGGGAGGCAAAACAACAAATCTTCTGGAAGACCCCTTTGATGTAGCTGTGCCCCATGAAAATTGCAATGCTTCAGTTTAATTTCCCATAAAAACAATTCCATTACACCAGGTTTTTGGAACCTTTGACCTTTTAGCTGCCCACAACATCCTGCCACGGACATACCAGCTGCAACTCTTTCAAGTGAGGTTCAGTACATTACAAATGCCAGATGTTCTCATTCCTTTTTTTTTAACAGACTTGGCAACTTTTCCCCCCTAGTAGACCTTGTGTCTTTAGAACAGCAACAGGAAGGGAGGTGCAGTGCATAAACCCGTTCCTGGTATATTAGGAGTACAGCATAGGGATCAAACATCCCTGCTGCATTTCTACTTACAATGCTTAGCAGCCCCATCAAAGTTGCCAAGAGGTAGTCCATGGGAGAAAACAGTTTTGAAAATTCCATCGGTATAGATTGGAATATACTGTGTACATTGTGCAAATCTGAATCCTTCTGTGGGCAAATATGGTTTCTTCTACCCCCCCCCCCCCAAAATACAACTTTTCAAATTCTTGATTTTTTTTGGTCAGGGACTGTTTTTATTGGTTGCTTGTTGGTGTTTTATTACATACTGATTTATATTGACAGTGGTTTATATTTATGAGTTATTTTTTATTGTTATGACTTTTTTATTGTTGAAAATTGCTTCGAGTGTTCCTAGCTGGAACACTGGTCTATGTTTGAAAGAAAAAGCATGATACAGCATCCTGACACACATAAGAACATAAGAACAGCCTTGCTGGAAAAGACCACAGCCCATCCAGTCCAGCATTCTGTCTCAGCCAGTCTTCACCTGCTTAAGATTCCCTGCAAATGGCATTGAGAGATATCCTGCCTATCTCTCAAACACAGAGGTTGTCCTTAGGCATCCATAATGATAGCCATTGATACCCCTGTTCTCCATGAACATATCTAATCCTTTCTTAAAGCTGTCAAGGCTGAGAGCTGTCACCACGTCTTCTGGCAGGGCGCTCCATAGATCAGTGATCCATCGGGTGAAAAATACTTTCTCTTATTTGTTTGAGATCTAGCACCCAAACGTTTCACGGAGTGCTCCCTAGTCCCCTGCACTTTTTCCATTTCCATAATATCCTTCTGGAGCTATGGTTACCAGAACTGTTCACAATACTTCAGATGGAGCCCGCCATAGATTTATAAAGGGGCAGAATGACACTTGCTGACTTATTTTCTATACCCATCCTAATTATTTATTTTAGTTTAGAGTATTTTACCCTACCTTTCTCCTTGGAAAAGGACCCAAGGTGGGTCCTTCTTGAAGTTTGATACCTAGCATTGAGTTTGATCCCTAGCATTGAATTTGCTTTTTTCACTGCTGTGGCATACTGGGTTGACATCCTCATTGAGCTGTCCACCAGGACAGCAAGGTCCTTTCCCTGGTTTGTTGCAGATAGTTCAGACCCCATCAGTTTATAAATGTATTTTTTTCCCCAACGTGCAACACTCTGCACTTGTTAATGTTGAAGCTCATTTATCACTGGTTTGCCCACTCCCGCAGTGTCAAGAGCTCCCTCTGGAACTCCTCACAATCTCTCTCAGTTTTTACTACCCTGTATAATTTAGTGTTGTTGGCAAATTTGGCTACCTTGCTATTTACTCCTCCTTCTAGATCATTTATGAAGAGGTTGAAAAGCAGGGGTCCCAATACCAAACCTCCCTCCACTTGGAAAAGTGTTCATTTAGTGCTACCCATCTCTGCTGTCTTTCCAAACCAAGTAATTTCTTCACATCTGGTTGATGTGAAGAAACCACTTGGCTAGCACTCAGAACACACATTGTCTTGTAGATGGTGCTGTGTGTGACCATTAATGGCACCTAACATTGTCCACAAAGAAAAAGGCAAAGGCTGTGTGATCCCCGTTAAGATAAAAAAATATTGCACAAACATAAAGCTATACTTGCGTAGCATTTTGAGAATGTTTAATATGTTATCCCACTATACCTAATTCACCAAATTAATGCTGTGTGCACTTTTTAACATTACATTTCTTGTTGAAAAATACTATTTCCATTTAATATTCTTTTTGCCCCATCTATTTGCAGCTTTCATTTTTTAAACCATGCAATAGAGTGCAATGAGGACTTTGTGTTCATTCAACTCAGGATTTGCATTAGATAGCCCCCTAATGTATATGTGTGGGAAATGCAATTTATTTTATTATGGCAGACTCTTTTGCTCCAGCATCCATACTGCAACTGTGTGTTCCTAAAACAGATATAACCCTACAACTACCATCTGCAAAACATTTCCTATTAATTGCAATGAGACTACCTGAAGTAAAGGAACTAGCCAATGCGTCTTTCTGGACGTTTAAAACATTGATCTTGTTACCAGAGTGGTGAACATGGAGGTAATCTAAACAAGTTCCCTTCAGATTATCAGCATAAGTCTAGTGGAATGGAGAGTGAAGAAAACGGACATTGCACAGACCAGTTTGTTCGCTAGAGAAATTTTCATTAGAAATCCATTGCATCTGTCATAATGGAAACACTGAGACTAAGGGCCTTTTCACACGACCCCTAAACTCCACGGCAAATGGCTCCCAGCTCCGGAGCTTAAAATTGTTTTCCCACCAGCTCAGGAGTTTACAGAAAATTAAGTGTGACCACGCCCACCTAAGCGCGTCCCAGCGCACTTTTCAGGTACCTGCTCTCCGGGGGTGAAAATCCCTGATGCGGATGTAAAGGAGTGAGTGCCGGGCTCTCCTCGCTTCTGTTTGTTGTTGTTTTTTGCTCCCCGCCCCTTTAAGAGACAGGAATCAGGACGACGACGGGTCTTGGGGCAGCTTCGACCGGCAGACAGAGGTGAGCCTGCATTTTTTCCTCTCTTTTTTTCTCCCTCCCCTCACGCAGACAGGAGCAAGGAAGTGCGGAGGGGGTGGGAACACAGGAAGAGCAACGAACCCCCAAGATCTCTGGTCCGAATTTAAGTGGCCAACGGATCTTAGGGGTCGTGTGAAAAGGCTTTAAGTAGTCGACATGCCTTCCCAATCTGTTATCCTGGGGGGGGCAAGAAACTGCAATGTCCCACCAGTGATTCATAAATATATTTACTATTTTATTTTAAGTAAATAAATGTGTTGAATTGTAGTGGTGTATGTTATACTTGGAAATTTAACAAACATACCCCAAATGTATCTGGGACTTGACTCATGGCAACGGCACTATTTTTCTTTAGGGATCAAAATGCTTTGCTACTCATCCAGGTATCTTTTTCACTCTGAGGAATGTTGGTGGGGAACTTCCAGCTTATAGTTCATTTCAGTTTCACGCTACCCTGGTCTGAATATGCTCATTAGATGGACAATGGCCTGGGGTGTCTGAAAGTCACACCAATGTGACCCTTCCAAACAGCGATTAAATATGGGTCATTAGCAGTTGCCTTCCTGGTCCTAGTGTGAAGTGCTTCTGATTTGTCTGGGGATTAATGAGAGGATAGCATGATAAATGGGAGACTGATTGTGCTTCATTCCCTTGATCCCTGTTTAGAGAAGGATTTTCTATACATACAAGAATGGCTTTCTGTCTAATGGGTGTAAACCAGTGGTTCCCAAAAGGGTCTATATAGTCCCACAGGGGTCTATTTTGACTTGTAGGGGGTCTGTGACAGTGACAAAAAAAATTAAGGGTCCACGAAATGTAAATGGGGGTCCACGTGTGCGGAACCCATTTAGGCAGATCATCATCAACATTTAGAGGTTCTGTAAATGTCTTGCACCTAACACGAATTGTTTTTGGTGCCATTTTTGAAAGTTTTGGCTGCAATTTTTGGAGATTTTTTAAACTTTTTGGGTGCATTTGTCAAGTGGTGCAAAGTTAGGGACCTGATCCTTGTGGTGTGCATACCTTTAAAGTCCATTTTGCATTGTGGGTGCAGGGTGGGGGTATTGCATCATTTTTCGGAACTTGATCCTCGCCATGTGGATGTTTTTAAAGTCCGTTTTGCAAAAGTTGGGGGCTCGTGTTTTGCAGCCGCACGACAGATATTTGTACCCGAATCATGGTCATTTGAAATTCAAATCAATTATAATTACAGCTGTACCTTGGTTAACAAGTAACTTGGTTTATGAGCATTTTAATTAACGAGCAAAAAAATTCTGAACATTTTTGCCTTATTAATGAGCTGTGTCTCTCAGGGTCACATAACCAAAAGTGCTCTACTGTAAGCCAATTGCATCTCTCCCCCTTCCCCCCTTTGCTGGAAGTGGGTGATTGTCTGTTTCAGTTTCTGTTTCAGGCAACAGCAGCAGCACAGTTGAAGGAAGGGTGACAGGCTCATCCCCTGTCCCCAAAGAGGCCACCTCTGTGGGGCCTCTCCACACAATCCCTGCTGCCGCCACCGCAACCAGGACACCCCCATCCCCATCATCCCATTTTAAAAACAACCCCTTCCACAGAGGCTTCCCCCTCCTCTGCTCTAGCTAGGATTCCTCCCATCACCCCATTTTTAAAACAGACCCCTCTATGGAGGCTTCCCCACCTCCTCTGCACTTGCCACAAAGGTTTTCAAATGCAGGTTATTGTTCTTTGTACTGCACTGTATTTTGTACATTGTACTGTACTGTATTTTGTATTTTATTTAGTACCTTGTATTATATTATAGTATCGTAATCAAATATTTTTGGGCTGTAGAACAAATCATCTGAGTTTCCATTATTCCCTATGGGAAAATTTGCTTTGATATTCAAGCGTTTTGGTTTCAAGCATGCTTCCGGAGCAGATTATGCTCTTTAACCAAGGTACTACTGTACATGTGTTTTCACCTGTGGGGTTCCCATCACTGTTTTAGCAATAAGTATTATGTACTTTAATTCATTGGTACCTGGCATGGCCAGGATTGAACCAGGGACCCAGTCTTCTCAGTCTGCACCCTTTGAAATTGTGCAACTGACGCTTACACAGTACCACTACAAAAGCAACATTTTCTTTATCAAGATTCCTCTCTATATCTACCTAAAAAAATTTAAATAAGGATTTACTCCACCCAAACAGCATACAATATATCAATTTTTTTTCCAGAAACATTTATGTAAGCTATTTTTGCAGACATTTCAACACTTTTAGAAATATTTTTTAAAATATTTCCAGTGTTACAAAAATATTTTAAAATGTTTTTAAAATATTTGTATGCTGTCTGGGCAGGAATTTTGAATAGCTAGATATTTTAGTTCTGTTGGTGTAACATAATGTTACACTTGTTTTTGTTTTTCTTTTTTTATTCATTTACTTACTGCATTCTACTGTTGGTTCATAATTAGCTGGTGGTCTTCTAAGATTTCAGGATTCTTTCCACAAACATTACTACCAGGTTGGTTATCAATCATTCTACATTTGTGTTTCTGTTTTCATTTTGTTTCCTTTTTGGCATAAATGAAGAACATTAAATGATTTGCTTTTTGTTTTAAATATTAGTCTTGTTCCCTAACTGCCGTGCACATTTTGTTCAGAAAAGATAGTTTTTAGTCTTGTTTCTTTTTTAAATGATATCATTCGTAGGGACTGGCCACTTTATTGTTTCTTGCTCAGTGTCACTAGAGAGTTAGTAATAAATTGCCCCTTCAATACTTTCGGTTAAATAATTGTATGTCATTGAGTCATTTCTTCATTGTGACGTATTCTCAATTTCTCTTCAGGAGGGGTATTTCACTACCAATTTCTTTCCATTTATATATGTATGATTAGTACTACTTGAGGATACAAAATCATAAAGGGAAAATGGCTACCAAGAAGAATGTGGTGTACTGAACATGTATTTCATTTTTACCACACATCAGATGTGAACAAACGATGGCGGGAAACACACAGACCTTCAAAATCACTGAAGTGTCTCAGTGTGTCAGGTGTGCTCAGAATGTCCTTTAAAACTGACTGAACAAAGAAATGACTGGAACCCCAGAGAAAAGGGTTCACCCGGAAGCAACCTTGACATGTATAGAGTGTATGTACTTAGCAGCCTCTGTTGATAGAACACACAGACTAATCCTGAGGAAATGATCCTTAATTGCAGGAGCATATGTGGACGAGCCATAACCTAGGAGATGGTGAAACGCAGTCCAGCCATGTGTTCCTGGCCGCTTTGTTGCATTTTTTTCCTCCTTATGAAACAGTATTCTTGGGGGGGTAGGGGGGAGTAGCACCTATTCTCTCCTTTTTAAAATTCAGAATTCTGGATTTTATAAATCCCTCTTTTGGGATTTATTCCTTTTTGAAATTGGGCTTATGGCTGGTTCCACAGAGACCATAAGGGCTCCCAGAAATCAAATGCTCCACCCTTGTGACTGAATCAGTTTTGTAAGTTCTCTGTGTATTTTAGTGACAGCACAATACACCACGTACGGCTACATATTGTTCTGAGGTGGCACAATCCCCATGGAAATGTCAAGGTGCCCAATGTCTTCCTTTTCTGTGGAAGAAGAATGACTCCATTTTATTACCCAAATGGCCACTCCTCTGATCAGAGAAAGGACTGAAATATTTGATAAGTATCTAATCCCTTTACAAAGCCGCTTGTCCATGTTGTGTGGATATTTTTTCCCTTCCTTTGTTGAGTTCTGAATGAGGGAGGGATGGGAATGACAATGTATTACTGACAACGGCATCCAAAATCTTTAAAGCACATTTGTTCTGTCTCATTCACACTTCAGTTTTTGTTTTCCAATGATGCACAAAAATGCATAGACGTGTTGTCTGTAGTTCTGTGTGACTATAATGCGTGCACGTGCTGTTTTATATGCCATTTTCAATTTTTAGATACAGTTTTCCCTATTGTGACAAATGTTTGTGTGATTTTTCTCTGACGTAACAATATTTTTTATACTGCTTTCTCTATGAGCCTTTGTACACGACCCCTAAACGCCGCAGCAAATGGCTGCAAGCTCCAGAGCTTACAATGGTTTCCCCACCAGCTCCGGAGTTTGCAGGAAATTAAGTGCGACCATGCCCACCTAAGCGCGTCCCAGCGCACTTTTCTTGTACCTGCTCGAGGAGGGTGAAATCCGCCAGGTCCAGATTTAATCTGGTCAGTGCGGGGCTCTCCTGGCTTCTGTTTTTTTGTTTTTTGCCTCCCGCCCCTTTAAGAGAAGGGGCGGGAGGAAAAAAAAGCAAATAAAAGAGAAGGAATCTTAGGGGTCGTGTGAAAAGGCCCTATGGTATATGTGTTATTTGTGCACCTCTTTTGATTATGAGAATGGCATCGCAACATTTGGAGAAATGCAAAACTTCACCGAACACTGCATTCTGGTTTGCATATTTGTTCAGAAAATGTGAATTGCAGTCAGGCATATTACATCGTGAAACAAACAGATGTCGCCTCTGTGCCTGATCCAAATCTGAGACCAGAACAATGCTGGAAACAAGGTGTATAGGCTTGCTCTTTTAACTTCAGGAAACAACAGCAGTCCTATAAATGGCCTTGGGTTTATATGGCTAAAACATAATGCTCTAAACATTTAAACACCCCAGCAAGGAACCACATATTAAAACTGACTGCTCTCAAAATAGAAGAAATGCAGCCTATTAGGTACATATCTGGCAAGTAAGTGGAGAGAAATTGCTTTGAATGAACACGAGAGGGAGCATTTGAGTTATATTTCAGAACCTGTGCTTCAAAACAAGGGCAAAATGGGAATTTGGACTGCACAAAACAGATACGGTAGCTTCTTCTGTGCTTCCTGAATAAATCCAGGAAAAGTTTGGCACCTGTTTATTATTATTATTATTATTATTTAGATAGGCATTTAACTGGAAGGGTAAGACCTTTTAGTACTCCAGGGCCATTTTTTTCCAGACTTCGCACAGAACTTCATCTAGAACTTACAGATTTTATGCTTTTTTCACTGGAAGAACTTGTAAAAGCAAGGTCCTCATGTTTCAGACAATGAGATTGTTTGTTTTTCCCCACAGGCTAAAACAAAGAGACAAATAAAGCAAAACCACAGAAAATAAAAGAGCTGGGACCAACAACCACCCCGACAAAATTGCCAACTTGAAACCTCCAGCTACTCAACAGAGAAAAAAATCCAACAGGGATCTACAGAGCAGATTATTATAATTACATCCGTCCCTGAAATATTCTACCACTTTTAGTGTGGTTAGATTTACCTCAACTGGCATAACAGTCTCAATAGACTGACTCAAAGACTCTGGTACTGAGAAATAATTTTGTTTGTTTTACTCACATATCTTCATATATATCAGAATAAGAAATAAAATATATTAACTTGTTACATAATTTAAGACCTTGCCTGTTAACTTCATTATGTGACTGACTAACTAGTAGCCTAAACATTTCACTCAGACTCTCACAGAACACTTACAGAACCTAGCTTACACCAATTGATACAGAACCCTAACTGACTAATGAGGCAGAGAAAAGAAGCTGAGGTAGAGAGGGTACAACTGACTGCTACTGTGGGGTTGACATTCACCTCAACATCCCTCTCATCCAGACCTCTTAAAGGCTTCATATACAGCGTGTAGAAAATTCTAGCATGCTGGAAGTCTTGACCTGGCAAGCCACTTGTGCAATTAACTTGTGTCCATGTGCCTTGTCTTGACTCAAAATACATGTTTTTTCAGAACCACCAAAAAACCAAGCCAATGAGTGAACAACCAGGTTATACAGTCTTTCCCCTCAAGAAAAGCATTGTGCAGTTCCAATATTGCAGAAGACACCCACTTTCCAGTTCACCAGTGAAACCCCTCTCTCCCATCAAAATCCATCAAGATTTGACTACCGGTGAGGCTGATACTGGCTTTGAAATTCAGCAACAACTGCAATGTCTTTCAGTAGTTCTGCGGTCAAAGATCCCATGAGATTGCAAACCAGAGTGTCTTTTCTCCTTTTGACAATTAAAAAAAAGATGGGGGTGATGGTGTTATGTTGATGGTGTGAATCATAGTGACAGTAGCGGAGATGACACGCCAAACCTGACAATAAGGTATGATTTGAATTTCAGAGCTGGTTTGCACATGCTTGTTCATCATTTGGAGTCAAGTACAGAGAAAGGATTGCAAGGGAAAATTAAACATCACAGATTAATTACCAGTGAAGAGGAGTAAAAATCAGCAAGAGAGTCACCTGTAGTCTCATGCAGGCTAATTATTGATTCGCTTTTAGTAGCTGCTTGATGAATAACATGACTCATGCCCTCTATGTCTGATAGCATTGCTCAAGCAGAACAATGACCATTTGAAAGAAGGAAGGAAGGAAGGAAGGAAGGAAGAGTTGCAGAATAATGAAAATCTCCCCCCCCCCACAAAAAAAGAGTAAGGGATGGAGATCCCCAGAATAACCATATGAGGCAGCAAAATGCCCATAGGGAGGAAAGAATAGAAAATTAGTTAAGAGCAGTAGAGGTAGAGGTTGTCATAGAGAAGATTGCTGATCAGGAACACTCCAGAATGGAACATTGATTGTTGATCCCTTCCATTCTAACATCTACACCAGGGGTCCTCAACCTAAGGCCCTGGGGCTGGATGTGCCCCCCCCAAGGTCCTGAATCTGGCCCCTGGAACCAATTGCAACCCCCCCCCCACCTAGAAGGAATGCTGCCGCTTCATGGGGCTGAGAAATTGGGTTGAACAATGTCATTTGTAAACACTGTGATAACCCTAAAGGATCACTTGACAGGAGAATGGAGATTGGTTTTGGTTTACTAGAGACAGCAGAGTGAGGTGTATATTCCCTATAAAATTCAGAGGACCTCTATCTCCCAAGAGGTGATGGGGTTCAAGACCCTACCTTTATGACCTGTTCTCCTCTATAACCTGCAAATGTTTGCTTTAGAATATGAATAACAGTTATTAGTGGCTTTTTCCCTGTTAAAAGCTGCAAAGGGATGGAAATTTTATTTATATTTTATTTCAAATATTTTTTTCAACCCTGCCTTTTTCCTTGAAAAGGATCCAAGGCAGCTTACAGCACTAAAACCAAGAAAAACATTTAGAGCAAAAAATAATACATATACTAAAAAAAAACCACACAATTTTGAGAAATAATCAAACTTTATTGACTGATTGGATTTTTATACCACCCATCTGGCAGCGAGGCCACTCTGGGTGGTTAACGATTAACCAATGCAATACAATAAAAACACATATAATTCATACAATGCAATAGAATAAACATAAAAATACAGTAAATATAATGAAAATAATATTAAAATAACATGAAATAAGATAAAGCAATAGTAAAAACACAATCTAAGTAGCAAGGCATAACAAGCCATTTAAAAACCCCACACAGGCAGCCAGACCCCAAGGGAAAGCTGGAAAGAAAGGTCTTTGCCTGCTTGCAGAAGAACAGCAAAGATCGGGCCATACCTGTCAACTTTTAGCTGGTGCCAGTCGGGATGGGAGGAGAGAGGAGCAGTGCATGTGCTAGCACGTGCACGCGCACGTGCACGCACACACACAAACACAAATGCGCACACATGAACGCACACAGCTTTTTTTTGCCCCTCCCACCCTGTGGAGCCACAGCCGCACCAGCTCACTCCCCCTCCTCACCAAAGCTGCTTAAGTGGGGGAGCACTGTCGGGTGGGCGCACCTTCTTCCTGGCCATGGAGGAGCCGCGGGAGAGACACACAGGCAAGGCAGCATTTCAGTGTAGTGAGGCTTGTCCCCTTTTCCACTCCGCTTCCGGCTCCTGCTTGCTGCGTCTCCTCCGCGCACCGCCCCCACCCCTGCCCCAGCCAAGGCTGGCCTCCGCCTCCCCAGCATCAGCATGGGAAAACAAGCAAGAGTCTTGCACCACCTTCAAAATGAACAAATGTATTACAGGGTGAGCTTTTATGGACTCCGTCTTACTTCATCATGTGCACATTGAAACATTATCTAGGATGCCATGTAAGTACACACACAGTAAAGGCTGGGATTATAGACAGAGAGGTTAGGCAAAAACTGAATACAAGAAGTTGTGTTGCATTGTGTCCTTATAGTCGTGACCAATCCTTCGTGACCCCATGCCCATGGTGTTTTGTTGGCAGGAATACTGGAGTGGTTTGCCAGTTCCTACTCCAGGCGCCTACAGGACCTGGTATTCCCTGGTGGTCTCCCATCCAAGTCCTAGCCAGGGCTGACCCTGCTTAGCTTCCGAAATCAGGTGAGATCGGATGTGCTTAGGGCATCTAGGCAACTAAGTGGCACACTAAAGCTGCATAATTAATAATATTAATAAATGAATACAGGAAGTAGTGACAGTAATTAACACTGGCCATTCACAGAACTGTTGCTCATTAACACAAACTTCCTGGCACTAAAGCGGCTACTTTACATCCGTTTTGTCACTGTAAATATTGCACTGAGTACCGGTACCAAAAAAAAAAAAATCGTACCCCACGTCTGCCGTGCAACAACAGGAAATTGCCACAACCATGCCCCCTGAAGCGTGTCTCAGAGCAACTTGTACTGCTCCTGGGGTGCAACTTGTACTGGTCCTGGGGTGCTGTTTTCTCTTGTCGCTCTTCTGTTCCGCTTCTCATAGTGTCTGATAAGAATGCTTTCTGAATAACCTAGCAGGAGAGGTACTCGTCGTCTTAACCATAGTTCTGTTAAACTCTTTCTTATGGTAAACAGAGAATAATCTGCAGAGAAACCTCATCCATGCTCCGGCAGACTGCCGTCTCTAATATGTTCAACTAAGCTGTTTCTGCTAATGTGGCCATCCTGGATGATCCTCAGACTGGCTTCAGAGTCATCCAGTTTGGTGCCGGCAGAACTCATGACTAAGCAGAAGGCAGTGGCAGCTCCTCTGCTCCCACAAAAGCAAAATAAGTGGGGGTGGCGGCAGCGGCGGCGGCGTAGTAGCCAACCTCTTTCTAGCCACTTACAGAAGCCACTGTACATAGTCGGCTGTTCCAATTATGAGTGGCTCTGAGCTGCCACCCTCACCATTGCTTTTTCCTATGCCCAGGGGGCCCCTGTGTGGCATGAGAGAATGACTCTATGTATATGTCATGACAGCCCATGGGAGTGTTTGATGTGGGGGTAGCCCTAGAGGCATCCACTATGACACAACATGAGAGAATCAGTGCTTTACTTGCTGGCCCGACTGATATGAAAAGCTTGGCCACCCTGGGAAGATTCCAATAAACGGAGCCATGCTAGGCCTTGAACCTCTTTCCTGTCTTCCTTGATGCTTTTTCTTCTTGAAGTTTGGTGTTACGAACACTAGATATAGGCAGGTCAAGGAAGATAGTTAAATAGTACTCCTCCCTAAATATAAGATCCATTTTAGCAAAACAAAAACATTCACTCTGGATTAGAGTCAGAGTCCACAGGTTTCAGCCAATGGGATTGTTTGTTTTTCCCCACAGGCTAAAACAAAGAAACAAATAAAGCAAAACCACAGAAAACAAAAGAGCTGGGACCAACAACCACCCCAACAAATTGCCAACTTAAAACCTCCAGCCATCTACTCAACAGAGAAAAAAATCCAACAGGGATCTACAGAGCAGAGTACTATAATTACATCCATCCCTCAAATATACTACCACTTCTAGTGTGGTTAGTTTTACCTCAACTGGCATAACAGTTTCAATAGACTGACACAAAGACTCTGGCATTGAGAAATAAATTTGTTTGTTTTACTCACAAATCTACATATATATCAGAATAAGAAATAAAATATATTTACTTGTTACACTCTGGATTAGACTCGGAGTCTTATCTAATCCAGCATCTCTTCATACTAAAGCACAGTGTGACGCTTATATACTGCCCCATAGAGTGTAAAGCACTCTCTAGGTGGTTTACAAGTAATTATGCAGGCTACACCTTGCCCACCCACCCCCCAGCAAACTGGGTACTCATTTTACCAAGCTTGGAAGGCTGGAAGGCTGAGTGAACCTTGAGCTGCTACCTGGGATTGAACCCTTAGCTGTGAGCGCAACAATTTAAGCACTGCACCACAAGGCTTTTTATATGGCCAACCACTGCCAAATGGGAAGCCACGTGCAGAATGTGAGGGCAACAGTACACCCCCTTTCACATTCGCCAACAATTGCCTCTAATAGGCACTGGCAGCTCCAAGAGCTTAATTTAATTCCTTTTTAAAGCCATCCCAGGTGGCAGCCATCATCATATCTTATGGCAGAGAGATCCACAGTTTATGAGCATTGTAAATCAATATTTCCTTTCATCTGTCCCCAGTCTCCTACCATTCACCTTCAGTAGATGACCCCAAGATACATGTATGATGAGAGAGGGATAAACGTTTCTACCCATTCTATCCACATCATGAATAATTGTACACCCACCTCTATCATGTCTCCTCTTACTGACCTTCTTTTAAAAGCAAAACAGTCCCAAGCATTGTAGGCTTTCCTTGTAGAGAGATTGTTCCTGCTCTTTGATGGTTTTGATTTCCCTTTTTGCACATCCTTAACTCTCCAGTATCTGTTTTTTGTAAGTAATGATTATAGGTGTGCAGTGTTCCAAATATAGTCACCTCACCGTTGGCTTTATTAAGGAAAGTGTGATGTTGACAGTTCTGTTTTGATTCCCAGTGATAATTCTTTTTCTTTCTTTCTTTCTTTCTTTCTTTCTTTCTTTCTTTCTTTCTTTCTTTTTCTTAGTGACCTTGTCTGCTGCAAGCTCAAGATCAGTTGCAGAAGCCATTCTGTTCAAAGCCAGTCGTTCTCTGGAAAGAGCCATCTTTCCTCTGTTTTGGAATATCTGTATTAATGTCTTGCTTTCCCTTGGCCTTTATAGTCTACCCAGGGCTGGTGCTAGGTTGGGCTGGGCGGTGATGGGTGCGGGGGGCGGCGGGCGGGCGGGGGGCAGTGGGGGAATGGACGGCGGTGGCCAGTGGCAGGGGCGGAGGACGGCAGGCTGTCCAGCACCCTCTCTCCATTTTGGCACCCTAGGCAACTGCCTAGTTCGCCTTAATGGAAGCGCTGGCCCTGAGTCTACCCCAGGCATGTCCAAAGTCAGGCCCGGGGGCCAAATGCGTCCCGTTTTCAAATTCTGAGTGGCCGGCAGCTTCTTTTTTATTTTTTATTTTAATAAATTTTACAAACATAAAATAACATAGAATAACAATAATAAACAACTATAAAAAAGTAATAGACAATAATAAACACTACAAAGTGCCCCCCACCCCCAGGAAACCGTCCAGTATTCTTGCATCTTCTCTTCCTTCTTCATCTTCTTTTTTTTCCCAGTAAGCTTCTTAAGGTCCTTTACTCCAGAACTGTGTTGGATTATAAATTGGTTGTGTCCCTTTCCCTTTTAGTAGTACATGGTCTATAAATTTCCCCCAAACATCGTAAAAGATATCTTTTTTCATTTCTCCTCGCAAAACTTTTATATTACAAGACAATTTATCATTTAGCGCTATATCCCACACTTCCTTATACCAGTCAGCCATTTTAAGGTCTAATTTCAGTTTCCAATTTCTGGCAATAATCAGTCTTGCTGCTGTCATAAGGTTTGCTATTAATTCTTTATTTTTCACATCATATTCATTAATAGATGGTAATGATAGCAATGCAATTTCCAGTACACATTTAATATCAGTTTGTAATATTTCTCTTATCACCTCAAAAATCTCTTGCCAAAACTTTTGAACTATTTCACATTCCCACCACAGATGAAAATAAGTACCTATCTTTTTTTCACATTTCCAGCAAAGCTTGGAATATCTTGGATTCATTCTATTCACGCTGACTGGAGTCATATACCATCTTAAAACTAGTTTGAAGTAGTTTTCTTTTATTCTAACTGATAATGACCGTAAGATCCTCAAATTCCAAATTCTTTTCCATTCATCATTATTTATTTATTTCTCTATGTCTTGTTTCCATAGCTCTCTTATTGTGTCCTGTTCCCTATTCTCGAGTGAATCTTGAATTATTTTATATATCTTGCCTACTGCTCCTTTTCCTGTATTTCCTTTCTCTGAGTCATATGTTGACAAAAATTGCTCAAATTTTGTATATCCTCTGTGTTGTATATTTCTCCTTGTCCATTCTTTCAGCCAGCTTTCTAACTGGGCGTAATTCAACCAGGACAATTCCTGGGCTTGCAATATGCGTTTAATTTCCTGCTTTGTTCTCA
Source organism: Phrynocephalus versicolor (assembly GCA_023846285.1). NCBI lineage: Eukaryota > Metazoa > Chordata > Lepidosauria > Squamata > Agamidae > Phrynocephalus > Phrynocephalus versicolor. Next base: position 6,322,365 of record JAHTLZ010000240.1, read on the forward strand.
TCTTTTTGATCCAGTCTTTTAATCTTGCCACTTTCCTTAATTTAAATAGTTCTCCAAATTTCTTCATGTTCGTGGGGAAATTTGTCTGATCGATCACCGCACCAAGCGGGGAACCTTCCTGTATCAGTTTCCTTCCATACTTTTTCCAAGTGAGTAATAGGGAACTCAGAAGCGGGAGGCCCACGGCTTCTTCTCCCCACCGGCTCAGCCTGTCATGCATCCCCGCCAGCTGGCCCCTCCCTATACTGGATGGAGACACCCGCTTGCAGTTTTACAGTTTGCCTGCCCTCCCTGCCTCTGTCCATCCCCACCACCACCACCTGCCTAGTCTACCCACCCCTGGCTCCTCTGCTGCAGCATCCTCCCTGCCTCCTTACATGTTCTAGAGAAATGTCCAAAATCCGGCCCGGGGGCCAAATGCAGCTGAATGGTCGGCCCCCTCACACTTTCACCATGCCAAATCTGGCCCTCCTTGCAAAAAGTTTGGACACCACTGGTCTACCCACTTTCAGGCTCAGTTTTGCACCTGAACTATCTCGAGGCAAACAAGTTGAAACGGAGGCTTTCCTAGGTGGGAAATATCATGAGAAAGCGGGATTCTCTGGAAAATACAGTGATGCTGGAAAAAGTGGGAGGCAGTAGGGAAAGAGGAAGAACAAATATCAGATGGACTGACTTCCTAAAGGAAGCCCTAGACTTGAGTTCCCAAGAGTAGGGCAGTTGAGAACAGGATAGCTTGAAGGTGGCTCATTCATAGGGTTGTCTTAAATTGGAAAAAACTTGGTGGTATATAACAATGATGTCCAGCTCCATCACTTCTCTAGCACCTTGTCCAGTGCTGGAAAATGGACACCATGAAGCTTGAAAATGCTCTTGTTCTTCTGCTTCTAGACGTAAATGTTTTATAAGTTACTGGAATAAGGAGAAAAAGCTGTCAAGGCCTTATGCTTGCAATCAGCTGATTATTGCCTTTCTTTCTTTGTAAACCCAGTCCTGAAGTAGAGCACAAGCTCATTTTTTTTATCTGTCTCCAGCTGTGTTTAATGAGGGACATGTAAGGAACCTCTTTGAACAAAGGTGAGGACAGTGAATACATTCAGGCACCCCCCTGGGCAACAACAGTGCCTTGCAGTCTGATCCTTTCACTCTGGAAGTATTACTGGATTGCGTCTGACATGAACAAAGTAGCAGCAGCTGTGTGGAGTAAAATCAATAGTACCCAATTGCTATTTCTATACAAACTGTAAAAATAAATAAATGACATTTTGTTTTGTTCCTTAAAGCAGCACCTTATTGGGAATCAGAGTGTTATTACTGCTGCCGCTGGAACTCCTGTTTCAGATATGACCTCGTAGTAGCAGTAGTAGTAGGGTCAGCCCAAGCAATTTTTTTTTTTTTGCTGCTCAAGTAGGAGTGCAAATGGTGCTAAGCACACCCCCCAAATCAAAATGAAGCTGCATAATGTCCAGTATTTGGCACCATGTAGCAATGTATTGGAATAACTACTTGTGTTTTTACTTTCTTAAAGAAGAAAGTGAAAAAGCAGGATTAGAGTTGAACATTAAGAAGGCAAAAGCTGTGATTACAGGAGGATTACATTATGTTAAGCTTTGATAGCAAAGTAAGAATAATAGTTAACAATTTTCTATACTTCAATTCAATCATCAATCTAAATGGAAGCTGTAGCCAAGACATCAGAAGAAGACAGGGACTTTGAAGGAACTAGAAAGGATCCTTCATCAGGATATGTTACTTAAAGACCCAGACCATCCCTACATTTCTGTTTGTTATGTACAGAGATGGAAATTGGGCACTTCAGAAAAACCTGACAATCCCTGCCTCCACTCTTGTTTCCATGACTCATTTTAAATATGGTGTGGAATGAAGGCTTTATGGGTGCCACAAACTGCCATAAAGAGAAATAAGAGGTGCCAGATAAAATTAAACCCAATCTTTCTCTGGAAGAGAGCATTCTACTTTATCCACATCGTCAGAAGTCAATACCTGCTGAAAAAGATAGGTATGCTGGGGAAAGTTGAAGTCAGCAAGAAGAGAAGAAAGATAGATAGGATCATTGAATAACTGAGTTGGCCTATAAGGCCATCAAGGTCAGCCCCCTTCTCAATGCAGAAATCCAAATCAAAGCAGATCTGAGAGATGGTTGTCCAATTTTCTCTTGAATGCATCCAGCGTTGGAGAGCTTACCACCTCCTGAGATAATTGTACTCTAGCAGTACAACAATAGATTGAGATGTACAAAATAATTCAAGGCATGAGTAAAGTGGCTAGAGGGAAGCTCTTCTCCCTCTCACAAAATACCAGAACTAGGGGACATACACTCAAATTGAGGGCTGGGAGAGTAAGAACAGACAAAAGAAAATGTTTTTTCACCCAGCGTGTTGTTAGTCTATGGAACTCCCTGCCACAGGATGTGGTGATGGCATCTGGCCTGGATGCCTTCAAAAGGGGATTGGACAGATTCCTGGAGGAAAAGTCCATCACAGGTTACAAACCATGATGGAGATGTGTAATCTCCAGGTTTAATACCAGGGTACTTCAAGGGCCAGATGCAGGGGAGTGGTATCAGGAGACAGATATCTAGTCTCATGCGCTCCCAAATGCATCTGGTGGGGCCACTGTGAGATACAGGAAGCTGGACTAGATGGGCCTTTGGCCTGATCCAGCATGGCTTTTCTTATGTTCTTGATCTTATGTAAGACGCCCCCGCCCTCCAATATTCAGCCTAATCTAGCTTCCTGTACCTTGAATCCATTATTATTTTTATATATACATTTATATACATATATTATATGTCCTGCATTCTGCATTCAAGAACAGATCTTGCCCCTCCTCTGGCATACATTATAGGAATATTTTTCAAGTACAGTGGCACCTTGTATAAAGGAATTAATTCATTCCAAATGCAATTCTGCTAAGCAAATTTTTCTTTATACAAATTTCCCATAGGAATGCAATGAAAACGGAGTACAGTGGACCCTTGTATAACAAACAGTTTGTATAACATAAAATTTGTACAACATAAAATATCCCATAGATAGGGTAAATTTGCTTAACAGAATCGTCTACAGGGCAAATCCGTACAACATAAAAATAAGATTACTGCATTTTCAATGCATTCCTATGGGAAATTTGTATAAAGGAAAATTTGCTTAACATAATTTCATTTGGAACAAATTAATTCCTTTATACAAGGTACCACTGTAATCTCTAATCATGACCATTTTTTTATTTTGTACTGATTTGCCCCATAGGCGATTCTTTTAAGCAGCAAATTTCCCCTACCTCCTGGATGTTTTATGCTGTAGAGATTTTATGTTATATAAACCGTTTGCTATATGAGGGTTCACTGTATTTGAAACAGTACTATCATCTGTCCCCTTGGCTAAGCATGCTAAGTTCTTTCAGTCGTTCTTTGTAGGGCTTGGTTCCTAGTCTCTTCCCTGGATGTTGCCCTGAATAATCTGCATATCCTAAGTGTATATAACATATCCGACCTTGATATGCCCTATTCTCCAGCTTTTTAATGGGAAATAATTTTTCCAGCATTGTCTAAGGATCACCACAAGGTGGCTCTCCAAGAAATGGCACAATATCATTTCATGTGCTGCCTTTACCCCCATCTCTTCTCCTCAAGTGTGGAGCTATTTCTCGGGAACAATGCACACATGACTGCATGCTCACGCTCTCTCAGTCTGACTGATCTTACTTGTAAAGGCTGCAGAAAGCCTGCTTTTAGGCCCTTCCTTTTTTTCTAGGATTGCAAGAACAACATGTGATCCTGCCATCCGCATTATTTCAGAGATGAGAATAGCAGTGGCACAGAGCACATCTTAACGTCTGTTTCTGGCCCAGATGGAATGTTCTTTATCTTCCTGCACTTTCCAGAAATAAATGTCCACAAACACAATAAACAATTCATTTCTTTTTTTGCTTTAATACCAGTGTTTTGAACAATTGCTTCTCCTCGGTCGTCACACAACGTCTGCGCCAGGTTGCTGTACTCAATATTAGCTCTCAAACAGTCCCTGCCCCAAGGAGCTTACAATCCATATGATTCTACAGAGAGGAGGCAATAATGGAAGGAGAGAAGAATGGAAAGCTGACTGATTCATGGAGCATAAGGCAATCAATAGTTCCCAGATGGGAGGGTTGTTTGCTGTAAAAAGGTAAAGGTAAAGGCTCCCCCTGCACATCCATGCTAGTGGTGTCTGACTCTAGGGGCAGTACTCATCTCTGTATTCAAGACAAAGAGCCAGAGTTGTGCAAGTCCATGGCAACGTGGCCGGCATGGCTGCAAGGAAACACTGTTTAACTGTCCTGCTTTTTACGGCGGCACTTGCATTTACATGCTTTCAAACTGCTAGGTTGGCAGGAGCTGGGTGAACAGCGGGAGCTCGCTCCACTGCGTGGCACCCAGGATTCCAATCACCAAGCTGCCAACTTTACAGCCAACAATTTTCGGAATCCTTAGTCCACTGAGCCACCAGCAAACAGTATGTTTGCTGTATTCTGTTTCAAAGGCAGTGTGCCTCTGAATGGAAGAAAACAAGAGCAGAGAAGGCTATTGCCTCTTCCTGTGTGAAGTCTGCCTATAGAGTCCTGGGGGAAACAGGATGCTGGGTCCAGCAGGGTGCCTGTGTTCCTAAGCAAACCAGGGGAAAAGATGCATTTAGTTTGGTTGTAAATACTTAGGTTTGACTACGGGAAGACATGAACAAGCAAAAACACATTTCAGTAATTGGAGGGGTACTTTGGCTCAACGGTAGTGAGTAATACTCAGCAGCAGCAGCATCTCGACCCACAATCAAGGTGTGGCGTGCCCTGGAAGTGGAACAGTCAGTTTGAGATTTGATTAGAACAGGACGATGCAGTAGCAAAAGCAAACACAGAGAAGCAGTCCCCTCAGCAGCAGCCAGTTTCCATCCTACTGTAAAAAGCTTCAAAGATGTATCACAAGGGGTAGGAATGAAGAGCAATTTATTTGTGAGATGGATGAGGTGGGGCGTTTTTGTTTTGTTTTGTTATTCAATTTTCTTTTCCAAATTTCATAATTCTTTGTAGTAGAATGGACACACATGGAGAGTTTAAAAATAAAGAGACCAGGAGAAACTGCAATCCATACCCTTTTCTGTCTGTGTCCAGACTTTTCAGAGCTTAGCTCTTTAAAGTCTAGCTTTGCATCTCTTATCCATGCTACTGCTGAAGAAGAATTAGTGTTCCCAGTCCTTTCAAGAGGCTCTTAAACTCTCAGTGAGTTGGGTGCCTGGCTACAGAGCCAGAGGGTGGGAGTTTGGTTCCCTATTGTTCCTTTCAGGGGAAAAGAGCCAGCCTGTGTGTCCTTAGGTAAACTGCACAGTACCAGGGCACACGCACACCCCGAAGAACCATAGAGTCATTGTAGGGTTGGAAGGGACCTTGGAGGTCTTCCAGTTTAACCCCTTGCCCACAGCAGGAGACCTCATACCATCCAGATCAGATGGCTGTCCAATCTTTTCTGGAAAACCTCCAGCCATGGGGCACCAACAACATTGGGAGACAAGCTGTTCCACTGTCTCTCACTCTCAGGAAATTTCTCCTTATTTCCAGGTTGGCTGTCCCTCGGATGAGTTTCCACCCATTGGTTCTTGTCATGCCCTCAGGTACAACTGAGAATAAACCAATGCTCTTTTCCCTGTGGCAACCCTTCAGGTATTGGAAGACTGCCATCACGTCTCCCCTCAGTCTTCTCTTCATCATGATAAATATGCCTCGTTCTCTTAGTCGTTCTTCATAGGATTTACCCACCAGTCCTCTTATCATCTTTGTTGATCGTCTCTACATTTTTTCTAGGGCCTCTGTGAAGAAAGGAATGATAAACCACTTCTGACTACTCTCCTGAATAGGCTTTCCATAAGTCAGAAGTGACGTGATGGCACATTGCTATTATTAATCTTTCATATGCAGGCATGTTTCTGAGCTAGGAATGTCTAAAATGACTGAATTTAACCAGATCTAGTTTCCATTCAGGGCATTATTAAACCAAAATGTACAAATTGGACACGTTTAAAATTCGAACACAAAAGGAAAGAATGCTGACAGGTTTTGGGTGAACATAAACTGGAACCAAACTGGGAACAGGATAAGGATTCTCTCACCTCTACTTTCAATAAACATTTATTGCGTTCAAACCACTTCTTACCTAATTGTTCTCACCTGAGACCCTCTCCAAAAATGTCAACTCTGGATTTGGAAGCATAACACACAATCTCAGGATGAACTATCATAGGATGGACAACTCTTTGTCAGCCCAGGGGACATTGGGTTACAACTGAGAAGAGAGATGGAGAAAGGCCAGAGATCAAATATTTAGATCAAACTTAGACCTTTGCAGAAGTGTTTGAAGGTAGTAGATAGGAGGCAGAAATTTTTGGAATTTTATTTGCAACCTTGCATTCTGGTTATAGTTTGTGTGATTAGGAAGGACTTTTCTTGTCTTAAGTAAGGGGCTATCCCCTAACCAATCCTTCCTTCCAACATTTGAATTCAAAGAGGCCCCTACCTCTCCACTAATAAGTGAATTTCTTTCTCTTTTCTCAGTTAATGGCAGTTGTTTTGTTTGCTGTTAATCTGTTCAGTTGGTTGCCAAGTATGTGTTCAGTAAAGAGAGCAGCACACACACAACTCTACAACTTCAAACAAATGTAAGTTAAGAAACATTTTTACTGTTTCTTCTTCAAATGTCTCAGAGTGACTTACTGGAACTTTAAATGCCAGTTAATGGGAAAGGGTTGGACTTTGTAAAGCATGTAGCTATTCTGCCCTGTGGATCTTTGTACTCCTGCATAGAAAAAAAAAGAATTTTACCAGAGATTCAAAACTCTGCAACACTAACATTTGCCTGCAACTTGTGGAAAGGGATAGGAAAGTGAGAAGAGAATGTGGTGTCAGGAACACAGAAGGATGTGAAGGTTCACAGCGGCTGCCTTTGAAGTGTCAACAAGCAGAAAAAGTTGAAGCCACACCATTTCCAGTGCTAGTCAGATCCCTGTATCTCTGATACCTTGAGGTTTTTGCTACAAATAACTGCTTCTGAAAACTATGTTACACACAGTCTAGGCAATAAAATATAATCAAGGATTTATGAAGGATAAAGTGGAGAATGTTGTTCTTACAAGGCACCCAACAGCCATCCTGCCTTCCGTGGAAACATCTTTTCTTCTTTTTCTTGCAAGAGTAGTGGGATGTTATTTGGGAAACTAGCTAGCTCAAAAAATCTTTTTAAAGTTTAGGAATGATGAAACTCTCTGCATCATTTTAAAATCATTATTTGTACAAAAGCTATTTATGTTTTTGAGATCAGCCTTATTAATTAGATCAAGACCTGGGGTGGTATTTGAAAGATGAGGTTATAGTAAATAAATGAAGGCCTACTGTTGGATGTAAAAAGCACACTCAAAGGCCACAATATAGATGACTAGGAGAGAAGGAATTTATAGATGTGTTTTAAAATCTGGCTTGTGGCCTTCGAATTGTTCTTTAAACTGTTTTGTTGTTGTTGCTGCTGCTGCTGTTCTTTTTTGCATTTACGTTGACATTCTTTTTTTCCATCACCCTAGAAGTCCTGGTGGACAGAAAAACAATTTATAAATGCTTTCAGCAAATAATGCCAGCAATAAAACTGTAAAATCATTCATAGTATCACTGTGGGTTAAACTACCAGGTCCAAGGAGTGATGTGATAGTTGGGGTATGCTATCGCCCAACAGATCAAAACCTTGAGGGGGACCTTGAAATGAGGAGACAAATCATGGAGGTGTCTCAGAAGGATAGGATAGTAATCATGGGGGACTTCAATTATCCCCACATTGACTGGGCCAATGCGAGCTCCGGGCAAGAAAGAGAAACTGGGTTTCTCGACTTGTTGAATGACTGTGCCTTAGAGCAACGTCATGGAGCCCACCCGAGAACAGGCAACTCTGGATCTAATACTGTGTGATACTCAGGACTTGGTCAGGGATGTGAATGTTACTGAGCCTCTGGGGAACAGTGACCATGCTACAATCTCCTTTGCCATGCATGTTGGAGGAAGAGTGTCAAGCAAATCAGACATAAAAACCCTTGATTTTCGAAGGGCAAACTGCCCTCAGATGAGGAAACTAGTTAGAAAGAAATTGAAGGGGGAGGTTGGAAGAATCCAATCTCTTCAGAGTGCATGGAACCTGTTTAAAACAAAGGTAACAGAGGCCCAGCACAAGTGCATACCACAAAGAAAGAAGAGCTCATTTAAGTCCAAGAGGGCACCGGCATGGTTAACGAATGGAGTTAGAGAGGCTCTAAAGTGCAAGGAGAGGTCTTTCTGTAAATGGAAATCCTCCCCAAATGAGGAAAATAAAAAGCAACACAAACTCTGGCAAAAGAAATGTAAGAAGATGATAAGAGAGGCAAAGAAAGATTTTGAGGAACGCGTGGCTAGCAATATAAAGGATAATAATAAAAGCTTCTTTAAATATGTTAGAAGTAGAAAACCTGCCAGAGAACCAGTTGGCCCTCTGGATGGTGAGGGAGGAAAAGGGGAGATTAAGGAGGACTTGGAAATTGCAGAGAAATTAAATGAGTTCTTTGCATCTGTCTTCACGACAGAAGACCTTGAGCAGATTCTGCTGCCTGAACAACCCCTCTTGACTAAAGAATTAAATCAAATACAGGTTAAAAGAGAGGATGTTTTAGGACTAATTGATAAATTCAAGATTAATAAGTCACCGGGCCCAGATGGCATCCACCCAAGGGTTATTAGGGAACTGAGAAATGAAATTGCAGATCTCTTAACGGTAATATGCAACTTGTCTCTTAAAACGACCACAGTGCCGGGGGACTGGAGGATAGCAGATGCCACACCAATTTTTAAAAAAGGAAGGAGGGGGGACCCGGGAAACTACAGGCCATTTAGCCTTACATCTGTCCCAGGGAAGATGGTGGAAAGCCTCATCCAAGAGAAAATCTTAAAACACATAGAAGAACAAACCTTGCTGAGAGAAAATCAGCATGGCTTCTGCAAGGGTAAGTCTTGTCTGACAAATCTTTTAGAATTTTTTGAAAAGGTCAACAGGCATGTAAATTTGGGTGAACCGGTGGATATAGTCTATCTGGATTTTCAAAAGGCTTTTGACACAGTCCCTCACCAAAGGCTGCTGAGAAAATTCCACAGTCAGGGGATAAGAGGGCAGGTCCTCTTATGGATTGAGAACTGGTTGAGATCCCGGAAACAAAGAGTAGGTGTCAATGGGAAATTTTCACAGTGGAGAGAGGTGAAAAGCTGTGTGCCCCAGGGATCTGTCCTGGGACCGGTGCTTTTCAATCTGTTCATAAATGACCTGGAGACAGGGATAAGCAGTGAGGTGGCCAAGTTTGCAGATGACACAAAACTTTTCTGTGTGGTAAAAACCAGAGAAGATTGTGAAGAGCTCCAGAAGGATCTCTCCAAACTGGGGGAATGGGCTACGAAAATGTAAAGTAATGCATGTTGAGGCAAAAAATCAAAACTTTATCTATCAACTCATGGGCTCTGAGTTATCCGTGACAGATCAGGAAAGAGATCTCGGTGTGTTGGTGGACAGCTCCATGAAGGTGTCTCCCCAATGTGTGGCAGCGGTGAAGAAGGCCAATTCCATGCTAGGGGTTATCAAAAAGGGGATTGAAAATAAAACAGCCAACATTATAATGCCATTATACAAAACAATAGTAAGGCCACACCTGGAGTATTGTGTACAATTCTGGGCACCGCATCTCAAGAAAGACATAGTGGAACTGGAAAAGGTGCAGAAGAGAGCGACTAAAATGATTACTGGGCTGGGGCACCTCCCTTATGAGGAAAGGTTAAAACATTTGGGGCTCTTTAGTCTGGAAAAAAGGCGCCTGAGGGGGGATATGATTGAGACGTACAAAATAATGCAAGGCATGAGTAAAGTGGATAGAGGGAAGCTCTTCTCCCTCTCACAAAATACCAGAACTAGGGGACATCCACTCAAATTGAGGGCTGGGAGAGTAAGAACAGACAAAAGAAAATATTTTTTCACCCAGCACGTTATTAGTCTATGGAACTCCCTGCCACAGGATGTGGTGATGGCATCTAGCCTGGATGCCTTCAAAGGGGGATTGGACAGATTCTGGAGAAAAAGTCAATCACAGGTTACAAACCATGATGGAGATGTGTAATTTCCAGGCTTAAACTGGGGTACTTCAAGGGCCAGATGCAGGGGAGTGGTATCAGGAGACAGATATCTAGTCTCATGCGCTCCCAGACACATCTGGTGGGGCCACTGTGAGATACAGGAAGCTGGACTAGATGGGCCTTTGGCCTGATCCAGCATGGCTCTTCTTATGTTCTTATGTTCATGGAAAAGGAAAGCAGAAAATGTGAACCACTGCATGATTTGCGTTTCTTTGCTTTTTTTGTTATCATGATTTTTAATTTAGCTTGTTTTGTATTTATATTTTAAAAGATGGATGTTTTAAAAAGACCAATTTAGAATATAATTATTGCCTTAATATAAGAATATAGCTTAATTTAGAATATAATTATTGCCTTAATATAAGAATATAGCTTATCTGCCTTTCTACAAGATGTTGGGCAGATAAGCTCAGAATTCCAAAGAAAGCTATAAAAAGAGAGCCATGATGGTGTGAATAAATAGAGGTGTTGAATACATGCTGTTTCTGAGTTGTTTAGCACACATTAAAGAACAGATGAGCTCATTCAGGAAACGGTGGGTCTGATCCTCCTCTCCTATTTATGAATCACGGTGTTCTCACCCTTCCCTTTTTTATCTATTGTTTCACCCTCCTACCTGGGAAACATAAGACATTGTCATAACACTAGATTAGGCTATTTGTTCATCTCCCCTGGTGTGGTTTGCTCTGACATTTGTCAAGTTTGCTTTTATGGACTACATTGCCTGGGACCATGGTTGCTGGGTTTCTATGTGTGTTTTCAAAAAGAATATTCCCCCTCCCGATCCTAGGTTTCCTCTGAATTGGCAGCAGCTGTCAGACAAAGGTCTTTCTCTTCACCTTCAGGGGTTGCTATGTGTGTCATCAAGTCACCTCTGATTTACCATGACCTTATGAATGATTAACCTCCAGAATGTCGTGTCATAAATAGCTCTGCTCCACCGTTCCGTTGGAAACTCAACAGCTGTGGCTGCCTTTATGGAGTCAATGTCTCTCAGAGTTGCTCTTCCTCTTTTCCCACAGCCTTCACGTTTTCCTAGCATTATTGTCTTTTCCAGCTAGTCTTGCCCGCTCAAGAGTTCTGCCCCTTGGTCCTCTTTGCGAGAGGTGGGGAGGGCTGAGCTGGAGGCCTTCCCCCTGGAGACCATGCCCCCCACTTGCGAATTAAGTCTCCTCCTCATGCCGTTGTCTGTGCAGGAGTGCAGGAGTGAACAAATCACGAATCTGTTATTGTGCCCCTGGGATGTCTCTGACCTGCTTCTTCACCTTCAAATTGATCAGAATCCTGCATGACTTAGTACCTCCAAATATCCATTATTAAAAACAAGAAGTGGATGTCTAGCCACTTCTTTCTTTCTTTCTTTCTTTCTTTTTCTTCTCCTCCTCCTCTCTCTCTCTCTCTCTCTCTCTCTCTCTCTCTCTCTCTCTCTCTCTCTCTGTGTGTGTGTGTGTGTGTGTGTGCTTTGGCTGTTTGTGAGAGCTCTGGAAAGACCCAGGAGCAGAAAATTGCACGCACGCACGCACACACACACACAAATAAAGCACCATGTGTGACGTGCTCCTTTCAGACACTGGGTTTTCACTCGCTGCCACCACCAGATTAACTGGACATTTGTATGTATTTGAGAGAGAAAGTCACACCAGGTTATATAGTTTTAAAACAAACATGAAACGTTTATTGGTTTACAAATAGCTGATCAGTATTATGATAGCTTTAGCCAATGTTATGGTATTACAACCATGAATTCTTATTATAACATATTTCGTTTATAAACCAGACCCTTTTCAGTGGCAGGATCTCCCACCTGAACAACTGACAATCTAACTGACTCTCATCTCTCTTAACTGAACTGAAATCCTCTCAGCTCCAACACAAACTGAACTCAACTGAACTCAACTTAAACTGAACTTAAACTGAACAGTCCATCCCCCATTACGTTCCAATATATAACATTCTTAGCCACTCCCACCAGCTTGGTGATTGGCTATTCAAAACAGAGTCATGAATATTCATACTTGTTTTAACCCTTTTCACGACAGCATGTTTTTTTAGAGTGACCCAACTGATGAAACCAAGGAAATGATCCATCCTCACCACACTCAGAGTTCCTCCACACATTCCATTGACTCCTCTTAAAAAGGCAGTTTGGCTGCCCATTGTTTCAGATGACTCGAATTGACCGATGTGATATTATCGGAGACTTACATTGTTCTCTTCCACTTTCCTTCTCCTTTAGGATTATTCTTCTTCACTTGAGAATGAGTTTTCCTTTTGCTTTTGGCAATCTGGTTCATTCCAGATATGCTAACTCCATCAGTTTCATTGTCCCATAGAAGCCTAGCTCATGTGGGGTGTGTTGTCATCACTGGGAGTATCTTCCTTTTTGCTTCTCTATGTGGTTGGTTTTTTAAAGGGGTGGAATCCATCAAGTTTAAAAATTGCAGGGCATACCTTCCATGACAAATCAGGGAAACATATATGTCCTCAGCTTTTCCTACACTTTCTGGATGTAATTAGAGACAGGTAGTTTCAGAAGCAAACAGTTTACAATTATCCATGTGCAGATTTATACAAAAAAGTCATACAATTGTGGTGACATTGGAAGTTGAGTCATGGCAACTGGACTTCTTTTCTTGTGAGTTTTAAATATTTCGCTACTCATCCAAGCAGGTTCATCAGTCTGAGGAAAGTTAGTGGTGAGTCCTCCATTTTATAGTTCACCTTCATTTTACATCACTCTAGTCTGAATAGGCTCCTTCAGACCAGAGCCTATTCAGACCAGGGTGGTGTGAAATCAAGGTGAACTATAAATTGGAGGATTCACCACTAACTTTCCTCAGACTGATGAAGCTGCCTGCATGAATAGCAAAATGTTTTGATCTCTCAAGATAATAAGTTCAGTTGCCATGACTCAGTTTCCAGATAAACTCACCTAGATGACTGAGTATTTTCACGGACGAATTGTGATGACACTATCTCCTTTCAAAGAATAAAACCAGCAGATCGGGCAATAGATTTCTTACAATGTTATTTGTTAGATCCTCAAAATTCTCATTGGCCAAGATCAATTTCTAAGGTCCAATGTAAGTCTGCAGGCTGGATTAAGTTCTAATCTTGGCCTAAGAATTTCAACAAAACTAACAGTGTCAAATAGAAACAGCAGATCCTTGGATGAGTGGGAAATTCTAATACAGTATAATACAATAGAGATCAGAGGCTGTAGTGTCCTTGTTATCATATTCATGAAGACAGAGTAAGATTTGAAGGCAGAGTACAAGGAACTTAAACAAAAAGTTAAAAATACAGTATTGTTCATGTTTTGTATTGGCTGTCCACTAACAGAAATGACAACACACTGTCCTACCCATATTGCGTTCAGTCATGTTGCTTCTGATTTATGGTACACTTATGAATTAGTAATCTCCAAAAGATCATACCATCAACAGCCCTGCTCACACCTTGCAAACTATAGGCCAGCGGTGGTGAACCTTCAGCACTCCAGATGTTTTGGACCACAGCTCTCAGAATTCTGAGCCTGTATTGCCAATGACAAAGGACAGCGAGAGTTGTGGTTCACCACATCTGGCGTGCCAAAGGTTCGACACCAGTGCTATAGGCCTTGACTTGTTTTATGAATCAATGCATCTCATGCTTCTTTTTCTTTCGTCTTCAACTTTCCCCATCATTACTGTCTTTTCCAGTAATGAAAAGTCCTCTCATGAGATGTCTAAAGTACAATAGCCTCAGTGTACTCACATTTGCTTCTACACAGCTAGTGCAAACTTAAATTGATCTTGTACCCAAGAAAAGTCTGAGAAGGAAGAAATCAATTGAATTGCAAGTGCTGGAGACTGTACTGGGTCCAAAAGTTTTGTCCCTCTTCTGAAGAACTGTTCTGGAGTCCACAGATCAGGTATACAGTATAGGAATAATTCAGTACATGAAGTTTGCATGTGTGCCAGCAGCTTTTCAAACTAAAGTGACTTCTGGAACATTGCAGAAACCAACCACTGCTGTTTCATTTTAGTCCCCTGAACTTTGTTGAGGTCAGATGGATAGTTTTGCTTCTCATAAGTATGTTCAGTCCTAGTGTCCTGATGTACCCTTATCCTCTTCGTAAAGAAGTCGGAGAGAAACATAGCATGTGGGTGCCTTGCATTCCTCTGTGATGAAGAGAAGCTCTTATATCTGCCCTTTCTTGCGGATGAACTTGCAGGCTACAGTATGTACCAGAAGCACCTTCAGGGAAACAGTGTCATCATCCTCAATATAGAGAAGCTGACAGCATCGGTAAAATCAAAGCTTATTGACATTGAAAGAACAGTACATAGTTGATGAGTGGGTCAAAGCTTTTAAAGGTGAAGCTCTTACACTGCCAGATGGAACGATGACAGTGAAAAGAATTCAGCTGGCAGCAAAGTGAATGGAAAAGATGCAGAGAACACCGTCAGTATATGTCTGACAGGAGAGATGTTAGTGCAGTCTGTCATGAAGTTGTGGATTCATTTATTGAGTTTTTGACTCAGAGCTTTGAAGTTCATGCTGGTCGCTTCACTCATTCTCAGGTGGTGGTGATCCAACCATCTTGAAACAAAGGACATTTTGAAGAGAGCATTAGAGTATGTGACACATCGCCCAATGGTGTTGTGTTGTTATCTTATCTGTATTTGCCCTGCTGTGTGTTATGTACCTACATGAATGTTGTATTAGCACAGGTCATTACAAGTTAATGACAAATCAGACAGTTGATCAGACTATGAAGACTGAAAGGTAGGAGTGGTAATTTTAATTTTCTATTTCTTTGCCTTTTTCTCATTTGTTAATTTAGAGCAATAGTTCTCAACCTGTGGGTCCCCAGATGTTCCTGGACTGCAACTCCCAGAAACCCCTTCCAGCACAGCGACTGGTTGAGGCTTCTGGAAGGTGCAGTCCAGGAACATCTGGGGGCCCACAGGTAGATAACCACTGATTTAGAGACATCCTGTTATTGATTAAATACCACATTTGTCAACTACACAAAAACCTGCTTCTGTGATGCATTTTATTTTCTTACTGCATTAAATATGTCCAACTGCACATTAGGACAATGCCCGATGCTACCAAAAGAGGTCCTGGCTTTGGGCCCCTATACTGAGCCTCTCTGGGGTCCTCTTATCGTCACACCTGTCTGTTCAGTAAGAAGGCAATCTGATCGGCTGTAAGGGGCCCTACAGATGATTGGTTGGTTGGTTGACTGATTGATTTGCTGCCTCTCCTATTGTACCTTGTCAATGAGGACTTTTTATGAGCAGTGCTTATGGAAGAGCCACCGCCAGTGGAGCCAAATGAGGTCATGCAGAATAGGGGATTAAGGCTAGAGGTTCTTTTGGAACTGAGAAGGGAGTCAGTGCTTCCAAATTTGCATATGATGGGGGTAAGGGGGGCAGCATTGCCTCTCAGGACCATTCAAAGGGGGCAGCTGTTTGATGTCAGCCTTGAATGGCAGCAGATCATGTTCTACCTTCCTCTACCTACCTTTCCACTGTCTTCCATGTGACTCATCCAAAGCCTCACACCAGAGCTTCAACTAGAAAATTCAGCATTTGGGGATTTGGCTGCTCTGATGATTAAATTCAAGCTCAAGAAGAGACTATAGTATGCAAGTGGAAGAAAATGGAGGAACACCTGGGACTGAATGCAGCATAGCTATATTGGTTCTACCAGGTGTTTCCTTCTGTCTGGGAGGGCTGGCTAGAGACCCTACCAGCAGCCAGCTTTGGTGTCCTCTAAATTTTGGTGCTCTGGATCAAAACCCTAGTTGTCTGACCCTGGTTGCTGTTCAAACTGACAGAAACACACCAGAACTCATATGTTGTAATCTCGCTGTTTTATCTAGATCCGTACGGATTTTAAAGAAACAAACTGTTTCAGCTAAGTTATGTTCCCTTCTCTACTTTTATCCCTATATAGCAGGCAGGTCCAAACTTTGGCCCGCCCGATGTTTTGGATCACAACTCCCACAGTCCTTTGCCATTGGCAGTGTAGAAAGTGTAGAATTCTGGGAGTTGTGGTCCAAAACATCAGGAGGGCCAAAGTTTGGACATGCCTGCTATATAGAAAGGTAATCAATACATCAATGCCAAAAGCATGCCAGCCACACTCTGCCCAACCATAAGGCAGATGAAAAAGTTGACAAAGCACCATATGAAAAAAGTGTAAGAAAACTGCCACAGCCCTAATCATGACTGGACCCACACAACGGATGGTCATATGGCCTACTTGACAAAATGTGTCCCTTCATTTGAAGAGATCCTTTATTTGAAGCTCTGGCTCGCACAATACCAAGATCAAGATAAGGAACCCAAAGAAATGAGAGCAAAGCCCTTGAAGCTCTTCCACAGATAGGAATTCAACAGCAGGCTGGGCAAAGGCACAGGTCACCTAAGCACAGAGGGGGGTGGGTGACACCTCTCCACAATATAACTGCATACTTCACCACATTCGAACTTGAGCTCTTTTAAAAATCTTACAATAGAAAAGGTACAGAAAAAGCTTTCTTCTTACCTTTTGAAAAGGTAAGATGAAAGGTGGCCAGGAATAAAGGTGTAATTTACTGCATTTCTGAGTGGTGATCCGGGTAATCATGTGACAAAACATGACCTGGAGGCACGTGCAGGGAGGGGGACTTATCTTGTAAACTAAAGTCACCGTTTGGGGTTCTAAGAATCTACTGCTAATTCTTTTTTTGTCTGAACAGAATCTGGGGAAATGATTCAGAGGCTTTTCTTTGGCACCTTGGGTTTTTTGGTGGTTGTTTTTTAAATGTGAAGAGGAAAATGTTTTTTGAAGTGCTTTTTGCTGAGTGTCAGGTGCATCATAAGTGCCTGTTTTAAAATGGGACTTCTTGGTAGGCCATCACAAACAAATGAGAAAGTGTGAATTAGGAACTGAAACCAAAGGGAGAGCAAGGACCTCTCCGCAGTCTTGAAAACAAAAACAAGAGCCGTGGGAACAGAGAGGGAAAGGAGGATCTGGAATAAAGTTTTCTAACATTCAGTATTAAGTATCCCTTAATCATTTTCCCGGCAACACTGCTTCCATATAGTTGTAGTAGTGAGTGAGCTCAAGACGTGTAACCCTGGTATATACTGTAACCCTGGTGGTTTGACTATAGACAGCCCTGACACTGCGCATGTTGATGGTGGATCTGCAAGTCGGCTTTCCTGATTGAGAAGGAAATCCATGCTCATTGGCTGAGGTAAGCCAAATAACAGACAGCCAGTACTTGCCATCATTTTCCCCTTGTTTGTAGATATCACAAGATGTGGTGATGGCATCTAGCCTGGATGCCTTCAAAAGGGGATTGGACAGATTCCTGGAGGAAAAGTCCATCACATGTTACAAGCCATGATGGAGATGTGTAATCTCCAGGCTTAAAACCGGGATACTTCGAGGACCAGATGCAGGGGAGTGGTATCAGGAAACAGATATCTAGTCTCATGCACTCCCAAATGCATCTGGTGGGGCCACTGTGAGATACAGGAAGCTGGACTAGATGGGCCTTTGGCCTGATCCAGCACGGCTCTTCTTATGTTCTTATGCAAGCAAGAGAATGGCTGGCTGGAGCTGGAGCCAACCTCGCTGTCTTCCACGTGCCCTTGGAGACTGTCTACCTGGGGGGAATGGCTGCTCATCAGCCTGGTGGGGCCATACTCTTAGGGGGTACAGGCCACGAAGATGGCCATGGCAAAAGTCCTATCTATCTCAGACACAGAGTCAGGTAGTGAGGTGGTTCCTGCCTATTTGAGTTATGTATCATACTCAATGTGTTGTCCATCACTGCAGGGATGGGTTTCTCAGTCCCCTTTGGCTGCAGGCCTGCAAAATCAACCACACAGAAAAGAATCCAGGGGCTCCTGTGCCTTTAATAGTATTGTGGACGAGGGCATTCCCTATCTGTGAAAGCTCAAATATGCCAGGTCAAGTATTTCCTCGTGCCATGCCAGCCTGCCAAGTTCTTGAACTACTTGTCAGGAAGCAAACTTAACAGGACTATTTATAAGACTTTTGGTAAGTCGCTGACCTAAATGGTTCTTTTCCTTTACCTCTGCTGTTTGCAGGTGACACACAGCCTTCACCATTTATAGTGCTTGATTCTTTCGGGGCTGTTTTCCCAAAACATATCAGATTGCGTTCCTGGTAATCTGGAAAAGATTGCCAGATATGAATGTTCTTTAAAATGTAAATAGATGGCTTCATTTTTGATTAAGGATTAAAAAGTAATAATAAGAAGGAAGAACATGGAGTTTTAAGTTGCTACAGTTAGGAACTATATAGCAATCTGGGAGTCACAGAAGTTTGTGGGTTGTGGGTTGTATTTCTCTTTCTGCTTATGGTGAATGCATAGTGTAGTTCAGGAGCTTGCACAGAGAGCAAATACCATACGGCTCAGATTCTCCATCTTGACCAGACAAGTCCTTGAAAGGTGTTAACCTTCATAGAGAAAAATGCTCTTTCTATGTAAATAAAACATTTCTTAGTTGCTTCTTGTGCTGGGTGAGCACCGTTGCTCCCAGTTAACACTTGATGGATTGGGGGGGGGGCCTTTGGCTAGTAGGTTTATTTATTTATTTATTTATTTATTTATTTATTTATTTATTTATTTATGGAATGTATCAAAGACAAGGTCACCAGGAAGAGGGTATCATTAGAAGTCAAGTTTGAAAAAGATAGCAGTACTTTTTAGATTCCAGCTCCTTTGATCTTTTGGCCAGCATGTCTGTTAGCTGTGCTGGCTCTGGGGTCCTGGTGGTTGATTTTCTCCATGACTTTGAGGAAACCCACACAGTGCACCCTTGCAGATGATTTGTTTTGATTCAGCCCTTTGAAAGGTTTCTGGTTATGTAAGTCTTTGCTGAAAGCTTTTCATTGTTGTTATTTGAATGATTTTCTTTTTTTTTTTTTTTACTGCTGTGATCATGGGTAAAATACTGCTTAACTATTTATTTATTTATTTATTTATTTACTTATTTACTTATTTATTTGAATATTTTTTACCCCACCTTTCTCCTTGGAAAAGGACCCATGGTGGCTTACAATAATGAGGGACAATATACAGCCCAGAACATTTAAGACATATTCAAGTTAAGAACAGGGAATTAGAAGAGAGGCATTTGACTGAGACTTCTGAGAACATTAAAAGATAACATTAAAGCTACAAAGAGCATGCAAAAAGAAAAGAAAAAATCCATTACAAGAGGTGTTAAGTAAACATGGAAACACTGGTCAGTCAATGCAGTCATGTATGGTAATCCATATAAAAGTCACATAGTAGGTAGTTCCTCATTCAGGGAAAGCTTGCCTGAAGAGGAAAATCTTTGCCTGCTTCCAGAAAGACAGCAGAGATAGGGGCAGTCCTGGCCTCCAGCAGGAGGGAGTTACAAAGTCTGGGAGCAGCCACAGAGAAGGCCTTTTGGTGTGTTCTTCTGAGACGCATCCATCCCTACCTTCACAGTTCAGTGAAAATCAAAAGCTCACACCTCTTTAAAGGGCTAGCAGGCTCAATTGGATATGGTGTTAAGTGAATACATTTGAGATTGTATGAGCTGGGCTCATGAATTTTATAAATGCCAGCATAGCTAGCTCTTTATGAAAACAGGTAGCAAATCTCTGGCCTTTCAAAGCTGAGCACAATGGAGCTCTGTGGCAGAATTTGCTCGAAGAAGATCCCCAGATCCATCTTTTAGCGACTTTAGTTAGGGCTGGAAAAGTATGTAAAACTTGGGCCTTAGCAGTACTTGGTTACATGGACCAAGTGTTTGGCTCAGCCTAAAGCAGCTTCCTTGTGTCTCCCTAGGGACAATGAAAAACATCGACCTATACTTTGGACTTTAGCAAGAGCCAACATATTTGTATCCATTGCTTATGCAAGGTCCCCCCCCCCTTACTCCAGCTCCCATCTCCATAACAATTTGCCCTGTTGGCTGGGGCTTGTGAAGCCCGGAGTGGAAAGGAATAGGGGGACATGCTGTTAGAGAAGCAGGGATTTATTGGGGGTGGGGGGGTGAGCAAATTGTCCTCTACTCCTGGGCTGAATGTCTGGCTTCATGGAAAGCCTCCTTGTGCATCCAAAAACCTTTTGGTGCACCGACTTTTTTGGATGTATGAAGTACATTGGATGTTGTTTGGGGGGGCACCTATGGGCAATCTATTGGATAGGACCAGAATTCTTGCACTCTCCTCCCCCCCCACACACACACACATCACCCAGCTGGCTTTGATCAATTTGGCTTTCCCTCCAGCTGTGATGAATGCACCACTTAAGCTTGCCTTTGCCTCAGGCATCGCATCCGTCAAGGGTGCGTTCAGGAGAAGCAGCACCGCTCTCCCCGAGCCCCACCCCCACCCCCGAGCAGAATGAAATTGTTATTTTGATGGCACTGCTGGGAATTGTTGGGTTGACAGGACCTAATGCTTTAAATCGCCTTAGGACAGTCCTGCTGTCCACTGTGGTGCCTTCCCAGGGGCCTTATGACTCAGTGGTTAAACTGCTGCACTGCAGCCA
This sequence comes from Phrynocephalus versicolor, assembly GCA_023846285.1. Classification (NCBI taxonomy): domain Eukaryota; kingdom Metazoa; phylum Chordata; class Lepidosauria; order Squamata; family Agamidae; genus Phrynocephalus; species Phrynocephalus versicolor. The sequence continues at coordinate 6,343,135 of JAHTLZ010000240.1, forward strand.
AAACTGTGCTCACGACCTGGGGTTCAATCCCAGGTAACCGACTCATTCAGCCTTCCAGCCTTCCAAGGTCGGTAAAATGAGTACACAGCTCTCTGGAGGTGGGGGCAATGTGTAGTGTGGATAATTAAATTTTAAACTGCCCAGAGAGTGCTTCAAGCATTATGGGGTGGTATATAAGCACCATGCTTTTCTTTTTTTTTCCTTTTTTCTTTTTTGCTTTCACCCCCAAATCAGACTTCAATAGTTTGAATCTATTGAATCTATAAGGTACTGAAGATTTTTTTTTTGAATCTATAAGGTACTAAAGATTTTTAAAATCTTTTTTGTTGCAGCAGTCTGAAACAGCTGCTCCATTGAATCTATTACAAGGAGCCCTGTAGCACAAAGGTGAAACTGCTGTACAGCAGCCAAAACTGTGCTCACACAACCCTGGGTTCAATCCCAGGCAGCTGGCTCAAAGTTCACTCAGCCTTCCCTCCTTCCGAGGTCAGTAAAGTGAGTTTTTAGTTTACTAATTTAGATGTTGCTTTTAAAAAAAAAATTGTAGAAGTAGATATATTTTCCAAGACATTTCAAGGAAACTTTCCAGGGAACAGTTTCTGAACAAATTCAAAATCATAATACTCTGTGTTAGTGTCGCTAGCAACATAAGTTTTATTAATGGCCATCGTTAATGACATGATTTTTACTAGGTTTCCTTGCTTGCATTTCATTTTCATTTGACCCCATTGTTTATATCACCCGAACCAAAGCCGTAATCTTTATCTTGCTGTCGTGTAATCCATAGCATTCCATTTGTCTGATGAAGTGGACTGCAGACCACTCAATCTTATGCTAAAATAAATGTGTTTGTCTTTTCAGTGGGGCTTACTCCTAAGTAAGTAGTCATATCATTGCCTTAAGCTCCATATGTCTTACATCAAACCGTCTAGCTAATGGTTCTCAAACAACCTCATTTTACCTTTGAGCAAGTTATTTCCTGGATACATTTATAATTAGTCACTTTATTCATGTACATAATGTTCTGAGTCTTGTTCAGGCAGTGATTAGAATTAAGTATCAGAGGGGAATTAACTTCCAGTTTCTTGACCAAGTTATCCTGGAAGTCATTAGCATAATTCCAACCAAGAGACTTGTGGCAATTTAAAGACTAACAAGTTTTATTTGGCGTAAGTTTTCGTGGACTGAAGCCACGAAACTCTTCAGAAGCAAGTCCATGAAAAATTATGCCAGAAAAAACTTCTTAATTTTTTGGTTGCCAGAAGACTCCTGTCTGAATTATGTTAATTCTACAAAGAGCCTCGTGGCATATTAACAGACTGAGACATTTTTATTTGGCCAAGGTCCTGTATTGTTTTGAGGATAATAGAGTGCAAATAGCATGACCACCCGTCTGGAAATGCCCATAGTTTCAAATAAGTTTGGGGCTTGAGATTGCTCTGTTCTTAACCACCACCTTCTCTTCCAACAGAAAAGAGTCCATTAAGAGAGAACAGCTCTTGAGACATGGCAAGTCCAAGGCACTGCATTGCCCAAGTTGAAGGACAAGGCCATATCCCTGCTTCCAACCCAGTTATTTGGAGTGAAGCAGACCTGATTGCCATAGAATCATAGAATCGTAGAATTATAGAGTTGGAAGAGACCTCAAGGGCAAATGAGTCTGTGCAAATGCACAGCATGTCTCATCATCAAAGATTAAGGTTTAAAAGGAGGGAGGAAACAGGGGTGAGGAGGCAGAAAAACAATCTATGTGACTCGTGGCATTGTAGAACCATAGAGTTGGAAGAGACCTCAAGGTCCATCCAGTCCAACGCCCTGCCATGCAGGAACTCCCATCACAGTGCTCCCAACATATGGCCATCCAGCCTCTGCTTAAAAACCTCCAAAGAAGGAGACTCCACCACTCTCCGCGGCAGCATATTCCACTGCCGAACAGCTCTAACTGTCATTAAGTTCTTCCTAATGTTCAAATGGAATCTCTTTTCCTGTAGTTTGAAACCATTTCCCCGAGTCCTAGTCTCTGAAGCCATGGAAAACAAACCTTTTCCCTCTTCAATATGACATCCTTTCAAATATTTAAACATAGTTATCTTATCCCCCCCCCCCCCGGCCTTCTTCTTGAAAGGCTAAACATTCCCAGTTCCCTAAGCCGTTCCTCATAAGACATTTCTTCCAGACCTTCAACCAACCTGGTCGCCCTCCTCTGTACCTGTTCGATGTTGTCAACTTCCTTTTTAAATTGAGGCGCACAGAACTGGACACAATACTCCAGTTGGGGTTTGACCAGAGCAGAACAGAGTGGTCCTATCACTTCCCTTGATCTAGGCACTATGGTTCTGTTGATGCAACCAAGAATCGCATTGGCTTTCCTGGCTGCCGCATCACACTGTTGACTCATGTTCAATTTGTGGTCCACCAAGACTCCCAGATCTTTCTTCCCTGCAGATGGAACAGCATGCTCTATTGTAGTTGAAAGGTACAAGTTAGCTCTAATGCAGCCATTCTCAATGGAGGCCGTATGGCCATCGGGGAGGGGGCGCTGGCACATGTGAAGGGGGTCACACACTGGAAATAATTCTTCACACGCTACCTGATAAGGTTGGTTATGTGAATTATACAATCCTGATTTGGCCTATAAGTCTGTTATACAGTATTGTGTTGTTTGCCCCCCCCCCCCAAAAAAAAAGGGAGAATGGCTGTATGAAGCAAGGTGACTGGCTTCAGGATCAGAGCATGGAGAGCTCACCTTAGACAACTAAAACTCCGAGAGTCCTTCAACCTGTGTGATTGGAAGCTGTGCAGAGTATGGGCTTTTCAGAGATGTGGTCCCCAAAGCAACTGCTCCAAGCTGTACTCCTGGCACCATAACTCACCTCTTAACATCACATTTCCTGAGACTTGCTCTAATATTTCAGCATGCTTTGACTTGGTGCCAAAATGATGCCCGTTGTGAGCACCAGTCAAGCCTCCAAAGGCTGTGTATTCCACAGACAGAGCACAACAGCCAAGCGAGTTCAAATTCCTGAGCAGTTCTTGGACAAGGCCTGCAGCAGTCAGCTGCTCCACCAGCTGGGCAACCGAGTGCAAATACAATGTTGGCTGCAGCACATGGTCAAAACAGACTGTCTCTCCCTGCCTGCCTGCCTGTTGAGGAAAGGGAATGAGATAAGGCAGTTTTGCAGTGAAATATCTCAAGCAAGATATCCTTTTACCAGGATATGGCTCAGAAAGATAGGAACTGAGGCAGAAACTTGGGCCTCTATCACACGCACACTAATTGTGCATGATGATTTGATGTGTATTTTGTCTAAAACTGGTCACATGACATTTGATGCACACTTTCAGTCCCCACGGTTGCATTTTTGATGCTCTATTTATGCATCCCCATGGGCTGAAAGCGCATCAAATCACCGCTTTGAAAAATAAATTGAGCAAAATAACAAAAATGTGCACTAACTATGCCCCCAATTAGTTTTGATGTGCACTTCTGTTATTTGAAAATGCGGATCGAAAAATTACAACTGGAAAGGCAAGGATCAGGAAAATGCGGTGGGTCATCCTTCAGGAGGCGTGGCAGAGACATCTATTTTTTAAAAGCCCAGCACAGTGGGGACCAGCACTCCAGATGCAGATTTAAAAAAATAAAAAAATTACGCTTTTTAAGTGCAGTGTGATAGAGGCCTTAAGTGAGGCAGCTGTTCTTTTTATATGCCTTGGCCACGAAACATCTCTCGTGCTCCTTGGTTGGGATAACAGCTCCTAGCTGGAGGATTATGGGAGTTGTAGTTCAAAAAGGCAGTGCTTCCAGGATCTGTCCTTTTGTCATTAAGCCTCCCACTTGTCCTGGAACTGGTCAACCTTTCTTCTTGAAGTAATGATTGCAACCTTCTCTCCAGTGAGTTGAGTCCCAATTTTCTCACAGAGCTTAGTATATAATGATGCTTAGTGTGGTGCAGTGGATACACTGACAGACAAGGACTCCTAAGACCTGGATTCCAATCCTGGCTTGGCCATGGAAACACACTGGGAAGGTGGAACTGGTAAAACCCTTCCTCATATAGCTCACCTCGAAAGCCCTATTAGGGTCACTATGCAGTAAATCAATCCCATTTGACAGCAACATAGCACATAAAGAGAAAATAGTTACTTTCTGATGATGAAGATAATCATGTTCTGAACCATCTAAGTTTTGCGTCACCTAAAATAAAGGAAAGTGGAAAAGGAATAACAGCAGCCCAACAATTAATATGTGTTAGTTTTTCAACCTAGTAATAACACAGTTGGACACTATCCATTGTGATCCCTGATTATTTGTTTTAAATCATACAGAAATCAGAATGGAAGAAACAATGTAATGATGAATAGTGTAAGAAATTTTATTTATTTTATTTATTTCTTGTTACATTTATATACCGCCCCATCTTCCGAAGCGGAACTCGGGGCGGTGAACAGTAAAAACAGACAAGGGAAACAAACATAGAAGTAAAAACAATAGTACACAGCTGACACTTAGCCGTGAATCATAAGGAAAGAAATGAAAAGAGTTATACTTTGATACTCAGATGAATTTCGATATGCTTGTCAATGATTGTTTCATTTCATTCAAGAATTAATTCTTTTGGGGGAAGCATAATGCCAGCTGAGATGAGCCTCCAGGCCTATAACGTTTTGTGGGAGGGAGAATTCAGGCATTGATTTATCCAGTCTGACAACAGAACGCCGATGACCAGGAGGAACAAACAAATAATTCTGTCTAACTTAACATATTGTCTCCTCTGGTTGTTATTCCAAGAAATGGGAACAATGGCCCATTATTCTGCTGAATTAATTATCTGATCTTCAGTGGTTCTATAAATACAGTACCTTCAATTAGTTTATTGTAGTATGCTATTTCTAGGCCTCTAATGATGACCAATTCAGGAATGGTAATTTCTAATCCATAGACTTTTTGCAGATACTGTACTAATATTTTTGTAATAAATGCTTTGTTTACATTTGTAATACTTGACTCAGTGTGGAAGAAGGTTGGCCATCCAGTTATTGCTGGACTGTAGTTCGTGTGAGCCTTCATAATTGGCTAGAGCTGAAAGTAATAGCATTCCAGCCCCATTTTAAGGACAGCATGTACCTGATCCTCGCCTTAAGGATTAGGAATATATTGGATGCCCTTCCACTGACTGATCCGTTACCACAGGACAATAGTTGTCTCATGACATGCCCCCCCCCCAATATTTCACTTCATTTTCTATTTACATTTGGTGACAACACTCATCTAAGTGCTAGCATTGAAGAAGGCAAACCTGCCCCATTGCGCCCCCTTTTCTGCAGGCCTCTTGAGGGTCCAAAATGGTGACTCCAAAGTTGCCCAGTTCTCATAGCTGAATAAATTCATATCTCCAGCCCTGTACTTTTTTTTTTTGGCACTTAGGAAAGATGCACTAGACTGGGGGGGGTAGTGTCAGCATCTGGAGTTCATGTGGACAATCAGGGGTTTTGCAGCAAATTTATCAGCCATATACTGCTAAATTTATTTATTTATTTATTTATATAGCTTGTATGCCACCCACTACCCAAAGGTCTCTTTCCCCTTCCCCCAAAATAATATTTCTCAGAAAGTCCCCAAAGTCATGGGAGTCCGTTCTGTCAAGTTTCAACGCCTCTCTAGCACCTCTGCTACACCCCCTGTATCTTCCAAAATTAAAACAAGAAAAAGAAACATTAGAACCCACAATAAAGTTTTTCCAGTTTAACCTTTCCCCTTTTACAACTGAATTCATTTTTAAGTGAGCAAAACTAATCGTAGCAAAATTAACAATACCTAACCACAGTCAATTTTTTTTAACGATGCAAAACAATTCTTTGGCCCTTCCATCCCCTTTAAGCCCTACTTTCTTAGGCCATGGTGCTCAAGCTTCTAGCAAAATTCGGGAGGGGGAGAATAGCCCACATCTGTGATGAGATCTCTGCACTAAAACCAGTGCTAGAAAGTGTTGCCTAGTTATTGTCTCCTTTCCAAAATCTCTTAGCCAAACATGCTGCCCTGGGTGGTGGCGGTCCAGGAGTTGCAGTATAAAAAGGCAACTTCTTCATAACCTGATTATAGTACCCTTTTCCAGAACCTTCCATCCATCTTGACTGTTAGCACTCTCAGAGAACGTCTTTTAGCTGTTCCAGTTTTCATCTATCAAAGAGGAGGGAAGGGGTTGTTCTTGTTGTTGTTGGTGGTGGTGGTTGTGTCTTCTATTAGAGCTAATCTCTCTTCCAAGAGTCCCAGCACTTGCTTAGGTGGCAAAAAGCTTTAAGTTGTCCTTGCTTGGTTTTGTCCCCAAAGGCAATGCTCAAAGGTCACACCACTTCCCACATGGATTAATGATCAATGACTCCCAAAGGAGGCTTCGGCTTGAGGACCACACGAAAGGGGCCAGCGTGATTCATCACCATTGTTCTGAAGCCCCGCTAGCAGGCACTGAATGCTTTCCCAATGGATTGTCTATATATCAACCATAACCTTCAATTTAAGCGCAGGTTACTCTTGGGGATTTTTATATAATGATCTTGCAGGACACCCAGCAAACGACATGAAGCATGGTAATAACAGGCCTTTCTGCTACCGGGGGGGAGAGCACATAGATATTGTTACACTGTGATCACAACTATATTGATGTTTGATAAAGATTTTTACACTTTGCCACTAGAGATGGGCACGAATAAAAAAAGGTGTTTTGTTTGTCGTTTGTCGTTTAGGGGGTCTGTTTCGGTTCGTTTCCGTTTTTTTGCGAATTTTTGCAAAAAAATCGTTTTCATTTTCGTTCGTTTTGTTACCATTTTGTTACCATTTTTTTCAATTTTTTGTGATTTCTTTTAGCATTGAAAGCAATTCAATGTATTGCCGTAACAAAAACGAAATGGACGACAAAATTTCTGGTGTTTCTGTTTGTTTCATTTCATTTTGGAGGCAAAATTTGTTTGTCGTTTCATTACGTAACGAAATGAAAAAATGAAAACAGAAATGAAAAATTGTTCGTTTCGTGCCCATCTCTATTTGCCACAATTAAATGGTTTGACAAGGCACTGAGTCACATCTGGGTCCCTTCCTGGTCACCTACCAGATTACACGGCTAAGATGTACAGTGGGACCTCATCAGTTACCTGCTTCAAGTTGTGTGAACATCTGTGGAATTCTGGTCTGTCAGTTACTCCAGTCCTTTGTAGCAGTTAATGTGCTTTGTTTCTTCCTTGAGACCATGGAAGCAAAAAGTTTTTTTTTGTGGTAGTTTTTTTGAAATTCAACAAAACTTGTAAGCCGTTAACTCCAATCCACTGGCAAAACAAAGAAGAACCTGGGAGAGTCCCAATCTATCTGAAGTTCAGAAAACCTGGCAGGAGATGCCTCTAACAGAAAGAAGCTCAGTGATCCTATTTTTTTTTCACCCAGCACGTTGTTAGTCTGTGGAACTCCCTGCCACAGGATGTGGTGATGGCATCTGCCCTGGATGCCTTCAAAAGGGGATTGGACAGATTCCTGGAGGAAAAGTCCATCACAGGTTACAAACCATGATGGAGATGTGTAATCTCCAGGAGACAAATATCTAGTCTCATGCACTCCCAGACGCATCCGGTGGGGCCACTGTGAGATACAGGAATCTGGACTAGATGGGCCTTTGGCCTGATCCAGCATGGCTCTTCTTATGTTCTTATGTTCTTATCCTGCTCTACGTTAGAGATGGGCAAAATCTGAAAAACTGAAGTAGAAAAGTCAGCTCTCTGGGTTGGCCATTTGAGGCAAAGATACACCAAAGAAACAATTCTGATGAAGCAGGAAATACATATCTGAAACATCCTTGATAGATTGCCATCTAACCTCTGTTCAGGAACCTCCAACAATCGGTTATAGAACCTTTCCTGGTATCAATAGAAAGCTGACTCATTGATAGTTGCCCAAATTCCCTCAATTTTTCCCTTTTACGGGGAAGATTTGACATTGGCTTGCCTCCAGTTTCCAGATACCTTGCTTGTTCCTGAGATTTCTAAAATAATATTAAACACAAGAGCAAACACGCACATACCAAGGACATGTACAAGTTCTTTTTGAACTTTCTCTCTCACCCTCTCTTTTCCTTTTCCTTTTCCTTTTTTTTTGGGGGGGGGGGACTGGAACTCTGAGGAGTTCCCTTGGCCAGCATGGATCATGGTTACAGTAGAGGTGTAAAATTTCTGGAAATTTTAAAGCCATGTAAAATAATGGAAAAAATGTGTTGGGGTGGAGGACAGGATATTTTTCTGTTCCCCACCCCAAGTTTCCAGAAATTTTACATGTCTACACCAGGGATGGGCATGAACCACTGGTTCAGCAGTTCAGAATGGTCTTTTCCCTGACCAAACAGCTGATCTGCAGCTTGTGGCCCTACCCCTCCAGTGAGCACCCATTCAGGGGCAGTGCCTGGAGGAAGTGGGGCAGGGCACTGCTGCTGCAATGGGGGTGCCTGCTTCAGAGGGCAGAGGGTTGAACCATGGACCAGTTGTTCAATCGGAAAATGAATCACGCTGAACCACTGAACCAATAGTATGTGTCCATCTCTAGCCATGTCCATGCTTCAAATGTGCACTCACCATCAGTTAGTAAGTTTTTTTAAAAAAGTAACTTCTTCAAGTTCATTTGCCATAGCCAAGAACTATGCTGTTGCATTCATGATTTTTTCCCATTTCCTAGGAAATGCTACTGGCACCCTTCTGCAATTAGGAGCTTGCATCACTTGTTACAGTGGTTCTATGCCCATTATCACATAGCCAACTAACAATTCATGTATACAAAAGGGAGTGTGGCTAAAATGTTCTGAAGGTTTCCTCTCCTCCAAATTCTACAGTTAATACTTTTAGGGCCAGTGTGCAAATATAATTCAGATTTTCTTTACCACCGAAAGGTAGGATACAGTATTAATGAAACGAGTCTGATGATACAGTTACTTGCACACTTTCATTTTTTGTTTGTAATGGCCAGGTGCTGGCTTCCTTGTCCCATGATCCCCACAGCACCCCATCCAAGCAGCTTAAAATGCTAGGGAGAAGATTGGAGAACTGTACTGAATGGTGGGATTTTGCTACAAGAAGAAGAGGGGGGGAATGAACTGTGAAAATCAGGTGTTGGTGCTTCCTTGTATTTCAGAGCATGTAATTGGGCTGGGGTGACCTGTAGGGGGCTTAAGAGCGGAACCTTGCAAAGCAATGGAACCTTACATTGCAAGAAACATACGGGGACTGGAACACTAGTCCGCTAAATTGGGGTACTCTTCTGCTTTGTTCACATCCAACATGCAATACTATAGTTTCTTCCTTTTTAAAATGGTTCTGTTACACATTTCACCACATGGCCCATCCATTCCCAAACCAGTGCTCTCTGGTCATGCTGGAAGACAATGGCCAGAATTCATCCCAGGCAATTTCCCACTTGTGGAATTACGAGATGAGCATGAACTGCTGAACCAGGTCGTGCCGGTTTTGTCCTTTAACCAAACAAGTGTTCTTCGGCACTTCCCGGCCCAGCCTCCTCCAAAAGGCACCCATTCGGAGGCACCAACCTGAGAAGGTGTGGGGCAGGGAAGCCAGAAGGCTGCCTTTGAGTGGGCACCCTCAGGACTGCAAAGTCCTGAACATCTACTCAGCCAAAAAGTGAACTAGCATGAACCACTGGTTGAATAGTTCATGACCATATCTATTTAGAAGCATAGAGTCAGGGAATAATGGAGTTGGAAAGAGAGCTATGAACAAGGCCAACTGATGTGCTCAATGCAGGAATCTAGATCAACACAGATTTGATAGTCGTCCAATTTTTCTCTTGAATGCCTCCAGCACTGCAGCACTCACCACCTCCCAAGGTAATTGGTTCCCTTGTCATACTTCTCCTATACTTAGGAAGTTTTTCCCCCCAGAAACTCAACCCAAATCTGGCTTTGTGTAATGCTAAAAAGAGGGGAATTTGTATTTCAAGGGACAATATCTCTGTTAATGTACCCTAAAAGAGCATTTGCCTTTTGGGCAGCCCCATCACACTGTTGGTTCCTGTTCAGCTTGTGGACCACAACTCCAAGATCCTTCTCACCTGTAGTTGTGATCCACAACAATTTCAAGCTCCTTCTCACACTGAGCTGAGAGCAAGCGCCATCTTTTGGTTCCTACCTAACACCCAACCCCAGGTATAGAACTTTGTACTTATCCCTATTAAATTCCATTCTGTTGTTTTTAGTCCAGTGCTTGAGCCCATCAAGATCTTTCTGAATTTTCTGTCTTCCATGGTGTTTGGCTATCACATCTAATTTTGTGTCATCCACAGTTTTGAGAAGCATTCCCTGCACCCCGTCATCCAAGTTATTAATAAAAATGTTGAAGAACACCAGGCCCATGACTGAGTCTTGTGGTACTCCACTTGTTACCTTCTTCTAGTTTGAGAATGAACCATCAATGGGAATTCTTTGGGTTCAATTGATCTCAGAGTGTATCGATCTGGTACTTGTTCTGTCTAGCCTACACCAAGTTAGGGTATTTGTACACGACCCCTAAACTCCACCGCAAATGGCTCCCAGCTCCGGAGCTTAAAATTGTTTCCCCACCAGCTCCGGAGTTTACAGAAAATTAAGTGCGATCACGCCCACCTAAGCGGGTCCCAGCGCACTTTTCAAGTACCTGCTCTCGGAGGGTGAAAAATCCCAGATCCGGATGTAACCTAGAGTGCCGGGCTCTCCTTGCTTCTGTTTGTTGTTGTTTTTTGCCTCCCGCCCCTTTAAGAGAAGGAATCAGGACGACGACGTGGCTCGGCAGACGGAGGTGAGCGTACATTCTTTTGCCCCTTTTTTTCTCCCTCCCCTCATGCAGACAGGAGCAAGGAAGTGCGGAGGGGTGGGGACGCAGGAAGAGCAACGAACCCCCAAGATCTCTGGTCCGAATTTAAGTGGCCAGTGGATCTTAGGGGTCGTGTGAAAAGGCAAAGTTTGCTCATGATAATATCATTGGGCACTTGGTCAAAAGCTGAAAAGTCAAGGAATATTACATCGACAGCATTTCCACCATTGATGAGGGAGGTTACCTGATCAAAAGAAGAGATACGATTAGTGTGACAGAATTTGATGTTGACAGTTGTTTCTGAATTGTTTTCATGAATAATCTGCTCCAGAATTTCCCCTGGGACTGATGTCAAACTGACATCCTTTCCCCCTGTTTCGGAAGATAGGGACATTATCCTTGCTCCAATCACCTCATACTTCAGCCATCCTCCATGATTTCAACAAAACAATAGGCACTGGTCCTGAGAATTCCTCAACCATTTCCTTCAGTACCCTTGGGTGAAGTTCATTGGGCCCTGGGGATCTGAATTCATTCAAAGTAATAAAGTGTACCTTGACTACAGTATTTATTAATCTCGTTCCAGTCCTGTCCCCCTCCATTTGTACTTCATGTTCATTTGGATGCTCATACATAGACGGTCTTTAGGGAAAAGACCAGAGCTAAAGTCGGAATTGAGTGCTTCTGTCTTTTCTTTGTCAGTCCATTAACTGTAGGAAGTCAAATACAGAGATAGACAGATAGCTGCTATGTGATGCATATACAAAGTCAGAAGTCATGCCTGGAAAATGACTTTACCCAGCCCTGTAGGTGCTTTTAGCAAATATCAGGAGGCTGATCCTAACATTAGGGATGCAGGAATGTAGGAAGCTACCTTCTACTGATTCAGGTCATTGTTCTATCTCTCCCAATAAATACTTCCAACTCTGATTGTCCTCAGCCCTCTAGGGTTTCTAGCAGTATTTATCCCTAGTCCTATCTGGAGGTCTTTAGAATTTCTTGGTGGTTCCTGTCTATCTACAGACCAGGCCTAACCATGCTTGGGTTCCAAAATGAGACAAGAGCTGATGGTTTCAGAGAGATAATGGGGTGGGGATGGGGTCCTTTCTCCCTCAATAACTGAAAAGGTTTAGGAGCTCTGCCAGTTAGCAATGATGGTATTTCAGAGAAATATGGCTGATTCCATCAATTAATTGGCAACAAGAAGCTGGAGCAGTGTGGGGCAAGAGAAACCCTTTCATTTATTCAGAATTATTCTATTGATTCATACATTTATCTTCTTCAGTTTGTTTATTAGACAAAAGGTAATTGGTCCATAGCTATATTTGCATCCACACTGGATATTCATTCAAAACAGCAACGACACATATATATGCGTCCATGAATCCAGAGCAGCTGTTTTACACAATGGCTGCATGGCACAATCCCTTATAAAAACGCAAGCAGAGCCTTACTAATACGCAGAGATGTGCGTCAATTTATTTAATGGGAAGGCAGCATTTGGAAAGAAGGCAGGGAAGAGAATTCCTGGATTCATTCATTCAGTATGCAGATTGTTTCCTAATTCATAAAAGGCTGTATGATGTTTCATTCATATATAGAGTGAAGGCATGTGGCTGAAGTACACATCTGTCAGGCTTTATTTAAGCCAGGAACAAAAATGCTGAAGTATGATGCTGATGCAAAGTGACACAGAATTATTGGTGCCACGTGTCTTAATGCACTGATCAAATGTGTGTTGATTTCTTGACCTCTTGTCAAATGACTTCTAGCTCCCTTTGGGAGCAGGGGGAGAGAATAGGCAGGGTCATGTTGCAGAGAGAAAGCTGGCACGTGCCTGCCGAGGTGCACCTCCTAATCTGGAAGCGTTTCTCCCTCCCAGCTTCTTGCTAGCACGTGTGGAAGTAATAGGGCAAGGCAATGTGTTTGGGAGCTTGGGCTTAAAATAGATCAGTTCATAAAAACTGAAGCACTTCGAGCTTTTGAGCTTTGTTGTTTCTCAATAAACCTTTCCCCTCATTCAGTTCACATTTCAGAAAAAAAGAAGAAAGAAAAATTAACCCTTCTCTGATGGATGCCAAAGTGAGCTTCCAAAACAGGAAACCAGAGCAAATGAAGCCATTTATCAGCTCATCCATAAGCTTTTGCAGACAGCCCTTTGTGGCTTAGCCCAGTTATGGGTGTGAGCTCATTAAACTGATGGTTCCCAACCATGGGTCCCCAGATGTTCTCGGACCAACTCCCAGAAGCCCTCACCACTAGTGGTGCTGGCCAGAATTTCTGGGAGTTGCGATCCTAGAAGCACTGTGTTAGGCAACTGGCTCATGCAAACAAACATTGAGGGGCATTAGTAGCTTAGATGCTCTCTATTCCTTGGTGGCAGCAGCCTGGGTGAAAATGAATATTATTTATACCTGTGTGTATGCATACAAGTAGACGCAGGTACACCTGAGCACACAGAGAAAAGCACAGGCAAGAAGGAATCTGTTTACACATGCAAATGTTCAGAGGACTTCTGGGTGAGATTAGCTTGTGGTGGATCAGTCTCCCAGATGCCCTCATAAATGAGGTAGCAATGTGTGCCCGTAACTCTTTGGAGCTAGCCTTCGCTTCTTTGAATGTTGAAAATAAATTGTGAGTGAGGACTCATGAAGAATTGTATTACTTCTGCCTCCATCCAGCACATGCCATTTCAGGCAGTTGCCTCACTCTGCCTAGTAGCAGGACTGGTCCAGGCCATTTCTAGTCCCAGCTTTCTCCTTACCTCTAGATTACAGTAGGACCCCCGCATCTACTGACTCATTAACCACTTATTCAGTTATCCATGGATGGCAGGGGGGGAATCAAATACATAATTCAGCTCACACACGGCAGCTGCAAAGCAAGCTACTGTCACAAAATAGAAGTTTGGGGTGTTTTTTTGGTGTTCATATCCACAGTTTTCATTATCAACGGGAAGGCCTGGAACTGATCCCCAGTGGATACTGGGGTCCTACTGTATTAAAGTATTTCTCCACATCCTCATCCTCATCATTTTAGAACTGCAAAGCTGGAAGAGGGTCTATAGATCACAGAGTCTTGCCTCTGCCAAGGTGGCACAGTGGGGAATCGAACTCCCAGTCTCTAGCTCCCCAGCCAGACACCAAACCTAGTGAGCTATCCAGCAATAATAGCAGCAATAGGCTAACTGGTATCAAAAAGCCATTTGGCAGTAATGTGGGATGTAGAATGTTGCAAGGTGAAGTCCCCTCTTTACACAGGTTTGCAGTCTCCATGATGCTCTCATCATGAGAGACTTCCTATCGCTAAACATGCAATGCCACAAGTTCTCTCCTTGCCTTGTATTTGCTGCCACAGGCTCACTGGAAGACACTTCCAGTAAGAAGCCATTGGGGAGGTCATGGCCTAACTGTCCTTGTGGGACCCCGGACTCTCTGGTATAAAAGGAAGCTGCACACCTGAATGGTGGTGGCTCAGTCGCAGACTCAGTTGACAAGGCTGTACATTGAATGGGTGGCTAAATGCTTGGCTCCAAGGAAAGTCTCCTCCTGAGTAGCAATGTCCTCAGTGTCAGGGGCTCCATGAGAGAAGGATTTCATGCATGCATGAATAGCTACAAAATGGCCTACTCCTGCCTTTCAGCATAAATATGAGTCCATGTCAAGAACCACAATTTGACATTTGTTGGATTTGGGACTTCTTTCTGCAAACCTGACTTCTCTTAACTACTTTGCTGGTTATGATCCTGGTGTCTAGAAGAATCTTGACCAGACCCAGTTTCTAGGCACAGACTTGTCAGTAGAGATGGGCACAAAACGAAAAAAAAAATCATTCCGTTATTTGTTATTTGTTTCATTACGTAACGAAATGAATAACAAAAATGGCGATGAAATTGGAACGAACCAAACAGAGCCACAAAAATTAGGTTTGTTACATTTTATTTTCATTAATGGTGACACACAATGAAATGAGCTATTTTAAATGTTAAAAAAACGTCCTGAATATCCGTAAAAACCCAGCGATAATTATTTATTCTGCCTGATAATACCTACCGGGGGGCTGGGGTCCTTAAAACGTGCATTTATGTCTTTTCTCAGATGGCTGTATTTTTTTTTCCTTTAAGGGGAGTTAGGGGACATCGACCAAAAATGGCTCCCAGATGCCTAATATTGATTTCTTGGGTATTAAAACACCCTGGACATCCGTAAAAATGCAGCCATAATTATTTGAAATTATTACCTACCAGGGGGTTGGGGTCCTTAAAACGTTTGTTTTTCTTTCTCCCATCACAATGTATTTTTCTTTTCCCTTTAAGGATGACACAAAATGGATTCCAGCCACAAAATGGATGCAAGCCATGTGATGGGATCATGTAAATTCTTGGACAATTTCAACCAATACCATGCCCAGATTGCAGACTGGGTAGGAGTGGCAGCCACAGAGCACATAAAAAGCTCTGACAGCCCCCGTCCTCCTTGCAGTCTGTGGTGGGAGTTTGGGTGGGATTGCTGCCTCAGCGACTCATTACTTTAGGCCAACCAGGCAGGTGTGTGTCTCTGTGTTCCTGCTGGCTGCAGCCTGGCTCTTAGGGGAGAGAAAGAAGAGATTTCTCTTGCAGCCTCCCTGTGTGCGTGCGTACCTCTTGGTGAGTACCCTCCCTTGCCCCACAGTGCAGTCACTCTGCGGCTGCCTTACACCCTGGGCAATGCCCGCCACTGCCTTTGCAGACTCCCTGCGTACCTAGTCTATACTGTGTCTCTGCCAGCATCATTTTTTTAGTGTTTTCCCTCTGGTCTGGGGCGTTGGGGGACACCCGCACACGGAAATGCTTTAAATCGTGCAAAGAGCAGGTAAACACGAATGAACCAACGAAATGATTTTTTTTTCAAAAAATTCACGAAAAACCAAAACAAACTGAAATGGGACCCGCAACGAAAAATGAAAAACCAAACCGTCATTTTTTTCCCGATTCGTGCCCATCTCTACTTGTCAGATGTGTGGAACCCTGCTTGTGGTTTCTCAAAACTGAACAATGCCTTGGATTGCTTTAGAATGCTTTGTGTTGCCTTAGGAAATGCCTACACAACCCATCTCTTCATAAGCGGAACCAAAGGTCTCATATAAAAAGTTATCCACTGAAGACCTAGAATGGAATTTCCCCAATGATCAGCCCCAAATCCTGGCAGTTCTATCAACTGCACTAAGCATGAAATTATCAACTCTACAATAGTGAAAGTGCTTATTATAGATGTGAGGAGCTCACCTTCTTTGGTCGGAGAG
Source organism: Phrynocephalus versicolor (assembly GCA_023846285.1). Lineage (NCBI taxonomy): Eukaryota > Metazoa > Chordata > Lepidosauria > Squamata > Agamidae > Phrynocephalus > Phrynocephalus versicolor. The sequence goes on from JAHTLZ010000240.1 coordinate 6,359,248, forward strand.
ACAAATGTAGTCAATCAGTTCAAAGAAGCCAGGTTTTCTTGCCCAGTGGCCAGAAGGGTATGGAAGTTGGGACAAGAGGGGATGAGACTTTGCATCAGCTTATGCAGCTGACTATTTCTGACACCTCTGCAAGTGAATAAAACTGACTTTTCTGGGAAGCACTGTATGGGCAAGCCTTTTTATCTCATATGGGAGCAAGCCAGAGTAGTTTTCTTCCTTCAGGAAGATTCTTCTTAGCAATTCCTTCCACAGCACTGGTGGGATACATCCCTTTTGGCTAAGTGGTTCTTACAGATTGGTTCAAGTTGCCATTTGCTGGCTTGCCAGTTTCTGATAGTGTGAACTGGACAGTTGAACTCTTTGCTGGAAGCTACTGTGCTGCTTGGTAGATCTTGGCCTTTGGCTTGCCTTTTCAGGATCTGGATGGATTGGTCTGCTGATGTCTACAGGCCTGGGCTGCTGCAGAAAATGTCACAAGGCTTATCCTCTCTGGAGACATGCTATCTTTAGGGCATGAATAAATAAGTATCCTGAGTGGGCTTATTCCGCATGATTGTCTAGTTCAGGGCAACTTGATCACTGTCCTATGTATGAGATGACTTGGAACTTTGGGGGTGGCGATGGGAAGACACACAAGGTTGCTTACTTGCGTTCTGCCATGTCACTTTGCCATTGTTATATCTTCTACCCTAAAAATAATAATTGTTGCTTCCAACTACTATTTTAAGTTCCAACTTAACATATTTACAACTTTTGGATTACAAGGTGGATTTCCAAGCTTATCTTGGATCCATTTATATAATGGTTCCATTTCCTCCCTTTTCTTATGTGTGGAACAAAGGACCCGGTCACACCTTGATAACTGGAACAAATGGAGAGGACAGACGAGTAGTTCTGCTATTCACTGTATCGATGCACCTTTTTACCACACATGGATGAGGGCACAGGTCCTCAAGTCTTCCAAGATTTTATTGAGAATCCCAGCAATGTTCTATGTGGCCCTGTTCTTTTATGAAAGAGACAATACACGCCACAAAGATTTTCTCTCAAATGTTCCAAGTCACCATCTGTTAAATGAATAGTAGCCTTCAGGTTCCATTCATCCATGGAAAAGGCATACAGCCATCTTTAGCAGTGGGAAAATGGAACACCATATGCTTCTAACATAATTATAAAATCCTACCACTGTAATTGGTTATATCCAGTAATTTAACATAAAACTTGGGGGCACAATCTATCAAAAGCCAAGCACTCACCTGGTTGATTTTTTCAGTGAGAAAGACTGAAACATCTGCACAGTATTGCCACTATTGTGGACAGGGCTCTTAGAAGAATGGCGAGTTAACATAGAGTCAAAGGCTGGAATTCAGCTTGTGCAGGCAAAACACTAATGTCTGGATCCATCCAACTAGTACTTGATACTTTCAGTAATGCTGAAATGAAAGGTAAAGAGTCTACATCTGTCCCCTATTCTTTGTTCAGTGCCAAAACCTTTGGGTGAGCAGAGGAAGATGGTCTTGAACAGAATTGTGGTGGCATAAACACATGCACTTTCCGATGATGCTGATTTTTTAGACCCATTCTAAAAAATGGGTGGTTTCAAGACTGAATCAAACTTTTTTTTTTCTCTGATGGATTGCCGTTATTGACAGGGAACAAGAGCCAATTGCTCCTGCTTACCTATGGTTTTTGATACCTCTGATGATGGTGCCCTTTTGAATTGGCTCTGTGAGGGCTCATCTACACTGACTCTTTTGTAGCAGGCTGGAGCAGTCAAATAGGCTTGAGGTCATGCGTATGTGTGAAATGCCAATCAAATTTGAATACAGACATCAGGTGACATTATTTAGTCTGATTTCTTCTACTGTTAATTTCTGTTATCGGTAATCATCATCATCATCATCGTTGTCGTCATCACTACTAGCACACTGAATACATCTGCTCCTCAGTGGAGAAGCAGGGAAGGTGAAATTAGTTTTTTTTACTCTGCTAGACCATTGCTTATGTGCTATATCACTTAGATTAATTTAAAAAATATATGTTTGACTTGTCTGAAGTGCTGATAGACAATCTGCCTGCAGCCCAAACTGGTGATGCTTGAAATTTTTCACAGCTGTGCAGAAATGTGTGGATAATGGGACTTTGAGGAAGGATTGGTTTTGATCTAGTGATCATGTCATCTGATTGCCAGAAAAAAAGAGGCAAAAACCCTATCCCTGTAGTGGACCAAACAGTGAGGCAGATGCTTGTTTGATTTGAGTTCTATGTTTTAACATTTTGGACTCCATGGTGAGATCTTCAGATCTTGTATTGATGGAGTACGCATGGCTTGCTTTGTTAAATGCCTTTCATGCTGGCTCCCACTGAAGTCTATTGCCACATATTAACAGCCCCTAGGTCAGTGGAGGTGAACGTTCGGCGCTCTAGATGTTCTGGACCACAACTCCTGTAGTCCTTTGTCATTGGCAATAAATGCCTAGCATTTTGCGAGTTGTGGTCCAAAACATCTGGAGTGCCAAAGGTTCACCACCACTGCCCTAGCTGGACTGACAGTAGCACTGAAGATACTACAGTAGGAGCTACAGTTATGGGGGTAATACGGTAAGTCCACCATATTCATGGCACAGTTTCTAGGCTGGAGTTGGCATCTACCTTCTGTAGAGGGAGGTGCTCTGCTCAGGGAAGGTGAATCTCCCCCTCCAATTTCTAGTGAGGCCCCACAAAGCAGACCTTCCCATTCCTATTTGCCCAGGGTTTTTGTTGTTGTTCAGTCGTTCAGTTGTGTTCGACTCTTCGTGACCCCATGGCCCGAAGCTCGCCAGGACTTCCTATCTTCCACTGCCTCCCGGAGTTTGGTCAAATCCATATTGGTTCCATCGATGACACCGTCCAACCATCTCATTCTGTGCTGTCCTCTTTTCCTGTTGCCTTCAGTCTTTCCCAATATCAGGGACTTTTCCAAGGAGTCCTCTCTTCTCATGTGGTGGCCAAAGTACTGGAGCCTCAGCTTCAAAATCTGTCCTTCCAGTGAATATTCGAGGTTGATTTCTTTCAGGATGGATAAGTTTGTTCTCCTTGCAGTCCAGGGGACTCTCAAGACTCTCCTCCAGTACCACAGCTCAAAAGCATCTATTCTGCGGCAATCAGCCTTCTTTATAGTCCAGGGTAGACATGAACAAACTACACTTCATTGTGGTAATACTTGTTCTGCTGACTCTGCCTTTGGTTTGCCTTTTCAGGGATATGGACTGATTTGTCTGCTGACGTCTGCTGGCCTGGGCTGCTGCAGAAAATGTCACAAGGCTTTTCTTCTGTGGAGACAGGCTACCTTTAGGACATAAAGAAACAGAACTATCCTAAGTGGGCTTATTCTGTATGATTGTCTAGATTAGGTGAACTTGATCACTGTCCTTCCATGTATGAGATAACTTAGATTAGAAATTTGGGTGGGGGAGGGGGGAGACACACACAAGGTTGCATACATACATACACCTTTATTGGCATTAAAACAAAGAAAATAGAACACAACCAAAACAGTGATGGTAAAACATTGTCAGGTAAAACAATAGGTAAAAGGCCAAAAAGGGAATACACTCTCATTTCTTATTAATAACAGCTACTAGAAACTCTGCAACTTGTGAGGTGACCTGTTCGGAATTGTCACGAAGTAAAAAGCTTGTGTATTCCTCTGGAGGGCCAGGGAACATAGACATAATTGGGTCTAAAAACTCTTTGCGTAACCTAGTATGGGCAGGGCAATGGCACAGTATATGAGGGACTGTGTCCGGTTCAAGATGGCAAAATTTACAAAGCCTCTGGGACGATGGTATACCCAAGTATCTTCCTGAGAGTACTGAGGAGGGGAAAATATTGAGTCTGGCCAACATGAAAGCACGTTTCTTATTTGGATTAATTAGCTTGCGGAAATAACAGAGATCATGGCCAAAAACCGGGGATAAGTTAAAGAAACGTGGAGAGCAGGTCCAATTAAGATTAGAGGAAAGTAATTCCGTTTCTTCTTCAAATAATTTTGCCTTAATGGTCAGGTAAGCTCTTTTAAAGTCAAAGTTGGCAAAATAATCAAGAGTAAAACGTAAGTTGCGGAGTTTGTTTACAAAGAGGGAATCCCAGGTGGAAGTAAAGGGATCCTTTAAAAGGTTGGAAAGTAAGGAACCGGGGAAAGAATTATAATGGAGGGCTAACCAGTATTTGATGGACCGAGACCATGCCAAAGTGGAAGGTAATTGAATGCCCAACTCAAGGATCATGGTTGAAAGTTTAATTGTGTTGGGAACACCTAGCATTTGCCTTAAAAAGGAGGCAATTACTAGGTCTACTTTTGTGGAAGCCACCTTGATCCAAATTGGAACTCCGTAAGAACCTTGAGGGCCGCAGGTACATACTGGTTGCCACTATGGTAATGAAAATGGGATACTGCATTCAAATGGAGTTTGGTTGAAGATATTGCCAAGTCTCTATGGAAATTCCATTCTAATCAGTGGTGGAAAATTATACCTAAATATTTGAATGTTTTGATAAGGATAAATTTAAGCTAAAGAAATAGGGTGTTGGTTGTTCTTCTTTGTGAGTTGCCAATGCACCTATATAAGTTGTTAATACATGACATTGGTGATTCATCAAAGCTGCCACGCCGAATTAGTTATATAGCAAAAAGGTTTATTAAAGACTGATAGAGGTACAGCACAGGACAGAGAATGTGTTAGCTTAAGGATCCAGGGCGCAGCACGGCCAGAGGCCCTGCTGCCTCCTGGATCGGACAATACAGAGAATGGGTTAGCTTAGGATCCGAGTGCAACATGGCCAAACAGCCTTGTTGCTCTGGACCCCGAGTGATGGTTTCCGTGGTCTTTTATACTCTTTCTGTAACCGCAGCTTACGTATTTCGTGCGCATGTCTTACGTAATCATACCTGGTAAGTTATCATAATTCTCAGAAATGGCTTTTGACTATTTTTAGTTCGAGATTATTTTCCCAGAAAATGGCGCTTCTGGCGTCACGAGATGGTGCCCACGTTATCTGTTTCATCTTCGCTTCTCCTTATCTTTGGTTAACCACAAGAATTTGCTATTTTTACAGACTGGCACCTGGGTTTTATCTTTTTTTGTGTTTCTGCCAGCATGACCTAATACCTTCAGTCAGGTTTAACTCTTTATAATAGTTTTCGGCTTTATTCTCATATTGAGTTAATTCTATTAATTCTTATTAATTCTTATTAATTAATTCTCATCAGTTTGAACTTGTTCGACTGGTCTGCTATCAGTGCTCCAGGATAGTGGTTTCCATAGATGAGAAAAAAACACAATATTTTGGTTTTTTCAGAGTTGATTATTAGATCATTGGATATACAATAAGAATGAAAAGCAGATAGGAGATGGCGTAGCCCGATTTTGGAGATGGAAAGAAGGACTGAATCATCGGCATAAAGGAGAATTGGTAATGGGGAGTTACTCAAACAAGGGGCGTACTTATCACAATGAGATAGTCGAGAATGTAAATTGGCAAGGAAGAGATTGAATAGTTGGGGAGCTAGTATACAGCCCTGACGGACACCTTTGGATATATTAATCTTTTCAGAAAGGGAGCCCTTGCGGTTTATACGGACCCGACATGAATTGGAGGAGTGAAGATTCCTAATTAAGAAAAGCAGTCGAGAGTCAATTCCCCAAGAAGCAAGTTTATGCCATAATAGGTTCCTATTGATAGAATCAAACGCACCTCTCAGATCAATGAAAGCAGCGTAGAGTTTCCCTTTAAATTGAAAAGAACATTTTTCCGCAAGGAAAGACAGCAAAAGTGCATGGTCTAAAGTGGATGATTCTGGACGAAAACCAATTTGTTCATTGCCTGGAAGGCACTTTGCCTCTGCCCAGGCTACTAAACGTTTGAGAAGGAATTTTGCATAGAGTTTACCTATAGTGGAAAGGAGACTAATAGGCCTATAGTTGGACGGGGATGTAGGGTCATCCTTTTTGAAAATTGGTACTAAAATAGAAGATAACCATGATTCTGGGAAAATCCCAAAATGCTTGATCAAGGTAAATAGTTTAGCCAGGAAGGGAGCCCACCAGTCAGGGGCATTAATCAGTATTTCGCTTACAATCCCATCGGGTCCCGGGGCTTTTCCGGGTTTCAAGGTGCTAATCAGTTCTAGTATTTCGGGTTCTAAAACCGAGGCCAAGGGGGAAGGTCAGGGGGCAGGGGAGGAAAAGGGAATACCAGGTCAGAAGCAGCAAAGATTTTAGAATAGTGTGTAGTCCAAGCAGAGGGAGAAATGGGAGGAACATCAATTAAAGAGGGAACCGGGTTGGAACGGGACACCAGTTGCCAAAATACTCTGCTGTTTTTGGAGATGGCATCGAGTAACCTATCCCATTGATTTAGAGCAAAAATGTGCTGTTTCTCTTCCAAGAAAAGATGGAAGGACTTTCTAACTGAAAAATAAAAGGTAAATGCCTCAGAAGAAGGATGAGAGCGAACAAAGGAAAACAATTGTCTCTGTTCCTATTTTGCAGATCGACAATCCTGGTCAAACCAGGAAACTGGTTTGCTCTTCCCTGTGTGTGGACGGGGAGGGTTCAGTGAGTTGGTTAAGTGTGAGATAATTGCAGAATATGCTTGAATAGCAACTTTGGGACAGTTGGTTGATTGAATAGTTGCAAACTGGCGAGCAGTTTCTAGTGATCTGGACCATTGTTGGAAGGCCAGTGAAGTTCCAGAGGTCCACTTAGGATATATAAAGAGATCAGTGGGGGAGTTGTTACTGGAAGGATCTGAGAGGGGGTTCAATAATGACACCTGCAGAGGGATATGGTCACTATCGGTGCACGAGCTAAGTTCAAAATCGGAAGTCTTTGCAAGAAGGTCGGGGGAAATTAATATATAATCAACCACGCTCAACCCTAAGGGTGAGAGGAAGGTAAAATCACCTGAAAGATGATAATCAGGGGCATCGTTCAAAATACGGAGATCGTAACTTAGACATAGATCGACCATTAATAAGGCATTCTTATTGATGGAAAGGTCCTTGGACTTCCTGACCCCCGAGAAAGAAGGAGGAATCATCTCCTCCATATCCCAATTCATATATTTGGCAAGGCTTAGATTATTTGCTCCTAGCCTAGAGTTAAAATCACCAGCAAAGAGAAGAGAAATAGAGGGATTGGATACTAGTACTTGGTCAGTAATTCTTTTTACTTCTGTCCATGGATCTGTGGTAGAAGAGCCATAGGGAGGGATGTAAACATTCAGCATGAGGATGTGGCGCTCACTATTATTAAATAGAAAGGCTTGAACATAAGGGGAGTGAGAGGTAAAAGGGGACAGAACAAAGGAGGAGGAAGGTTTCACTAGACAGCTTAAGCCAGAGCAGGGACGACCCAACTTATTTAGTTTAAAAGCGGGAAGATTGTAGGAAACAAATCCAGGAACACTGGGGTCGTTCCTTTTCCTCTCCCAACCTGCAATGTTCCATGAGACCAGTTTGATACTAGGTGGAGACGGAGGGAGGGGAGGGAAGGGGGAGAGAGTCAATTAGATATAACAGCATCATTGGCATGTTCTGAACACAAGTGGGGGGTGCTGGGTTGGGCAGGAACTGGCCTGTGCATAAGATTAATATCTGGAGGTAAGAGTATGTCAGCTTTGGGAGAAGTAATAGGTTGAGTTAAGGCATTGTTCATATTGTGGGACAGCTCAGACCTAACTTTGTCTAGGGACGAGATGATCTTAGTTTATTCTGTCCAAGAGAGGCCTTTAAAGGCGTCAGTAGTTATATTATCCCCGTCCACGTTGACGTTGAGGTGCAGAAGTAGGTCTTCTTCCAAGGGGGGAGATACCTCTTTACGACAGCCCTCCGTTGTTTCCAGATTATGCGGAGTAGCAGCAAAAGACAAATCCGAATCTTGATTTTGTTTTCCCTCTGGTATGCTAGTGGCGTGTGAGATGACATTGGAAGCAGGTATTCCTTGTGTCCATCGGGTTGTCTTATCAGTCGATGCTTGACTCCAGACTGTTAAGGACTCCGTGAATTTTGCAAGGGATTCTTCCAGAGAAGAGGTTAGCTTTCTCAAGGACTCAATTTCAGGTGGAAGCTGCCTTTCAGGAGTTAACTGTAGTTGCTGCACGTCCTCTTTTTGGTTATCTGCAGAGTTGTGGTTTGGCAAGCAGCCAACTTGACGTGGCCTTTGCATGGATGCAGCGTTTAGCAAAGGAAGCTTTTTCAATGATAACAGTGGTTTTAAAGTGTCCTCGCTAAAAACTCTTCTAGTTCTTATGCAGAGAGTGTTCAAAAAGTCCCTCATTTTAAAAAGCATAAGAGGAATTGTAGATGTATCAAATTCTAAAAGCAGCCTTGTGGAGTTACATGATACAGGTAAGGGCACAATGGATTTTAGATCAATTTGTGATGGTGTAGTTCTGAGGAGAGAGCTTAGGGAGGATACAACCTTCTGTCTATTTGCCCATTTCCCTCGATTCATATAGTTGTTTGTAATCTCAAGCATTATTTTAGCTACTTGAAGGCGACGGGAATGGGACCCACACGCCTTACTGTAGTTAGAGGGCTCTTCGACAGTTTTGCCCATATCCTCCATGTGCCCCCCTGTCACTGTTTCAGCAAGGGGATATGAGTGAGAATGAGCTTTTAAAAGCTCTCCTTCATTTTTATTGACGGACTTATGGACACTATCCAATTGATTGCTGATGTTTTCAAGCTTTTGAAATATTGCTAGGACAGTTCTCCCTGTGAGAATACAATGCTCTCCAACAGTTTCAATTAATTGTCTCTCGTGCTCTCCTCCATTGATGATCACAGAAGTATTACAAGGTCTTGTGCAAGTATCGGAGGGTGAAGGGGGCTGATTGCCTTCATGAACTTGGACTGGAGCCTTGGGCAGTAATCCCAGATCGGGGGGGAGAGAGGCAGTCTGTTCTGAGATCTTATTTTCATCATCATCACCATAAGCCGGAGGGGGTTTAACTTCCAACACTGCAAATTTATTTGGGGAGGACATTTTAGATATCTCACTTACAGTTTCTCTTACTGTCCGTGCCAATATCTCGTCAAGCCGCAGTTGTTTTGCCGCCTTGGCTGGGGATCCTGATTGAGCCCTCTGCCGCTTCTTCTTCCTCCTCATTATGATTATATATTCCCTGGCAAGAACTTCAGGTCCGGACGAGAGCTCCACTCAAATATCAGCAGCAGCAGTTGTTTTCAGACACGAGGCTCTAAAAAAACCCTTAAAAAGTCTAAAAGAACAAAATGGATATCTTGGTACCCATCAAGAGCCTACTCGGGCTGTGTGAAAAGGGTAAACGGATAAAAATTCCGAAACCTTAGAAGGGTTGCAGGGAGCAGGCAGCCATCTTCCACACAAGGTTGCTTACTTGTGTTCTGTCACTTCCCCCATTTTTTCTCTTTCAGTGTTTCATTCACTACAGAAGGTCTGGTGAGGTACCATGTTGCAGAGCAGTTTGTTCAGGTCTACCCTGGGCAAATGGAAGGGGAAAGTCTGCTTCAGCAAGCCCAGTTTGTCATGCTGAAATGCAGATCCTCCATATTATAAATGACTGGAATAAGTCTCACTGGGGTCCTTTGGTCTATTGGACTACATCTGGATCCAACTTAATGTGAACAAGCAGCCAAGGAAAGCTGCTAGCTTTCAGTTCTTCCGCCTTTTGGAATAATTAATGCTGCACATAAAATTTCTGCCACATCTTTTTCCAACTATTTTCACTCTGTGTGATAGACAATAAATTGCTTTCCAAAAATGTTCAAAGGAGACCAACGTTTCAAAGAAATTCTTGTGGCCGAGTGCTTGCCTTAGTTATGAGATGCAGCCAAGAACTGTGTGTGCAAGACTCGTATCTAATGATGTCACTAGCATACAAATGATACAAATAAGTAGCATAAGGTCTCTTCCACTAGCAGTTGCACATGTTCAGCCTTTGTGAGGATGGTATCTGGTTTTATTGTATAGCATCTCATGCAATGCTTTGCAAAACCTCATGGAGCTGCCTTAGTAACAGGATAATGCAGCACCATTGTGCTAGTGGGGATTTTCAGTCTGCTAGCCTTACATGGGTTATTAGCCTTGGTGCACTATGTTTCATTATAAAATTACCTCTTTAGCAGACTGCACCTTGGTTTCCCGTACTTGAGTTACAGCCCAGGAGTAGAAACCATGCTTTAATACACATTTTCAGTTCAGGAGGTACATCAGAGGGAGAAGTTACTGCAATGTTTCAGAGATGGGCAACAGACAAAAGACGCACACTGTGTACAGCCAGTCATTTCATAATAATAAAGTCATCTCAAAAGCATTATTAGCACAAAACAATAGAGCACAAAAAATGAAACCGAAAAATGAAAGCCTGGTTTATGGCATTAGAACAATTAAGAATGGTGCGGAATAGAGCTGGATATGACATCCCTTTATTAGACCCACTACATGGCTTATGGGGTGGTGGTGGTAGTATAATGATCAGCAAGAGAGACCAAAGGTAACAATTAGAAAATGATCTGGACCTTGAAGAATGAGGGCTAATGTACTGTAAAGTCAACATTTCTCAGAAGGAATGAGATTGATACTCTTCTTCTCTATCCCTTTCCCCAACAAACTTATCTAAAAAAAGAGGGAGTGGAGTTTAGCAACTTTCGAACCATAGCTGAAAGGCTATTTCCCTTATCTTCAAATCATGTTACAATGGGTTGAGGTCCTCTGGGGTGGCAGGGTAGGATGAACTGTGGGTTGCACCAGTGAATCAGAAAGCCCCCAGTATCAACGCTTTACCCTTTCCAGGTATGGTATTTCCCATACAAACTTTAATACAGTGTCTGACTATCAGTTGTATGTGCGGTCTCAGTCTCATGCCTGTTATTATGAGTCATCACATTCCTTATAAATTATGATGATCTTAATAGGGTTCTCAAAGTATGTGAGTTGATGGAGTGGTTTACTAGTGTGTCCCTTCATTGTACATTTCAGTGGCTAAACAGGTACAGTATTTGAATCTCAGCTTCCAACAGATTTATCATGTGAACCACACTGGTTCTCGGAGTTTTCCCATAACACCCAAATTACTCGTTCCCACTCCTTTATATTTGCTTTTCCTGAGAGACAGCTTAGTTTTTTTTGCTTCACTACAGTCGAGTTTGGCTTCTTACTGTTATCTGCCATGCTTTCTTTAGGCAAATTCATTGTGTGACTGTTTTCAGACATGTGCAAATTTTAATTTGTTTTCCTCAGATGTTAAAAACGAATCTTATTACTGGTAATTAATAGTGTAAGATAAATTTATTTGCAAAAGATGGTCAAGTACAGTATCTAGGCAGAATCAACCCATGCTTTTATTTTCATTGCATATAAAAAGTTCATATGAAGGTATTTGACGTACAGTACTATCCCATAGGCTGTAAGAGAGGCTAATAAACCATTGAACTATTTGCAATGTTCACACAATTAGCCACTCTAAAGACAGACCCAGAGGAAACAAAACCAAACTGAAAACAAAACCAAAACAAAAAAGAATATTGTTCAGTAATTCTGTTGTTAATAGTATCCCTTTTATACTGTTTAAAACAAAAGCAATCGTATTCCTTTGGGCCAGGGCTGCTAAAATCTACAGTATGTGTCAAGAAGGAGGCTCTGCTTTTTTTCTTGAAAAAGTTCCCCTCTTTTCAACTGAACAGTCACATGCTACAAAGGCTGGGCATTCATGGAATGGTGACAAGGTATTTGACACTACAAAAATTACGTGACCCACAACAGCAGCAAAACACACTTTAGAACACTGTAAATGTAAGGAAGAAAAAAAAATCCCCCAAACAAGCAAGTGTTTAAAAGATTTTACGGGATACAGTCGGTCTCTACGTCTCTGCTACACACACATCCACAGATTCATATACTGTCTAAAGAAGCAAGCTTTGGCTTATCCAAACACTCAATAGTGGTGCTGGGGGGGGGGGCAGTGGTGCTTTACTACATATCATCAACACAGGCCTAATTGGGAGAGTTACTATCCTAAGACTAATAATGGGCATAAGCTGCCTTGAGACCAACATGAAAGAACACCTCTTTCAAAGGAGCTAGGGCAGAAGACTAAGTGCTTGTACTTATTTAAATGGTGGCTGTTCCGATTCTTTGTTTGCTCCTCCCCCCTTCTGCTTTTCAGGCAAGGGGGAGATTGGGATATAGAGATCCCTTGAGATATGTTTTTAAAAGGGGAATGTCCTCTGGCAGGCTGATAGGATTTATAATCACATATGTTAGCATTTGGGATTGCAATGGGATCCTGGAATAAAAGCCTGACATGGGATGATGGCTGAAAGTCCCATTTTTTAAAAAAACACAGAAGGGTGGTAAAGATATGCCCAGCCCATATTTCACAACAACCTATCTTTCAAATGCAGCAAAACAGAAGAAAATATTGTTTAAAGTTTAAGGCACAGCCCTGGGACCAAAGACCTGCAGCTTTTATAATTTATATATCTATGTATTTCATATTTTTCTCAACTTTTCCATAAACAAGCTCTAAGGTGATATAGGATATATTACAGAGAGGGAAATGTACAAGGGGCGCATGTATACACAATATTAATTCTCTCACCAAGAGTTTCCAAATATAGCAACACCACCCTGTCAAGGACGATGTTATAATAAGAACTTATAATTTACAAGTAACATTACAGTATATACATTACAATAAATACATGGTTGTAAACAGAGACAAACAAGACTTATTACAAGTAAGGTCATTTGGTGAGAAAAATATGCATGGCACGAATAAAAAATAAATAGATGCATTTTAAAAGAATTGCCCAAGTTTTGTGTTAAAATTCATTTCATTTTCAATGTATGTTTTTTTTAAAAAAAACATTTGAATTTGATTTGTTCTACCTATATTGTCTGATCACATTCTTTACAATGACATAAAACCAGAATTTAAGAGGAAAGAAACACAGCATTTACTAAGAAACAGTAACTTGCAAGCGGAAGGGTAGATGCAAATTTAGGTTCGTTGCTGACTCTTCCTCCCCCTCCTCTCTGAACCAAAACCAATTCATTGCTTTTTTTTCTTACAGCAAAAACACAGAAAACAGGTGAAGTCACTTTCCAGCAGTATTTTTTTAAGAAGCGTGCATAGCGACAGCACACTTTGGCAAAAGGGAAACAAACAAACAAAAAGATTGTACAGTGCATTTCTATCCCTGGCTCTAAAAATTATGTCTTCTAACATTTGATTGTCCACTTGTATGGGCATTTTAAACATGACATGGTTGTATTAACCTAAATATCTACATTTTCCACATGGATTTAATCTTGGATGGTGTGTCCTAATGGGTCCCAGCAATGTGCGATGCCTTCTGCAATATTAATAGTCTGGAAAGTCCCATTTAAAACTGTAGTTATTCACAGGACTGAACTCATGGGTAGGCTGCCGTGTCCTCACAGAAGCAGGTGCTTTACCAAAAGCAGAAGCCTCTTGCTGGTTCAGAGGAAAGGGCACCCCCATCACAGGATTAAACTTACAATGCAGATAAATACCCTTCCAGGTCCATATTAATTTTTGGAATTGATATTGCTTTTTATTCATTAAAATTTCAGGCACTGCGGGGGGGGGTGTCTGGACAAATGTTAAAATAATGAGTTTGGGAGGGCATGAGCCCATTCTTACAAGAACACAGAAGAATCTTCCATTCACTTTCCCAACTAGTTCCCGCTCTCTCAATAAAAGCCATCAAGATAGACTGAACACATGAAAATTGCACTTTTAGTAATTACCCTCATTAGACAGTACTTCCATTAAAAACCTGATACTGTACATACCCATGTCGCAAAGCCTTCCTTGGTTCTGCTAATAAAATACAATGGCTTAGAACCATACAGTAGCGTGAATCCAGATGAAAAGAATCAAATTGTAGTGCCACTGAAATGAATGTCACAAATTAGTTGGGAGCCAATGGAACTAAAGCATGAGAGATTTCATCTTGATCCAATCCAATTTTGGTTTTCATTGAGGCCTCCTCATTAAATGCTCATGTCAAAAAGATGCTCCGTTTCTGGGATCATATTAACTAGACGAAGACCTTGCATACAGAGGATTGCTGTTCAATGCACATCAGAAATACAAGTGGATATGGAAGGTCTGTATGGATGGGAAGTATTGATTTTTTTGGAGTGTAACTCCCAATTTAGCTACTGATCTTGCTGGTGCGTGTATGGGATGTGTTTCAGGTTTGTTATAATCTTTTTTTTTTTTAAATATAACTTTTCCAAGCTTTTGAAAATGCCCTATGTTTATAGGATAGCAGACAATGATTCCATTTAAATCCATGCATTTGTTTGATCAATGTGCCTGTGACATAGGGAAAGTGAGGATGTCTCATATAATTCAGCATGACCATGGTGCTGCTTCTGATCACTATGCCATTATGTAAGCATCCCCCCAGTACTAATTTCTTGCTAAAGCCAAAATCTAAAGGAGTTCAGCATCCATGAAAAATATCAGTCTTGATATTTTTGAGGTGTACTGCAGTCTCAATTTGTTTTAAAAATGCCTTTTTAAAAAACATGGCAGGTTTATAGGACAATGCATCTTGCATCCCCTTACTCCTAGACAAATTTTCTCAACAGGGCAACTTAATGAATAGGGATTAAATTCTAGCTTGAAAAATAAATCCAAATATGCTAATAAGACAGAAATGCATGCTTCTGTAACATGCTGCCAAATGTCTTATTTGCTTTCTTGTTTTTATCATGCAATAGATCTTGCACGAAAACTGAAAAGTTACGAGTCTGATGTTTAAAAAGCTGTCTAAAGCCATTATCCCCAGACCTTACTGAAATATGTTATGCTGTAATTCTATGCACATTAATCAAGGGGTAAGCCCTATGGAAACAAGTTGAATTTATTTTTGAGTAAAAATGCATATAATTGCTCAGCAAGAGGGACAAAACACAGCTATAACATGGGCCAAATGGACCCGAATGATTCCCAGGCAAGAAGAACTCCATTAGGAATACTTGTACTTATATTTCTGGTGGGTTTTGGGTACAAATATAATCTGTAGGCTGTTTTGTCCCAACAGTCTATATGCCTTGCTGCTAAGTATTTTCTGGCACAACATATCTTTGAGGCAGATTATAGATGCTGTTGCATGCACAACTAGAAACAGCCTTATGGAATGGGAATAGCTTAATTAGCCAAAAAAAATTATGTACAACTGGAAAGTCAGGCTGTTCATTCGCCCAAATTATATTCTCTAGTGTTTTCAGTGTTCAAAGCTTTCTCAAGGTCTCACCTGCTGCTCCTATTATTTGTCATATTGTTCACACCTTCTGGACCCCTTTATATCTACTGGGTTCATGCTATCATCCACCAATTGGTTGCAACTCACATTCTAAAGCATTGCTAGTCTGGTGTCAGTAGATGTCAGAATTTTTTCCTCCTTCCTTCTTTTTTAAGTTGAGAATGTCAAGCAAACAAAAGTAAAGTTTAGACCTGCAGGACTAAGTCATGTCCAAGGACAATGAGCTCATTACAGATGATGTATTGCTGCTCTTAGGATATTACAATAAAAAGAGAAAAACCAGAAATTAAGGTCAATAAATTAGTTTCTGCAACACCAAAGGACTGAGGGAGAGGGCACTGAAAAGAGCATCTTATAGATTGAAATGGGCTATAAAACAGACATAACAGCTGAACTAATTGCTATGAAAATCTAAGTGCAAACAAATACAAAATTCAGTTTATCCAGTGTAGCATATATTTGTACTAAAAACTTGCAAGTTACTCGGGGTAATTGGGGAGAACCAGTGGCAGGTGAAATTCTGATGGTGTTGCATTCTTTTAAATATAATACCTCAGTACATTTAATAATAAAAGTAAACTCTACAAAAAGATTTCTGTTGTACATATCATACAAAATGCAGCTGTCGGTGCAACCCACTGAGCCACACTTTTTTTTTTTCAGTCATGTGTCAGGAAGACTTGAAATTAGAAAAGTATGTGATTTCCACAGCTTCATCTTCCTACTGGTAACAGCGTCAGTTGTGTCCCATTATTTGAGTGCACTGACTATCTTCCACTAGAAACTCACTGGCCACTTTTAAATTCTGGATCACCTGCTGGCCACTTTCTTTAGATTCTGGTGACATATGCTACGATTCGCCTTTCATTAAAATTAAAATACAAAAACGAACACACGTACACGCACGCACGCACACGCACAGGCAAGCTGTGGGCCAGACTTCTACTCCTCCTGAAAAATCACTTGGAAGTAGACACACCCTCTGAGCCTATCTGCCACGATGAACTCGTATTAAACTGTTATTTGCAGGTGTTTTCCTTTGCTCTCTTGATGCCATGGAGATGAACAATTCTGGCTACAATATTCCTGAGTGCCAAACTGAGTAATCAAGTCAGTTTTTGATCAACAAACATCTCCGGCAGATGACAGTGAGTCGTGACCATGGTTGTGCCGTGTGACATGCACTTCGGAAACCATTTTCTTCATTTTTTTTTCTTAAAAAGAAAGAAACAGAGAGAGAGAAGGACAAAGAGAGCTGTGGGAAGGTCACACCGTTACGTGTCAGGAGAATGTTCTTCTGGAGCACAAGTTTCTGTCGTGCTCTCCCCATATTCTCCCCCTTCCACTGCTTCCTCTCCCACTTGTTCATCAAGTGGAATTTCAGTGGATTCTGAGTCCTGGGTGCAAAGAGTCTTGGAGTCACTGCAACTCGTATCCTCTTCCACCTGACTTCCACTGTCCTTCTCTGTGTCTGATTCGCCATCTTCCTCTAGAGTGAGTTCAAACTGAAACTTGTCTGTTTGGCCCTGCCTCCTCCCCTCCTCTTGGTCATCTGGAGCGGGAGACGGGCTCTGAGGGATTGTGCTCTGGTACCATTCACGGTTGTCCTCCAACGTGTCTAAGATATCCTGGGCATCCGGGTGTACAAGGTCCGCCCACGTCTCCCACAGAGGGTGAACGATGTAGTCTATAAAACCCACCTGTTACAATGCAAAATTCAGAAAGGGAGATATGTTATTCCAGAAGACTTTTTTGACAAATTTTCCAGTTACACAGAGAAAAGCAGTCAGTCAAGAGACATTTCGCAATGTTCCTTTGGTCACCTGCATCCCGTCTCTCAAACCACTGTCCTCCTGAGCTATAATTACACAAGAGTCAACAGATCCTTTCTTGGTAGGCTCGGCTAACATTTATTCTCACTATGAACTGAACTCGCCTTTCGACACAAAGGGATACAATCTTCCATTACTCCAAGCTCAAGATCTGACATGTCTGTGCCAGGTGAAGTCCTGCCCTCCTCCCTACTTAAGGAAAGAGACAAACCTCTCCGCTGGATCACATTTTATTTATTTATTTATTTATTTATTTATTTATTTATTTATTTATTTATTTA
>JAHTLZ010000240.1:6382721-6416682 GCA_023846285.1 Phrynocephalus versicolor
TGTGTGTGTGTGTGTGTGTGTGTGTGTGTGTGTGTGTGTGTGTGTGCCAATGAGGAAGCGCGCTCCTTCGGTCACGTGGGAAGGGGGGTAAATACGCGGGCGGGGCGAGGAGAGAGGCTGTTGGGGAACCAAGGCGACGGCGCGCGCCTGGCGGGAAGGAGACCCCCCCCTTGGACGGAGCTTGTGCTGGCGACCCCAGGAAGAGGGTCGGGCGGAGGGAGGGTGAGGAGAGACCGAGGGGCGCATCCTTTTCGGTGAGGAGGGGTTTTTGCTTTTTTGGCTCCTCTTCCTCTCCCGCCAAGCCCCAAAGGCGCCTGCTGCTCTTTTTGGTTGGGACGGCTTTCTTTTTTTGGTGGGGGGGGACTACAAAGCCCATAATCTCCCCCTGCCAGCATAGTTCAGCCCTCCCTTCCTTCCTTGTTCTTTAATCTCTCTCGCGGTGAGGAAGGGGGTTTGCTTTTTATTTGCTCTTCTTCTCCCATCTCTCTGCTGAGCCACAAAGGCGTCTGCTGTTCTTTTTGTTTGGGACGGCATTTGGGGGGACTACAAAGCCCAGAACCCCCCATCCAGCATAGTTCAGCCCTCCCTTCCATCCTTGTTCTTTAGTCTCTAGGTGAGGAGGGTTTTTCTTTTTGCTCCCCTTCCTCTCCCACCTCTCTGCTGAGCCACAAAGTCGCCTGCTGGACAGTCTTCTCCAGTTTTATCACTGCTGCTTAGAACTGACTAAAATGATTACTGGGCTGGGGGACCTGCCTTACGAGGAAAGGCTAAAACATTTGGAGCTCTTTAGTATGTTAAAAAGGCGCCTGGGGGGGATATGATAGAGACATACAAAATAAGAACATAAGAAGAGCCATGCTGGATCAGGCCAAAGGCCCATCTAGTCCAGCTTCCTGTATCTCACAGTGGCCCCACCAGATGCGTTTGGGAGCGCATGAGACTAGATTCTCCTGAATCTGTCTAATTCCCTTTTGAAGGCATCCAGACCAGATGCCATCACCACATCCTGTGGCAGGCTGTTCCACAGACTAACAACGTGCTGGGTGAAAAAATATTTTCATTTGTCTGTTCTTTCTCTCCCAGCCCTCAATTTGAGTGTATGCCCTCTAGTCCTGGTATTTTGTGAGATGGAGAAGAGCATCCCTCTGTCCACTTTACTAATGCCCTCTTCTTATGTTCTGAGCTGAACAGAGCTTCTTCTGCTTCTTTTTGGGAGATGAACAGTAAAACTTTATCAGTATACTGTATATAATTTAACCAGAATAAATATGTTGTTGTGCTACAGCTTGAAGATTTTTTTTTTTTGGCATATGGTTTCTGCCCCCCCCCCCGGAGTGCAGCGCTCAGTGCATTTGATGGGGAGAGCTGCAGTCCACAAAAGCTTATTCCAGCAAGAGTCTGGTACAATAAATAACACAGTATGTAACTAATTAAAAATCAACAAAGCAATCAATTAAATCAAACATAATTATAATTATAATTATAATTATAATTATAATTATAGGGTTAGGGTTTCCTGTTTTCTTTATAATATTTAAGTGTCGCATTAGCTCCCTTAAAAAAGGAAGGTAGACAGCTCTGTGAAACGGGGGGGGGGCGCCAGAGGGATCTTCGAACCACGGCTCCACATATCCTTAAGACGGCCCTGGGCCAAATGTTAGGTTTCAAAATGCCCTCCCCATCAATAATTAGCCTAACACAGAAACTAGATCCTGAACTCTGCATGCCATGTTCACAGCTTTGGGAAACTGCCATATTTTTGACACTGCTCTAGAAAAACGGCAGGGGCACTTCATCGAAGTTATTTTGCATGGCTACTCTTATTATCGTCTGAGAATACAAGTCAACTATGTACCAACATGCTGATACTACACTTTAATATGGGATATATATTTTTTCTAGTAATTTCTCCTAGCTGGCCAGAATGAACCAAGGGAAACTCAGATAGAGTCAATCTTGATTAATACATTGTCTTTTAATTACACATCTAAATGCTTCAGTTCTTCCATTTTACAGTGGACTTCTTATGTTCAACTATTCCCATTCCATTAAAAGTTAACAGCAGGAGTATAATTAGAAAAATTGAATCAGTTTGATCTGATGTTTACTCGTGTAACTTCTGTTTAAAGAAATAGGCCTGTTACTGTATGAGAATATCATGTTTATATAAGCACTACCATTAAACATCCACTTGTAAGAAAAGTGGGCATATATAAACATAGCCAAGAACTAACCAATAAAAACTTATTCCCTTTCAGCTATATTCTAGTAAAAGGGGCTAAAGAACTCTTGATAACCATGTGCAAAAGTTATCACTCATAAGTCGATATAAAATGGGGGTGTAGCATTTCATATTAGCCATCTTGACATCTATGCTTTATCCCATATTCAAATATATCTAATAAAAAAGGAGGGAGCAAATTTCATGGCTATGTTATCTATTCTACGTATCTGCATTCCGGTGACCTTTATTGTATTGCAGGCTTACCTCCAAAGCAGGGGTTGACAACAGCACGTGTGTAGACTGTACAACATCAGCAGCATGTATGTTGTTGTGATAGGCCACATCTGCATGGTAATGATCCTCCAGCGTCATCAAATATGTTATTAACATGTCTGGTGGAATTTTAAATGTTTTCAGCAAATCTCGTTCCTGAAGTACAACAGAGTAAAACAGCTGTCTTTAAAATACACCAAAAAGGCTGCTGAAAAGCGAAATGGACGAAATTGCCTTTGGTTAAATCTACCTGGAAAATGGTGTACATGACGACTGTCAAAGGTCGATTTCCAGACAATTCAGCTATTTTAAATACTTGGAGGCCCCATTTGTTTACGTCTTCTAGTTCCTGGAATGAAAAAGGAAAGCAGAATCTAATGTTTGATTTTCCTGTGGTGTTGATGTAATGCAACAACATTGGACTGGTGCCACAAATTTTAATTGTATTCGAGAGCTCAGGACCACATTTTATAGACTTGAAATGGAGAGTGGAGGATTTATTATGCTTCCAATGGAGAACTAGTGAGAATACTTTGCATGAATGGAAGTAAAAATGCTTCTTAGTAATAGAAGAGATGACAGAAAGCCTCCAGAGATGCTATAATCCTATTGTTCCTTCTACAGTGAACCCTCGTACAACGGAGGGTTTGCTTAACGAAAAAATCGTACAACGAAAAAAAAAATCCGCCCCCCCTCTCCCCCCCTCAGGCTGCGCCCTGAGGGGGGGGACGGGGGACGGACGCCTGCCTACCTGGCTGGCTGCACCCCCGGGGGCTGGAATCCCCGGGGAAGGGAAGGAAGGAAGGAAGGAAGGAGAGGAGAGGAGCCGAGGAACGGAGGAAGAGGCGAGTCCGGGTTCTTCGGCGGGGAGGGAGGGAGGGAGGGTGGTGGGGGCGGGGGGGGACCGAGAGAGAAAAGGAAAAGGGAGGCCGGCGGGAATAGGCGGGTGGCTGGCGGGTCGTGTGTGTGTGTGTGTGTGTGTGTGTGAGAGAGAGAGAGTGTGTGTGTGTGTGTGTGTGTGTGTGTGTGTGAGAGAGAGAGAGAGAGAGAGAGAGAGACCCAAGCGACGGCGGTGGGTCGAACCCGGGAGTTCGCGGCGGCATTCTATCGCGGCGGCAGCGATAGGAGCCCTGTCGGGAAGGGACCCGATCCACCACCACCACCACCCCTTCCTCCTCCTCATCTCTCTCTCTCTCTTCTTCCTCCCCCCCACCCCACGGGGAGATCCGCCACCGCCACCGCCGCGATGAGCTTGCTGGGCGCGGCTCTGGGGCTGCTCCTCCTGCCGCCGCTCGCTCTCGTGTGGCCGGGCCAAGCGCCCGCCACCCCCACCCGCCGCCCAAGCCCCTCTTGCCCATCCAGCCTGGTGCCCGCGGACAGCCCTGCCCCCACGCGCTCCGCTTGGCCGTGGGCACCCCCGCCGGGGATCCGGACGAGCGGGCGGGCGGCCGGGCACGCAACCCGACGGCTGCCTGCCGACCGCCTGCTTTTTGGGGCCGGCAGGTTGGGCGGGCGGCGGCGGGGGTGCCAACTGGGGCACTCGAAAGGGGGGAGGGACGGAGGGACGGAGACGCGGCAACGCCTGTGTGTGTGTGTGTGTGTGTGTGTGTGTGTGTGTGTGTGTGTAAGAGAGAGAGAGAGAGAGAGAGAGAGAGAGAGAGAGAGAGAGAGAGAGGCGGGAACGGGCCGGCGGGGCCTTTGGGAGCGCCGCCGCCGCCGCCGCCCGTGTGTGTGTGTGTGTGTGTGTGTGTGTGCGGTAGGAGTTCCCCCGACTGCGGGCTGTGCAAGCGGCGGCGGCAGCGGCGGAGGCCGCGAGAAGCAGCCCGCAGACCCGGTACGGGGTGGCGGCGGCGGCGGCTCTTGGCTCCCGCTCCCAGCTCCTCCTTTTGCTGCTTCCCCCTTTTTTCCTCCCCTTGGGGTCCTTTGGCTCCGCCAGGCAGGCAGCCACCCCCCCAACCCCCCCCCACACACGCCCGCCGCCCGCCCGCCCGCCTGCCCGGCGGTAGGGGAGAAGGAGGAGGAGGAGGAAAGAAAAGAGGGGGCGCGAGGTAATGGGGGGGCAGCGGTGGCTGCAGCTTCTGGGGCGAGGCGAGGAGGCCTTTTTCTGGGGGGGGGAAGGAAAGAGGCGACAAGACCGAGAGAGTTCGCGAGCGGCCGCGGCGGGGGAGATGTCTGGCGGCTTGGTCTTTTAACCCGCCTGGTGCCTTTCCTCTCTCCTTCTCCTCCTTCTCCTTCTCCCCCCCTCCTCCTCGCCCCCATTTTGGTGTGTGTGTGTGTCTGTGTGTGTGTGTGTGTGTGAGAGAGAGAGAGAGAGAGAGAGAGAGTGAGAGAGTGAGAGAGAGAGGCTGGAATGGGAGGTGGCTTGCGGGGCCTTTAGGAATGCATTGGAACGGATTAAATCCACTTCCAATGCATTCCTATGGGAAATAATAATTTGCATAACGAAAAAATTGTATAACGTAATTTAATTGGGAACCAATTAATTACGTTATACAAGGTACCACTGTACCTCCTTTTTATTTTCATTTTTAATGAATTGCTCTTGCATACCAAAATGGTCAATTGAGAAAGCCTATGCTGCTGCTTTCTTCCTTTTGTGCAAACATGCCTTGATGTTCTGATAAAATCCTATAAATACAGGGTTTGAGGGCTGGGAGAGTGAGAACAGACAAAAGATTTTTTTTTTACCCAGCACATTGTTAGTCTGTAGAACTCCCTGCCACAGGATGTGGTGATGGCATCTGGCCTGGATGCCTTCAAAAGGGGATTAGACAGATTCCTGGAGGAAATGTCCATCACGGGTTACAAACCATGATGGGGATGTGTCATATCCAGGCTTAAAACCAGGGTACTTCAAGGGCCAGATGCAGGGGAGTAATATCAGGAAGCAGATATCTAGTCTCATGCGCTCCCAGATGCATCTGGCGGGGCCACTGTGAGATACAGGAAGCTGGACTAGATGGGCCTTTGTCCTGATCCAGCATGGCTCTTCTTATGTTCTTATTGTTTGATTCCTTTATATTTTCTTTCTGTTTTCTTTTTATCATGTTTTAACCACTCCTCATTTTAACCTACACTAGCATAAAATGGATCAGAATTTTTACCTGAGATTTATTTATTTATTTATTTATTTATTTATATTTATATACCGCCCCATCTTCCGAGACGGAACTCGGGGCGGTGTACAATAAAAGTAAAGAAACAACAGCAATCAGAAACATTAATGAAATTGATAAAATAAATCATCAATAAAATTAAAATGTGTCTCCCTTGCCCCCAAGAGAAGAATGTGGCATAAATCTGTGAAACCAAACTAAGAGTGTGACTGCATGCTTCTGAGTTACAAAGTACACAGACAGTTAGTCTTTGGCAGCCCTGTTACCTTGGCCAGAATCTCTTCTTGATCAGTTTTGACTCCAAATTTGGGGATGCTAGAATTGGTCAAACTGGAACTGTGCATCAGTTTTTTCACTCCGCTGATCTGAGACATTGGCCTTTTCTTCTTTTCTTTATCTTTCTGTGTTGGGGATGGGATTTCCACTTCATGCTGTTTATCTTTGAAAGAAGAGAAAGAACATCTATATTTTCTGGGTATTACAGCTCTCTCTTGAGAGAGAAAAATCAACATCAACCCTAACGTAGCTTTCCAAAATACATCTCTCAAAGTAATTAACAAGTTACAGATATGTGAGGAGGGTGAGAGGATGGCAAGCTCAGTTAACACAACTGACAGGAAAAAATACAGTGGTGCATTGAGATATGAAATCAATTCATTCCTCGGGGTGCTTTGATCTTAAATATTTTCATATCATGGATTCAAATGGGGTGCACCCTGGGAATTGAAGCCTTCTGCAAAATTTTTGTATCTCAAGGCTTTCCATAGGAAATGTTCGTATCTTGAGTTTTTGCGGAAGACTTGCATTCCGAGGGTGCCTTGTGCCCTGAACAGACGTTCCTTTTGTATCTCAAGTTTTTCGTATCTCAAGGTACTGCTGTATAGGTTTAAATCCAAGCTTGGCCAAAATTGATTGTGGCTTCAAAAGCAGTTCACTAGTGACCTCCACACTGATATTGCCAACCACAGCAAACTGTTGATTAAAGGCTTCAAATATTTTAGGGTGTATTTGCCTTTGTTGAATTGATTTGAGTCATGTGCACATGGAAATTACTTTTCATCAGCAGCGGTTTGCCACCAATGACAAAATAATTGAAGTTGCATATACAGAGCCCAACAACAGCATTATAACCTATTGAAGGAGGGAGATATTCAAATCATCATCATATTACCTGAATATCTCAGCAAATGTTCAAATGCAAGGTCCTCCCTATGCAAAACCTAAGCTATCATAGCAAGACTGCCCTGAAAGTTAAGCAACAGTAACACACTCCAATGTTTGAGATTTACTTTTATACTTTCAACTAAACCAGTTGGTTCTTAAGCTCACTTCAGTTGCAAATAAGATGTTGAAAGAAGTTTTTAGGGAAAGAACTAAATGTCAGGTAATACACTCTGTGGCACATTATGGAGAAGCAAAAACGCAGCAATGTGACAGAACTAGGACAGCTGCTGAATGACTGGACCTGACTTGATTTAGAGAAACAGGAAATCCAACATGCATATGAAGACCACAAAATAAAAGAAATCCAAATCAATGGGGGTTTTGTGAGGTTATACGAATGCTACAGTGACTGAGGTATACTTAAGATTCGGGATTTCATCATGTATCATTTTCTCAAACAGAACTTTAGGGACATTTCTGTCTTGAACAAATCTAAACATAGTTAAAACAACAAATGAGGGAAGAATATTTATGCATTTGAATACACTTTTCAATATTCATTGCGGAACAGCGATATTGTTTCCAAAAGAAAAATATAAACAGCATAAAATAACCAATTTACTCTCTCGAGTCAAGGATTATTTTACAGTACTTACTGCAAAGTACTTTACAGTACTTACACTGACAAAGAAGGGTTATTAAATAAATCCCAGTTTTTGGCAAAGTAAAGACGGGTCTGGCAAAATGCATTTTTCATGATTTCAGGAGATACTGATTGGACTTATTGGGCAGAGATTCATTTATATGCTACTAACCCAAATGCTGGCTGCCTCCAGATATAATGGTCAGAATCTTATTGCTTATATATGCCAACATAGGTTCAAGATACATCACCGCAGATAATTTCCACTAATTGAAAAGTCACCATGGCATGATGAAAAATGGCAACTCTTTAATTTGTGGTAACTTGCCACTGTGATTTACACCAGTGCATTAATGCCTGCTTACATAAGCAGTAAGATTCTGGTGAATATTAAACGATCATTTAGATTTAGATGAATAAAGCACACACTTATGCGTTCCTCCCTTACCCCTAATTTACTAGGGGGAAAGAAATCGGAAGCATACAGTTACGTTTTTAAAACTAACCACAGATAGTTCTTCTGGCCAAAATGGGCCGAACTACAGTTAGTTTTAATTGCAGTGGTTTCTTATCAGGGCTTATTTCAATACAACAGTTTGAATTAACTGGAGTTATCAAACCAAACAAAAGAACAACCTGAAAACTGAATTATATACTTCCAAACCTTACTGCGTCAATTGTGGTAAGAGCAGAAATTAGGAGACTAGAAGTATTGTGAATAGGATGCCATTGTAAAGGCAAGAGTAGTTTTGGGATGATGTATTGCTTCTTCCTATATTCCCATCATGATGCACGGGGGGGGGGGGCGGCAGGACTCTGAATGGGACATAGAATCTACAGTAGTTTTTTTAGCACCACATCAATAGGACTTTTGTGAGAGTATAAAAATGCTCACAAGAGCATCATGAGATGCTCACCAGATTAATAAACTGACTTTATTAATTTTGCGCAAAATATAGTAGGAAATTTATCATATACCCTATCCCCAGCCCTTTATGGATTGTGCAGTGCATATTCCCAAGCCCCTCCAAGATGTGAAACTGAGTGAGCAAATTATTTAAATAAAATCACCGCCTGCTGTTTCGAATTTCTCTTAATTCCTCATCCCATCTCATCCCACTAAACAGAACTCTTAGCATAGGTCCATAATACTGAGGAATACTTAGATGTATGTATTTATTTCATTGATGACCTATATTAATAAAAAACAGGAGATGCCCTATATCACGATGGCTGTGTTTCTGTTCTCTCCAACCCGGCTGTTTTTCCCTCTTTCCTTAACCTTTCAGAACAGTCTAGCACTTACTGGAAACAGCCAAGAATCCAAATCAGATCACTGCAAACAAATGTCACCAGCTTCTAGCCACAGGCATTCAACCGCCTTTCATCCCTTTATTACTTCCTTCTGATCACCAATTAAATAAAACAGGGATGAAAGGAAGAGCCCAGCTAGCCAACAGTAGCTGAAGAGTAATGACTCATAGGCATGCCTTGATGGTTATGATTTTGGTCATAT
This sequence comes from Phrynocephalus versicolor, assembly GCA_023846285.1. Classification (NCBI taxonomy): domain Eukaryota; kingdom Metazoa; phylum Chordata; class Lepidosauria; order Squamata; family Agamidae; genus Phrynocephalus; species Phrynocephalus versicolor. The sequence continues at coordinate 6,391,658 of JAHTLZ010000240.1, forward strand.
GTACAAAGTTTAGAGCCATCATAAGGGAAGACTCTACAGTGGGTTGTCAGGTGAAGTCAAGCATAAGGAAGCGTCTGTGCGGAAAATTTTTAGAAGGGTCATGGAATTCCAAGGGATGTCCTAAGGTTTTTCAGAAAGCGAATGACTAACACTTTCAGTGCTCTGAGTGTTTCCCAAAACCCCCAAGTATTTCCTCCTTTCTATCCCTGCCTCTCTTGTAGAAAATCATTAGAAAGATTATCAGCTGATTTACTTGCATCTTATTAAGTCATTTATTGGGCTCCCCTTCACAAAAGCCTGTGCAATGTACAAAATGCTTGGTTGTTTTTGTGGAAGAAACATTGCGATTCTTTAGGGGTATCTCACTAGAACCCATTTCTCAAGGAAAACAGATTGTATTGAAAACTGAGAAATTAATAAGCTATGGTTCAGAACTATTGAAGAATGACAACTGTAGCATTATTGATACTAGAATGTATTAATAATGGAAAAGAAGCACTTTTTCAGGAGGCTCTAAAAGTGCAGTATTCAAACAGTTTGGGAATGGATGGGCAATAGAGTAGGGTGTCAAAAACCCAGAGACTTCTCCGTTATTTTTAGATTGCTTTTGGATGACTGAAAGACTTGTATACAGGATTGCTTGTTCACCCTTGCCATCAAACCATCTCCAGCTCTGCCTACATACAACGTATATCAGGCAAAAGTTAGATTTTTGACAAGAGAAAGCTTTCCTAGAAACAACTTCTCTATTTGCATTCTGAGATGTCATTTAGTCATGTTATTATTTAGATTAGATATTAAGGCTTGAGCCCACTGTATATTGTTGTTGTTGTTCAGTCGTTCAATCGTATCCGACTCTTCGTGACCCCATGGACCAGAGCTCGCCAGGCCTTCCTATCTTCCACTGCCTCCCGGAGTTTGGTCAAATGTATATTGGTTGCATCGATGACACACTGTCCAACCATTTCATTCTCTGCGGTTCTCTTTTCCTTTTGCCTTCAATCTTTCCCAACATCAGGGACTTTTCCAAGGACTCCTCTCTCCTCATGAGGTGGCCAAAGTACTGGAGCCTCAGCTTCAAAATCTGTCCTTCCAGTGAACCGCTGTATATTATTGCGCTCCAAAGCTCTTTAAAACCAATTGGTCTCCTCCTTGACATGCCAGAGGGCTGTGGTCTTGCTTCTAGGGCAAGTCACATTATTGGGTAATGGTAATGCGTTTGCTTCCAGTTTGTTTTTATTTCTTCATACAGAAAACACAAATTCATGCAGAAGTCTCTGAGTTTTTGCCACTCCACCCACCCCTATGTTAATCAGAGGAAGAAACTTCTTCTAAAGTAGGTCATCTCTGCAGGTAATCTGATTTCAGCTTTTTCACAAAGTTTGTGAAACTAGGCTAATAAGTTCCTTTACCAAGGTTCGTGAAATCATGAATTTTCTAATCAATCCAATAGGAAATACGAGAGGAATTGTTTGAAATGAATTATTTCAGATATAAATCCAAGACTACCCAACCTGGCAAACTATAGTCTCTCTCCCACTCTCTCTTAAACAACACACACACACACACAAAAACCCCTAGAGTACTGTGGCACCTTTGAAGCTAACAGTTTTATTTCAGCACAGACTTTTATGAATTAGAGCTCATTGCCTCAGATATGCTGGTCATAAAATGTGACAGTACAACTGGGTGTGACACTGTCATCCATCATGTATCATCAATTACACAACAGCAAGTTTATAACAATCAGTATTCCAGAGAACTACCTATTTCTGTATCCCCATCAGTTAAAAATTATCAATCAAATATCACACCCCATAGCACAGTGGCTCATGACCTGATTTCAATCCTAATGGATTCAGGTAGCCAGCTCAGGGTTGATGCAGCCTTCCAAGGTAGACAAAATGAGTACAGTGGTACGTCTTAAGACAAATTTAATTCATTCTACGGGTCAATTGTCCTATGAAAATTCATCCTATGAAGAACAATTTAATGCGGATTCCCATAGGAATGCATTGAATTCATCTTGCGAAGCACCCAGTAGGAAAATTCATCTTGAGGTTTTCCTATTTCCAGACATTTCATTCATATTACGAATTTTTTGTCTTAAGAGGTATTCGTCTTACGAAGTATTACTGTGCCCATTTAGCTATGGGGATGGGGTAGGGGCAAAGGGTTCCTTGCATAATTAGGCTGTAAACCACCCAGAGTCTCATCTAGCTCTATGGGCTAGCGTAAGCAGAACCAAGAACAACAAATTCTAAGTTAATAAATATGTCTTGAGATAGTTAATAATAAAGGTGAGGAATACTTGGCCAGTGGGCTACAGATGCCCTCTGTATTTTTGTGGTCCCTCAGCTTCTCAGTCTATGTGCTGAAGGTAAACATGGCAAGCAGGAAAACTGAGTCACAGGGTACCAGTTCTGGCCCTAGAGTACAGGTGGCTGATTTCCTCAACCAACGGTTTGTTCAGCTCCAGCAATGCATTTATGTCCCCATGTGTCCCCAATGACAGCAAGTTGCTCTATTCTGCTAAAAGAAAGACACTCTATCTGCTATATGGAGTCGCAATACACCTAAATAAGACCTAGAAATAACTTCCTTGAAGCGTGTGTGTGTGAGAGGGAGGGTGGTGGATGTAGGTTTGTAGTCTGTGGAACTTCCTGCCACAGGATGTGGTGATGGCATCTGACCTGGATGCCTTCAAAAGGGGATTGGACAGATTCCTAGAGGAAAAGTCCATCACAGGTTACAAACCATGATAGAGATGTATCATCTCCAGGCTTATAACTGGGGTACTTCGAGGGCCAGATGCAGGGGAGTGGTATCAGGAGACAGATATCTAGTCTCGTGCGCTCCCAGGCGCATCTGGTGGAGCCACTGTGAGATATAGGAAGCTGGACTAGATGGGCCCTTGGCCTGATCCAGCATGGCTCTTCTTATGTTCTTATGTGAATTCCAGACGCATATCTGGGCTTCATTTAACACTTGTGGAATGGCTAGTGACAGAAATCAGTATTGCTGAAGATGAATTTGTTCAAGAACAGTTGAATCCAGCAGTGGCTGTTTGTTAGAAGAAAACACTTCCAGTGTTGCAAGGTAGATTTTCACTAATCTCCTCTTTCCACTACAATTGCCTGTAGTCACTCTTCAGAAGCTGTTCCTGAGGGATTATCCAGAAAGCATGAGATGCAGCCTAGAGGGCTGCACCATGGAGAAGGAGTTCTTTATTGGGAATTCAATGCCTTTCCTTGACCAAAAGGAACCACTGATCTACTTCTGCAAGCTACACTTATGTGTGGCATACACATACAAGTGAAGTCATTTTTCTGAAAACTATGAGTTTCCACCACTCATAACCTTTACATGGAATTTCTACTCTCTCCTTAACTGCTCACGTTCTCTTGTACCTTTAATGTCCCTCAATTGCCTGTTCTCAAACCTGAAAATGTCTTAATTGTACTAGACTGTATATTGTCCTTCATTACTGTAAGCCGCCTTGAGTCCTTTTCCAAGGAGAAAGACGGAGTAAAAATGTTCTAAATAAAATAAATAATAATAAATAATATTCCAATATTACATTTTCCAACTCCATTCTCAATCAATATTCTTAGAACAAATTTGTTCTTGAAATAGAAACCAATTAGGATAAGGACTCTGCTGTCTTTCTGTCACTGCAGAGACAGTAGGCCAGAAGACTTGGGCTGCAATCCAATTAGGCAGCACATTGTTGCGAGACTTAAGGTGCACAAAGCCACAGTTCTGCATGCTGTAAATCTGCTGTTTTTCCCCTTGAAGCTACTCTGAAATTTCTCCCTACAAAGAAACAGGCAGGCTTAAGGTCCTCTAAACCTCCTGAAGGCTTGCTTCTACATGTGAGTGGGTGGCACTATATTGTCTAGCAAACCACATTTATCCCTGAACACTAGAAGTGATCAAACAAAGGGAGTGTTAAGAATGGTAACTGGAAAAAGGAGTAAGTTGAAAACATGGTGGAGGGATGTCAATCAGTACATCTGAATAGTCAACTTTTTTATAAATCATGTCAATATGCCCCTTGTCCTTTTTAGAGATGTCAAACTATACTACCCATTTAAGTCTAGTTAAGATCTGGTCCTTCATCTCAGATGAATCCAATGTGTGTCACTAGCTAGGATGATACTATTCTATGGTGTTTCAGAAAATAGATATGCATACCCACACATGATACACATAAGGATTCGGTGAAAGACGTGAAGCTTTATCGACTGCAGTTTTCTGAACACTATGGGGCTACGTTCAATGTACCATGTTATGAAACAAAAGCAAGGACAGCATTTTATTTAACTTATAAAGATTTAAATGTGTATGCATGGAACTTATTCAAGTGCAATGGTAGATAACAGAGGGGAAGGAAACACATAGGAAAACCCCCACAAAGAATATCTGTTTCCATTATAGTATGCTTACCTAAAAATGTGTTGGATATATATTCAGAGACCTGATTGCCCGATCGGCTCATTTCAGATAAGTGGGTTAGCTCTCGGTTGAGCATTCTTTTAAACTGAAAAGAGAAAGAAAAACAGCATGTGTAAATGGATGAGAATTATACCCCGTTGCATGAGAAAAGTTCTTTTAATGGACAGATTCATATTTTAAAATTCAGTAAACCAATTCAGCTCAATTATATCAGGAACTATAAGGTTAGAACTCCAGGGAAATTTTCAAAATAGGCATCACAGAAAGTACTATTCTATACAATTCTAGATAATTGCGGGTATGAACATAAATAATTTCGCTGTTCTTATCAAATTTACTAGGTTTTTTGTGGAGGAATGACTCATTTTCAGTTTTGTTACACATATTTTTGGCCCACCTTTGTTCTGCAGAAGAAAAATAAAAATTTCTTGAATTACTGTATTTTTAAACCATGTTTCTCATTTTTATATGACGTACAAATGTCATTACCTGAAGTACCTGAACAATTTCAAGCATTCTTACAGAAAGTAGTAAGTAAAAGGTCAATAGTCCTTTCCCACTCAACTAGGAGTATACTTTGTGTATCTAAACATAGGCATTCTGTGATCCAATTGCCAAGGGAACCTGACTGCTGAAGATAAAATTTTCTCGCACAACACAAAGAATGTATGGAAGAGTAAAACACATAAACACACATTTTAATAGGATAGTGTAAATGGTATATACTTTTTCAATTGACGTGCAACAATACAATCTTCTTCAATTGACACTGTGCTGCTTATCTACCTTTTGTGTGACATTCAGATAAACATTTGAATAAATAAGAGTTTAGAAAGTCATGTCTGAAAGACAGGCTGATAGATCAGCCTGTGCTATTCTTACTACAAGAAGGAAATCTTATTTGTACAAACTTTACTTCCATAGTGACTACCTTTGACAGATACAGACACATTAACGATTCATTAATGATTTAGCAAAATATTTATGTAGAAAAAAAGAGATTACACTCTATAGAAATGGACTGTTCATGCCATTTGGGTTGTACTTTGCTGTTATGAAATGGTCTCCTTCTATGCAATAAATCAATAAAACAAATGTGGTTCCTTGGCAGTTAGATGTCTTTTCAAAGATGAGACTTAAAACAGCCAGATGTTGAACGGAAGATCTCACACACCACATTTGTATTACAAATGCCTTTCCTCCACATGAAGAACTCTCTAGTACAAGTGAAGTAAATTAAAAAGTGAAGCGAGTCTTGTTTCAAAACACTTCTGGTGTAGGAAGAAGGATAAAATTTCCTCAAGGACATAACTCTGAACCAATCATGTTTCCATCCCTCTTTTCCATCTTTTCCTCACACTACTGCTTACAAATTACATAAACAGGGGCTGGGAGGGGTAGGAGTGGAATTGGCTATCCATGAAGCCCTTACTCATGCTACTTACTTACTATGTGCCATGCTCATTTTAGACTGTATGCCTCTGAATCAGGACTACATTTACATTTACTTATTTACTGGACACAGTTTAGATGCTTGATAAATGTCAATAGATCTATATTTTAAAACAAGTCAAGTGTGTGCACATAGATAAGTGAAACAGGGTTTCTATTGCTGAAAAGAAAAAAAGAAGACATGTGCTGAGCCTTAGCACTGTGGTTTCAGAAAACGGCAGAGACTATGTTCTGACTCCTAACATCTTCCCCCAAAATCAAGAATTTGAGGATACTGTAATATGGAAGAGTTAGGAAACAGATCCCCCCTGTTGCAAGCAGGGCCGGTGCGTCCATTAAGGCGAACCAGGCAGTTGCCTAGGGCGCCAAAATGGACAGAGGGCGCTGGCCAGCCTGCTGCCCCCCGCCCCCCCCCGCTGGCGCCCCCTGCCCCCCACCACCCGCCCCCTGCCCCGTTCCCCCACCCCTCGCCTAGGGCCCAAAAAAGCCTAGCGCCGGCCCTGGTTGCAAGAATGTCATTCCATGAAAACAGCAAAGATCAGTGTACAAAGAAAATGAACAAGCTTGAGTTCTGATGCACCACAGGGCAAGAACCCAAACAGTGGGTTCAAATTACAAGAAGGGTTATTGTGAACAAACATTAGAAAGACCTTTGTGGGGATACAAGCTTTTTGACAGTGGAACAGATTCGCTCAAGAAATCCTCCTTCATTAGAGGGCTTTGTTTTGCTTTTTAAAACATGGTTAGGTCACTATTTGTCAGAGATACCAGTACTTCAGCTGTGGATTTTATCCACAGGGGGTGGATAAGATACCCCCTCTGTTTTCAATTCTTTTTATTCTATGATTCTATGCATGTTCCGCCGCAGCTAAGAGCAGCAAAGAGGCATTAGTTCTGAGCAAAGATGCACTTAACAGATTTGTCATTGTAGAGTTCCCTTTGTTGAAGGAAGCACAACTTATTTTTCAGCCAAAACACTGTCCATTTCCTAGCCGACGTACAGGGAGCAATATCTCTCTGAACAAATGTAACCTCAGAAATAAAGGAGAAGCTTGAGGACTGGCATTTTTTCTGAAGCATCTCAAGGAGTGTTGATGGTAAGAGAATGACTCACAGTATTCCACCTTTCAGTCCTGAAGCAACAATGATTTCTTTATTTCTTTATTTTATTTATATATTTTTATACTGCCCATCTTCTAAGAGAACTCCCGGCAGTTAACAATCAGGAGCAATTAAAAGAAAAGACAACAGCAATATAATTAGGAAAAAAGATTCATATAAAATGAGTTGACTATTCTAAGCTAATAAACAGAATGAAATGAAATACAATACTCGGCAAGGTGGTGGAATAGAGTAAGGGAAAAAACATTAAATTAAAATTAAAGGTCGCCATATGCCTCACAAAAAAGCCAGGTCTTCAAGGCTTTTTAAAAGGCAGGCAGGGACTGTGCTAGGCGCAGCTCACTCGGAAGATGGTTCCAAAGCAAGGGGCCAGCCACAGAGAAGGTTCGGTTGCGGGTTACCACTTTTCAAGCCTCCCTGGGTGTGGCCACCCAGAGTGAGAGTGCCCGCAACATTCTATTAGGTCGGGCCTCTGTTGATCTCTGGAAGATCCGCTATGCTAGGTATTCAGGTCCCAAGCCATGAAGGGTTTTGTAAATCAAAACCAAGACCTTGAATCTTATTCAGGATGCAATGGGCAACCAATGCAAGTGAGCCAGAACTGGAGTGATGCGGTCATATCAACCCACACCAACCACCAGTTTGGCCACAGCATTTGGTACCCATTGAAGTCTACGAATAAGAGTCAAGGGCAACCCCACAAAGATCCAACTTGCTTTCCCTTGTCAGTGGACACACCAGAGAGGGTCTTCCCACAAACAAGCCTTGAAGGAGGCCAGAGGCTAATGCTCCTGTTTAGCCTTAACGGGTGGCAGACCTCTTGAGCAGTGCCAACCAGTTGGCTGTAACAACCAGCCAAGTGCTACTAACTGATTTTATTTTAAGAACCTTTATAAGGCAATGTTGAATCTTGACTAGCCTGTATTAAAAGCTGCACCTATTCACAGGTCTTCTATGAACACATCTCTTATACTATTCAAAATTAATCTTTTGAGTAATACATATTCATTTCAGTTTTAGAGACAAGCAACGCCCCCTAACCCCCAACATCTCCTTTTGAAAGTCATACAAAACATGGACTAAAAAAACCACGATTGCTACACTGGAGTCAAGTTGCTCTGCTTTGGGCAGATGCCAAATCTTCATGCTGGTTTCTGGCTTCAAGAAAAGCTGTTGATTGTCTCCCTTGTTAATGCCAATCCTTGTGAGGATTCATCTTAATGCCAAAAGATGTCTGTGACTAACGTGATTGTTTTATGTAGTCAAAAAATAGAGGTAGGGGGATCTCTCTCTGACTATATGCCTTATCAGTTGGCAGACAAAGAAAAGGCAGGTGATAGACATAACATGATCAAGGTGACAAAAGTGTATCAACTGAAATAAACATCCTGCTATTTGCAAGCTTGAGTCCACTGTTGCTCTCTCACACTGTCCATATTTCTAATAGTACTTCCCTACTTTATATTCAAAAAAGGGGCAAAAGTGTGTATTTGGGGGGTATGAATGGATGTCATACATTTGGTTTCAGTAAGGTGCAAGACACAGGTGCTGGGCATCAAATATAAGAAACAGAAAAATCTGTAAACCAGAGCAACATTCTTAACTTTTGGCAGTGCAGATCTTTTCCACTTCAGCATATTGAGTTTCTTGCCACTGGCTATGCTGTCTAAGGCATAAGTACAAACCATGTGAGGAGCCAAACATCAACAACCAACTATCAAGGAACAGTACATATGCCTAAGCACAATCTTCTCAAAAAGGAATTAAAATCAGGTTCCATTGAACTTAGTGGGACTCATTTCCAGGGTGGGGGAAAATAATAAAAAAATTGAATTGTTTTACATTTTTAAAAATCAACTTGATTTAAAATGTCAAAAAATCAGATTTTTAACATTTTAAATCATGATTTAAATTTGATTTGAATCAAATCCTCCCTACGTACCTCTGAAGCAAACATGGAAAAAACCCATATGATTAAGAGGAAGTTAAGGCTGACAAAGGGAGGTTAAAGCTATCGAGTAACAACTGTTTTGTATTTTCTATAGTCTATAAGGCAACTGCTATTTTCACTTGGCCACTATGATAGGAACAGAGCAGTGAGTTAAAAAGGCATGGCTCCTCTTTATTCCCATCTACTTCAATGGAACTTAAAATATGGAATCTCCTCAATCTTGTTCTTGCACTCTTTACTCCAGCTGCAACATTTTGCAGGCTGATCCACATTCTTCCTGTCTCTGTGGCTGTGCAATGTCTCAACCAGCTTTTTACATATGCAGGTGTAAAAGATACAATTTACTAGTCAGATTTATAATACTGAGTTCCATGGCAAGCAGTACAATGAGAACTGCAATTTATACAAAGCGGTCTCATCCATAAACAGTGCTTTGCAAAAAATGGGCATCTCAGCCGCATACTCCAACTGCATATTTAGAAAAGGATTCCATCTCTTCTGATTTAAATATCTGATACCTATACATTTATTACAGAAAACAAATCTGAAGAGCTAATCATGGGAATGTTGCTTGCTTTTGCAGAAGAATTAAACAAATAAGCTTGTAGAAAAAGGAACCTCCCTTCCTGCCCCCTCAATGCAAAAATGCAGAAAAAAACACTACAAAATGTTTTTATCTGTTCATGAAACACTGTAATCAATAAAACACACTAACATGCCTATATACCATTGGAGTAATTTATTACTGTGTCTCATCTGTAAGGGCTTTTTATTTTTCTTGATACAGTTTAATTGGAAATAGAGCTTGCACTGAAAAGCTCAATGCCCCAGTAAAATATTCTAATGCGTAGCTGCCACCTTTGGCTATATCCACTGCCACTTTATTACAGCAGAAACAGAGGACCTCTAACTCTCCACAAGTTGTTGGACTACAACCCTCATTTGTCCAAGTTATGAATAACTACCAGTTATGAATGATGAGACCTGTAGTCAGAAGATGTTTATAAGGTCATATGCTCCCCATCACTATCCTACCACGTCTGTAATGCTGATCTTCCTTTGGGTGGAAAGGTTTGTGGGTATCCTGTTTGCTCTACCACAATCACATTCAACCTAATTTCTGTCTCAGGGGAACTCAGAGCAGGGTACATGGGCTTTTGCTACTTCAGTGGTTTACCCAAGAGAGTGATGTAGCAATTTCTACAGTAGGGTACAGATTATAACCCAACTCCAGTGCTCTATGTCCCAGTTCTTAGCACCTGGTACATCTCACACTGCTAACTCTCTCCTGAGGCAGAATGGATTCTCAAGCACGACAGTGTGCAAGACAACGGGTTCCTCCACAGAGTGTTCTTTTGCATGTCAGACTTCTAATACCAACTCACCCCTTCTGATTCAAAGATCTGTACTTGACCAAGAGATAGCTTATTCCAAAAAAATGTTACAAAGAAAGTTCCTCCAAATTTTGAGCAGACAACAAAAATGTGTAATAACAAAACAACAGAATAAAAACAGGCTTTTTTTTTAAATGAGGGGGGTATAATTAACATTTGGAACAAGCTAAGTGGCAGTCAAATTGGAAGAATGCTTTGCAAAAAGATAATGGTCATTCTATAAAAGATCCTGGTGAAGTCAGGCATCTCGTTTGCTTACTAAAAACCTGACAATATATTTCATGTCTGAAGTTTGGAAACATTTTTATCCCTGTTAAGCCAACATTAAGTGATGTAGCTGGTACTCTCTTGTAACTAATATTAATTGACTTGTACTGGGCTGTGTAGCTAAAAAATGATCAACAGCTATCTACAAAGAAAATGAACAGCAAAATGTTTAATTTTGAATCGTCACAGATTGATGTGTTAATTATTTTAAAAATGACATGAAAATGAGACAATATGGGCAATTTAAATATATTATATGTATTAATTACATTACTGTATATGGAACATTGAGGTGGTAGTGATAGAACATAGTATGGCCCCAGGCTCGCTCAGAATATTATACTACTGAAGAAGTCAGCATAGAAAGAGATAAGACAGTATGATTTTATTTTACAGAAGCCTTATAAATAAATGTTGAATACTAACGAGTCTATATTATAAGGCACACCTGCACTTAGAGAGAAGACCATTTATAGTCCCTCATTTTAGAGACGGCTTTAATCAATACAAGCTGTGTGACACACTATGGAAACAAAGCTGCAATTAAAACACAACCTTGGAAACAGGGAGCATAACTGTTTTCAGCCTCTTCTTTTTAACTCTTTAAGGAAGCTCGCTTTGCCTAATGGAATATGATATAATTAATAGCTGCACTTTCTAAAAAAATCTTTAAGTTAATTTCAGGCATATTTAGGCAGGAGTACAAAACTCCAAATACAAGAAAACAACAGCAAAAAACAGCATATCCTCACACATATCCCAGGTTATATATGCCAATTCAGTTTCCTTGCACACTGTAACAGATTGGTGCCCAATTTGATTACCTCAATCTTTTATTCCTGTCCCCATGATTATGTTTGTCTGTTAATGAAACATTAATGAAAACCCACACACTTAAACCTGAAGGCGCAAAAAAACCATAAACAAACCCCAAACATTCCTACCTTTATGTAGCCCCAAGACACTGACAGTAAATAGTTTGCTTCGGGCATTTTTGATCTTTGTAGTGATACCAGTTTAAAACAGAAATGTTCAGTCCTCTTCTGTTATTGAGATACAGGGTGGTGGTGGGGGAAGGATCTCCTTGATTCTTTTAATCAAATGTTGTTTCTCAGGTTTTAGTTCTGTATAGATTCCCTGCAATTAGTTACACAAAATGTAACCTGCAACCCTGTTGTAAGAATCTTCTGATCATGTAAAGAGTCATTTGAAAATTCCAAAATGCTGTAGATTTCAAGAACCAGGTGGAGAAGCCATGTTGCAGAAGCTGAAAAGAAATCTGAAGATCAGGCAGAGATCTGCATATTCCAGAACACCACGACTTGATGAATTATGTATGTCAAGATGCTCTGCTGCTGGAAAAGACTTGTCCTATGAACAGGCTGCCAAATAAAGATCTGCAGGGAAGCTATAACCAGTGCCAGGTAATCCCTCCCATAAACCTCAGATAACAGCCAATCACATTCAAATCGAAAATATATGAAAGAAAAGAAAGCCATAATGTGTATGCACTGGTTTCTAATTGGACAGCATGAGAGAACAGGGAACAGGGTAGTTTCTCTTCTTTGTGTGAAATGCCATTTAATAATGGTTCCCTTGCAGCGCTACTACGACGCAGACATGATTAATTAGCTTAACTTTTTGTGTGTGTCAGTGGTTTTTTTTTTACTAGCTTAGAAAAAGCGGTGCATCGAACACGTTTCAGAAAAGCAGATGTATTTTGCTTAGGCTAAATGTCATTGATTCAGATCTTTGGCTTCCTGCATTTTAAAACAACATATTTCCAAGAGCACTGGAAAAGAGAACCCAGTATGATGAAAGAAGTTTTAGATTTTTCACCAAAACCTTAAATGAAGTCATTCTAAGAACCTTTCATTCTGACTATCACAGAACAAACAAAGCAAAGCAAAAAACCTAAGATCACTACATGCAAGTATCCTTTGGTCAGTCCATTCCCTCACAAAACGATATCTGTGAGGGACTGACACATTATAAGAAACCACAAATTGGATTGTAGCGCCTATGTGTATTATCTCGTACTATTTTCTATTAGGTGTACACATCCCACATATGAACAAAGCTCAAGCAGTCAATGAAGAGCGTACTGTAGCACTGCAGCTTTCGCTCTTTCAGTCATAATGAACAGAATCAATTTACAAAGGGGACAGCCATGTTAGAGTGCTGCAGTAAACACTAGCTTGTGGCGCCTTCAAGACCAACTCATTAATGTATCATACATTCTCATTAATTAGATCATACGTCCCAGCAAGTATGAGGTGTTAACAAAGATTTGGTAAGTCAATTACATTTTTCCTTTAGAAACAGGAGGAAACAAAGGTCTAAAAGCAAAAAAAAAATCTACTTTTGTTTGTGAAGTGTCAATGACTATGCAATGCAAAGTGCTTGTGAGACATACAGTACAACAACACAATAGTAGATTTTGCACCAAATTAAGCAATAATACTTAGTACTTCCATGATACATTTTTGAAGCACACAAAGCACTTCACATATGTTGACTTAATATTTATAAACAATGATGTTAGCCTTAAAATTATAGCTAAAAAGTTAAGAATGGAAGATCATGGCTAAATAGGTAGAAAGCTGAAAATGAAAGACTGGGATTCAAGATTCCATTTGAACATCAGGAAGAACTTCATGACAGTTAGAGCTGTCAGGCAGTGGAATATGTTGCCACTAGAGATGGGCACGACTAAAAAAAAATGATTTTTCGTTTGTCGTTTGTCGTTTAGGGGTCCGTTTCGGTTCGTTTTCGTTTTTCAGGGGGTTTTGTACATTTTTCATTTTCATTTTCGTTCCGAAACGAAACGAAAAAAACGAAAACGAATTTTTTTCGTTTCGTTAGCATTCTTTTCAATGCAATGTGTCTGCCGTAACGAAAACGAAAAACACGGCAAAATTTTTCGTTTCGTTTCCGTTGTCATTTTGCTACTGAACAATTTTTCATTTTCGTTTTCGTTATGAAACGAAAAATGAAAACGAAAATTTCGCTGAGTCGTGCCCATCTCTAGTTGCCACAAAGAGTGGTGGAGTCTCATTCTTTGGAGGTTTTTAAGCGGAGGCTGGATGGCCACCTGTCAGAAATACTGTGATGGGGGTTCCTGCATGGCAGGGGGTTGGACTGGATGGCCCTTGAGGTCTCTTTCAATTCTATGATTCTATGATTCTAAGATTTAAGTCACTGATATCTACTGTACAACTTAGATCAGGTGGCCCTCTAGACACTAAATCGCTTCTCCCATAAGTGCTTTCTAATGCAACCAACTGGCAAAAAATGCTAGGTATGGATGCACTATTCATCATGTGTGTTTTTTAATTAAAAAAAACCCTAAACCCTCCAATTCTCCACTTGTCAGAACTGTATCTCAATTGTGCTCCTATGGAGAAAGACTAGGAGTTCCTACCAGGCACCTGGTTGACCTCCTTTATTAAAAGAAAACTAGATTGGAGCTTAGCTTGTCATAAACCATGAAGCCTTCTAGACCAGACTTTTTCCAACTGAGCACAATTTAGGTGTGAGTCTCATGTGCAGAACCCCCAGAACAGAAAATTCTGGGGATGTAGGTTTTTTGAAAAAAGGCAGGGGGGGATGGCACATGCATAATACTGGGAGTTGCAGTTCAACAGCATCTCTCTCTGTGTGTTGTGTCGTTACAGTCATGACCGACTCTTCATGACCCCATGTCCATGGCGTTTTCTTGGCATGAATACTGGAGTGGTTTGCCAGTTCCTACTCCAGGCGCCTACAGCACCTGGTATTCCCTGGTGGTCTCCCATCCAAGTACTAACCAGGGCCAACCCTGCTTAGCTTCCGAAATCAGGCGAGATAGGATGTGCTTAGGGCATCTAGGCAGCTCTTTCAACAGCATCTATGCTTTGCAAGAGAGCCTTCTGGTTAGAATCAATAAATTACTATCCTTCTTTACAAAAGATAGTTCCCTGTTATATTCAGATAAGCAAACTACACCTTGAGGATGTCTGCCAAATCAGGATGATTGTTTGAAATAGAGATGGGCACGACTAGGGAAAATGACGTTTTTGAGTTGTCGTGTGTCGGAGGCGGCCCGTTTCGGCTCGTTTCCGTTTTTCGCGAAATTTTGCAAAAATTTGTCGTTTTGTTTTTCGGTTTTTCGTCTGTCGTTATACTGGTTTGGGGGGGTAGCGGGCTCCTGGAGGCACCTCTGTGGGGTGGGTGCCTCTTCTGTGCCGCTAATAGGGAAAGCGCGATTGGCAGATCCCAGAAGTCTTTGTGGTCAACCTGGCCAAGTGGCCATGCGATTGGTGGAATGGCTCCAAAAATTTGCATGGTCACTCCCATGGCATTGGCCAGCCCATCATTGCGCAGGTGTAAATAAAATAAAATAAAATAAAATCAATGGAGAGAGGACAGAGGAGACATTTTGTTGCAAGAAAAACCCACTGCTACTGTAAAAATTCTGGCAGTTTTAAAATAGCAATTTTCGCATGTTTCTGAGGTGCTTGTGTGTGTTTTTGGACCACGATTTCAAAAAAAAATATTGCGGTCGCCGCGCTGCCCCATTTTCGATTCCCCGCCCGCACCGCATGGCATGGCGAGGCGAGTCCGGCTTGTTGCTTGCGAAGTTGCGAGTCCCCACCAGAGCAGCCCAGGACAGGAGGGGGGGAAGGCCGGGGACCCCCCCCAGAAACCACCCCTCTAGTAGGTGCCCTCTCAGACAGGCAGGCATATTTTCGCCTGTTTTTTTGGCCGGGAATCGGGTTTGTTTTATTTTTAAAACTTTTTTTCTGTGCCGCCGCTTGGCGAGTTGGCGATGGCGATTGGCGAGATGACGAGGATGAACCCCCCCCGCCCTGGTGCAAGCAGCCCAGGACAGGAGAGGGGGGGAGGCCAGGGACCCCCCCCCCAGAAGCCACCCCTCTGGTAGGTGCCCTCTCAGACAGGCAGGCATATTTTCCCCTGCTTTTTGGGCCGGGAATCGGGGCGGGGGTTTTAAAACTTTTTTTCTGTGCTGCTTGAATTGCGGCGGCTGGCGGCGAGTCCGGCTTGTTGCGGCGAGCGACTGCGAGACAATGAGGATTTCCCCCACCAGAGCAGCCCAGGATAGGAGAGGGGGGAGCCCGGGGACCTCCCCCCAGAAACCACCCCTCTAGGTGCACTCACTCAGGCAGGCATATTTTCGCCTGCTTTTTGGCCGGGAATCGGGTTTGTTTTATTTTTAAAACTTTTTTTCTGTGCCGCCGCTTGGCGAGTCGGCGATGGCGATTGGCAAGATGACGAGGATGAACCCCCCGCCCTGGTGCAAGCAGCCCAGGACAGGAGAGGGGGGGAGGCCGGGGACCCCCCCCAGAAGCCACCCCTCTGGTAGGTGCCCTCTCAGATAGGCAGGCATAATTTCACCTGCTTTTTGGGCCGGGAATCGGGGCGGGGGTTTTAAAACTTTTTTCTGTGCTGCTTGAATTGCGGCGGCTGGCGGCGAGTCCAGCTTGTTGCGGCGAGCGACTGCGAGACAATGAGGATTTCCCCCACCAGAGCAGCCCAGGACGGGAGAGGGGGGAGCCCGGGGACCTCCCCCCAGAAACCACCCCTCTAGGTGCACTCACTCAGGCAGGCATATTTTCGCCTGCTTTTTGGCCGGGAATCGGGATTTTTTTTAACTTTTAAAAACTTTTTTTTCTGTGCCGCTTGGCATCGCGGAATCGCCGCGATGCCAGGAACGACAATGACAAATCAGACCCAATTTTTCTTTTTTCGGTTCGAGTTCGAGTTCTGGCGGAGTAATTATCATTCTTCGTTTCGTTGCATAATGGCAACGAGGAACGGAAACGGATACGAGAATTTCGCCAAGTCGTGCCCATCTCTAGTTTGAAATTGTTTGATATAACAGAAAAATACAGTTGGCACTAGGCATGGGCGTTTTGTTTTGGATGTGGTCCAGTTCAAGAACAAAATGCGGGAGCCCAGCTGGTGTTTGGAATGGGACCAACCCTCCGGAATGAATTCAGCCAATCCCGTACCTTGCTCTGGGCTATCTTTTGTTATCTTTCCTTCTCCCTGGCACTGGCCAATCAGAAGCTGTGCAGGGAAATGCATCATCCTGCCTCCCTGTCTGATTGGCCAGCGCAAGGAAGAAGGAAAGATGATGTCGGAGGCTTCTTCATCGTTGGAGTTTAAGACCGTGTGAGCCCAGAGAAGGTAAGGGATTGGCTGAATTCATTCCAGAGGGTTGGTTTGGTTCTGAACATCAGCTGGGCTCCTGCATTTCATTTCAGAACTGGACCACTAACTCCCATGCCTAGTTGGCACTTTAGAGAAAGCAATTAAGAAAAGGGAAGCATAGGAACAAAGTTAGTTTGCATGGCATACAGCCATGTTTTGTTTCTAAGTCTATATCTGAACTAATCCCATCTTTGATGAAACCAATACTTTATCTGCTCATTTAATGGGTAAGTACACCATATCACCTAACTAATTCATATTATTCAAAATATTGCTTGCCTGTTTTGCAATAATTAGAGTATTTCAGGGCCAGTTGGTACAGAAGAGAATGACAAAACTTAGCAAAAGAAGAAAAACCTAGTATAGGTTTATTTGGAATTGTTTTTTCTATCACTCTGACTCATATTTTATTTCTATTCAATAAATGATAACTATATTTTTTATTCATCCATTTTAAATATCAAATTTTAATTGACTCTTTTCCAACTACAGTATCTTCTCACTCATCATTGCAGAAAATCAAATTACTTATTGATCTTCTAACCTGAATCATAAAATTCTATTTCTACACACTGTAACTGTTCCTAAATATGCCTCATTTATAAAGCAAATACAAAATCCTGCAAAAATGAAAAAGTCAGATTAATGTATCTTTTCTGCTTTCTGAAATAAATTATTTTTTGTATTTCTAATCTAAAAGAAACAAGATAAAAATGCGACCTTGATTATGAAAAGCAGCTTTCCCAAATGTAACATGTTCATTCCACAGAATTTTGGGATGTACAGGACGCAAAAACAAAGTTCTCCCCTCCAAAACATAGGGTTTTTATTTAGGGGATTAGATACTGCCTAGGTAGCAACTCAAAGTCATTGATTTGCAGCACATATCACCACAGGAGAAAGGAAGCCCATTATTTATTTACTTGTTAGTCTGTTTTAAGAAATCCCAATGGTCATACTAAGCTCAGCTCTCACACAACCCTCGCCTATTACACTGTTGAACCAGTAGTTTTGGCGCCACAAGCTTGTTGCAGTTTCCTGTGACTCTTCCTTTCCTGTGCCTAATCAAGACTCATAAAAAGTAAGATAAAGATTCAGTCAAGATATAACCTCTCCTCTGTGAGTGTTCTTGTTGATTTGCTTTTTCTTTGTCCTGAGGTTTACTGTGGGTTGTGAAGACAGCCACTTAAACGCATAATCAGAACTTGCATATTCTTCTTGCAAACAAACAAACAAACAAACAAATGCTGGAAATAAGGTACTGTTTACTCTAACTGCTTACTCTGCCTGGTTGGAAGCAATGTACCTGACAATTAATACCAACACATGTCTGGAACTCTCTGCTTCAGTTGGCAAATATGCAGTATTTGTATTATGTACCTGTATAAACCCTTTTGTTTTAATTTTTGGGGGAAATAAATATTTTTGTATTTCTTCTGGCCAAGAGACATAGGAACATAAGTGACCAAACCACTGATGTGAATGTCACTTGGGCAAATCAAAGAATTTCATTCTCCTTCTCCCGAAATAATGATTTTACACTGTCGGATTAAAGAAATCCTTTAGTCTCTCGAACAGATCTACATAGTAGATGCTCGTGAAGATCATCTTCCTCGAGTTTTCAACCTTGGTTGAATTCAAAAACACTATGCTTCTTGTACAGATGCTTTGTAAAACGAGAGCTATTCTTTGTCTAGCTTTATTTTTCCTGGTGCTGTGATAAAGTCGGAACATATGTGAGAGTTCCAAAGGAATAAAAGTAGCGGGGAAGGACTTAATGACATTGAGGCAACAGATATGAGTTGATACGGAGCAACTAGCATTGAACCAGTTGAAGTGACTGGTTCAGCTGCTTCAGGTGAGCTTCGCTGTGATGCTGACCTAGTTTCTGCACAGAAGACTCTTTTTGAAATGATACACAGTACTATGAAGAACTTGAGAAAATATTCCCAGAGCTCCATTCATATTGAAGGGGGCCCATTCAGAAATTCAAATTTACCAGTGAAAGTCTACATAAACACTTGAAAAATGGAAATTCCAAAAGTTGCCTAGCTAAAAATTTATACATCCCAAAGACGTTTCCACTTTGCATATTTTAACTTTGGGATAAAAGCAAAAGGTTTGGTGAACGCTGTCCATATATTCCAATTTCCAAGGTGAAATGGTATACTTACACCAATGGAGAAGGGGTTCATAAGAACATAAGAAGAGCCATGCTGGATCAGGCCAAAGGTCCATCTAGTCCTGCTTCCTTTATCTCACAGTGGCCCCACCAGATGCGTCTGGGAGCGCACAAGACTAGATATCCGTCTCCTGCTACCACTCCCCTGCATCTGGTCTTTGACGTTCCCCGGTTTTAAGCCTGGAGATTACACATCTCCTTCATGGTTTGTAACCTGTGATGGACTTTTCCTCCAGGAATCTGTCCAATCCCCCTTTGAAAGCATCCAGGCCAGATGCCATCACCACATCATGTGGCAGGGAGTTCCACAGACTTACAACGCGCTGGGTGAAAAAATATTTTCTTTTGTCTGTTCTTACTCTCCTAGCCCTCAATTTGAGGGTATGTGTCCTAGTTCTGGTATTTTGTGAGAGGGAGAAGAGTTTCCCTCTATCCACTTTATTCATGCCTTGCATTATTTTGGACGTCTCAATCATATCCCCCCTCAGGTGCCTTTTTTCCAGACTAAGGAGCCCCAAATGTTTTAGCCTTTCCTCATAAGGGAGGTCCCCCAGCCCAGTAATCATTTCATCTATTTAAATGTGTTGAATAATGAAGAGCAGAAAGAAGGTCTGATTTGAATTCTAATATTCCATGTTTCAAACATTTTTCATCAAGATTTTAGAATTCATTTCTGCAGATCAACAATACTCTTCTGCTGTTTTTGAAAATTAGACAGAAATGCTCCCTTGAAGAGAGAACAACCTAGAACCACACATAGCTTTTGTGTTATGGCGGTTTTGTCAAATAATGGGGCATTTAAAGCAGACTAAGGCACACAGGACCTAGTACTGTATCTTCTAATTTGTGCTTCCCTGTCACATGTTACATTACAGTCTTTACATGGCCATTAAAAGTACACCACTCTAAATTGAATGGAATTTACTTTCAGGTAATCTGCATGGTTTTAAATTTGCAAGGTCCTATGATTTTGAAATCTTGTAGTGTATGTCCCAGTAACATTACATTTTGTTTGCTCTTACTGCCCTCTAGTGATAATAACACCAACTTAAATAAGCTACTTGATAAAACTTGCTTGTTCTTTCCAGATTACGATATTTCATACTGAATACCCAATGTGTTGTAGTGTATACATTGACTAAGGAGATTTTGGTTCAAACCCCTGCTCAGATGGAAGCTCACTAGGGATGTAAAACCACTTCTTCAATAGCTCGCTTACTTTGAAATCCTTACTAGGTTGCTATAAGTAGTGCAGACCACAATAGCTTTCAAATTAATATGCAATTCTAATTGCATTTTGATAAATTAAAATATTTTTTTCACAAAAACACTACTGTGGTGTTTGCATCCATATACACACATATTTTTATGCAAAAAGCTTCTAGAAGCTAGACACAAACACTTTCACTTACAGGAACATGTCCTTTCCTTTGTATAAACAACCAGGCAAAAATGTTTATCTGCTTGCTTGTTTTTGTTCACAATTTTGATGACCCCCTAAGCAGTGTGGCAAAGTAAGGGAATGTAGGAACTGCTGGCAAGCAACACTTCCAGGGCCACACAGTGCTCAAAGCATAGTTGATTTCTTTTCCACGTTACGTTAGAATAAATGAAAGCAAATGTTTGTTTGCATGGCCCAACTATAGGTACAGGCCCGTCTGTGTGCAAAGGAGATATGGCAGTACAATAATAATTGTTCCTAGTTATAATGCTACTGTCAATGGCAAGACTCTCTATGTGGCTATTACTCAAATAAACCACAAGATTTGAAATGCCTTAATTGAGGAAAAAATGAGCATTTTTAAAAACTAGAATTCAGTTTTTAACTAAATGTTGTTTTCTCGAGGCTTGTGAGAAAATGTGGCAATGCTGTATTTAATGTTGAACAAATGTCGAACAAAATGTTATCACATTATTATTATACAGAAGTTCCAATGTCTGCCTGACTAATTATGCATACAAGGTACTTAGGGGTATTGTGGAAAAGCAGGGCATGTTGTGTGTGTGTTTACAAAACGCACCAGTCTTTCCTGTTATACAAAAAAGAACTTCCTAGCAACATTTTAAAAATATTAAAATAAAAAGGGGAATGAGAATTACAATGACAGTGGCATAGATAAACAAACAAATGAACACTTATGGTGACTCACTGCCACATCTAACATTGTATCTCTCTGTTCACAAGCAGTGGCCCCTTGTATAACAAACAGTTTGTATAACATAGAATCTGTACAACATAAAAAATTCCGGAGATAGGAGAAATTTGCTTAACAGAATTGTCTATGGGGTGAATCCATACAACATAAAAATGGTTGTGATAGTTTTCAATGCATTCCTATGGGAAATTTGTATAAAGGAAACTTTGCTTAACATAATTTCATTTGGAACGAATTAATTCCTTTAATTAATAGTACAGGTAGCACTGTACTATTGATGAAAAAAGGTGCAAGGGAAATAAAAATCCAAACACCACCACCAGAGGGCCACATCACCTAACATTTTCACTTGAATTCTGTTTTCAGAGTTGTGTTTCTACAGCACACAGGTGGAAACCATGCCACTTCTATGTACTGTTCAACGTTTGACAAGATGAATTTGTCATATGGCATAGGAAGAATCGCTGTGAATATATATTTTAACTGTTCTTTTTGAGAAAGTAGTTTCTGTCAATGAACAAATATAAACACACTCCTCGGACAAAGTAAAATTAAGATAGCAATACAAGAGGTCTTAAAGTGAACATTACAGGCAAGTTATGAACAGAAGAAATTGGAACTATGAGAAGCAACGTCCTAAGGTCAGGACATTTAGGGTCAAGACAGAGAAGTGTGGATCGTGATTGGCCTGAAGCGGTATGTGAATGGAGGCAGATGATCAAGTATATGCTAACAGCCTCAAAAGCAATTACTAAAACATGCACACAGACCTTAAGGCACCCTGTGGATGTCACTCTTCCAACCAGCAACAAAACCACATACCAAGAGTAACTCGAAAGGACAATTTCAAACGCCTCTTTCTCATCATCTGCATTGGGCAGTGGCAAAATGACCATGATCATGACCTAATCCACTGTTCTGGCAGCTGCACTCAGATGTCAGGGCACTCAAGGAAAAGAACCAGCCCAAGCCCTGCTGATGGGAAAGATTTCTCAAGTGCCTTTTTGCCTGGTTTATGTTTCACATCTTTAATGTTGGAGGCAGCCAGCTAGGAACCAAGTAGACCCCCCCACCCCGCCCCCAACAACAACAACAACAGCCACAGTCACTGCCGCCACCACCACCTCCACCAGCAGCAGCAGAGGAACAAAGAATGAAACGATTCCTTCTTCATTTCAGTTTAGGGAACACAGAGTAGCAATGCTTGTACGATTTTCCTTAAAATGATGAAGGGGGTATGCTATCAAGCATAAAAAGACTGTAATTTTAACATTTCAGAATCAAAAGCTGAAGTCCTGCTGATTTCCACTCACCCTGTATTTGTTACATACCACTTAGGCTTCAAAGGTTTTTTTTTAAACTAAAGTGGCAGTGAAATCTTGTTTTCAGTAAAGTACAACTCTCTCTTTTTTTCTGGGCAGGACAGCTAGCTTGCTTTTTGTCAACTTCTCCAAGGAAACACGCAAGAAAAAACCTTGCTGGTGCCTTGGATCCCTTTCTGAGGGAAAGAATATGCAGTGGTGCCTCTATTTACGAGTTTAATCTGTTCCGAATGCATGCTTATAAATCAAACAACTCGTAAGTAGAGCAGCCATACCTAAAAAATAAAAATAAAAATTGTAAGCAGAGCGGACCGCATCTAAAATTTGTAAAGTAGCAGTTAAAATGCCAACAGTTTATGAGTTGCTTTGCTCATAAGTACAGCTGCTTGTAAGTAGAGGTACTACCGTATAGAAATAAGTTTAATAATAAATATATATCTACTCAAAAGCAATTACCACTGTTTCCAGTCCATTATGGCTTCATCCTATTAAGAATTGTTAGGTTTACAACCCTATATATACCCTTAAATAAGAGTAAAGTTCAATACTTAAAGCAGGCATGTCCAAACTTCAGCCCTCCAGATGTTTTGGACCGCAAGTCCCACAGTCCTTTGCCACTGGCAATCTAAGCTTAGAATTCTGGGAGTTGTGGTCCAAAGCATCAGGAGGGCTGAAGTTTGGACATGCCTGACTCAAAAGTGTACCCTGGGTAACTCTGCCCCCTCCCCGCCATGTCATCAGGCATTATTTGTGGGCAGGAATTGTCAAGTAATGTAATTTTTAACAAAATGTGTGTGATATAATATTTAATAAATTCAAAATGGTTTCAAAACAGATTCAAAATGGTTAACCAAAATGTTTAAATATAATATTTAACAGATTCAAAATGTATAAATGCATAGTCATTTGTCAAGGCACGGGTGAATAGTATAATCACATGAAAAGGTCAGAATAGTTATATCCAGGTGCCATGGATAACTGCTTAACATTGTCTGCCTATGTGTACTCATGTGATTGGTTTATATGATGTGTGCCATATGTATAAAAAAGGCAGGACTGTAGCCCATTTTGCTTTGGGACTGCTTTTGGGTGAGATGAGCAGTTTCCCCACTACTCTATAAATATTTATGCTGTGTGTTTTATCTCATTGTGTATTTGTGTATGTAAACTTCTGTCTCCCAGCTTTAAATCTGTATTTAGCAATTGTCTTTCCATGCCACTGTTTAACTCTGCTAATCTCTGAAACATTTAAAACCCAACACACTTCTTAACAGGAATGGATCATAAGAAGCTTTTCCAAATGAAGGCATTCAAAAATTCCTCCTCCTTTGTTTTTATATATTACAGACAGGTGTGTAGCCACCAAACATTTGGGGAAAAAGTGAAAGAGCTGGAAGAACTTAATAAAATTAAGGAACTGTTCTGTGATCATCTTGCATAGGGCAACAAAAGCCAAATTTCCAGGTGGGAGCTTTTAAAAACTAGCCCTTGTAGCTGCCAAGGCGGATGAATTGCAAGGCAAGTCATAGCCGGGTAAAGGAAAAAGTATTTCCCCTCTCAGTGCTGCAGTTCCATTCCCTCTGTCACTCACACCTGAACTTAATTAAAGACATATAGGTACATGCAATGCACTAACACTAATAGGTTGTTTATGCCAAGCCCTAAACAACTAGGATATTGGCCAACATAAATATGAAAGGCCAAACAGACTAGTATTATTAAATTTCTTTTTCTATTAACAGCTGTGGATTTATTTGCCATGCTGAGTTTACAAGACTATGAAGGTATGCCACGCAACATAATGGAATTATGCATCAAATATATGCACGGCTGCCGAAAAAGTGCAGTGATAAAACCAGTGATGGAGATATAGGCAGTTGCTGCAACTTTGCAGCTGCTGGAGAACTCTGTTTGAAACAAAAATATAATATCTATTGACTTCACAATGATTGTTGTCTCAACACAACAATACAAATAGCATGGAATCTTCTGAAGAAAGAAGGAAGAACAACATAACAATCTGTCATAAAAGTATTCATTTGCCTGTATGCCAACGCTTAAGTATAGGCTGCAATTTTGCACACTCATCTAGAAGTATGCCTTCTGCAACATGCAAAGTGAGACTTGCTTCTCAGTAAACCTGCACAGGAAAATAGTATAACATTTAAATCAGTGATTCCCAACCTTGAGTACATGCATCTTAGCCTAGAAGTAAAAACCAGGACATTTAGGGGTACACGAAAAAACTGAATCATGGAAGAAAGAGGCACACGTCATTTATACCTTCTACCTTCAGGGTTGTTTACAAAGACTGACACTTGTGTTTTATCCTGTAACAACTCAACTGTGAAGTTCTGTCCTGCCCGGACACATGAGTGTACTTTGGTTCCTGTTCATTTTAAATTATTTATTTACAGAGTTGTGAACCGCTCAGAGTGGCCCTGTTGCCAGATGGGCAGTGTGTGTGTGTGTGTGTGTGTGTGTGTGTGTGTGTGTGTGTGTGTG
>JAHTLZ010000240.1:6420638-6450385 GCA_023846285.1 Phrynocephalus versicolor
TTCCTTACACTGTTGTAATAAGCACCAATAAATTAAATTTATTTTACTAAAGGTACATAGTACAATAGCTCCATGAAATGTGATGCAGCTTGCAATACATTCAGTATTTCTAGCCAAAATTAAATTTTAAATCTATATATGTGTAGTTAAAAGCCTACATTTTTTAAAAAATATATATAGTCAGGACAGCGCAATTTATAACAGAGTGTGGTGTGTACTGTGTCTATTTCTTAGGTTTAAATTGAAATACGCAAGCACATGTTCAAAACTGTAGGCAGAACTTGGTAAACCTGGAAAAGGAGATTTGACGGATCAGTCCCAGTCAAGCCAGCCGGATCTGTATGCAACAATTGTTCTAAGATAACAATTTAGGGGAAATCTTTTTTTTTTGGGGGGGGGGGAGAGGCTGCCCCACTTCCAAGAGGTATACATATGGAGAGAGAGAGAGAGAGCTCCATGATTCCCTGTCTTCTGCCAACCATGAAGGGCTGAGATACCAAGGACCTATATTTTCATTTCCCACACTAGATTTTGGAGAAAAATCTCATGAGTATCTTCCTATAAAGTCTAATGGCTTTTTTTCTGGAGTGGGATGCTGGGGAATTATACAAAATCACTCCTGTTCACAAATTCAAGGGAAGCGAGCAGAAGTGTTTGTGGCAGTAAAAACAACAAAAGTGGCCTGCATTAATTTAAAGGTTCACCAATTTTTATCTGGCAAGCATTGCAGGCAAAAAAAAAAAAATCAAAGAAAAACAAAACAAAACAAAAGACACAAAACCATGTTGCTCCTTAAAGACAAACATTCATATTTTAATGTAACGTTTTGTGGACACGTCCACTTCTTCAGACATCTGGCAAGCAGCAATACCAACTCCAGAAAGACATAACAAGAATAAACAAAGCTCAGTCCAAGCCCATTTTACTGGGCATGAATATTATTTATTCTAAGATCTAGGTCATTCACTAGTGAGAACCAAATCAGAATTGAGTTGAAACAATGTGTTATAGAATCATAGAGAATCATAGAATCGTGAAGTTGGAAGGGGGCTACCAGACTATCAAGTCCAACCCCCCACTCTATGCAGAAGGAATACAAATCAAAGGATATCTGGCAGATGGTGTCACATGGAAGTTGTAGGGGGCAAGAAAAATGAGAGATTTCAGCATTAGATTTGCTCATGGGAAGATTGCACAATTCAAGATAAATGCATGTGGCCAAATACTGACATCAGCTTAAGGAAATTTAAGAGGCAGAAGATGCCATACCTAGACCAAAATTCTTTTGTATCAGGATAAGAGTTGATTTTAAGTAATGCAACATACTATCATTTCTTTTACGCACAACAAAGAGTTAAGAACATAAGAACATGAGAAGAGCCATGCTGGATCAGGCCAAAGGCCCATCTAGTCCAGCTTCCTGTATCTCACAGAGGCCCCACCAAATGATAAGATCTGCCTTATTGCTTATGGACTTGTTGGGAAAGAGAAAATTAACAGAACAAATTGGAAGCTTAGAAAATAGATGGCAGTTGACTTACTGATAGCTGACTTTATCAGTAAAAGTTTCGAAAAATATATAACATGAAAGTGGTAGTAAGATCTGAAGCATAGCTGAAAACAAAGCACAGAAACAAGCCAGCAACAATCTTCTTTTCTCTCATCTGCTGCTCGTTCTTTGGCCCCAATGGTTCATCTGGAGCTGGTCAAGGATTTAAGAGGCAAGGCAAAGTCTTTCAAGATCAGTCCCCCACGGTTAAAGATGAATGAATGTGGCAGGACCTCACTTGCATCTCAAGCCCAAAGAATACTGTTGAGACAGTAGTATTGCAAGAAAAGAGCCAAATGGGAGGAAGATAAGTTTAAGGGGGTTGGGGCTAGGAGCTAAACACTACACACAATTGCATCGCAATATGGGCAAACAGTAACCCAACAAGTTCTCTGATTGCAAAGAAGCTTTATTGTTGTTGTTGTTGTTGTTGTTGTTGTTGTTGTTGTTGTTGTTGTTGTTCAGTCGTTCAGTTGTGTCCGACTCTTCGTGACCCCATGGACCAGAGCTCGCCAGGCCTTCCTATCTTCCACTGCCTCCCGGAGTTTTGTCAAATCCATATTGGTTGCATCGATGACACCATCCAACCATCTCATTCTCTGCCGTCCTCTTTTCCTTTTGCCTTCAATCTTTCCCAACATCAGGGACTTTTCCAAGGAGTCCCCTCTCCTCATGAGGTGGCCAAAGGACTGGAGCCTCAGCTTCAAAATCTGTCCTTCCTGTGAACATTCGGGTTTGATTTCTTTCAGGATGGATAGGTTTTATCTCCTTGCACTCAAGACTCTCCTCCAGCACCACAGCTCAAAAGCATCAATTCTGTGGCGGTTAGCCTTCTTTTACCAGCCCTCAAACGGCTAATCCACCTCTGCTTGTGAACTACAATTTTCAGAGGTGCTTGAAGGTGAAGGTGGCCACAATGTACAGCTCTGTTCTAGTTCAACAGAATAACACAGGCTGAGATAAGCTAACCTACTTTAAAGGGGGGCACTCCCCTCAGCAAGAAGGAGCTTTTATCACTTAATGCCCTGAAAAAAAGGGCAAGTTAAATCTTTCCCCTTGCAGTTGCAATTCCTCCCCCTCCCCCTGCACCCTTTCTGTGGCAGTCCCCTGCCGGGTCTGAAACTCAGTACAGGGCAATCATCCCAATCCTAGAAACATTTTCCCCCAGTTTCTCCGTCAGCTGGGGATTTCCACTCTTACACTGGTTGTTACCACTTAACGCCATCTGCTTTGCTGCAGGCCATTCTGCTTTTGCAATGTCGTCTCTCAGCCCTTCAGGTTTGGTTGCAATTAAAAGGGAAGGAAAATCAAAGCATGAAGTTGCTCCTGTAGCTAATCCTCCTTTTGACTGCATAAAAAGAGCAATCAAAAGGAAGTGTTAAAATTTCAGAATCTACAGCCAAAAACTCTGCTGTCGCTACATAAAAAAAAGCAGATAGAAATTTCTTGCACCTCCGCTATGTGCCATGCAGAAGCATTCAAGCCAACAGGGAAACTAAGAAGAATATGGCCAGCTCCATTAAGTGTTTAACAAAGCAAGACACACCCACAAATGGAAGCAATAGGTTTGGCAGGACTTTTACCTAGGCTAATGGGGATTTATTGAGAATTCTCTTTAGCATGGGAATCAGCAGCAA
Source organism: Phrynocephalus versicolor (assembly GCA_023846285.1). NCBI lineage: Eukaryota > Metazoa > Chordata > Lepidosauria > Squamata > Agamidae > Phrynocephalus > Phrynocephalus versicolor. The sequence goes on from JAHTLZ010000240.1 coordinate 6,423,825, forward strand.
AGCATCCACCCACCTACCCACCCGTATCTTCCAAAAATATCAAGGACTGTTGGTAAGTGTGCTTTTCCTTTTGCTTTTTGTCTAGCCAGAGTCCTCTTTCAGTGCCTATGGTGGTTTTATGGATTTAAAAAATCCTATTTTTTAAAAAAATTGCTGTTTTCAAAGGCTAGGGGTACTAATAGAGACTTCAAACTAGAGGTTTAACTTTCACATAAATAGTTAATTCCCATTCCTTGAGCATTGTAATAAATATCCATCTCTTATCTTACTCCATATTTATATATGGCTTAGTTTTCAAAGTTGACTGAATTGTTCAGGTTGCCACAATTCAGTAAAAGGTCCCCTTCTCATTTGTCGGTATATGCAAGCACATACTCCTTTCAACAGTCAAATTACAACTACTGTACCACATTCTACTTCCTTTCAGGGTAGAGGGGCAAAAGCCTTCAGAAGTTCAGGTCTAACATTTGAACCAATTATACAGACATACACACAAACAATCTTATTTTTTCCCTATTGCTGACAGTTATAATCACTTTACAGTCCACGCTTTATAACCATGCAATTGCTCCTATTAGCTGATCTTTCAGTAAGATCTGTCAAGAGTACCAATTGCGCAGACAAGGAAAGAAGAGGAAAATATTACGTAGTTCTTTTTTTTTTTTACCATCGTATTCCAATATTACACTTTTCTAGGGCTAGTTTCCCTGCACATTCTGTAATTCTCAGAACTTGGAACACTTTTCAATGTAGTAGTTTTAATAGGGGAGAAAGGAATACTGGAAAAGCAAGGTTCCGCTCAAGTCAGCCTCAGAGATTCCCAGCACATGCATTGAACAGTATCATTTTACAGACTGCAATAGCATATTCATACCATTAAGCTTTCAGAGTGCTTCCAATAAGCAGCCATTTAAACCTGAGCTTCTAATATGATATCTAAATGGCTTTCTCCCCTGGTTACAAACATATATGTACTAATTTAAGTGACAGAAAGAAAAAATGAAGGAGAAACAACAGCTAGTTATCAAACATTAAATGGAATCTTACCTGGATCCAAAATTCAGGTACAAAAAACTTTGGCCATACTTCATAATGCAAGGAACTCACCGTCATCTTAGTCAAAATGTTTATCCTCTCAGTTTTTACTGACTAAATATCCAAAAATACAGACTCAGAGAATAAGTATTTCCTAAGAGTAAATACACTATCATTCTTCAACAAAACTTTCAGTTATACTTTTTAAGGGGTGGGGTGGGGAAGCAGTTCAAATCAACGACTTAAAATGCCGTAAAAGTTCAGATTCAAAGATGCTGCTTTTGCAAGCAGCTTTCCAAAAACAGATCCTGTCACGACGACTCTGAGGTACACATAGGAAGAGGTTTTGTATCGTGTCAGCTACTTTCTGGCTTCTTGTAGAGAGCTATACTAGCCTGCATATACACGTACACCAAAATGGCAACCTCATCTCTCTCGTTGCTATGGACACGCCATACGTCAGACCTGCACTTCTTTCCCTCAGACCTGTTTGTTTATGACAAGCCTAGGTGCTTCCTATTATGGTGCCTGCATCAGCACAGCATGCTATTTGCCAGTAATGAGAGCCCGCAGCAGCCACTGAGGTGATCAGCATGCAGCACAGGACAGAGATGCTGAGGAATTTGAGCATGCTCTCTGCAACTCTGCATTGAATGTCAATTTCAGGAATGATGAAGCAGCATACAAATCACACAAGCAGCCCCGGTTTTGCCAGGCATGATCGGTTACAATGGCTAGTGTAGAGAGACAGAGGTTCGTATGCAGTGAACATAAAAATCCTGTCAGAGGTCAGCTTTAAGCAACAAACCAAATCGACCCTGAGAAGTTGAACATCTTAGTATTGTTGAATGGGCTTACAAAGCTACTACTGGTGGCTCTTTGTTTTTGAACTTAAGAAATGCATTGTTTTTTCTCTCTCTCTAGATGCTGAAGAGAATCTGTTTTGCTTCTCCTACGGGCTTGATGGGAGGCTGCCCTCAGAATGGAGGAGGAGATATAATCCAGACGGAAGACATGACAAGTCTCAGAGTTCCTGTCCACCTAACACTGCCAATTCAGCCGGCACAACATCCACTGAGTCACTTTTGCCAAATGATCTCACTAGCTCAGAAGAGACAAGGGCTTAGCTCAGGCTGATCTATCCTGGCCCATTCACTATAAATTTAAAGATAACACAAATAATGGCCTTTCCAGTCTCCAGCAGCTCCAGCCATGTAAATTTTTAGCAGGGGCTATTACATCACCCAACATGTTGACATCCATGAGAATGGAGCCAATGCTTGCAATGATTAAGCAACCACAGAAACAGCAGACTGTCTGCACATCTGTCAGCACCCTGATAAAAGAATGATTTAGAAAAGCACAGTGCAATATAAACATTTTTCTTCTTCCATGATGATTATTAAAATTCATTTATTAGGGAACATATAAGTACATTTTACCCATACAACCCTACTCACTAGGCAATTATGGCAAGTTTCTGATGGTATTTTACAACCCCTCTGCATTATTTTGGATACTCGCACATATAACACCATGGAGATTCACAAAGTTAATCTCCTAGCAGGAAAGAAAAGAAAGAAAATTAATAAAAATTAACATGAAATAAAATAAAAATAACAGAAAGGACTATATTTCAAGGTTTCTCAGAGAAACAGAACAACAGCTGTCAACCTAACATTGCAAACCTATATCCTAAGTCTTGCTGAACTCAGTCCTAAGTCCCACTGCGGCTTAACTCTGTATAAATAAATGCAGGATTTATATACTGAGCCATTTGTGTTTGGTTCCAATTAAAATGAAAAGATAATCAAGGCATGAAGTTGCCCCTCAAGTGAGCTTAGTTCTGCTTCATATTGTATTCCCAATGTCTAACTGTGAAGTACATAATTAATGTGGTACGGTGTGCTACAAATTCCACATACACCTCCAAACTTTGAGCAATGCTTTAACTAGCTAGGTGAAGCTAAGTGCCCATGTGGCACTAATGCCCATATGGAAAACAATTCCAAAGAAAGAGGCAAGACTACTTTCTCCCCCCCCCCCCCGAACACCTCTTCCAAATGATGTTCAAACATGTTTTGACTGTCCACATCTACGACAAATATATTATTATTGTGGTGGTGGTGGTGGTGGTGGTGGTGTCATTACCATCATGACTGACTCTTCGTGACTCCACATTCAGGGAGTTTTCTTGGCAGGAATACTGGAGTGGGTTGCCAGTTCCCACCCCAGGCACCTACAGCACCTGGTATTCCCTGGTGGTCGCCCATGCAAGAACTAGCCAGGCCCAACCCTGCTTAGCTTCCACTATCAGATGTGCTCAGGGCATCTAGGCAGCTCAACAAATACAGTGGACCCTTGTATAACAAACAGCTTGTATAACATAAAATTTGTACAACATAAAAATTCCGGAGATAGGGGAAATTTGCTTAACATAATCGCCTATGGGGAAAATCCGTACAACATAAAAATGGGATTACTCCATTTTCAATGCATTTCTATGGGAATTTGTATAAAGGAAAATTTGCTTAACATAATTTCATTTGGAATGAATTAATTCCTTTATACAAGGTACCACTGTATATACATTAGAGTAAAAAGTTTTAAATATCTCAGAGAATCTCTAGTACTTTTGACACTCACAAGTTATAAACTGCCCCTCTTGTTTATTATTTCTTTACTCCTTGGATTTATATACCAACCGAATAGTGAAATTCTGGGAGGTTTACACACAATGAATGAATGGAGAAAGGAGGAGGCTTAAGTCTACACGTTCTAGAAACATAAGTGCTCGTGATTATAAAGAAAGAATGAGCTGATTAGCAACATGCTGAATTAAGGCAGAAGCACACTCTTATGGATCACCCACTAATGAGGCAGTTTTCTGAGTTTGAGAAATCAGACCTGAAAGGAATATCACATTTCCAATCCAAAATTAATTTTGCAACTGCACGGCTCTCTTCTGTGTATAAGACAACCCTCAATTTTCAGTCTAACTATTTTAGTCTTATACATAGAAAAATTCTGTAATTGGTTCAATGGATCTATTTTATTTGGGACTATCAACAACATTCAAGCCTAGACTATTTAGCTTGGTCTCACAGAATTCAGTGTGACAAAAATTAGTCATGCCAAACCTGTCTATTGGATTTACATATTGTGCAAGCTTAAGAATTAGTCACTGTGACCAGTGGTGGTTACTATGTTAGGATGGCAGCCATGGTTAAAAGCAAATTATTTTCCTTATATACCACCCCATACCACTTCAAGTAGTCTCTGGGTGGTTTACAGTTTAATTATGCAGGCTACACATTCCCCCCTCCCAGCAAGCTGTGTACTCAATTTACCGACCTCGGAAGGATGGCAGGCTGAGTCAACCATGAGCCTGCTACCTGGGATTGAACCCCAGGTTGTGAGCACAGTTTTACCTGCAGTACAGGCATTTAACCACTACACCACGGGGCTCCTAAGATAGTATAGTAGTTACAAACTTTGGTTCCCCAGATGTTCTTGGACTATAACTCCCAGAATCCTTTACCACTAGATGGACTGGTTAGAATTTCTGGGAGTTGTCATCCAAGAACACCTGGGAACCCAAGGCTGGAAAGCACTGGTCAAGTTACAACCTTCTGGTTTGGGAGGGGCAGTTGCATATTTATTTCCAAAAAAAAAGAGAGAGAGAGAGAGAAAAAGGTAACCTACGAAAACGGTCTGGAGCAAAGGAGATTAGACTATTTCCTGTCACTAAAAATGAGGGATCTGATCATGTTTAGGGAGAACATTAAGATGTCTGTCTTAAACGAAAAATATATTTTTATTATTATACCCTCCCTCTGTTTTCGTTGTATGATCTGAAATATCAGTGCAACGTAATTAAAAGTCACCTCCACCTTGGTTGCCCCATCTTCCAAACAATGGAAAACCAAACAAGTGTAGAGAGTTGGCTAGTAGCAAGAATTCCAGATATGAACCTTGAACTCCATGCCTGTAAACTATACAGAAGTAAGAATTTCATCAGGTTCGCTTTTCCCAACACAGCATTACAAAGTTCTGAGAAAGTAGCCATGGGATTCACAAGCAGGAACAAAACCAGGGGTTGAATAATCTAAACAGTGTCTCACTAAGAAGTTGACAACAACATATTTTGAGCTCTCCAGAACTCTTCCATTTGGTATAGACAGCACAAATTTCGAGGGTGTGGAAAGGGCCTAGTGTCCAAAGCCTTGGCCAGAGGTAATGTCTACTCTTTTTGAAGACAGGCTACTAAGCAAGAAAAGATGAGATTTGAAGACTCAGCATAAAACACAGTTGACATGAACAACGTCCAATTTCCTTTCTATAGGTTAAAAACACCCGCCAGGAACCCCCTTGAATGTTTTCTTGCACTCAGCTCTTTCAAAACAACAAGGTTTTGAACTAGAAGTCTTAGTCTGCAACGGTGCTGTGGCATTTCTTTCTCAAAAACTCCATCTTAAGAAAAATCAAATCCTGCACCTGGAATCATCATCATTACCACCACCACCGTATGCTGATTCTGTCTAATGGCAGCCTTTTCCAGGGTTCACTCAATATCAAGTACTGTACTCAGAAGTGGTTTAAAATTCCCTTCTTCTGGGGGCCATAAAATAAAAACATCTTGTTTGGTACAAATCCAAAAGACACAAATTGGCACTGTTCAAGATTATAGGAGCTGTTCTTCGTGCCTCCTATATTTAAAAGGAACAAAGAGGAGAATCTGTAAAGCAAGTTGGGTCTGATGACTTGGATTTGTCCTATGACTTGGATTTAATTTTTATCGGTGTCAGTAGCCTTCTTGGCTAGAAATGCAGTACTGTATTATCTTTCTGAATCAAAAGACAAAAAGAAGTTTGTACTTTTCTGTTTCACTCTAACTTCATTAAACCCACATATTTATTTTAAGGGGTTTTTTTACCCTGGAGTTATTTAATCAACTCAAATATTATAATTAAAAAGTTAAAATTCCAGACATAAGCTATGGTTTGGGCACCAAAAAGGACAGTGAATTTCTACTCTTCACATAATTAGTACATTTAAAAATGTACATTTAAAAAGTTAGTTGTTAGGGAATATTTTATATTATAAAATACTTCATTCAACCTCAGTAGGATACTTAGATTTTTCCCCTTAAAATTACAATGTTATTCCTGTTAATTCTAAAAAAGATATATAGGCTAGCTGATTGCAGAATATACAAATCATATTTTAATGTTGAAAGGCCAGAGGTGTTGGGGGGAGGAGGGCACAAAGATGGAAGGACTACATTCAAGTTGTACAGAAGCACTTAAAAGCAGAGCTTTCTATTCATAAGAACAACTCCATAACTACCACAGCAGCTGATGTTTTGCACCCTACTTTGAACCCCCAAGTCCCTTCTAGAGGGGAAAGTGATGTCTACCCATTTCACCCACACTCAAGTTTGTTGTGTGCTCCAGCACTACTGAAAATACGGTTAAACCTGAGATACTCCTTCTACACCACTACAGAACAGACTCAAGATTCTTGTATTTTATGCTAGCAGCACGCGCACACACGCACACACACGCACACACACACACACACACACACACACAATGTGGTGCGTAGGTGGAGAAAAATATTAATTAATATGTTAAGTATAATACTGTGTGTGTACACAAATATTTAACTATGTTTCTTTGCTCCATTCCTTCCTGCAAGCCATGGATATTTTATTGCTCTAAAAGCAATAGGTCATCTCATGACAGTTCATGGCACGGCATAGCAAAAGCATGGAGCAAGCAAGATGAAGCTTGTACCACAGCCACCAGAATAATGCTGGAAGATGATGTAGAAAATGTTTGGATAAGGCAAGTGAATGACTCAAGTTAACAAACCACAGAAGGGGAAAGAAGGTACTCAAGACCCAATTTCACCACTTTCCTGGACCAATTTTTATAATCATTTTAATGTGAAATTACCAAGAATTTCTCATAACATAGATGGAAAAAGTCAAAACTATTTAAAATGCAAAAAGGAGGAAAGCTGAAAGTAGTTCAATGACAGGTCTCAAACCCAGTTGAACATTGGGAAAACTCTCTGTTAGAGCAGTACAACAATTAAACCCATTACTGTACTTGAGAGGTGGTGACTACCCCAACACTAAAACAAAGCAAAAAGCAAAATGTTCTGCTTATATATCGCCCCATAGTGCTTAAAGCACTCTCTGGGAGGATTACAATGCATTGTACCCCCAGCGAGCTTGGAACTCGTTTTACTGACCTCAGAAGGAGAGAAGACTGAGTCAACCATGAGCTGGCTACTTGAAAATGAACCCCAGGTCGTGAGCAGTTTTAGCTGCAGTACTGCTGTTTAAAGCGAAACAAAGTGTTCTGCTTATATACCACCCCACAGCACTTCAAGCACTCTCTGGGCGGTTTACAATTTTTTAAAATGATGCGGGCTACACATTCCCCCACCCCCGGAAGCTGGGTACTCATTTTACCGACCTCGGAAGGATGGAAGGCTGAGTCAACCATGAGCCAGCTACTTGGGATTGAACCCCAGGTTGTGAGCAGTTTCAGTTGCAGTACAGACATTTAACCACTGCGCCACGAGGTATTCAAAAGAAATTTAGAGTACAGATGTGAAAACCAGGAAAAAAACAAGAAAACATCGGAAAAAATGAGTTCTTCCTGTTTTTTTCCTGAAGCCTTTGTGTTTTTTTCTGAAAATTAGAAAAATTGCAAAAAGAAAAAAGGAAAAATGATTATGGAATGTTTTATTTTAACAAGATGAATAAAATATTTTAAGACACGAGTGTACAAATATTTTCCAAATAATTTCTAAAAAATATGCATAGTATCAGATTAATCTAATTTCTGCGCACTAAAGACAAGCAAGTCCTAGGTTACAAACTGAACTCTCCAATGCAAGAGCAAGATGCGTGGGAGGTACTGCTGTTGTCACAAGAAAAAAAAAGGTTTCACTTTTGTTTTTGCATGTGGGTGGGTATGTTTAGTTCTGTTCTGTCCCTTCATTAGGTCTCAAAGCACTGGAAGAAAATACAGAGCAACAAAAATAATTCTGATTAAATTTCATCCCCATTCATTGAAACTCATTTTCCAAGGAGAAAGGCAGGGTAAAAATACTCTAAAATAAATAAATAAATAAATAACTTAGTCCCATTTCCTTCTATACATTCCCACCTCTCCATTTCTTTTTTTTTTTTTTTGAGAATGAGGTTTTTATTTTATTTTGATTTAATACTGTGGAGAGAAAACATGAATAATTGTCAATTCTGGATTTTTAAACATTGTTTTGTAGAGTTTTTTTTCCATATAAACTAGACAACAGTTTAGGAGATTGTTACTCTATTTGTGCAATTACAAATAAATATTATTTAAAAAGTAAACTCTGTAATAACTGTTTGGGTACACTATATTTTAATATGGTAGTTGTGATAATTTTATGCTGTCGTCCATAGTCATATTTTATGTTCCTAAAGTAACAGAATGACTTTTAAACTGTAAAAGGGGTGGGGGAGTGCTAATGTAGCTTTTTTTTCAATTTTTCCAAAAATTCCATGTGTTTTTTCCCCGAGCTTCAAAATTTCTGGAAATTTTACATCTTTCATTTAGACAGCTACCTGGCAGATCTGCTGTGGTTTCTATTCCACTACTGAGCAGGGGATTGGCCTGGATGGCCTCATAAGCCACTTTCAACTTTATGATTCTATAACCTTCCCAAATGAGAGCATCGTAGTAATCCAGTATGTCAAGAAAAGGGAAAGAAAATACTTCCAGAAGATTAGAAAGGGAAAGAAATCTTCCTAATTGTAATAGATCCCAGAGAATATTAAGATTAAGCCAGTGAACACAAAATTTGACTGCATCCTATTTTGAAAATAATTATTACATTCTGCTTACTTTCCAAAACTGTTGGCATATTTTTAAATGAACATGCTTTTTAGTCTGCACACACATATCATATACTCAGTATATTTTATTGTAACTTTTCTGGACCACACCCTCATCCTTAGAGATAGGAACTCCACATGTTTGTTTTTGCTCTGTTGTCATTTTTTAATGACAGGTCACAGGCCATCCAGTCCAGCATTCTGTCTCACACAGTGGCTCACCATTTGCTTCAGGGTGTTCCCAAGCATATGTCTTCACCTGCTTATGATTCCCTGCAAAAGGCATTGAGAGATATCCTGCCTCTCTCCAACCTGGAGGTTGTCCTTAAGACATCCATGATGACAGCCATTGATACCCTTGTTCTCGATGAATTTGTCCAATCATTTCCTAAAGCTGTTACGGCTGACAGCTGTCACCACTTCTTCTGGAAGGGAGTTCCACAGACCAGTGATCCTCTGGGTGAAAAAGCAACTTTCTCTTATTTGTTTGAGATCTAGCACAAACAGAATGTATCTCTTATATGCAAACTTTGGATTCTGCATTAACAGATAGTTGCAGAAATGAAATCCACAGCCCAGAAGCATATGATATATATCTATGAATACTTGCTCAATAATACTTAATTGTTATCATGGCTAGAGATGGGCACGGAACGAACAATTTTTCATTTTCTTTTTTCGTTTCGTTACGCAACGAAATGACAAACAAAATTTGTCTCTAAAATGAAACGAAACGAACAGAAACGCGGGAATTTTTGTCGTGCGTCTCGTTTCCGTTACAGTAATGAAGTGAGCTGCTTTAAATGCTAAAAAAATCACGTAAAATTGGAATAAATGGTAACAAAACGGTAATGAACCGGTAACAAAACGAAAATGATTTTTTTGCAAAAAATTCGCGAACAACGGAAACAAACCGAAACGGACCTCTAAATGACAAACGAAACTCCATTTTTTCTATTCATGCCCATCTCTAATCATGGCTCATTGGCTGAGCATATTCTAGGGCCAAAATTCTGTTGCTTAGCATAGCAAACTGTACTAGAATAGGTACACTGATGCAATGGATTAATAAGTCTATTATTCTGTAAGTTTTACTGATTCAAATGGGCTCACTCTAACTATAACTTACTATGCTAATGCAAGTCAGTTACAGCAGGACTATTTGAATAAATGGAACTTAAGGAGTTAACTCACTAAATTCCAATTGATTCAGTTGGTCTACTATAGTGCAATTTACTAAGCTAAGTAACAGGATTTTGGCTTATGAGTGATAGAGGTCCTGGGTGCCATTTCCAAAGGGATCAGGGTTAGAGATTCAAAATTTCTTTAAATTCTGAAGCCATGGGGGGGGAGACTTGGGAGAAAACAGAAAAATTGGGAAATTTTATATCTCTCATCAGGCAGCAGATGATGAAAATGAACCTGACAGCCGCTACGCAGCGAGAACTGACAAAAGTGATTTTTATGGACCAGTGGTGTGATTCCACAAAACGTAGCTTACATTTTCAACTACTGGGGTACCTTGTATAAAGGAAGTAATTCGTTCCAAATGAAATTATGTTAAGCAAATTTTCCTTTATACAAATTCCCATAGGAATGCATTGAAAACGGAGTAATCCCATTTTTAGGTTGTACAGATTCTCCCCATAGGCGATTATGTTAAGCTAAGCAAATTTCCCCTATCTCTGGAATTTTTTATGTTGTACAGATTTTATGTTATACAAGCTGTTTGTTATACAAGGGTCCACTGTATTTTAAATTGGTAAATATATCAAAAAGCAAGTCCCCATCAGACTGTTCCCCCCCCCATGAAGACCAAGGAACAGGAAACTTAAACTCACCTAGGAAAGCAAGGACCATGTCAAAACCAGAGGTTATATAAGAAAAGTGTTATAATAATGAGTTGTTGTAGATGTCAAGGGACCTATTAGGATCTCTATGATCTTAAAATATTCAACAGAGCATCTGTCTGTTTTGCAGCTGGACTGGCATTGACTAGACCAGTTCATTCCTTCTCCATGATTATGTTGTTATGCATTCTTTGAAATACAAGAGGCTGGCTGCTATGGAAATCTTTTTAAATTGGATGCAACAGCATTATCTTCTCTCCCAACTAGAAACAGGTCATTCTAGCAGAGGGATGAGATAATACAGTAGTTTCTAACACTAATAAAAAAAAAATCAAAATGCTGAAGCTTATACACAGAGACACTCCGGAACAACTTCTGGATGGCTGCTGCTTGGGCAAAGTGGTTTGCCCACCTTGAAGAGAACCCATCAAATGATTGGATGGTCCCAGCAACCTTGGGTGGTAGAGGCGGACAAACTCCTGTGAAGGAAACTACTTGGAAGGCCATTTGTTTTAAGGAGAAAAGGTGACCACTTCACATTTCTGGAGCTCCAGCAAAAGGAAGTGCTGAAGTAGTAAGAAAGCAAGTTATCTGTCTCTACTGCTACTTTCCTTTGTCATAATTCAGTTAGACTCTTTGAGATCTGTACTATAAACATCCCATACTTGGCCAGTGGAGGACAGTGACTAGGTTGTATTTCAGACGTACATCTGTAATTTCCATCTAATCTTTCAATAGGGATGGGACACAGCAAGGAAGAAATCCTAGCCTCTTAGATGGGCTGGAGGTGCATGCATGTGTCCACGTGCGTGTGTAACGCCTCCTGATCCTTTCTGATCCAACCTGAAATTGCTCCAGGAAGAAGATTTAGACACCCCAAACGAACTCACGTTGTAGGTAGCAGTGCAACAACCAGGCCTACAGCCTGAATACTTTCCTCAGCATGTGTGTGCACATGTGTTGGGAGCATGCGTTTTCAATTCCTCCCTCCCTTCCCCTTTTGTGACTACGCAGAGCTACCAAGATGGAGAGAGTCATGACTAAATCCTTCTTAGAGAAACAAAACCTTATGAAATGGATTCTCATTCTCCTCTTGGATACCACCTCAGGCTGAAGATAAAAGTCAAGGACAGAGAGGGAGGCACGTTTTCTATCGTCTGTCGTTTAAGATGTCATGCTAACTGTCTGACTGTAAACACCATGCGTTTCTTTAGGTCAAACATATTGTCTTCCTTCTCTATGTAACACTACCGGCATGCACAACTTTGGTACTGACACAGTTTTTACTCAAACATACATGAGACAGTGCTTGCTTGGGTCTTCTACTATGTATTCAGTTAAGAAGATTACAAACAGGTGAAACTTGAAAAATTAGAATATCGTGTAAATGTTCATTTATTTCAATAAGTCAACTCAAAAGGTAAAACTAGTACATGAGATATACTCATTACATGCAAAGGGAGATATGTCAAGCCTTATTTTGGTTTAATTGTGATGATTATGGCGTACAGCTTATGAAAACCTCAAATTTGCAATTTCAGAAAATTAGAATATTACATGACATCAATAACACAAGGATTGGAAATAGAACAATATTGAACCTCTGAAAAGTATATGTACTCAGTAATTGGTTTGGGCCCCTTTTGCATCAATTACTGCCTCAATGCATCATGGCATGGATGCTATTAGCCTGTGGCACTGCTGAGATGTTATGGAAGACCAGGATGCTTCAACAGCGGCCTTCAGCTCAGCTGCATTGTTCAGTCTCATGTCCTTCATCTTTCTCTTGGCAATGCCCCATAGATTCTCTATGGGCTTCAGGTCAGGCGAGTTTGCTGGCCAATCAAGCACAGTAACCGAGCCAGGTTTGGGCACTTTTTGGCAGTGTGGGCAGGTGCCAAGTCCTGCCGGAAATGATGTCAGCATCCCCATAAAGATCATCTGTGGAAGGGAGCATTAAGGGCTCCAAAATCTCCTGGTAGATGGCTGTGTTGACCCTGGACTTAATGAAGCATAGTAGACCTACATCAGCAGATGACATGGCTCCCCAAATCAACACAGGCTGTGGAAACTTCACACTGGACTTCAAGCATCATGCATTGTGTGCCTCTCCATTCTTCCTCCAGACTCTGGGTCCTTGGTTCCCAAATGAGATGCAAAAGTTGCTCTCATCAGAAAAGAGGACTTGGACCACTGAGAAACAGTGTTCAGGAGCGGCTTGACAAGAGGAATACAACATTTGAAGCCCATGCCCAGGATCCGTCTTTGTGTGGTGGCTCTTGATGCACTAACTCCAGCTTTAGCCCACTCCTTGTGAAAGTCCCCAAACACTTTTGAATGGCCTTTTCCTGACAATCCTCTCCAGGCTGCAGTCATCCCTGATGCTTGTGCACACTTTTTCTTCCACACTTTTCCCTTCCACATAACTTTCTATTGATGTGCTTTGATACAGCACTTTGGGAACATCCAACTTCTTTTGCAATCTCTTACCTTTGGGGGCTTTCCCTCCTTATGGTGGGTATCAATGATGGTTTTCTGCACAACTGTCAGGTCAGCAGTCTTTCCCATGATCGTGATTCCTACTGAACCAGCCTGAGAGAACATTTAAAGGCTCAGGAACCCTTTGCAGGTGTTATGGAATCATTAGCTGATTAGAATGGGAAACTTTTGAGCCTAGAAGATTGAACTTTTTCACACTATTCTAATTTTCTGAGATGGTGAATTTGGGGTTTTCATAAGCTGTACACCGTAATCATCACTTCTACCAACGTAAGTCTTGATATATCTCGCTTTCCATGCAACGAGTCTATCTCATATATTAGTTTCACCCTTTGAGTTGACTTATTGAAATAAAGGAACATTTGCACTATATTCTAATTTTTCCAGTTTCACCTGTATGAGGAAAATCCTTCTGTTGCTCATCATATATATTAAGCAAACCAATGTAAAACGAGAAATTCTAAAATATTATTTCTAGAGATACTAAATGTTTTATAGCTCCTCTTCATAGAAGCAAATCCAGTGTCTTCTTTACTGATGCATTTTTTCAATCTTTATACAGTAGGACCCCAGTATCCTCTGGGGATCGATTCCAGGCCCAGGCGTTCCCATGGATAATGAAAACCGTGGATAAGAGAGAATGCCAAAAACCCCAAAACTGCTATTTCGTGACAGTAGCTTGCTTTATGACTGCTGTTTCATGACAGTAGCTTGCTTTGCAGTTTCTGAATTATATATTTAATTTTTTCCTCTGCCAACCGTGGATAACTGAATCAGTGGTTAATGAATCAGTGGATACAGGGGTCCTACTGTACTAATATCAATATATAACAGCTGATATAAGTGTTACACACATCAAGGGCAATATATATCACACATATGTGCTCTTCACATACTACATATGCATTTTCTGGATATCAACTGGATCCCCAAATTTCTTCCCTTGCAATGAGGTAAATTGAGACTTCCTTACTCTTATGCTACTACTATGAAGTAACTAGGCAGGAGGGACAGGAGCCATCATACATCATTTCCTCTTTTTAAATTTTGAACCCTGACTTGAGAAGTTCGAAAAAAGCTAGAAACAGACTTTTTGAATTTACTTCCCTAGGCCACTGCTCTCCTGATTTATGCAAACTGTTTTGCTTTCATCTTCTCCAACCATCACAGTCAAAGTTTCAGCTAACCCAGTGGTTCTCAAACTTCCTAATGCCGCGATCCTTTAATAAAGTTCCACTTGTTGTGGTGACCCCTTACCCTGCTTGGAAGAGGCCATAAGCTCCCTCTGGCAGGCCACTGCTGCAGGTGCCATAGAGAACTTCCCTCTACACGCACCCTTGGCCAATTGCAGCCTCTGGTGCCATTGACTGACATCTCCTCCAACCTATCAAGCTGTAACTCACTCTTTCCCCCCTTCTTCCCCCTCCTCCTCCAGACCCAAGCTGTTTGTGCCTTTTTCTTCACTGGCTCATGGCGACCTGTGAAATGGTCGTTTGACCCCCCCATAGGGGTCCCGACCCCAGGTTGGGAACCACTGAGCTAATCTTAACCAACGAGTTGCAAATCAATATGCTGTACCAAAGTATATTCTTGGGCAGAGATAAAGCTACATTTCCAGTCAACCTATCCTTGGCTGACTACTCAAATTCAATTACAGTGGTACCTTGTATAAAGGAATTAATTCATTCCAAATGAAATTATGTTAAGCAAATTTTCCTTTATACAAATTCCCATAGGAATGCATTGAAAACGGAGTAATCCCATTTTTATGTTGTATGGATTCTCCCCATAGGCGATTCTGTTAAGCAAATTTCTCCTATCTCCGGAATGTTTTATGTTGTACAAATTTTATTTTATACAAGTTGTTTGTTATACAAGGGTCCACTTGTACTACACTGGTCAAAAACGCTCATGTCATTTTTGCATGCTTGAAAAAACCATGACCATATCTCATTTATGCATGCCCCCATCTGCCAACAAATTAAGATACACACTGTGAGCAGCACTATCTCTTATAAATATATAAAACCTTCTTATCTTAACCATTGGGCACCTTGATCATCCACTATGCAAGAATGTGTGTGTTGTGTCGTTACAGTCGTGACCGACTCTTCGTGACTCCATGTCCATGGAGTTTTCTTGGCAGGAGTACTGGAGTGGCTTGCCAGTTCCAACTCCAGGTACCTATAGCACCTGGTATTCCCTGGTGGTCTCCCATCCAAGTACTAACCAGGGCCGACCCTGCTTAGCTTCCGAAATCAGGTGAGATCGGATGTGCTTAGGGCATCTAGGCAGCTCACATTATGCAAGAACAGCAGTACCAATATTGCTTTCCCAACAGACGTGGGGGTGGGAACATTCAAGGGGATCTTTTTTCTCTCCAGAGGGGGAAAAAAAAGAAAAATACTGTATATATTGCTAGCACTCTGGGATATTCATCTGCAGAAAGCAAACATAATGGCATCCTGTAAAAGGAGCCCTGAGAATACGGACTTTTGTAATTAACAAAGTCGGGTTGCAGTTTTAATATGCATCTGAAAGAGTAAGTCCACAGAGAGGCTTATTTCAAAATCAGCATGCAAAGGCATTGAAATGTCTGTATTCTTATTTCATGGATGGGGGGAAATTCCCAGAAACAATCACTGCATGTCTGTAGTGCACATTTTCAGTGCTGATGTAAGGGATGGCATTATTCACACTAGCCTTCAGAGTGGTTATGGCAACTCAGACCACTGTTAGTATATGGAAAACCTAGGCTGCTTGATCCTATTTCTGAAGCAATTAGAAGAGTAGATGCCTCAAGAAAGAGTTTCTCCCTTAGTATCCCTGGAAATGTTTCAATTATTGAATGTATCCAAAACACAAGACATACTGCAAATGATTTCGAGAAGAAACATTTTAACAAATCACTTGAAGGGAAAGACAACACAGCTGATGAATGTTTTCCAAGGAAACAAAGTGTTAAAATAACAATCCACATATGTTTTCTTGCTTAACAAATACAGTATTAGGAAAATATCTTACTAAGAACTGCAATATTAAGATCATAAAAAGATGCTGTGCTTACTATAATTGCTGAATTAAGCTGAATACAATAATTAACATGAATTTGAAAAGCGGCCACATTCTGATACAGGAGGTGGAACAGAAAGCGAGAACCAGAAAGATATTACAACTCACAAGTGTCAACAATTATTATTTTGCTTTTAGCTGTTTTGTGCACATTTTAGACATTCTCCTAAAAACCTAAGGTGGTGAATGCAACAAAATTTGTGTCAAACAGAAATATTCATTCTAGATTGAAATCATAGTACTTCCGTGTACACTTTTCAGTGGATCTGAATTTGTTATTGATCAATTCAGGGGTCTTTCCTTTGTGCGTAATGAGCATCTGTCTAAGAAGTAAGATCCAAGACAGTTCAGACACTTTATTATTGTACATCTGATTTACTAAGACAAACTAACTCACAAAACTACGGGTTTACGGCCTTGGGTCCTTTTCCAAGGAGAAAGGTGGGGTAAAAACACTCTAAAATAAATAAATAAATAAATAATGGGATGCATTTGTGATCAAAGAAACCACATAAAAAGACTAGGGAACTAACAACAAATAACTATATAAAGAGATTAAAAACACTATTCACTTCACCATACAACCCTCTTCACCACATAAAATGTTTTCAAGTAGTTAAAAGCCAAGAGAAGAAAACATAATTTAACTCTGTATCTCCAGTATCTTGAGTCTATTGATATTAACTGCCCTGGGCTCCTGTGAGAAAGGGTAGGATAAAAACTAAATTAAAAAAAAAAACAAGTTGATCAATTAATATTCTCAAGGAGCTTGTAATAACACACTGTTCTCCTGTTTTGTTTCTGGAGGTAAGGTTTCACCCAGAGATGACAGATCAAAAAAGTAGGCAAACAGAACAGGGGACTAAAATGAATCCGGAGAAACAATCCAGCAGGAAACAGTAAAAACGTTTCTTTTCACTATTAAAATCTAGATGCACTTTCCCCAGTGACCTACAAAGAAGTGGGTGTGCCAGGAAGGATCTTTTATTTTATTGTGGGTTTAGTATGTGTCACCTATTGACGTGATTTAGAAATACAGTGAAAACCCAGACAAGCTTCTCAAACTTAAATATGTTAACTCAGAAATAAGTCCCAAAGAAATTAATGGGATGTGCTTTCATGTGCTCAGCTCTGACCCTGTAGGGTCAAAGACTTAGATATCATACTTTTTTTGTATATGAAAGCACATACATGTGTGTGTACATGAGGTATACACACCAGCTGCTTTTCAGACTGTATGTGGCCTTCCTGACTCTCTGTGTTCCTGTTTTTTTACACCAGGCCATAAGGTCAAGTCCTACAGCCTTTGATAATTTGCCACTCACAGAAAAAAAAACCACAGGTACTTTGCTTGTATACAGGTATTTCACACATACACTATCTATCTCTTTTCACCTTGTTTTTAAGATGGCAGCACTCTTGACTAATGTGTACTCAAGCCTTTAAATGGCATACCTAGCCTTGGACCCCTAAGGTACACTAAAGTAAGCTTTGAACCTCCATCAGACAAAACACACTTGTTGATCTCAATTATTTGAAAGATTTTTTCAAATCCCCCTTTCCATTCATCCACAGGAACAATGGGATCATAAACAACGTTTAGAGATCACTGCAGATTTTGACAGTTCTGGGCAAACACAGGCTGAAAGGGACAAAAGTAACTTCCAGCCCAATTCAGCATAGCAATCGCAAAGAGTTTTTCTTTGAGACTTGAGGCACTTAAGTTAGACTGAAAGGTCCACACTATCAGTTTGCATGCACATTTTACATTTGTCATCACCTACTGGGGGCAAACGAAAAGCTTCCCCCAAAGCAAAGGGTGCAGATATCCTTAGGGGTCCCTTGGCTAAACCACAGCCCAAGGTCGTTCTGGACAGCAGCATGGGTCGTGGAGTAGTAGCCGGTCCTTAGCCGGGAAGGCAACGCAAGGCAAAGGAGAAAAAAGGCTGATGGGGAAGGGTGTCCTACCTTGTTCGAGGCCATTTCGCTGACGGAGTGCCTGGTCTGCAAGGTCTCCAGCTGGTCCAAGCACCAGTCCAGCTCCTCCAGGGTCTCGCTGGCCAGTTTTTGGTAGGCCTCCTCTGCGAAGAGATAGGGAAAGGCGTACTCAGTTCGCAAGCGTTTCACGGGGCTAGCAGCAAGCTCCAGCGGGGGCATCCTGCCATAGCCCGCCATGGGGGGATGCCCAGTGCCCGCACATGAGTGCTGCTCCTTCATATTGTTAAGGCCCAGCAGCGGAGAGGAGAGGCGGGCTTGGGTCTCCGGCGGGCACCGCGAAGAAGCCAACGTCGCTCCAGCCTTTTCCCCCTAAGAAGTCCGGCCGAAGGTACAGGGAGTTTGTTTTATTTATTTCCCTCTCCCGAAAGGGGCGGCGGCGGCGGCGGCAAGGGGACTCTCGGAGCGGTCGGGCGAGGGCCCGGAGCCGCGCGTCTGCCCTGACCGACTTGAGCCGCTGCTCTGGGGCCAGCAGCAAGCGAGGGACTGGAGGCGACGCGCAGCCAAGCGCTTTCCTTCCCACACAGGCAGGCAGGCAGGCGAGCAAGTAGCAGCAACTCCGCCTCCTCCTCTCCTCCCCTTTTGGGCCAATGAATCAGAGCGGCGGCGGCGCTGGCGGCCGTGTGTGTGTGTGTGTTTCTGTGTCTATGCGCGCGCACGCGCGCGGTCAACCCCTTTCCTGTTTGCTCAACTTCTCCTCGTTGCGCCCCGGCCGCGCGGAGGGAAGCCCGCCTGCTGCTCCCCTCGGCGCTCCCTGCCTGCACAGCCGTCGTCGTCGTCGTCGTGTATTTGTTTGTGTGTGTGTGTGTCGGCGGTGGTGAAGCCCTCCACAAAACCACCCGCAGCAGCAGCAGCAGCAGCGACGACCCGGTCCTTTCCTGTCTGCGCCCCCCCTCCCCCCTATTCCCCGCACTCTCCTCGTCTGGTGGGAAGCGCCGCCGAGGACGAAGGGTTCTGTTTTGCTTTGGGGAAACAGCGGGGGCACTTGGTGTTTTGGCGGCTGCAGTGCGGGGAGAGGAGGAGTAGAGCGGGGTTGGCGTGGCCGGGGGGGGGGAGGAGGGAGGGACGGGGGAGAGAAAGAGAAAACTCGGTCCGGAACCGAACGTTTGCACGGCCGAGCCCGCCTGCCCCAGACGTGTTTGGCGGGGGGGGGGAGAAGGGTGGCGGAGGCAAGTCGTTCCTTTTCAAGCACATACACAGGAAACACCACGCAGCCCTCTCCGCACACGCGGCGCCCCCCCTCCCGGCGCGGGAAACAGGGAGGGGGGCCCGTGACGTGGCCAAGAAATCCCCTTCCCCGCCCGCCCAGCCAACGTGCCGGCTTTGGGAGACAACGCGCGCCTTATATAACGCGCGCAGGCTGCTCTCTCTGCCCAAGGCTTGGAGGAGCTGCAGAGACAGCGACGAGATTAAGGCTTCCTCGTCCCCCTTCGAGGCCTTGGGACTTAAAGGCTTGTCGGGAAGCTGTCCTCGGATGGCCACGGTGGGCTGGCTTGACTCGAGCCTGCTTGGCCCATAGGACTGGCACATTCCACCCCCCACTCCCCCACTTCGCTTTGGCTAACGGGAGCGACTTGAGGGCTCTTCCAGTAGCACCGGTGATTCGAACTCTTGAATTTATAAGGCAAACACCCTTTCCCTTTACAACAGGGATGCTGAAAGTGTGGTCGGGCTCCCGTTAGCATCAGTCAATGTGACTTGAAGGCCAGGGAAGACAGGAGTCGGATGCCAACATTGGGGGGCGGGCGCTTTTTCACCCTGCAGCGTGGGTTATTAAACTAACTTCAAAATAGGGCAAAGCAGCCCTGATAGATTTAGGGACCCTGGCATTCAGACGGTTGAGTTAGGCACAGGATGGCTGCCTCTCCCTCCTCCCCTTAGTACTCCACAAATGCGGCTGCTTTTCCTCTGCCATGTTGCCATCCTGGCAAAATGACCATGTGGACCATTTTAAGGGGCCATGGAGGAGCCTTTGAATGGCCAGGGCACCAGAGATAAACAGCCTGTATCAGCCTGGGAGAAAAGAACCATTTACGCTACAGGGTGAGTTGCAGTCCTGTGAAAACTCCACTCCTCACCGTGCCCTCTTTTGAGAACCAGGCATCTCTATCCACTTGCCATTTGGAGGCTACTAGTCTCTGTGTTATGGGCTCCTGCGGTAGTTGCCAGAGCAGGAGGTAATAATGCCTTACTAACTGGGGAAGGGAACAGAATTGGGCTAACCTGTTACTTTTCCATGTATCCAATTGTCATTATGAATTGTCACTGAGGCATTGGGCTAACCTGTTACTTTTCCATGTATCCAATTGTCATTATGAATTGTCACTGAGGCAATTGTCACTGTGTGTGTGTGTGTGTGTGTGTGTGTGTGTGTGTGTGTGTGTGTGTGTGTGTGTGTGTGTGTGTGTGTGTGTGTGTGTGTGTGTGTGTAGGGGATTTAAGAGATCACAGAAAGGGGTCTAAAATATGTGTAGACCAGGCATGCCCAAACTTCGGCCCTCCAGATGTTTTGGACCACAACTCCCACAGTCCTTTGCCATTGGAAATACAGGCTTGGAATTCTGGGAGCTGTGGACCAAAACATCAGGATGGCTGGTGTAGACTGTTGAAAGAGACATTTTTCTGGGGTGCATTTCATTTCTCTGGCACTGTCTATGCCACTGCTGCTCTTCAAATGCTTTGAACCAAATCACTCCTGTCCTTGAGTAATACTGTCTGGGTATGATATGAGTTGTTGTCCAAGCCCTTTAGGGGACACCAGACTACAGGAGGTTGGCCTATGGAAACAACCATCCAGTATACAGCCAAGGGTCTTGAATTGGTTTATGTCTGTCGGTTACAAAGTCCAGGATCAAAGAGATATTGTTGCTTAACTGCTAGGAAACCTCTGTGCTACGTGGCTTCCTAATTAAATAAAAGGAATATGAAGACATACAATGAAGTCTTTGGATATTTTGCTTGGTCCCACATTGGGTCCTTCCATTTCCTGTTTGTGTCTCTGTTCTCTCACTTACTCATAACTCATGGGAGTGTTTCTTCACTCATCACAAGTACTGGCTTGGAAACACAGATGCTCATAATGACAATCCCCCTAGCAAAGGCTAGAAACAATGGTGAGGATAACTCTACAAGCTGGTTGTCATCTGGAGTGGGGGGGGGGAGTGTTATTTCTAAGTTCTCAGCACCCCTGCCCCAGCCCGGCCCCCAGCCAGGAGAATCCAAAAATATAGGGAACTAGATAAAATTTATTAGCAAATATGTTCTGGCATTTCCCCCTTTTTTCAGTAGGAGCAGATCTTTCATAAAGCTAACATGGAAGAGGAAGTTTAAGAGGGTGGGGGTAAGACAGAAGAAGCAACACTCCTTGTTGTTCAGAAAACCCCAGAGCTCCAAATCTGGCTCATCAGATAAGGCAGATAGTGTTCTAAGTTGCACTTCTTAACCCTGGGCCATTATCATCATTACTAATCAAGTACATAATACACTAAGGAGGCAATGTACAGTATATCGCCATCTTTGGAAACAATCCAACTAGAGGTAAGTGCCTTTAAGTCATAGTTTAACCTCTATGGATGAAAGGGCAAGGCACATCAGTAAATCCTCCCCTGAAATCAACATGACAGGTTTGTGCACAACTTTGACTGGATTGTGCCTATAATTTCATTTGGCCTCAGCTCAACTCTTGAAGGGAGGGCTGTGTTATTCTCACATTTCAGAGAGGGATTTGAGGTCAACCAACTGAATCTGTAATAGAGGTATGATGTTTGTTTCTCAGCCTTTTATCTGTCTCCTGCTCATCCAGTCTACCAGACCACACAGGCTGTCTTTACAGCTTATTCTGTATTTGCTTAAGTAACTTCTCCTATGTCCTGAAAATTGCTGTGAATATTTGCACAGTCAATTTCAATGCAATGTATATAAGTCGATCTGGCCAAAGATTCAACAGGAAAGGCATTTTCAAGTATTTCAGTATGTTGACTTTCAACCAAATCCCCAATGGGAAGTGTATGAATGACGTGTTCATCATACAGTTTGCTTTGAGGGATGAAAGAGGGGATTTCTTCCAAAATTTTACTTCAGAGGCTTGTTATCAACCAAGTTTTATTTTCTTTTTACCCTTTTCCTCAACCCCACAAAGAATTCTGTCATCTTGGAACTGAAGGAGAGAAAGATAGGAACCATGACTGAATAAAAGCTAGGATTCCCAAGGGCCAAAACTTTAGATTTTATTTCCCGTTACCAGGATTTAGCTCTGGAAAATATCCTGTAGGGTGATGGATCATATACAGGAGGATCACACCATGTGTGTCCCCATGCTGATCACCCCCAGACAATTACCATGAGAGTTGTAGTCAATACTTCATGAGGGGAATCTTTCCTTTAGCATTGGATAACCATATAAATCACCTCAGATACTGGAAACAAAACACAGCATTAGATAAAAATGTCCTTCATCAGCTTTGATTTCTACAATCACCCACTACGAAAAGAGGAAAACTACAAGGCCACTCTCTTCTTCCAAAGACATTTTTAAGACATTAAAAACTAAAACTCAACCGTGTTTTAAAAAGGATGCTAATTATGATGATTGACAATAAGGGTTGGTAAAATATTGAATTACCACTGATATAAAACTATAAAGAAAAACAAGTACAAGGAATGGAAAAATGGGAAATGCACCAAAGAGGAATATAAGCAAACAACTAATGTATGCAGGGGGATGATAAAAAAGCTAAAGCACAAAACGAACTTAGACTTGCCAGAGAGGTTAAAGATACTAAAAAGGGTTTCTTTAGTTATGTCTGCAGTAAAAGGAAAAATAAGGAAATGATAGGCTCTCTGTGTGGCGAGGATAACCAGTTACTAACAGGAGATAAGGAAAAGGCAGAACTATTCGACACCTTCTTTGCCTCCGTTTTCTCCAAAAAGGAAGAAAGAGATCTGCTGGGACAAAGAGTAGATGAGATAGGATGGGAATTGCAACACAGAATAGGTAGAGAGCTAGTACAGGAACACCTGGAAACATTAAATGAATTTAAGTCTCCTGGGCCAGATGAATTACACCCAAGGATATTAAAAGAACTGGCAGAAGTAATTTCAGAACCATTGGCGATAATGTTTGAGAAGTCCTGTAGAACAGAAGTCCTCATTGACTGAAGGAGGGCTAATGTTGTCCCCATCTTCAAAAAGGGGATAAAAGAGGACCCAAATAATTACCACCCAGTCAGCTTGACTTCAATTCCTGGAAAGATCCTAGAGCAGATTATTAAACAGTCAGTATGCAATTATTTAAGAAACAAGGCTGTCATTACAAGAAGTCAACACGGGTTCTTAAAAACAAGTCATGCCAGACTAATTTGATCTCTTTCTTTGATAGAATTCCAGGCCTGGTGGATGAGGGGAATGCTGTGGATATTGCTTATATGGACTTTAGTAAGGCCTTCGATAAGGTTCCCCAGGGTATTCTTGCTAAGAAGTTAGTAGAAAGTGGGATAGACCAATGAAGCTGTTTGGATGAACAGCGAAACATTTCTATCTCTCAAAAAAGAAGTCCAGTAGCCATGCTACTGTTATGTGGATTTGTAGACTTGGAGGAAGGAATAGAGAGTATGCTAATTAAATTTGCAGATGATACCAAATTGGGAGGGGTTGCTAATTCCCTAGAGCAGGGCTGTCCAACTTTGAACAGCCGGCGACCTACCTGATGCTTTGGAGCATCCGCTGTGGTTGACTCTTGGAGCGCGCACACGCGCGCAAGGACCCCCAGGAGGTCTTGCTTTCCACATCCGGGCTTGTTGCACACCAAATTCAAAAGGACCAAGGGAAGGCTTGACCCTTTTGAATTTGGGGCCACGTGAGCACCCTCTGGCATTGCACCCGCCCCTCCCCACCAAGGTTCCTGGCAGCAGCAGCGCTGCACGTGCACCCATAGCTGTCATGTTTTCCCGGGCGCTGTCCAGGATGGCCAAAGTTTGGAAATGCATGAGTGCGCATGTGCCTAACCCCACAAATGTCCTTGGGCCGCTCCAGCAGCCCCTCCCTCACCCATTTTGGCTCTCCACCGGGGGAAGTGGAGGGCCGAAGACGCTGGGAGGGGGGGGAAAGGGAGTGTGACATCTCCCTCCACCTTCATTACCTCCGCATGGGCCAGCAGTCCTGGGGGTGGGGCTCGGTGGCGGGCGGGTGAGCGCTGCGAGGCCGAACCCGAGGCAGGGCAGCCCAACTTCTGGACCGCCACTTTGCCACCTGCCCGCTCGCGTCCAAGGGATGGAGAGTGCGCGATGCCCGCTGCTGCTGCCACCTGCTTTCCTCCTCAAACTCCTGGCCCTCCTCCTCCTCAGCTCAGCACTACCACAACCGGGGATTACTGGCTGGCAAGAAGGGTGTGTGTTTGTGTGGGGAGAAGGCACGCTAGAATGCCTCCTTTTTTCCTGCAACTCTCTGGAAGCCAGGCAGCCCCTGCAGAGTTGCCTGCGCTCCCTGGCACTCTCCCGGCTTCTGCACGTGCCTCAGCCAGCCAGCCAACCAGCCAGCGAGAGAAAGAAAACGACCCTGGGAACCGCCCTTCATCTTGTCCCGTCCTGGCGACTCCTGGGGCAGCGGAGAAGGGGGAGAGAGAAACCCAGCCGTGCTTTGTGCCGCATTCTCCTCCTTCAGCGATCGGCCTGAGGAAGTCACCACCGCAACTGGGCCCGATCCTTAGTGCATGTCTAGGCAGGTGGGGTGGGGGGGAATGGACGTGGATGGACCCTTGCTACCCGTGGGCGGGTTTCCCTGTGGTTTCTACTCTCCTCCCCACACTGCTCACATACATTGTCCCTCCCACCACTTTGAACCACAGCCACACTACTGCCTCCCCCCCACCACTCCCCCCCCGAGGTCCATGGTGTGTGCTGCCGGTGGCATCAGCAGAGTTCCCCTGCTGCGTGCATGCTCTTCCCGCCTCGGTCTCGCCCCCCCCACCAACGTCCCCTGCGCTGGAGGCAGAGGCACCAGAGCCTCAGCCACCCACCCACAAAGTCCTCTGAGGAAAAAAAAAATCCTCCCGAAAAAATGGGGTCAGAGGTGGGCGGGAACCTGGCGACCGGTTGGACAGCCCTGCCCTAGAGGATAGGATGAAAATCCAAAAGGAACTTGACAGATTAGAATGCTGGGCCAAAGCTAACGGAATGGATTTCAACAGAGGGAAATGTAGGGTGCTATATCTAGGTAAAAAGAATGAATTGCACAGATATAGGATGGGGGAGATTTGGCTGGAGAATAGTACCTGTGAAAGGGATATGGGAGTCTTGGTGGACCACAAATTGAACATGAGTCAGCAGTGTGATGCGGCGGCCAGGAAAGCCAATGCGATTCTTGTTTGTATCAACAGAACCATAGTGTCTAGATCAGGCATGTCCAAACTTTGGCCCTCCAGATGTTTTGGACAGCAACTCCCACAGTCCTTTGCTATTGGCAATCTAAGCTTAGAATTCTGGGAGTTGTGGTCTAAAATATCAGGAGGGCTGAAGTTTGGACATGCCTGGTCTAGATCAGGGGAAGTGATAGTACCACTCTATTCTGCTCTGGTCAGACCCCACCTGGAGTACTGTGTCCAGTTCTGTGCACCTCAGTTTTAAAAGGATGTTGACAACCTTGAGCGGGTGCAGAGGAGGGCGACCAGGATGGTTGAGGGTCTGGAGGAAATGTCTTATGAGGAACGGCTTAGGGAACTGGGAATGTTTAGCCTCTCTAAAAGAAGGCTGCGGGGGGATATGATAGCTATGTTTAAATACAGTATTTGAAAGGATGTCATATTGAAGAGGGAACAGGTTTGTTTTCATGGCTTCAGAGACTAGGACTTGGGGCAATGGTTTCAAACTACAGGAAAAGAGATTCCATTTGAACATTAGGAAGAACTTCATGACAGTTAGAGCTGTACGGAAGTGGAATATGCTGCCACAAAGGGTGGTGGAGTCTCCTTCTTTGGAGGTTTTTAAGCAGAGGCTGGATGGCCATCTGTCAGAAATATTGTGATGGGGTTCCTGCATGGCAGGGGGTTGGACTAGAAGGCCCTTGAGGTCTCTTCCAACTCTATGATTCTATGATATACAGTATATCACAGAAGTGAGTACACCCCCTCACATTTTGTAAATATTTTAGTATATCTTTTCATGTGACAACACGGAAGAAATTACACCTGGCTACAATGTAAAGCAGTGAGTATACAGCTT
>JAHTLZ010000240.1:6465672-6485009 GCA_023846285.1 Phrynocephalus versicolor
TATTTATTTATTTATTTATTTATTTATTTATTTATTTATTTATTTATGGCCTGATTTTCCCTCAGGAACTCTGGGCAGTATACAACAAATTTGTGAAAAGACAACTTGCCCAAAAAGAAAACAACACACCAGCAAAATAAATCATAAAAAAAGATAAAACACAACAGCAACACCTATACCGAAAAACACAAACTCAGACAAGAAAAGGCTGGTACAGACAATACAAACCAACTTCTGTTTCCTCATTTCCGCACTGTCTTTTACTTATTGCCGAAATTCTAATAGGGAAAAGAAAAAGGCAGAAGCATTGCAGGATGCCTTCTACTTGTTGGTAAGAGGAGCCCTCTGTCTAGAAACACTCTTACTCCGAGGTAAGTGGATATAGATCAGCAAGTTAAATTCACTGTCATTGTTCCTCCTCAAATGCTATTTTGCAATATTTGTGCACACTCCAAACTAAACACTCTATTTGTTGAAACAACATGTTCTTGTTTTTGCACAGCAGTGAAAATGAATATGTAGGAAGGCTGTTTCAGACACTGGAGCTGAGAACCTGGCTATTATAAGAAGAACATTTACCAAGATAATTAAAACACTCTCTTTAGAACAGATAAAATGACTATATTTTTCCTTAAGAAATGTTGAAACTCATTGGATTGGTGAGTGATTGTAAAAGTGTGCTCTCTTAACCTCTTTGACGTAAAGTAATGGAATTAATTTAATTCAACTTTTATCTTAATAGAGTTTGTGCACAATACCTGAGCACTGTTCTGTAAGCCATCATTAAACATAAACGCATTTAGGTCTGAGGAGTGGCTGGTAACTTGTGTTCTTCGTGTCTAGCTAGCTTACAGAGAACGTGGAGTGCTGTTCCAAAACACAGAAGGACAAAGGGTGCAGGCGTGCAATTAAACAATTGTAGATTCTTATAGTACTATTTCATTCAACAGACTAAGTCATTCCTGTCTCTTGGGGTCTTTTTGCTCATTCGGCTGAGTGGGGCCTGGACCTCTGTCTTCCAAAGTCTTGCTCTGACAGCACCAATGATGCTGGATCCATGGGGGTTGTACAAATATTCCAATGTGGAGGCAAATGTCAAGTGAGACAGATGGACACCTGCATTTCCAATGAGCTATACTATGTAAATGCCTGATAGGTCTTTCATCCAGGCATGGACCAGACCCAAGGCTGCTGAGCTCCAGAACACTTGCTAAATTATATATATTTTAATCCATACTTTGGGTCAATTCTTTTCTATCTGGCTTTCCCTTGCTGTATTTTGGCATTTCTGCTCTAATTCAAAGCAAGGCCAGCACTCAGCATTCCAAAAAGAGTCTTAAAGATTGAACGGAGAACTTGGCGTATATACTCAAGTATAAGTCGACCGGAGTATAATTCGAGGCCCCTAATTTAACTCCCCAAAACTGGGGAAACCTATTGACTCGAGTATAAGTCTATGGTGGGCAGCTCCTCCTTTGTGAGCTGGGGGAGTGGTGTGTGATGTTTAAAATGACTTTTAGCCACTGATGCAACTGCTTGGGTCAGTGGCTAAAAGTCATTGTAAACATCGCGCGCCACTCCCCTGTGATGCAGAGGGGGTCGTGAGAAGCGGCACACAATGTTTAAAATGACTTTTAGCCACCGACCCAAGCACTTGCCTCAGTGGCTAAAAGTACTGACTCGAATAGAAGTCGAGGACCCCCTTTTCAGCCCAAAATTAGGGCTGAAAAACTAGGCTTATATTCGAGTATATACAGTATTTGTTTTTCAATTATGATCAAATAACAAACCATTCTTTGTGTAACTTTGATTGCTTGTGGAACAATTTGGTGGTGGACAATTTTTGCCAGTTTGAATGTGTAAACGTAACCTCTTACTAATGAACCTGTTTTATAATTTTCACTATAACCTCTATTACTAGGTTTCGAATTAACAATAACATTAATGTATTCACATTAACATCAATGTTCTTAAGCTCTGGATGATAATTATTTTTGTACTGACTTGTTCTGTTTGTACAATTAGATAATGACTCACAAGACTAAGCAGTGTTGAATCACCAGAAACAGGAAAAAAATCACTTCTAGACTACAACTCCCAAATACCGCAGGCACATTCTGAGATGCTATATGGCAAATGAAGTAACTTTTGCCATCTTAGTAAGCAACAAACACTTGGCTATTAGAATACAATACGCCATATTATGCATTAAACCCTTTACAGTGAAATGCCTTTCTAAAGCTAATATTTTCATCCTCTTTCATGGGCCAAGAGAGAGGGAAAGAGGTACTCTCACTGATTTGTAGATTTGCAAATATGTGTGTATGTGTGTGTGTGGGGGGGGGAAGGGTACAACTGACTTGAAAATCAGGAGTAGTCTACACTTATGAACTGCTGGACAGCTCAGTGATTTTTAGTATCTGGTTACAGAGGTTTGACGTTTGATTCCCTACTGTACCTCCTTGGTACAGGAGTTGGACCTGAAGTTGATATCTAGAGTTCTTTCCAACTCTGTAGTTCTATGATGTTTATAGTTATATTACCATGGGGGGTGGGATTAGACTAAAATGAACCTAATGACCACAAAATAGGCAGGAACGCTTCTTGGGTAAGGAGGGGAGCAAAGTCTGTATAATTTAGTATAATTTTAGAAATGCTGGAAATGTGATTTTAGAACGGAAAAAAGAACGTTTATTCCATAGCACTTGAAACTACATTTGTGGGATAAGATCATGGTATTGGATGGGAGGCTTATTTCAAAGTGTTATCCCCCCACCCCCAATGCTTGAGCATTGAATCTAGATTGTAAGTTTGGTTCTTTGTAACAAACAACAAAATGCATGTGTTCCACTCAGTGTATGTTGCATCGTTACAGCTGTGGTAGACTCTTCGTGACCCCATGTCCATGGAGGTTTCTTGGCAGGAATACTGGAGCGGTTTGCCAGTTCCTACTCCAGACACCTCCAGCTCCTGGTATTCCATGGTGGTCTCCCATCCAAGTACTAGCCAGGGCCGACCCTGCTTAGGTTCCGAAACCAGGTGATATCAGATGCATTAGGGTATCTAGGAAGCCAGCAATTCATAAAAGAAATATGGGAACACATAAGTGATGATACCAGAACAAGAGTTCTCTGTGTGTTTTATGCGCCATCAAGTCAGAATGAACTCCTAATAGAAGTGCTTTCAGGTAAAGTGACATAGTAAAGGAGTGGCTTTATCAGTTCCATCCCACACTAATGTTCCATGGCTGAGTAGGGAGTCCTAGTATGTCACTCTATTGACTACACTACACTGGATAGCCTGAGGTTACATCTACTACACTTTATAGCATGGGCAAGGAGGGACTGTCCATAGTCTGGATCAGTGGTTCTCAACCTGTGAGTCCCCAGATGTTCCTGGACTGCAAGTCCCAGAAACCCCTTCCAGCACATTGAGTGGTGGAGGCTTCTGCGAGTTGCAGTCCAGGAACATCTGGGGACCCCCTGGTTGAGAACCACTGGTCCGGATGAAGCTCCGGGTTATGGCTAAGAGCCAGCATTAGCTCTTTCACACCCATCCCACCCCCTACAGGGAAGGGGCACTGGATCAAAGTGCTTGCAAGTGGTACTCCAAACACTGCAGGCAGTCTCCACTATAAGGAACCAGATTCTGTCACCAATCCGTTCCTCACGAGAAATGTATCAATGGATCTTAATGCTGTCATTGAGTGCTTGTAAGAGTACTTGATGCTCCCCAACTAACAGCAGTCACTGAGAACTCCTCAATATGGAGGGCGGTGGGGGGAACCATTGGCTCATGCTAGGACCACAACCTTGAGTTCCCCTGCCATGATTTATAAGAAGGGATTGAAAAAATTCAGCATGGAGACACCTTATTTGAATTACTAATAACCACCATTACCACCACCACCACCACCTATACTGGCATAGAAGGCAGTGAAGCATAGTCAAGTTAAATACTCATATTTAGAGTCCAAAAGGCAAAAAGGGAGAAAGCACTAAAAAGGAATAGAACTTCGTCTTCTAACAATTGAACCAAAAGGCCTACAACTCTTTCCATTAATTTTACCACCTCCCTTGTTAACATAAAATGAACTTTGTCCAGCTACGATTCCCTCTCCAGCTTTAATAAGATCAAGGCAACATATTTTGTGTGGTAGTCCAGATGGAGCAAACAGTGCAAAAGCATGTAAGCAAGATGTCCCAGGGCATCCTGCTCAGATGTGCAACGTCTTTCAAGATAAGGGATTCCATTAAACCTACCATGCAATAATGCTGCAGGCATGATGTTACATCTGGCAAGGGAAAGTGCCCTGCAATTATGTGGACATTTAAGCAAAGAGAGAAAAGCAGCTGGCTTTTCACTTTTAAGGGGAGTGTGGAAAAAATGGAGAACATGTCTTATTAACTGTGTTCCATTATGCATGAAATTCTATGTCCAAAATTCTTCTTATAAGTGTTTGAAAGGCTACGTAGCTCTTGACTTAATGTTCCTAGGAAATTACTATCTAAACCAATCTTCAACTTTGGAAGAAGGGCAATTGACCCAAAAGGAGAATCTGTATCCAGCAAAAGTTGATGTAAGACGCTTTCTGGGTCTGAACTGTAAATATTTTTTTTCAGCAAGAATTGAAATGACCTCAGCCATGCCATCATATCCAATGAGGATAATACAGTCTCAAGACAAAACACATTTTTCTACTTTATGTAGAAAATGGAATTGTAACTGTTCTATTGACCAGTCTATAGCTTTTAACCAGATTGGGATATTACTACAAAAAAGCTTCCATGACATGAGAGTCACAGGCTCATGCAATCACATTGGCCTTGTTTCCAGATAAACATGGCAGTGATTGTTCTGCAAGACTAAAATCCTGACCACTTTTCATGGTTAATAAATCCTACCCAGTTTATTATGGAGTACACATGCCTTTGGATTGCAGCATAAGGCTCCATATAAGCTTGTTTATAAGTAATTCCCTTTGAAATCCAGGAACTTTACTTTAATCAAAAATAGAACTGGGCTGCAAATGATCCCATTTCACCAGTCATAAATTTCAGTCCTTAAATATGTTTGCTAAATGCAAGACAGCAGAAGTGTAAGCAAAGCTGACACACTGACCTTTACAAGTAACAGTCTTGTAGGGCACTGTAATTTCACTCAACATCCTCTGTTTTCTCATTATTTCTGGCAGCATATTAGCAATGATTCAACTCTGGCAAAATATCTTGTCTGATATCATTTCAAACCATCCCCTATCTAGCATTCCCATGTGGCTGTAACCTTGGCTACAAAGTGAAAACATTTATTTTATCACCACTTTCCACCTCGCAGCAATATGGAAAACCCTCTGTACTGTAGGATATTATGTAATGGGATCAAAATGCTTGTGTGTTCTGGATCATTCTTTGCTATCATAAAATGAGAAAGACCTACAGAAATGAAGGTCCCAAGATTTTACTTTATTAGTCAACCATATACTGTGCTGCCATGACCTTTTAAAAGGCATGGGTAAATTAAAAGGCAATGTTAAAGAATCTCTCTCTATAGCAAGCTTTTTGGTGGCAAGTGGCACCATCTCCCAACATCAGTATCACAATCAAATGCAGACCAGTTCCTTCAACCATATTTCCAATAGGTTCACATGGCTGTGAAACTTTGATGTTGAGAAAGATAGATAGGAAAAAGATAGAGGCATTTGAATGATGGTACAGGAGATGACTAAAAGGACCTTGACATCTCTTCCAACTCTATGATTCTATGATACTGCTCATTTCATGGACAGTGAGGATGACCAACAAGGAAATCCCAGATAGAGTCAAACCAAACATATCTGGAAGCCAAGACCACCAGGCAAAACCTGTCCCAATTTGGTCACGTGAGCCAATTCACTTCATAACAATAATGGAATTGATCAGTTAAAAGAAGAATGGACTGCTGAAAGATTCTCTGGGTTGACACCCTCAGGAGGGTCACTGAAGTGACCCTGATGGAGCTAAAAGAAGCTGGAAGAGATAGAAAGGCATGGAGAGCATTGATCCACAAAGTGACAGAGTTGGACATGACTGAAAGGATAGACAAGATGAGACGGCATTATCTCCTACCTATGCTGCTGCTATGAGGCACGACACAACCTCCCCCAAAAGAAAGGAAGAGGAGAATGTGCTTGTCTCCCCAAAAGAAAGAAAGAAACTGTGCTTTTAATGTTCAACAGGGAGGGTGTTCTTTAGCAAACCAAACCTCAGTTGCATCTAGATTTTGGTAACTTTGGGAAAATACCTGCTTTGCTCTATCCTACAAATGTATAAACGGTGATGCTTTCATTTGACCATTAAGAATACAAAACAAACAAACAAAAACAAGGAGCAACAAGCTTTCGATGATAGTTCATCTTCTTCAAGGCTGTGTATCACGTTCTTGTGGTAGTTCCAAAATTATACAGTATGTTGTTATTAATGTGTTAAGTTCACATGATCTTGAAGCCAGGTTAGCTTCTTACCTACAGACAGCTGCAGTATACAAGTTGGTTACAAGCTCTTCCTCAGCTAGGAGTTCAGAAGTTATGGCCAATCTCTTAAAACAGAAGACAGGCAATTATCTGGGCCCCCTTTGCTCCCCCTGCCTTTTTGAAAATCAAATAATTTCCTTTTAGCTAGGCCTGTCTACCGCAGAGTTGGGATTAGGAATTTAGTCCAACCACCAGGGACTGAATAATTTCACCCAGATTAAAGTCAAATAAATAGTTTTACTTGGTGGCTGGTTTCCCCCTAGCTTGTTTGGTGTCAAGAGTCCATGATGTTCAAAAACTCTACCCTAGTTACAGCCTCACCTGTATCCCTTGGGTGATATGTGTCAAGGCGTCTCTAAATTAGAACCAAAATGGGTATCCACCCTGCCTTTGTTTTCTAATAGGCCTCTTTCTTTCTGTCCATCTTCTCTCTCCCCCAACCCTCCCTTTTTTTAAAAAAAAATTCCCCACTCACTTGATTCCCAGATGAGAATGGTGTGAATCAAAATCTGGCATGTTTAGAGAAAGCCAGTTTAAGGGAACAACTGGATCCAAATCCCTGGCATTTCATTATGTCTTGCTTCTCTAAACCCCATTTAACCCAAGGCACCATTTTCCGTATGGATGAAATGAGAAAAGCTGTTCACTGAAAATCAAAGCAGGAGCCTCTGCTCTCCTCCTCATGGTCATGCAAGAGGGAAAGAGGGGACTGGGGTGCATCCCATTTGTTGGTTGTCATTATAGTAATACATTCTGGTTCACTGCCACCTCCTCCCGTCTGGAGCTACTGAAGGATTTTGGATTCAGTTTCTATGATGTCCTGTTAGTACAGCAACACTGTTTTGCTGTTCCATCTGAATAAAGTTGTACTTCAGCTCTGCTAGGAAAACATGGGAAAAAGATAAAGGTATAAATAAAATCAGGTGGAAAAAATGCAGAACACCTGTGAATCTTAAAGAAACAGAAAAGAATACTAGGACTATCAAATAGGAAAGAAAGAACTTGCCACTTCTTAGAACTCACCACCACTGCTGCCCTTCTCAGGGCTTCCCAGGTACGGAGCATATAGAAGTGTAGTTTAGAACAGCTGACCATGTTAGTCTGTGCTAGCATATCAGGCTAAAAACAGAAAACAAAAATATGAAGAAAAAAGCATTGTGGCACCTTAAAGACTATTATATATTTGTTGTGAGCTTTTGTATTCAAGTTCACTTCCCCAGACATAAGAGTGGGACTATATAGCATTTTGCAGCTGTACTGTATTTCCTTTTTCACTAACCAGGCCCAGGGCAATTGTGACACTTATTACCACGTTGTTACAGCTCTTGATGGCCTAGGATAAATTGAGCCACCAATCCTTGTCATTGTTTACAGAGCAGTGCTTCTTGGGAGGGGAACCGAACAGGGGTCTTAAAGGTCATGGCCAGGTATTAAGTGCCACACTGTCAACAACTTGTGCCCAGGAAGCAAACTTGCTTTTTTTGGAGGGAGGTCCCAGTCCTAGAGGGCAGTTTGAACATGGGTGTGTAGATTACGTACACTACCATTGTTAGGAAGTCAGATGAGTCCCAAGTCCCACATACCAGTACTTCTGAGGTTTGTGCAAGTTCCAGACGACTTCTTTGCTTGCATCCAGAACTGCTTCCTATTACAGGACATAAATCATGATTTCTGAGAAGCATTCATTGCTTAATCCCCACACCCTTTGATTAATCCTGGTGGGGTTTCTTTTCCCCTCTGTCTAATAGCAACAAAAAGTTAATTAGGAGATTTTCACCCTAACCTCCCTCTAATCTGGAGAAATGTAAAGGGAAAGTATTGGCCTCCTTCTAGCATGGTGTTCAGCCTGCTTTATAAACATACACAAAGCCAACCAACAGGAAACTCAGTGTGCCACTGCGGGCTAGTAAAATGCTTTGAACTACAGGCAATACGCACGCCCAAATTACATACTGTGATGCTCACAATATTTGAGCTGTTCCACAATGCAGAAGCCAATTATTCTTGGCAAGAACACCTCGCGGGCTTTCCAGCTTGCCATCACTCACATGTGGAACTGTGCCACATCAAACGAACCAAGTCATAAATTCCATAAATCCCTTGCAGATGAAAGCCAAGTACAGCAGGGGAGGGAAGAAAGGGCTTGGGGTAAACAGAACATTTAGGATAAACAGGCTGTCATTCTTCTGTTCAGAGGTGTTATCATTGCAAGATGAAGGAATGATGGAGAAAAAATCCAGCCCAGGATTGGCTCCTACTCACTTCATCCGGGAAGAACAGTTGCTGTGGATATTAATAAGCAACTGATCAGGACTATTGTGAAGGAATAACATGGCAATTGAAAGTGCAATTTACCCAAAAGGACTGGATGCCAGCTACTGTTAGGAAGCTAAGGAAGATCTTTCTGTCTGCTATGGAAGCTTCACAGGCTAGGACAGTGATGGCGAACCTTCGGCACTCCAGATATTTTGAACCACAACTCCCACAGTCCTTTGTCGTGTGTGTGTGTGTGTGTGTGTGTGTGTGTGTGTGTTATAGAGAATTTTGGATCAACTGTCCCTTTTCTGAAATACCTTGCAACACTTTCAACAGCCCAACATAAAAAGAGATCCAGGGATCAGCAGAGGACAGGATCAAAGGAATAGGGACTGTGGCATAGATAAAACTGCATTGTATTGAAAAGGTCTGTGTGAACACTGGAATCCAAACAATCCAGTTTCCAAGTGATCAGCTAATCCAAAAAGAACCATAGAATAAAGCAAAGTGTTCTGCTTATATACCGCCCCATACCACTTCAAGTAGTCTCTGGGCGGTTTACAGTTTAATTACAGTATGCAGGCTACACATTGCCCCCCCCCACACCCCCAGCAAGCTGGGTACTCATTCTACTGACCTCTGAAGGTCGGGAGCACAGTTTCAGCTGCAGTACAGGCATTTGACCACTGTGCCACGAGGCTGCATGACTGGCAGTGGAGTCATTACCTAAGTAATGCCTTTGCAAGAAATGAAGCAACTACCCTCTTTTTGTGTCCACATAGCAGCCAGTATCCTTGTTTGCCCCATGGGAGACTGGAGGGTTCCCACCCCCCACCCCCAAATTATTTAGGCATGCAAGAATCCTATGTTCTGTCCCTGGTATTTCCAAATAAACAAAGCAGAAGACAAGTGATGAGAAAGGATCCTGATGACTGAAATGTGCAGTATTTTTTAAAATATATATCATTTTAAAATAGCTTTTATTTCAATTATGATGTAATGCTATATTTTGTTTATATTATTTCAGTATTTTGAAAGGATACCAAGATATAAATCAAATGAATGATAAATAAATGTTATACTGGTACTAGGGTAGTTTCTCCGGGTTTCTATGACAATTCTATCCACTCCATAGCAAATCCCCCTCCCATACAGAAACTGGCTGTATTTCTATAGCAAAAAGATGTTATGGGCTCACATCAGTATAGTACAGAGGCTTGACATGCATATTTCTGCTGGCCTTTATAATTTATTTATTATTTATTTATTATGAGAGCTTCTATACCGCCCATCTTCCTAATAGAACTCTGGGCGGTGTACAGGGGCTGAACCAGGTCAGCCTAGTAATACAAACAAACAGACAATGCAATACAAACAATTTAAAACAAAGTATGCACCCCAGCATAAAACAACAATAACTAATTAAACAGATGGCGGCGGGGGGGGGGAAGCAATAGCATTAAACTAGGTCACCAAAGGCCTCGCGAAAGAGCAGGGTCTTTAAAGCTCTGCGAAAGGCCAGCAGGGACTCTGCAAGACGCACTTCGCTTGGAAGGTGGTTCCAAAGAGTCGGGCCAACCACGGAAAACGCCCAGTTACGAGTCGAAGTTTTCCGGGCCTCTTTAGGGGTGTCCACACAAAGGGAGTGAGCCCGCGATGTCCGCGTTGGTCGAGCCGAGGTTGATCGCTGGGCGATCCGCTCCGCTAGGTAGTCAGGTCCCAAGCCATGGAGGGTTTAAGACTTAGTATGTTTATGCACTGGGTATAAGACTTAGTATGTTTATGCACTGAAAGCTTGTTATAAATATCTTAAATATTCAAATGTTTTAAAGAAGCAAGTGCACTTTTTTTTGTAAAAACACCACCATCAGAGAGACCTTAAGCATATCAATTGTTTAATACCAAACCAAGTAAATGGATATATTTTAATCTAGTCAAAACAATAAGACCACATACCAAATACTATCCAGACTGCTAAATCTTATAAACAGTTATGTGTCCCATATTTTTGTCATATCCTCATTCTTGAGAATCCGGTAATACTTCCTGGCATATCCTATTTCTTGTTACTGTAAGGATGATGAGAATGTATAAATGTTTTGGTTTAAGCCACATTAAACACTAGCAGGCATCTTTTGCTTTATGTCAAAGCTAGACATGGTAGATTTCATTGAGATTAAGAGAGGAAATTCTCTCATGAAAACATGCAATACTGCACACTTGGGGGGGGGGGAGATTAAAATACAACTGAATTTAATTTCATGTATCTCCACCGCCTATGCCCCCTCCACCCATTGATCAACTCTTCTTTATAAACTACAAATGTCTGCAATGTTCTGTATGTCAGTTACAGAACTGTGGCCCCAAATCTGTTCATGTGCAATCCAATTTACTTGGGAGTTGGCGCATGTCAGATTCATAAAATGTGCTAGCATCCTTTGGATGATGGGAAAGACACAATAACTCAATGGGATTACTTCTCAGTATACCTAAATGCAGACACGTCATTTGTTACAGTCTTATGTGGCCTTACCTGGATCTACATCTAATCAAGATTACTTCTGGGTAGACATGTGAACAGAATAGAAGGGGACGAAATGGAGGCAATGAGTTTATTTTCTTGGGCTCCTTGATCACTGCAGATGGTGACTGCAGCAATGAAAGTGATGGCAAACGTAGGCAGCACCTAAAAATGCAGAGACACCACTTTGCCAACAATAGTCCGCTTAGTCAAAGCTATGGTTTTTCCCAGTAGTGACGTATGGAAGTGAGAGCTGGACTATAAAGAAGGCTGATCGCTGCAGAATTGACACTTTTGAGCTGTGGCTCTGGAGGAGACTCTTGAGAGTCCTCGACTGCAAGGAGATCAAACCTATCCATCTTGAAAGAAATCACCCCTGAATGTTCACTGGAAGGACAGATTTTGAAGCTCCAGTACTTTGCCTACCCCATGAGGAGAAAGAGGAGTCCTTGAAAAAGTCCCTGATGTTGGGAAAGATTAAAGGCAAGGGGAAGGCAGAGAATGAGATGGTTGGAGGGTGTCATTGATGCTACCGACATGGATTTGACCAAACTCCATGAGGCAGTGAAAGAAAGGAGGGCCTGGCATGCTCTGGTCCATGGGGTCACAAAGAGTCAGACACGGCTTAAGGACTGAACAACAACAAAGACATGTGAGGAATTCCATTCTTGGGTATTCTAATGATTTTGCAAACAAGACCTCCCAGTTGTACCATTATGCTTTTCTATATTACAGTATGTACTGCACTCAGTATATCCAGCTTTGACATAAAGCAAAATGTTTGTTCTAGAACATAAGAACATAGGAACAGCCATGCTGGATCAGGCCAAAGGCCCATCTAGTCCAGCTTTCTGCTATCTCACAGTGGCCCCACCAAATGCGGCTCACAACAAAACATTTGTACATTCTCATCATCCTTACAGTGACAAGAAATGTAGTCAGAGATCTCCTGCAAAGGTCGAGCACTTCTGCAAAGTGTCCCCTCCTTTTGCATTGTGCATGTGCAAATCCGTGCAGACAAGAGAACAACTCAGAGAAAAGAAAATGTTTTCCTTTTCCTCCTTTTCAGTAAAAAGGTCACACAATAAAACAACCAACTATTGTTGAGGCACAAAACAAGAATGTTTATGAGATCGTTTGAAAATGAATCAAGATTGTGGAAGGATGACACTGAGCACGTACAGAATGGATGGTGGAATTCAGGGTAATGTGGATGATGTGAGATGATACTGGGCACACAGCAGCAACTGCAGGAAAAATATGTTAGAAATAGGAAGGATGGTGTTAGGAAGGCATGAGGTCAGAATGAAAACACAAGAGAACCCAGCTAAACAGGAAGTGACCCAGACATATGAAAAGGCAAGTCCAGATAGCAATGTCTTTGAGGAAACAATCAGAATGGAGTAGCTGTGTCTCATTTTTCTCACTGAAAAAGTTTCTTTGTTTGATTTTCCTACATTTTGGACAGTGAGTTTATTTTATCACATTTTATATTTTCCTTTTCCTCTGTGATGTTCAAGGTGGTACTGAATTTTTTTAATATACATCTTTTTTGTAATAATTATGTTATATTTAGAGATTTGTTTCCCCCCTGTGAAGCTCTACTCAATTATTATAGTTTTGTTATGTGTTTATCTTATCATTTTGTTAGCCAGCCAGAAAGTATAAAGATTCAAATAAATAAATAAAGGAAGTAAACATTTGCTGGGTTTTTCCAGGGTATTTCCACAATAACTCCATCAGATATTAGGGGAGAGAGAAGGCAAAAGGGAGGGAGAAAGAGAAAGGAAATCCCAGGGTCATAAATAAATTTCATTCCCAAATGAGGGATACAGGTAACTTCTTTTCTGGATTGAAATAACCCACTGTATGCAATCAAAAGGAGAGGGTAGGTGATACCTTTATTGGATACAAGAAGTATAAACAAAAGCTAGCCTTTCATCCACAGAGATCTGCATCAGGCTTGGCACCAGAGAGCTCCGTCTGGTACAGAAATACATACAATGCTCCAGAAAATCATAACCACTCAAAGCAACCTCCAACATGGGACTACAGTCTCAGGTCATAAGTGTAGGTATCAGATTGCACCTCTGGTGCTGTGAACTTAAATGTCCCTCCCAAGCTTCTTAAACAACATATGAAATAACCTTAGTTTGCAGAGATGGCAAAATTAGTAGTATACCTGATTCAGATGTTAAACTACGGACACTCATAGTAGGGACAAGAACGAGGGAATATATCTGAGAAGAAGATGAAGAATGGAAGCAGCAGAACATTCATTAAAAATGGTTTGGGGACTGGTGACATATGCTCTTATTGCCTTCCGTTTGGATTATAGTACTTCAAAGCACTCTACATGGGGCTGCCACTGCAGATAGTTCAGAAATGTCAACTGATGCAAAACCTTGCAGCCAGACAACTGATTGTGGCTGGTTATTGGAATCATGTGCTCTCCCGTGACAGGCATTTGAGCAGACCCACAAATGAACTAGCTGTCAGTTGATTTGTGAGCCTACTTGAAGTGCCTGTCATGACTTTTAAATCCCTCTGTTGCTCAAGCTTCATGAGCATTAAGTCAAAATTGGTACTTCCTAGACCTTTCCAGGAGCAAAAAACCCAGCACATTTCCCCCCCCCCACCCTTTACAGAAAGACTTTGGGAAGGTCAAGCAAGAACCCAAGATCTGGAGTGGGTGGGAACCACTGAAGTTGGCCCATAGCCTGCCACATTCCTATCTCTGAAGTGCAACCCACAAGACTAAACTTTTACCCTCTGCTCAGCCATCCTTTTAGGCCAATCTTCCTCACAGGGTGGTTGTGACATTTTGGAAAGAAATACCATGATTCTCCTGTTCCTACATTCCAGGCACCTCATTTCATATCATATTAAAAGGAACCATGAGGTGGTGGCTGGGTGAACGTTATCACAGTCCATTAAATAATGTAGTACAGAAATATTCTGATACGGGGCAAATCATTAGATTTCCCATTCAAATTTTTCAAACTTAGCCCCTGACTCAAAGTAAAAAATTGGGTGTGTGTGACAGTTGAAATTGTTTGTTTTGAGGCCAGAAAACAAAACAAAACAAAACAAAACAAAATGGACCAAGCACCCGAATAGAGTGGCACACCTTGTTTTCCTAGAATACAAAGGATATTGCAGGCTTTTTAAAAAAAGGTAAGAAAATGATATCATCCTTCCACTGCCCTCCCACCACCACCACCACCAGCAGCAGCAGCAGCCTTGGGTGAATTGTTAGGTCTCCTAATCAATAGACCGCAGCTTTTTTTCCAGGAAAGGCAGAGGCAACGGGCGACCGCCGCTGGCGAGAGAGGGGGAGCTGCTTCTCCCTCCTGCCTCCTTCCTTCCTTCCATCCTCCTTCCCTCCCTCCCTCCCTCCTGCCCGCCCGCCTGCCTGCCAACAGCGGCTTTCAATTTCCAAGCGCGCTCGCAATCGCCTGGTGTGGTTTCCAGAGCAGGGGTGCCGCTCGCCCTGCTGATGCCTCTGTTGACGTCAATGGCATTCTTATCATGCTTCGCGCGACATCAGAAACCAACCCTCAGAGGCTACTCTTGTTTAGAGCGGCTCGGCTTCTTGTAATCTCCGGACTGGAGTTCCCTCTCCAGTGCGGAAAGGATTCCCCTCCTGCGCACATAAAACCGCCACCGCTGTTGTTGTTTTAAAACTTGTTGTTTTTTTTTAAAAGGGTTGCAGTTAGACTCTACTTTGGTTCTGAAGCCCTGTTGACCCGATTGTAATTCGCAACGCTGATGCGTTTATTCTCCGCAAGGCTAAAGAGTGCAAAGGGAGGGGGGATGCACTTTTTTTGCACACAAATACCCCCCCCCCCAAAAAAAAACCCCTCTCCACTTCTCACTAACACACACACGTTGGCACCTCTAGTGTAACGCAATATAGAGAAGGGCTGTACCAGCAATTCCACATACATTTCATATGCATGCATAATTTTAACTTGTGCAGTGCGATGATATGGATACAGATAGTTGTAAAAAGCACCGAGTTTATGCATTAGCAGGTACATAACTGCTACCTTCATGTAAGCTTCTGGGCAGTTTTATATCTAGACACGTGCAGGCGCTTGCCTGATTAAAGACACCTTTGTCATGGCTTTAATTACCCCACTCCATCATTTCCTAATGCCCACCATCTACAACAGTCTATTGCTGGGCGGGGGCAGCTCCTACAACAGGTCAAATTGAGTGACTGATTGAATGATTTTGCTTTTCAAATAAGTAAAACAGGATTAAGGACGGAGGTCCGGAAACAAAACAGTTCTCTGGCCATGAAGCTATTTCACATTCCCTCCCCATATTTTAAGATTACACTTGTTTAACATTGTGCTTCTGAAAAATCAAGGAGTTCCCCCAAGCCTACTAATCCCTCCCTACTACATCTAGGTAGTGCTCTTTTGGGTTACCAAGGCAACTAGGTTTCCCAGGTTTGCAGCATCTGAGCTGGGTATCCACTGCTTAAACTTGCAAGAGGGGATGAGGATGCCCTTCCTCTGGGTCCTTGCCACATCCCGGAGGCAGGGCAGAGCCCGTTTGGAAGGAAGCACAACAAAGGTGAACCCCCACCCCCACCCCCCAAAAAAATCTGGGAATGAGGAGAGACACCAGCCAGGGCCCTAAGATCTAGCAACCTACAAGCAACTGCATTCACATTTCTACTGTCGAAACAAAGGGACAGAGTTAATGGTCTTTTAGTTCCTGCAAAGGTGATCAGCTTTAGGATTCAATCACATTCTCTGCAATCTGTTTTGTTACTGCTTTCCAGTGCTTGGTAAAATTCAGACTGGGCAGTGCAGTGTGATGTTCAATGGGCATGTTTATGATTTATGCAGTTATATGCTACTGAATATGGAACAAGCAACAGAAAATGTCAAAAAGAGGGCACGGGGGTGTATAAGTGTCTGCCATAAGGTTGTTGTCTAAGGAAATCACTTTGTTATGCTTGCATCTCACAGTGATTCTCTCATGAGTGCTAAAACAACAACAACAACAAAACAACCCTCCAAGCATATTGACATTATCTGAACCAGTGCTTGGGAATACAGGAATTGTATAAAGGAATTAATTTGTTCCAAATGAAATTATGTTAAGCAAAATTTCCTTTATACAAATTTGCATAGGAATGCATTGAAAATGGAGTGATCCCATTTTTATGTTGTACAGATTCTCCCCATAGGCAATTATGTTAAGCAAATTTCCCCTATCTCCGGAATTTTTTATGTTGTACAAATTTTATGTTATACAAGTTGGTTGTTATACAAGGGTCCACTGTATCAGTTTTGTTGGACTGTGGGTGTAGCCATCCTAGTTGCCAGAAGCGAGCTAGTATGAGCCACTTTGGAATGGTCAGGCTTTATTAGATCATTGTAATCAAACTTGACTG
This sequence comes from Phrynocephalus versicolor, assembly GCA_023846285.1. NCBI lineage: Eukaryota > Metazoa > Chordata > Lepidosauria > Squamata > Agamidae > Phrynocephalus > Phrynocephalus versicolor. The sequence continues at coordinate 6,482,374 of JAHTLZ010000240.1, forward strand.
TTACAAAAACAATATTGCAAAGTTGCTTAACAAACAAGCCACTTCTGGATATTAGCAAATTAATCATTTCCCTTGCTCAGAAATTAATCACTTTCCCAACTATCTATCTATCTATCTATCTATCTATCTATCTATCTATCTATCTATCTATCTATCTATCTATCTATCTATCTATCTATCTATCTATCTGAGATAGCATAGTCATCACGGATAGGGGAGGGGAGGCACACCATTGTTGCACATTAAATCCTTGCATGGCATTCAGGTTTTGCAAATGCAACCCTAGCACAGCTGATGGCTGGGGGCGGGGGGAAAATATCTCAAACGTGAAAGTACATATTCAGAATCAGCGCAGCAGCTAAACCCATCATACATAGAACCGTATGAATACATATGAACCCTATTCTTATACATAGACCGGAGAGATGACGTGGAACTGCAGTGCCTGCAAGAGTAAAAGCAAAAAAGGACAAACCCTCACGAGGCTTTATAGAATTAACTCCCTAGGAGAAAAGTGACATGATGTCAAGGGTTTCGAAAAGGCAAAGTTCAATTGCTGAGCAGCTTAGGACACCACTTTTTTTTTAAACTGCAGGTGCTACATATGCCAGTGTGTTGAGAGTTGGATCCCCTACTCTGCATCCAAGAAAATCCAGCCCATGAGGCCTTAGGCAAGCTGCACAATCCCAGGATGCTCTCAGAAGATAATGACAAATCACTTCTGAGTACTCTGTACCCAGAAAACCTGAAAAGGGTCCTCTAAGTCAGAATTGACTTGAGAGTGCATCATCATCGATGTCGTTGTCATCGTCATCATCCTCATCTCTGAATAGATGGAATCCTGATGTCCTGGTGTCCCTGTAATTTCTCCCAGGGAAAGCTTTGCAGTTTTTGCTACATTGCATTCTCTCGCAACAAGTCCAGTATACAGGTATGCTCTAGCACAAAATTATGACCCCTTCTCTCATGCTGATTTGTGGCAAGTACACACTCCTACACATCTACTATTTAGTAAACAGCAGTTTCATAACTGCTCTGGAAGATCAGAAGAAGTGGCAAGTCAGTTTACTTAGCACAGGGCTAGCAATTATCAGTAAGGCTGATTATGCTTAGGCACAAAAATTAGTATTCAGCTTTCCTTAACATATTAATTTTTTCTACTTATATTTATGTGCATATTCAGCCTGTGTGGACACTCAAACAAAAATGCAAATCGTGGATATTCTCCCATGCCTTCCACTTGTACCAAGAAGTCATGCACGCTGGACTGCTCTGGGTGCTGAGAACTCGTTCCTGCCTTGCTTTGGTTTTTGTGGGTGTGTGATTTTTGTGGGTTTAGTGTTACTGTGCTTCTAAGAAATGGAAATCATCCACAAGACAGTTCATCCTAATGAGTTCATACTGAGAGACAACGTATTATACCATCCGTTTGCTATGGAGACGACGCGGCAAAGCCACAATTTGTTCCTCTTTCTACGTATTACTGCATGCATTTGGGCTGGCAGCTTGGCTAATGGAGCGTTGGGTTGCTCTGGCGGCTTTTCAAAACTTCTCATCACTATGTGTGTGAGCTGGATGGCCCTTGAGGTCTCTTCCAACTCTGTGATTCTATGATTCTATGACTCTATGATTCTGCATTGCTGACCGGTGTTTGTCTGTAGACCAGTGGTTCTCAGCCTGTGGGTCCCCAGATGTTCCTGGACTGCAACTCTCAGAAGCCTCCACCACTCGCTGTGCTGGAAGGGATTTCTGGGAGTTGCAATCCAGGAACATCTGGGGACCCACAGGTTGAGAACCACTGCTGTAGACCTATTCCCATGGTCATGTGGCCGGCACGACTAAATGTGCAAGCATTTAGAATGCCTCTACCTTGCCAACAAAGTGGTACCTATTTATTTACTCACACTGCTAGGTTGGCAGGAGCTGAGACAAGCAACTGGCGCTCACCCTGTTGTGTAGATTTGAACTGCCAGCCTTTCAATCAGCCAGCCTATCAGAACAGTGTTTTAACACACAGTGCCATCCATATAACACTCTAAATCAGTGTTTGGAAATAACATGTTATGAGTAACAACTTTACCTGTAACACTTGATGATTGAGGTGGGGTGGGGTGGAGAGAAGGCAATGACATTACAAATACTGATCGTTTTTAATGTGGTGCAATAACTGGTAATGGCCAGTTGACTCAAGTTCATGACTCCCTTGAACTGCATAGATCTGAGCAGCTTGGTTCAGGGGTATTTTTTTTAATTAATAAATATTTAATAAATATTGTGCTGCTCTTCATCTCCAGGAATACACACATTGAGTAACTTTTGATACACTGGCTGAAATCCTGTTGCTTTGTTAGGCATGGAGATAACTAAAAGACCGCTACCGCACTTTAGAGTTGCATCTAAAGGAAATGCCTTTTCCTTAAAGAAAAATCGCCTTAAAAATCACTGTCCACTTTTCAAATCACTTTTTCCGAAGAGCCCCCTTGGCCACACCAATTTTTGACCGCTGTGTTGGTTTTTCTTGCGACGACCACTGGGGGGTGGTGTTTTTCTAAATCGGTTCCTGCATCCCCTTTTAAAGAGATTTGGTTGTATTTGCAGACATACTACGCTGCCTTTTTTTGGTGTCCCCCCCCCCC
>JAHTLZ010000240.1:6507563-6524212 GCA_023846285.1 Phrynocephalus versicolor
TTATTATTATTATTATTATTATTATTATTATTATTATTATTATTATTATTATTATTATTATTATTATTATTATTATTATTATTATTATTATTACACTGATCTGCACTCTGTGCAGCTAACCAGCATGATTCTGGCTACTTTTCTAAAAAAATGACTTCTGTCATACAAGAGTCGGTGTCCTTTCTTGGACATATCTCTACTTGATCAACTTAGGGATAGAAATGGCCATTTTCATTTTGGAAGGGGACTGGTTCCAAAATGAAACACGGCAGTACAGCTGATGCTCGGAACTCAGTCCCATCCTCCTGAACAAAATCAATCACTGTCTTACCTTGCTTTACCTCGCGCTGGACAAAATTCTAATCAGGAAACAGCCTCCAATGCAACATCTTTCCCTCTCCCTTGTGCTGGCCAATCAGACAGGGAGGTGGGATGATGCACGCCCTTGCATAGCTCCTGACTGGCCAGCATCAGGGAGATGGAAAGATGACACATTGAATGCTGCTTCCTGATTGGAATTTTGCCCAGCGTGAGGTAAAGCAAGGTAAGGCAGCAGTTGATCTTGTTCCAGAGGATGGGACTGCGTTCTGAGCGCCAGCTGTGCTGGCATGTTTCATTTTGGAACCAATCCCCTTCCGAAATAAAATGCCCATGTCTACTTAGGGGTTGTCACCTAGTGACCTAATTAATGCAATCTTGTATGTTCTGTTTTAGGCAAGACAGGGGGAGATATTCCATGCCAACCAGATATATATTCTAACTTCAGGATGAGGAGGACTGGGTGTCCTAAGAAAAGAAATAGCACCTGATAACTCTCCCACTTCACAAGATTGTTGTGCTAAAGATAAACTAACACAACAGCCAACATCCTATTGCAGTTATACAACAGGTGTAATCTTTACAAATTGTTGGACATTTCCATAGACCTTCGTGCATGCAAATTAATGAGCAACTGATGGTGTCCATGGATATTTCCTAGCATATGGCAGTTTGCATGTAAAAGTTACATAAATGTGCAACAAAATTTCAGCCAATAAGAAATACGCTACCTTTTGCTCCTTAAAAGATAATCAGGACATAAATGCAGCACTTTAATAATAAAGAAGCTACTGTATTTTAGGACTTACTGCTTAAAAATGGAGACACTAGTGTCTATAGAGAATACCCTGTGAAGTATTTGTGCTGTAACGGTATTGCTTCTTTGAACTACATCTTCCAGAGTTCCACAGCCAGCCATGTGGGATTCTGAGAATATTCGTCCAAAAGAAGTAACATTTTCAAGTTCTGATCATAACACATGAAAAGGTGCATGCAAAATATCTAGATTCACCCTGTAAGGTCCCTGCATCTGATCCGGTCTGAAGGAGGCCAAAATACTCTAACAGTCATCATTCAATGTACAGCAACATTTGTAATGTCTGCAAAAATGTACCTATGCCCTGAGAGAATGCCACTGTGCAATTCCCTCTCTCCTGCCAGTTGCATACAATGAGGTTGGAATGAGGCTGGAAAAACACATAATATCTTAACATTAGAAGACAGCTGTCCTAGACATTACAGAAGGGAAAGAGGTGTGGTGGAGAGATAAAACATACAACTGCTATTTCAGCAGCAACATATCTAATATCACTTATAATTATAGCCTAAGCAAAGGCAGCAGTTGGTTCCAGTTGTGGGACAATTCACTCCAAAATATCAGGGTGATATGATGTACCCCACTGAAACTACAAGCCACCTACATGCCCAAATAACTCAGTGTTAACACAGGTTCGATTGTATGAGCACTGTCTCCATAACCATAGCTGCCAAATCCCAAGGGAGAAGTGGCCACCAGCTCAACAAGCATACAGTTGGATGCCCAACAACCTTGTTCTATGACATGGCTGGAAAAACTATCATTGGACTTCAGTTCTCATCAGTCTTAACCAGCAAGGCAGTGGTGACAGATGACGGGAGTAGGGATTCTACAACAGCTGGAAGGGCACACATTTCTGAGCTTTGTTCAATGATGTTGACATACAATGGGCTTCTCCAAGTCGGTGTTCTTCAGATCGGATGGACTAAATCTGGTATCATCCCCTGCCAGTGCAGCATTGGAAAAACTGGCTGGGACTGAGAAGTACTGCAGTTCAGCACATCTGGATGGCACATGAGATCAGGGAAGGCTGCCGTAAACAACAGCACAGAGAAATTATGCAGTGTGAAGGGGCATGGACTTACTTGCTGGGGGCTCGATCCTGAAGGTTGGTTAATGCAGCAAAATTATTCCGTACAGTACGTAAGCTAGCCAGCACCTGTAATAAATTAACATTAGGATGCTTCATTATTTGTTTCTCAATTTGTTGTCCATTTGTTATAGCTAGTAATTAAACAGTTTAATCTTTCTTTCTTTTTCTTTCTTCCTTTCTTTTTCTTACAGGAAGTTCATAAATAGGTCTCAAGATAGATTAGGGCAGGCATGTCCAAAGTTCAGCCCTCCTGATGTTTTGGATCACAACTCCCAGAATTCTAAGCTTAGATTGCCAATGGCAAAGGACTGTGGGAGTTGTGGAGGGCTGAAATTTGGATATGCCTGCCTTAGTCTGATGAGTTTAAGGAGCCCTATGTATACTTTCCAGCCATCATTTGATTCAGGATTGTGAAATATACATCTCATAGAAGCTGCTAAGGATGGGGTTGACTGTTAAATGATAGGGTTTTTGTATTTCTAGGACTCCAGATTCCAAAATTCCACATTTGGAAAATTCTACCTGACTTACACACAACTTACAGACACTCTAAATGTGGCTCAACCTGGGAGAGAAAGCCCAAAGTGGAAGGGCAGCTCCATCTATATTCCTGTTCAGAAATAAAGCTCCCAGCTACCAACAGAACATAAACAGGAGTTTTGACTGGGCAGGGCCGAGGTAAGCCTCAAAGACTTCCAGTTTAGGCCTTTTCTTTCAGGTCAGCCACATTTGGTTATGTGTAAAACCCATCTAACGCATACACATGGATACATACATACAACTCTGCCTCACTCCACACAGGGCTCCTCCTCTTCCGCCTATCGACAGCAATTGTTTTTGTAACTATCACAACAGAACTCAAGTGGGCGTGGGTGTGTTCCATGTGTGTGCATAGGTGAAATCCCATTTTAATCTCCAGCCATGCTTCTCTGGGCCTCCCAAGAGCAGCAAGGCTGGAGAGTAAACCGGGGCTGGAGCTGTATCGGTACTGCAGTATGTATATGTGAATATATTTTTTCATACATACATAACTCTAAAGCTAGGTGCGTCCTATGGTCTGGTGCGTCTTATGGGGTGAAAAATATGGTATATAGCTGAACATTATCTGAGAAAACAGATAATCTCTCCCTTTGATCTCTTCACAAAAGCCTACCTGAGCAAATGGCGTCACAATCAAGTCATCTCCATGTCTGAAAAACAAAACAAAACAATGTTACTTGTGCATTAAATAAAACAGAGCAAAGCAAAACACAAAATAGCTGAAGCTATAAAAACCTTCCATCCTGATCACTTTAAAAAATTACATTGCTTTCATCGTTATGTTGCTTCCTTGCCCTAAATTTATTACAGTTCTCCTGGGTGAAAGCTAAGATAGAACCGAGTTTTACTCAGAGAGGGACACTCTCCCCTGACTCCAAAGATGCTCATCATAGACTGGTGCATAGCTGTTTGAGAGACAAGAGCTAAGACGAAGTTCCCAGGGCTGCCTTTTCTCACCCTGTAAATGACATGGAATCCCACTGGTTTAGAATTAAGTGTAGCATACTCTGGAACTTGGTGCAACTCGCAGTTAAATTTTTATTGGAGAATCCACCTCACTTAAATATTGGAAGTGATTTGCACTGAGTCTTACTAACGAACAATTTATGAGAATTGGACAAGCTCGTCAGAGGAGATGACAGGAAAGTGTTTCATAGGCTAATAAAAGCCCAGTAAAACTTTTCAAGTGACTCACATGTCCATGGTGTTACCAAATGTGTGCCGTTGCTGCAGCAACTATATCCACATCACCATGTGACGTAGAAATAAGGTATCAGGGTGATGTGTCCCAGTGGGTAAGGGGAAAAAACAAGGAGATCATCTTCTCTGCCATAAGATAAATATTTTGCGTGGAGTCCAAAATATTTCTCATTTTCACAGAAATAAAATTTCAAAATCATATAGAAAATTTAACATGTACTTTTACGTTTACCTATGATTTTTCTTTAAGTTGCCACTGAAAAATTTAATAAAGAAGAAAACTAGAGAGATGTACATAAAATCTTCACAAGCATGAAAGCAAGCAACTAACACCTACTGACAAATTAGGGCAACCTGTAATTGAGAAATATGTGGATTTGTATTACTGGACTCAAAATTCCCAGAATTCTCCAGGAACCTAGCTCTCTCTGCCTAGGGAATACAGTGACCCCCTCCCCCCGCACGCCTATTGCAGGGGTTAGGGACCCAACCCAACATGCGATAATTGAAAATCCGCGAGATGCAGATGCAGGTTGGGTCGGGCCTGGAGTGCCTAGCTGGCTGGGTGGGTGGGTCTTGTACTTACCCCCAGCCTGGGGCTGCCCCGAACTTCCAGGGCCTTCTGGAGGCCCCCAAAGGCCTCCCTGCAAACTGGAAGTGACTTCCGGTAAACCAGAAGTCACTTCTGGGTCACTGAAAATCATTTCTGAGACTTCTGACAAGCCTAGAAAGGCCCTTGGAGGCCTCAGAAATTTATTTTTGGTGACCCGGAAGTGATTTCTGATTTACCAGGTCACTTCCGGTTTGCAGGGAGGCCCTTTTCGGGCCCCCAGAAGGCCCAGGAAGGCACTCACAGGCCCGTTCGGGGCAGCTCCTGTCCTGGGGTAAGTAAGGGAGGCCTGAAACAGGCCTTTCCCCCCTTGCCCTGGGGGGGCTTTTTTCATATACTGCAGTCCCGTGATATACCGGAGTACACTGGAGCCTCGTATAACAAACGGTGTGTATAATATAAAATCTGTAGAACATAAAAAATTCTGGAGATAGGGGAAATTTGCTTAACAGAATCATCTATGGGGAGAATCCGTGCAACATAATTAGGGATTACTCTGTTTTCAATGCATTCCTATGGGAAATTTGTATAAAGGCAAATTTGCTTAACATAATTTCATTTGGAATGAATTAATTCCTTTATACAAGATACCACTGTATATGAACCCAAAATGGGTGGGGGAACCACTGTACTGAGGCCTGTGGTCCAAAAACACATATCTGCACTTCTCTAATTCAAAATAACTCCCTCTAGAACATTCTTTCAGTGAATTCCAGACAAAGAGAAATCTAGTGATCCTGTGCTGAGGTAAATACTTGCTTTGTTTGCAAGTTTGATATGGCTAAGATCTTCCTGAATCACTTCTGTGGAGCATTAATGGATTTCTGCTTCCAGTGATGGACTGGCCCTAACCCTGTACCAAAAATAACTTTGTACCATGCCTGTCTACTCAGGTAACTGATCAATTTCACACTGTATTAGCAGTTTCAAGGTAATTTTGAAAAGCAATCAAATAACAATGTACAGTATAATAGTTTGTAAACACAAGTAGTGATGGTATAACTAATTTCACACTTATCAGATTGGTCTACAACCTTGATGGAACTGAAATCAGTGGGATTTACATTTGAGTACTCATGCCCAGGATTGTGCAAAGCACAAAGAGCTAAGCTGAACAGTATAGAAAGCATGAGAACAGTTCTGCTGAGGATGTGTTTATGTTGTAACATTTTCCTATTCTGCAGCATCTGCAGATACCTGCTAAAGGATTCACAACCATGAAGGCTGATAATAGTACATAATTATATATGTTCATCTATTTCTATTTGCTGAATTGTTATCCTGCCTTTTTCTAAGTAAGGAACTTAAGGTTGCTCAGAGTAACACATAAAGAGATGATAGCTAAAACACACTCACAATGAGCTATAAGAACACAATCAAATTAAAACCATAATTTAAAGTACGGTACCAGTAGTTAAAAACTATTCTAAAAACATGCCATTAAGAAACTCATCATTCAACTGGTGTGTGTGTGTGTGTGTGTGTTGTGTCATTACAGTCGTGACCGACTCTTCGTGGCTCCATGTCCATGGCGTTTTCTTGGCAGGATTGCTGGAGTGGTTTGCCAGTTCCTACTCCAGGTGCCTACAACACCTGGTATTCCCTGGTGGTCTCCCATCCAAGTACTAGCCAGGCCCGACCCTGCTTAGCTTCTGAAATCAGGCGAGATCAGAGGTGCTTAGGGCTTGAGAACCTTTCATGACTTGATATGGTTGACTCAAATTATGTATGAGCCATCTTGGATGGTACTGCATACATACAGTGACCTGCACATCACCATATTCAATTGATTTAAAGTGACCAACCAAAGCTTAACTTTCTTAGGAACAAAGCTTTCTAAGAAAGTAACTGAATATCACACAGGGGTACTGTATTAAGTCATTACCAGGTGTAAACAGCTATACAATCAACAACTTGTTCAAAGGAAATAAACTGTCTATTTTTGGGGCTTGGATAGCTCAGTGGCACAGAGATATTTGGTTGCAGAGCCAGAGGTTGGGAGTTTGATGCTCCAATGTGCCTCTTGAGAGATGAGGCAGCCTGTGTGGCCTTGGGCAAGCTGCACATTCAAAGGATGCGCCCAAAAGAAGGGAAGGGTAAACCACTTCTGTGTGTTCTCTACCTAGAAAATCCAATGAAAGGTAGCCATAAGTCAGTATTATCTTGACAGCAAGCAATTATTATATGAATCTCTAAATATTTGTCATGTAGTCTCACTCTTATAGCTGATGAAGTGGATTTGTCCACAAAAGCTAACATAATATAGCATTTAGTCTTTAAGGCATCACAACGTTTTTGACTTCTTTATTGTTTTAAAAAAAGATTTCCTTTGTTTTTGGCTTGAATTGTCTAGTACAGTGGTGGCGAACCTTCAGCACCGCGGATGTTTTGGACCACAAATCCCAATTAACCTTTGTTATTGGCAATACAGGGTTGTAATTCTGGGGGGTTGTGGTCAAAAACATCTGCAGCACCGAAGGATCGCCACCACTAGTCTGCCAAAGGTTTGCCACCACATGTTCACCACTGGCAGGAGAACATGAAAAAGGCTTTGCTAGATCAAATTAAGATGCACTTTATTTTCCAAAGAAACTCCTTGGGTGGTGGTGGTGATCATAGTGACTTTTCCCAATAGCAACTTTCCATAACCTGGTGCCCTGCATAGTCATGCTGTGTAGTAGTGATGGAAGTCGTAGTCTCACAAATCTAGAAGGAATCAGGTCTGTACTTACAGTGACCACACACACAGAGAGACACAGGTGTCTAAATTTTACATTAAGCACATAATCAGGATAGCACAGCTATCTGAGCAATTCAAAGGACCTTTCAAATCTACTTTGATCCCTATGTCTTGAGAAGTTGCGTCAACAAAAATGGGCCAAAGGTATCTGTTGCCACAGACATTACAGTACTGTTGTGTATGCAAGGATACAGTAACAGAAGGTGATATTAAAATTGGTGTGCAAATACATTAAACACAAACAATAATGCAAGGAGTGGAAATTCCTTCCTCCTACAATTAAATCTATTTAAAAAATGGAAGTATTTCAAGGGAAGCACAGAACAGAATAGAATCAGCTCACCGTGCATTAAACAAGCATAAACATGCTACTGAATTTTCCCAAACACTCTCATCACCATGCCATGCTGAAGGAAATATGGCATCAGTCAAGAAGCACATCACATTTTGATGGTCTGGTGAAACATGTACTTAGACTGGTTATTACAGACATGACAAATCAGCTTGGAGCATTTAGTAAGAATTTTAATGAACTCTAGTCAGCACTTAGCTTCCTTACACCAGCGCTGTAAAGCGCTATGCAGTGCTCCACCAAGATGTCAGCAAATGTAAGCAAAAAGATCGAATCTAGCCAACTGAGGAGTGCTGTCTGGTTAAGTCAGTTGCCAAAGACTGTCAAGAATATGGTGCCTACTGAAATTCCCAGTCTGCAGCTCAAAGGTAGGCAGGAGAATTATCTGACTGGATTGGTACCCAATTGGCAGATGTTTCTGAGTACATCGGCAAAGACCTCTCGCTTCCAATCTTTCAACAAATACAAGCAAAAAGCAAAGCAAAGTGTTCTGCTTATATACCGCCCCATACCACTTCAAGTAGTCTCTGGGCGGTTTACAGTTTTAATTAAAGTCTGCAGGCTACACATTGCACACCCCCCCCACCAAGCTGGGTACTCATTTTACCGACCTCGGAAGGATGGAAGGCTGAGTGAACCTTGAGCCTGCTACCTGGGATTGAACCCCAGGTCGTGAGCACAGTTTTACCTGCAGTACAGGTATTTAACCACTGCGCCATGGGACTCCTAAAGCAACAAAACAACCATCCCACTCTAAATTATACTTCAGGAATAAAGGAACTGGGAGGTGACCATACAGCAAGCCCTATGAGGAAAGACTGAATGGGCATGTTTTGCCTTGAGAAAAGACTGTGGGAAGATAGGATCACACTTTCCAAATACTTAATAGGTAGCCAGACATAGGAGGGGCAAGATCTGTTTTTATCGACCCCGAGTGCAGGACATGTAAATAATGGGCTCAAGCTACAAGAAGCTGGATCTAGGCTGAATATCAGAAAAAAAAATCTTAACTGTTAGAGCAGTATGACAATGGAACCAATCATTTCAGTGGGTGGTAAGCACCCCAGTGCTGGAGGCAAGTCTAGAGAAAATTGGACAACCATCAGTCAGATCTGCTTTGATGTGGATTCCTGCACTGAGCAGGCAGTTGGATTTGACTGCCTTATAGTTCCCTTCCAACGCAATTATTCTATGACATTTTACGATTTTTAAAAGAAAAGGTCAAAAAGACTGGGATCAGTATGCAGTTGTAGTATTCAAAACAATTTTGAGGGTTCTCTTCCTCAAAATGAAATGCAGGTCTTTTTACTCAGGCCATAGCTGGTGAATGCTGGGGCTTTAGTAGATACAGCAGATCACAAGACAAAACAACAAATTATAAACACACTGTAGCTTCTGTACATTTAAAATCTGTTCGCCACTGTCCTAAACCACCTCAAAGAAGACAAAGCACCTTTTCATGCTTCTCTATGATTAAATGTTATATCGGGTTATTTACGTACCCATAGCCCTCACTGACGATATAACAACCAAAAAGCATCTTATGCTTCCGTACTTCCAAGTACATATTATCACAGATGACATTTTGAGAATGCTGGATAATGTAACGTCACGCGTTTGGATCCAAACAGGAGAAGGAAGAAATATCAAATCCAAGACATGTGTTTCTAAACTTAGAAAAGGCTGGTAATCTTCAAAGGTATGGATAAAGGGTGTGGGGAGGGGAGGGGAGCAAGCCATTGACGTTAGCAAAAGAAGGGGGGCATAGAGCCCAACATATACAGTTTTTCCACTAGTACAACAAACATCAACACATGAAAAAGATATAGCAAAGAAACGAGTGGTGGTGAATTATACTACCTGAACTGCTGAAAAGCCCTCACCTCAACTTTCAAGGGTACACCCCAGATCCAAGTAGGTTAGGGGCAGGCAGTGGTGGGTGCCAAGACACTGCTAGATTTTATGCTTAATTTTTATTGCTTTTAGGTCCATCTGAGTCTTGCAAACAGAAGAGTGAAGACAATGGAGAAAATGAAGGTGTGAAGTTGTATTTCAAAACCATCTGGAACTTATAATGGCTCAATAGTTCAGATTTTAGCCATCTGCTGTGGATTCAGAGGTTAGGACTTCAGTTTCCCACTGGGCCTCCTTCACAGCGGCCAGGTTCTGATCCATCTAGCTCTGCACTTCTAAGACTATTAGTATTTATAATTACGTCAGATGTCATTCTGCCCCTTTTGCCTGGCAGTCATTCTTAATCTGTTATCAAAACTGGCAAGAACAGAATCTGCAGTCTACAAAGGTGTGTTTAGTTCTATTACAGAGCTACAGGTCAAAATTAATGGAGGGCTGACTAGACTGACCAAGAGATGATTTTAAAAATGGCACTGTTATATACCGTCAAGTTATTTCTGAACTACAGAGCTCCTAACAGGATATTTGATGTATTTCAAGGATCTGTCTAGCACTGTCATCTGCTACCACCAGTAAGCCTCTGTGCTTTAACTGTGATTCAAACACAGCTTTCTTGGGTCCTTTGTCCAATGGTCTAACCCAGGGGTGTCAACACTTTGGCCCTCCAGATGCTTTGGCCCACAACTTCCAGAATTCCAAGCCCGTATTGCCAATGACGAAAGGACTGTGGGAGTTGTGTTCCAAAACATCTGGAGGGCCAAATTTTGGACACCACTGTTCTAGCCACAACACCCCACTGGCTCTCGCAGAATTGATCTTGTGCTGGCAGAATAAATCAGCATTGTATAAGGTGATTCTAAAAATGGGGGGAGAACAAACAAAAATTGAAATTGGGCTACAAATCAGCCCCTAACGTTGGCTGGTTGTAGCAGTTTGCTCTGTCTGCCTAATTTCGGAAAGTTTCAGCAAAGGGTTTTTGAGGTAAGATTTTTTTCAAGTACCTTTGTTTTACCATCATTTCCATTCAGAAACAGGAAACACTAAATATTCTCAGATTTAAAACAGATCATAGCACCAAGATCAGTCTTGCTTATCTTGAAATAGAATGGATGGCTTCACCTTGGTCAGTATCAGTTTCACATAGCTTCATCAGTTCCACTTTTTTCTACATCAGTCTGTGGCGTGTTTTAATCATCTGCATTTGCATCCAGTACTTTTAAAATGTATATTTTTAAAAATATTTGCTCCTAACATAAATATTTTGAACACATTTTTGAAAGCCTGGCTTCCTAAGTACTGTATATTTTATCTTGAAATTTGCATTTAGCATTTCTAATTCTTTTTTTTTAAAAAAATGCACTTTGTTTTTTTTGTTTGTTTGTTTTTTGAGCCAAAACCTATTTATAAATGTTTGGAATACAGCAGAATCTGAACTATAACCACATTCAAATCTGTAATTCTTCCGGGTTGTGAAAGTCAGGCTGGTTTGCTTCTAAATACAGACTCAATGAAATCATGTTGGCCAGGGTCCTCAAAGCTTTCCTCACAGCATCTGCGCTCTCAATAACAGCTCTGCAGCTAAACATGTACATCTTCCACTCAAACATGAAACCTTTGTGTTTGGGATCCTCCATTATATGGAAGGTGAGCAAGTGTAAAGACTCCCTTTTTCAGATGTTATTCCAAATTCACAGGACTGAGGGTGGTAACTGCGCTTATAAGAACATAAGAAGAGCCATGTTGGATCAGGCCAAAGGCCCATCTAGTCCAGCTTCCTGTATCTCACAGTGGCCCCACCACTTTCCTTGCACTCCGTGTATTCCAGGGGGTGGCTATTTGAACACCCCTTCTGTTGATGTTCACAGTGTAGTGACAATCTAAGTGCACTTCAGGACAGGGTGCTGAGGCCACATAGCAAGTCATCCACTAGGCTGCCTGCTACTTATTCACAAGCAGGGTGGATTTGAGTTAATTATTTATTTATATATTTATTTATTTTTGCACTTTTATACCGCTCCCATTTCCCAGAGGGAACTCTGGGCGGTTCACACAAAAAGATTAAAAGCATGTACATCACTAAAAAAAAATATGGAAGTATTAGGCAAGAGGCGTAAAATTTGACAAAAAAAATCAGAAAGAAACACTTTGGTACATCCTAGCAAAATCTCTAGTCAGTAAGGCTTGATTTAAATCATGATTTTCTAATCTACATAAAAACTCGTTTTTGCTGGAGTTGTTTTAATCTTAATATTTACAACCGGATGAAGATTTCATTTTTAGAATAATAACTTTTCAGATTAGTTTTACAGTTACAGTATATCAGAAAATTACTGATTTGGTAATTATATATTATTAGAAATACATAGATAATTATGAAATTATTGCATGGTGAACTATCTCCAGTTTATTTTTATTTTTAAGAGTATTTTTACCCTGCCTTTCTCCTTGGAAAAGGACCCAACGTGGCTTACAGTAATGAAGGATAATATACAGTCCAGTACAATTAAGACATGTGCTAGTACAGTATTGGGCACTTTTACACGACCCCTAAGATCCACTGGCAGCTTAAATTCGGACCAGAGATCTTGGGGGGGTTTGCTCCTCTTGCTGTGTTCCCACCCCTCCGCACGCCATTGCTCCTGTCTGCGTGAGGGGAGGGAGAAAATAATGCAGGCTCACCTCCGCTCTGGCGTCGGGAGCAGCCCTGGAAGCATTCCAGTCTCTTAAAGGAGCGGGGGGCAAAAAAACCAAACAGAAGGTGAGGACAGCCCGGCACTCACTGCTTTATAATCCACATCAGAATTTTTTTTACCTCCGGAGACCAGGTACTTTTAAAATGCGCTGGGGCGCGCTTAGGTGGGCGTGGTCGTACTTAATTTTTTTTAAAGTGCGCAGCTGGTGGGAAAACAACTTTAAGCTCCGCATCTGGGAGCCCTATGACTCGGATTTTAGGGGTCGTGTAAAAGCGCCCATTGAGAACAGGAAACTGATGGACATCTTACAGAATTAATAGACATCATTATATTAAAGTTACAAGAGAACACAAGCAGTTAAAAGGAGAGTAAAGTTCCATTTAAAGTTATTAGTAAAAGTTGCCTTTTACTAATGTATGCCATTTGTGGCTTAAATTTGTTTGCTTATGTCCGAGTTATCCACCCTGTTCACAAGCAAGTGCAGATAAATCCTGATCTGTATTTTGCTCTGAAGGAAGAAGGGAATCAGAGTTCTACTCTTCTGTTGAGTGGGGGAGTCTGGAACTTAATGCTTTAAAACCAGAGGTTCTCAACCTGTGGGTCCCCAGATGTTCTTGGACTGCAACTCCCAGATACCTTGGCCAGCTCAGCTAGTGATGAAGACTTCTGGGAGTTGCAGTCCAGGAACATCTGGGGACCCACAGGTTAAGAACCACTGCTTTAAATACTTAAATAAGTAACTTTTCCAAGTACTGCTCTTCCACTTGAGGGAATGCCTTCTTAATGCAAAGCATCAGTTTTATGTCATTTTTGCTAAGGATAATTTAGCAAATTAACAGAATGCTTTATTTTAATGGTAAATCATTCCTAAGTGCCAGAAGCATACCAGATGAGAATAGAAACAATTTTTGGGATTTCTTTCGAACCAGAAATTTAGGTCTACATGGGATGACCTTCCACACCAGCAGATCAGCTAATTAACAGGAAGGTACACTTTGAGACTTCCCAAGTGTACATACAGTATTTAGGTTTGCTTAGTCTATAAAAAAGATGAAAAATATGAGAAATATTTATTATGTTTGAGTTCTCCACCGGATCTTCAATATCTTTATTTACATAAACTATGGAGGAGCCAATGTAACTCTAAAGTGTATCTGCACTGGCTAATCTATCAAAGGGGGCAAATGGAATCCCTTGAACAGGGTTGCTGCCAGGACAGTGGGAGGGGACATGCTTCACTGTTTTACTATTGATCACTAATTTGACTGATAAAATTCTTCCTCCCTCAATCACTGGTTAACCCCATCTTCCTATTAGTTCTTTTTTTTGTTCCTTTTTTGTTTGTTTTTCCCTCTTCTTACCCAACCACCTTTCAAGAAGCACATGGCTTTCCTGCCTGCTAGAAACACAATTTCTGTCCTTTTTCTTCTGACCGTAACTACAGCTGAAAACTGTGAGCAAATATCACTGCTCTGAGGCATCCAGAGGCATCATTTTGTTATTACAAAAGGAGTAGACTATGTGTCCCAAAGGAGATTTGGTAGACTGGGCTGCATATCTCATGCTCCCTCTCCCCCACCCCTTCCTATGCTCTACTAACATAAGAGATAACCCAATTCTGTTTCTTCTTACACCAAAAACCACATACATTATTCAACTGAAATAATCAACCCTGTTCATCTGGAAGTTGACTCATGGCAACTGGACTTCTTTTCTTGAGAGATTGAAACGTTTCGCTGCTCATCCAAACGGCTCTGTCAGTCTTCATTGAAGCTGTTTGGATGAGCAGAGAAACATTTCAGTCTCTCAAGAAACAAAGGGCCTTTTTACATGACCCCTAAGATCTGCTGGTCCCTTAAATTCGGACCAGAGATCTTGAGGGTTTGTCACTCTCCCTGCATTCTCACCCCCTCCGCACTTCCTTGTTCTGTCTGCGTGAGGGGAGGGAGAAAAAAGGGAGAAAATAATGCGCTCTTACCTCCGGAGTGCCGGTGGAAGTTGCTCCGACCCCCCGTTACTTCCTGGTTCCTCTTAAAGGGCCGGGAGGCAAAAAAACAACAACCCAACAACAACAACAAAAAGAAGCGAGGAGAGCCTGGCACTCTCCGCATCAAAATTTTCCATTCTCCCAGAGCAGGTACTTGAAAGGTGCGCTGGGTCGCACTTAGGTGGGCGGGGTCGCACTTAATTTTCTGTTAGCTCCGGAGCTGGTGGGGAAACATTTTTAAGCTCCAGAGCTGGGAGCCATTTGCAGCGGAGCTTAGGGGTCATGTATAAACACCCATAGTCCAGTTGCCATGACTCAACTTCCAGATAAACTCACCTGGATGACTGAGAATCTTCACAGATACGCAGACTGTTTTTAATTATTGGAAGTTCATATGTATTGAATACTTACATATCACTAGCGATGGAGGAGTTCCTAGACATGGACTTGGGAGAGAGGTCATAGTCACTATCCGACCGGTACAGGAAAGACTCCCGACGTTGACTGTGAACAAAGTTAGCCTGGAGAATAAGCCCTGATCCAGGACTTGTCATGGGATCCAAGGGACTCCGTCCCGATGAGGTGCCATTGTCTACGTCGAAACTGGAAGGAAATAAGAGAAAGACTTGTGGCTTAATCTGACAGATTTAACCTAACAAATTTACACACACACACACACCTTTCCACAAGAAAATGCTATGCAGCTTCAGAATTCTTTCTGAGCCACTCCCAGCTATGTATCAAATTAATTGGCAGGAATACTAATGTATTATAGAAGTCGTCAGCAAGAATATTAATGAAATGAAAGAATAGATCCTGGGAAGCAGGTACACGATAGCAATCACTCGCTCCTGTACAGATTCTGATATAGAAATAAATAATCTTAGACACAGCAACATGTTATGATAAACTACACCTCATGGTGCAGTAGTTCAACTGCTGTACTGCAGCTAGAACTGCGCTCACAACCTGGGGTTCAATCCCAGGTATCTGGCTCATGGTTCACTCAGCCTTCTATGCATCCCAGACTGGTGAAATGTGTACCCAGCCTGCTGAGGGGAGGAAATATGTAGCTTGCATAAATAAAAGTGTTCTGCTTATATACTGCCCCATACAACTTCAAGGAGTCTCTGGGTGGTTTACAATTTAATTATTTATATTTATTACATTTATATACCGCTCCATCTAGCTACACAGCTACTCTGGGTGGTTCATAAAACTGAATTATAGTATGCAGGCTACACATTGCCCCCACCCCCCACAAGATGGGTACTCATTTTACCGACCTCAGAAGAATGGAAGGCGAGTCAACCATTTAACCACTGCACCACGATTGTAAACTGCCCAGGGAGTGCTTTAAGCGCTATGTGGCAGTATATAAGCATAACACTTTGCTTTTTTTTTCTTGGCTTTACTTTAAAAATTCTAAAAAAAATAAAATAAAAAATAAAATAAAAAAAATTCCTTCCCTTGGGGGAATCTAGATGGTATCCATGATCATCCTTCTACACAACAACCTTATGAGATAGGTTAGGATGAGTACCCACCTGCTACACAGGTATTAAAGACAAGAAATCTAGCAGAATAAAAAACCTGATACCCCTAAGGCAGTGATGGCGAACCTTTTAGAGACCGAGTGCCCAAACTGCAATTCAAAACCCACTAATTTTTTTTGCAAAGTACCAATACAGTAATTGAACCTGTATACAGGTAGCTATGAAGGGGTGATGTCGGGTGCCCACAGAAAGGGCTCCGAGTGCCACCTTTGGCACCCGTGCCATAGGTTCGCCATCACTGCCCTAAGGAAACACTTAATGCGAGTTCAATTCAACCATTACCTAGCCCAGTGTCAAAGGTATCACCTAGTCTTGCATTTGTATTTTGTGATGGCCACATGGCTCCCCCTGGAGCAGAGTCAGCCACTCCACTTTGACCATGATAAGAAAGCTGGGTTCAAGAATACACAGATATTCAAAATACAGGCTGATTAAAATTGAACCATAATAAAATGTTCAACCCTCCAAAGCCTAAAGTGATTCTGGGTATCCACAACCATGTTACCTGCTGCTGTGTGAACTCAGGAAGGAGAAGATGGGAGATGGGCTTGCACCTTTCTGCAGGACCCAGAGCAGGTTTAAACAGCTGGGTTCTTTATGATCATGTTCTGACTTGTTTTACAGAACTGGGAATTGTAATTTCCCAGAAAGAACACAGGTCTTTCTATTGCAGTACAACACTTTGACCACTAGATGGGAGCCTTCACCAACAAAGAATAGAGCTTCCAACAAAGACATTGCAGCATCCAGGGTTTAGACTCACTTTTCACAATCCCCTCGTTCACACACACACACACACACACACACACACACACACACACACACACAC
>JAHTLZ010000240.1:6524222-6548439 GCA_023846285.1 Phrynocephalus versicolor
CACACACACACACACACACACACACACACACACACACACACACACACGTCTGAGCTACCCCAGGAGCCAAATGTGTTGAAAGTATCTTACTTTGAGCACACTGTGAGAATCTATGGATTCCTTGGAAAAGGCAATAGTGCTGGAGAAGGCTGAAGTCAGCAGGAAAAGAGGAAAATTAAATACAAGATGGACTCATTCTCTAAAGTTAACCACAGCCTTGAGGAAAGGACATTTTGTAGATCATTCTTTCATAGGATCACCAGGTGACTTCATGGCACATAACAACAGTAAATGACTTACAACTAAATTGGGATTATTTCAAATGTGCAACCAGGTAGGCACAGAATCCCATCACTTTCCACCATTAGCCCCACATACAGTGTGTTACAGTAGTCCAGATGGGAAGTGACTAAGGTGTGTGTTATAGTTGCAGATCTCTCAAAAAACGGATGTAGCTGCAACACTATTTTTGTGTGTGTGCCAATGGGGCGTTGAACATGAAACCCCTTGCACTACTTTCTGTGTTCTCTCCTCCAGGAAGGACTTAACCTACTGTAAACTAGCATCTCCAAGTCTCATTCCACAGCGGTGAGCCAGGAGAGTCCTCTGGTTGATAGTACTGAAAGATACTGCAAAGTTCAGTAAAACCAACAGGGACAGAGATCACTTATCCTTTTCCTGGTGTAGGTCATCAACAAAGGCAACCAAAGCGGTCTCTGTCCCATAACCAGGCCTGAAGCCACAGTGAAATGGATC
The DNA here is from genome assembly GCA_023846285.1 of Phrynocephalus versicolor. Classification (NCBI taxonomy): domain Eukaryota; kingdom Metazoa; phylum Chordata; class Lepidosauria; order Squamata; family Agamidae; genus Phrynocephalus; species Phrynocephalus versicolor. Next base: position 6,524,979 of record JAHTLZ010000240.1, read on the forward strand.
TTGGTAATTTGTCTCATACAGAAACCTCTGGAGCTGAGAGACCACAACTTGCTCTAGCACCTTAACAGGAATGGGATACTGGTATGAACCGAGTTGGGTGTTAAGGTCATCAGGAGAGGGCTTTGTCTCCATCCACCACCTTCACAGGTGCGCCTCAGAAAAACACATGAAAGGGCCTTCTCTGTTGCTGCTCCCAGACTTCGGAACTCCCTCCCACTGGATGGCAGGACTGCCCCATCTCTGCTGTCTTTCCAGAAGGAGGCAAAGACCTTCCTCTTCAGGCAAGCTTTTCCTGAATGATGGACTACCTATTCTGTGACTTTTAGATGGATTACCATGCATGATTGCATTGAATGATCTCATATGAACACCAGTGTTTCCATGCTAGTTTCCATCCCTCATAATGGATTTTGTTTCTTTTTGCGTGCTTTAATGTTACCTTTTAATGTTGTAAGATGCCTCTTCCAATTCCCTGTTCTTAACTTGAATAATGTTTTAATGTTCTGGGCTGTATATTGTCCCTCATTATTGTGCAAGCCATCTTGGGTCCTTTTCCAATGAGAAAGGTAGAGTAAAAATATTCAAAATAAAAATAAATAAAATAAATTATTCAGTATTGTGGGGCCTAAAGAAGGCTTTTAAAATAGTGGTCTTACTTTTGCCTCATTTAAACTGGAGGCCTACAAGGCCATCAGGTTCAAACCCCTCCTCTTCTCCTATCCAGTCAACCAATCCCTTTCTGCTGGCTTTTATGAACCAGGATGGGCAAGGATCCAGCAGACATGTGGTAGCCCTCACTTCCCCAGGGTCCTAACAACATCATCAGGCTGCAGAAGCTGAAATTCATCCATTAACACAGGGGAAGCAGGGGCCACAGTTCCATTTACAGGTCCTGGATCAACCACAGCATCCAAGTCTGAGTGGCTCTGAGCAAAATCGCCTGAAAAGTGTTGTTCAAATTCTTCACAACGAGCTCCAGTGTGGCCTGCATTATCCACTTGGGGGCCAGCATGTAGCAGGCCGTTCACTATTCAGCAAAAACCTCTATGCAGATGCAATGGTAGAATGGCTTCTTTGCTGCTTCCACTGCCCTGAAATAGGCCTTCCTATAGTTCCTAGCTGGCGTTTTATCAGTTTCAATTTGAGTTTTCTACCATCATCGCTCAACTCTACAGCCCACCCATTTCACTCCATCAACTTTCCAATCAAAAGGTGGCCAGTTTGGCTCTATTTTGAGATTGGAGACATTTAGGGGCAATCATGGCTTCTCCCATTTTCCAATTCCACAGATCAACTAGGGATTCAACAAATTCACCTGTTAAGGTGCCAGGAAACACTCAATGAACAGCTACAAAACAATACGGACCAATCGGCTTTCTGGGACGGATTGCTTTTGCTTGACCTCCACCCCTGCAAAGGCTCCGAGATCCAATTAGCTCAAATCACAGCAAATAATGGTCTGTCCATGACAACGGAACTACAGTGGACCCTTGTATAACAAACAGTTTGTATAACATAAAATTTGTACAACATAAAAATTCCGGAGATAGGAGAAATTTGCTTAACATAATCACCTATGGGGCGAATCCATACAACATAAAAATGGGATTACTACATTTTCAATGCATTCCTATGGGAAATTTGTATAAAGGAAATTTTGCTTAACATAATTTCATTTGGAACGAATTAATTCCTTTATACAAGGTACCACTGGTACAGAAATTGCCTCTACAGCCAGGTGACCAACATTTACAATACACCAGAGCAGAAAACCAGGTTTAAAGTGTGGCCTGCAGCATGGGTGGGAGAAGACACCATTTGGGACAGACCCATGGTCATGGAGTCCATGAAGTATTGAGGCTCCCCTGACAGTGTTGCCTCAGCATGGTGGTTAAAGTGATTTCCCATTCATCAAACTTGCATTTAATGGCAGTATTTTCAACCCAAGGCTGTTTGTTGTAACTGCTTAAATTTGCAGACAGCTTGGGGGCTACCAATATCCTGTTGTTCCTCCTTATATAATGCTGAGGCACCTTGTGCCTGCCATATCTTCCCAAACCCAAATGATACCTGATTGCCTCCATCAACCTCTTTTCCATAAAAATACATACTCCACAAGCAGTTCAAGACCCAAGTTATATACTCCTGCCTGCAACTCCTCCTGCAGCTGAAAATGCAATGCTGCCTCTGGAAGCAAAGATTTTCTCGTAGCTACCTGTGAAAAGGAGGAACAGGCAGAAGATGCTTTCATGGGACCTGGGGGGGGGAGATGTTTTGTCTTCCGACCCTTCTCCCCCTCTCAGCGTGCTCAGCATGGTGTCCATGGCTCCTCCTTTAATCTTCAGAAAAGCCCTATGAGGTAAGTCAAGCTGAGACGGTTAGCCTACCTCAAGGTCACCCAGAGAATAGTATGATTCTGTCATAATTTGAACTCTGGTCTTCCAGCCTAAGTGCAAGATGAGTTGCAGGTCAAAGCAAAGGATAAAATGATTGACAAAAAACATTATTTATTTATTTATTTTGACAAATTTTTCCTCGCCTTTCTCCTTGGAAAAGGGCCCAAGGCAGTTTACATATTAGAGGACAATATACAACCCAGGATATTTAAGACATATTCAGGTTTAAAAACAGTGAATTTGAAGAGAGGCATCTTACAACATTAAAAGATATGAAAAGCAAACAAAACAAAACACTGCATATTTTTGTTTGTTTGGGAGGTTGGTTTAGTTGTCTTGGACTGAAAAGCAAAGGAAAACCCTGCTCCAATTCCCCAAAAAGACCATATTTATTTATCTATAGTCCACACCATTTACATGACCCATGGCATGCCTCGTGTGTGGGGTATACTCAGTTTTCCCAGGCTTCCTTGTGAAAGGAACATCACACAGTGCAAATCAAAACAGATGGTCTATTTTAAAAACAAAACACAGAAAAGAACAGAAAGGAATGACAGCTTCTTTCAGACTGGTTAAGAGGTTAAATGATCTTCAACCTCTCCACCACAACTGCTGGACACCCAGGGAGAGAAGGAGAAAACTGACTTGGGAGGGAATGTAGGCAGAAAGCATCTCATGTTTAACTGTAAAGGGGTTGTGATGAACTGAAAGATAGGGTGTTTGTCCCAGTAATGAACAAAAAGACGTAGAGCTCGTCCCATCACAAAATGGCTGTTGGGAAGAGATAATCCCCTCCTAAAGGTATTTTTTGGCATTCATATTAATACAGTTACCCAGTTTTCTGTGATAACCAAGCAGGGGTTCGAGAATAAGGCTACATCCTTACTTTTCTGTGGTTATAAGTATGAGTGGATTAACTCCTGTACTCATACTGCATTTCCCCACATTGTTTTGGTTAATAAGGTGATTCTGGGCGTTTATACACGACCCCTAAGCTCCGCAGCAAAGGGCTGCAAGCTCCGGACCTTAAAAATGTTTCCCCACCAGGTCCGGAGTTTGCAGACAATTAAGTGCGACCCCGCCCACCTAAGCGCGACCCAGCTGCACTTTTCTTGTACCTGCTCTTTGATGGTGAAAAATATTTAATGCGGATGTGCTGGGCTCTCCTCGCTTCTTTTTGTTTTTGTTCTTTGCCTCCCGCCCCTTTAAGAGCAACCAGGAAGTCACCGGCGGCTCGCCCGGCAGCTCCCACCGGCACCGGGGAGGTAAGGTTTTCTTCTTTTGTCCTTTTTTTTTCCTCCCTCCCTCACGCAGCCAGTAGCCAGCGTGGAGACGCACGAAGAGCGACAAACCCCTAAGATCGCTGGTCCGAATTTAAGGGACCAGCGGATCTTAGGGGTCGTGTAAAAGCGCCCTCTGTCAACTAAGAGCTCTATCACACAACCGCAGAAAACTGCTTCTTAGTTCATGAAAAGGTGCCTCTAAAAATCGTGTTCCCACGAAAGGCGCCTTTTAAAAAAAAACTTGGCCACACCTCCTAAAGTGCAGCACAATCGAAGTTCCCTGGCACTACCTCTAGAGGTGGTTCTTTTTTGAGTTGCTTTTGTGAGGGAAATTTCCCAGCGGTAGCGTTGAAGAAGGGGAGAGTCCTGGGAGGACAGGCAGGCAGAGAGAGAAGAGGCTGGTTGGTGGTGGCAGCTTCTATAAAACCAAGACAATTTAGAAGGGGGGGGAGTGTTCAGGAAAGGAAAAGTCAAAGAGACCAGGGGATTGGCAAGAAGGATTGGGCAGCCTCCTTATAAGTCCCCCTCTACTCTCTCACACACCAGCCCTCTCTGGAGGAGGAGGAGGAGGAGGAGGAGGACGACGACGACGATGACTCCTCTATCCTGGTTAGGGAAGAAAACTCTCCCTCTCCCTCTCCCCCCTCTCTCGACAGCTAGCTGCACACGGGCTACCCTCCCAGCGCTCTTCCCACAGGAACTGAGCGTGTTTTTCCCTCGGCCTCCCGTCCCTGTGAAGCCCCGCGGCTTGAGAGGTCGGAGTGCCTGCTGCTTCTGAATGCCTGCGGGCGCGGGGAGGCAGCATAACTAAAGCGGGACCAACCGGGAGCTGAAAGGGGTGTGTGTATGAGAGAGGAGGAAGCTCGGTTCCCTTTACCTTGCCTCCTATCCCCTTCCTCCTCGCCCCTGTTCCTCCCCCCCATTCCTCCTCCTCCTCCTCCTGGGCCCGCACTTCCCTCAGGCTGAGTTTCATTCACTGGGATTGGTTTCAAATGATGCCATATCTTTATTTTTACACCAATGACCTCGTCCCAGCAGCAGTGGCGGCCAGGAGGTGTCAGCAGAGAGCACGTTAAAAGTGTCTTACGCCCGTGGGGACAGATCTCTTAGATTCACTGCAGCCTGGGACGTGGAAACTACTGAGGCGCTCTTTGCCCCACGTGACCGTGGGAGGCGAAAAGGCGCCTTTTTATAAAAATTGGCTCAAATGGGACGTGAGAGAGCGCCACAAGAATAGTGAGGTTTACTGCACCAGAATGTACCTAATAGTACACATCCCATTCCCACTCTTTGGCTAAATGTAAATCTTTCCTGTACTTTTAGGATGTTGTTCTTAACTAAAATGATCTTGAATGTAATAGAGGTATCAGAAACTGACTTATATTTCATCAGTCCATCGGTTCAAGTTATCAGTATTGCCGAACCCCTATAGCCACAGATCTGCAAAATCCCAGAAGCCGCCTACTCAGCCCCCCACCCAGTGTTATCAAGAACTGAACCATGATGAGCATCTGCGTTCAAAGCCTCTGCTGATCTGTGACTTTCCCCTATGTCAGTGATAGCAAACCTTCAGCACTCCAGAAGTTTTGGACCACAACTCCCACAGCCCTTTGCCATTGGCAATGCAGGCTTGGAATTCTGGGAGTTGTGGTCCAAAACATCTGGAGTGCCGAATGTTTGCCACCACTGCCCTATGTTAACCAGAAAGAGAGATAAGAGGCTTTTTCCAAATGGACCACAACTTCCATCCCATTTTCTGTTGATTGGTTATGGAACATGGATTTTACGAGTACTTGCATTCAGACCTCTCCTTCTAAATAAATTAGCACCTCTTCTCTTAACAGCACAGAACTTCTCTTCAGAAAGTTTTAGGCAACTGATTTTAAAACAATAAAAAGAAGTCCCCTTCTTGGGTGAATTTTATTTTCTGAACCATTTTAAAGGAAACTGTTTTACTGCTAAATTAAAAGCTTCTAGCCAAAAGGCTTTCATCAGAGCAACTTTGAATTACAAAAACACATCACAGCATTAAACTCCACCCCCAAATAATGCCAAACAGGGCAAGCAAACCCTTCCTTCCAGAAGGTACAAAATGTTCTGGAAAGTGAAGGGAAGAGCCACTGGACATATCAAGAAAAATCTTCTGTTATTTGGAGGACAGAAAACTACTTGGAGGCGGGGCAATGATAAACCAGGTTCTTTTGCCATATCAAAAGGCCTCAGGATTGTGAAATTACTTTATAAATTCACTAATTATTTAGCTAATACATTTTCTTGCCTTTGTCAGGAGCATTAATTCAGTAATGTGTACGATATCTTTTGTTTCCCAACTTCAGCAAGCAATTTCTTTTTTGCAATATTCTAAAATAGGCTGACAAGCCACAGACTTGTGCACTTTGTGTGTGAAATATGTATTTTCCTATTGACTATAGAGTGACAGTCAGATGAAACTGCCCAAGAATCCTTTAATTTATTAATTGCATCCAAAAAAGTAGGAACTATTTGGGCAGCTCACAGGCTACACATGGTGCTCCCTCCCCAGCCCCAACTCCCTGTGAGCTGGGTTCTCATTTTACTGACTTTTTTTGGAAGGATGGAAGGCTGAGTCATCCTTGAGCCAGCTACCTGGGATTGAACTCTGGATCATGAGCACAGTTTTGGCTGCAGTCCAGCAGTTTAACTCTCCACCATGAGTTGCCAATCAAGGGAATTCAAGTTTGACATTTTTATTAACAAATTCTAATGAATTAGCATGATGGTAGAATTGTACATATCCCCCTAACAACTTATAGAAAGCATCTGCTATTCCTTCCCTAAACATAATTTAAATAGATTTTCTATAGGACTAAAAGTCTACAAGGAAATATTGATTAGAACCATATCCCAGGAAGTTAAAATCTGATGCTGACTTGAGGCTCTAAGAGTGCGAACAGAAGCCTTGGGACCCGTCACAGAAAAGTAAAGAACCCCACTTGGCAGGCTTCCAATGATAAGAGTATCTTGAGTGCTTGTGCACATGCTGTGTAGTATCTGCAAAAATAGGTTACAAGCAATAAATACCTTTATAGGCCACTATTAAAAATAAAAAACAAGGAATATTGCAAGCTTTTGAGTTTACATAACTCTTCTTCAAAGCAGGTCCCAGAAGTTCAGACATGGTAAAAGATGTGGTATCTGGTAGCTGATAATATTACCATTGTATGCTACATTGTTTCTAGAGTCATTACCAAATGTAATACGCTGTACTGCCCCTGTTATTTTCTTCCCTACTACCAATCCCATCTTTCACCATAAGACTCTAAAAGAAAAAAATGTCTGTAACTCCCATATTTCCTCCTGTCGCCTCTACATTGAAAACTCTCCAATTCTCTCACCCCTTTGCCTTCACCTTCCCCCCCTTTCCCCTCCCCTGCTCATCCTCACCCAGATGGTGTCTGTTTTCTGTCTCTTGAGGAATTTTTACAACACAGCCTTAAAACAAAACCAGCCAAATCAATGCATGCAAATGTACCATACTGTACATCCAACAACCAATGAATATTTGATACAAAACTTACATTCCATTGTATATTATATTATACACCTCATTCTGCTGCTGTATGTCTGAAGAAGTTGATGTGCCCACAAAAGCTTGCATTAAAATATAATAAGTTCGTCTTTAAGGTGCCACATGCTTTTTGTCTTTTGTTTTATTTTGTTTTGTGTTTTTGATTTTTGCCTGCAATTCTTGCACATACAAACACGACAACCTCTTCCAGAATATTAACAGACAGTCTCTGAAGTGTCTTCTTCAGAAAGCTAAATTATTCTGTCATTTTCCCCGCCTTATGAAAATTTTCTATTAGTTATTTTTTCCATTTGTTCTTATTTTGATTTGTTAAAGCATTTTGATTGTTTGTATTTGTGCTTATTTGTTTATTTGTTCCTTTTATTGTTATGATTTGATTATTTGGTTTGATTGATTAGTTTTTATTTTTTATTTTAAGTTGTTTAATCTGGTTTTATATTTTGTATATGTTTGTAAATTGATTAGTTTTTATTTTTTATTTTAAGTTGTTTAATCTGGTTTTATATTTTGTATATGTTTGTAAACCGCCCAGAGTAGCTTTTTGCTAGATGGTTGCGGAATATAAATCAAATAAATAAATAAATAAATAAATTCTTCAAAATGCTCTCTGTTCATCTCCAAATCTGACCCTAAAAAGGAGGTTTGGAACAATGTCCCAATCAATCTTAAGCTATATTTGAACTTGTTCATATGGCATATATAGATTAATGTCACCAGTATATTTGTAGTACTACATTTGTAGTACACTTTTGTACAACGAAAGCAGCTATATAGTGATGTGCATTAAATATCACTCCTCCTGCCAAGCTCAGAAGAGTTACTTTTTAAAAACCTACAATTCCCTGAATTTTACTGCCCGCTTGGCTTTGACAGACTTCCATGTCAGGCCAATTAATGGCTAATAAATAATTATTTTCAATTGAACCTGGTTGGAATTTAACAAGCCAGGTTTGCAAAGGAACCCTGGGTTTTTGGCTCGCACCACAAGTAGGAGTGGTAAAATAACCCACAGAACCTCTGTGTAAGGTTTGCTAACTGTGTGTGCAAACAAGAATCCCCACCTCATTTCTTCTTCATCACCCCAACAATGTCATGATTAGAGATGGGCACGACTTAGCGGTATTTTCGTTTTCGTTTTCGTTTTTCGTTTTCGTTACGGAAACGAAACGAAAACGAAAATCGGCACCAACCTGGACCGAAAACGGAAACGAAACGACTAATTTCGAGCCAATTTTCGTTTTTCGTTACTGGAAAAACACTCAATTGAGCTAAATGGGGAGAAACGAAAAAATTTTCGTTTTCGTTTTTGTTTTTTCGTTTTCGTTACGTAACGAAACGAAAACGAAAAATTTTGAAATTAGCCCACGAAAACGGAAACGAAACGACTCAGACCCTAGCCGAAACCGAAAACGAAAACGAAACTTTTTTTCTGAGTCGTGCCCATCTCTAGTCATGATTCATGACTCTGGCCTATGTAGGGAAAGAGATGTCAGAGCTCCTGGTTCACAGTTAATGATGGCCAGAATTTGAAGAAGTGATTCAGCAGCATGCACCAACATGTTACAATTATTTAGGGTTCTGCCATTTTTGGTGTTTTTTGTGAACTTGGCTGTTGATTTCCATAGCAGAGAAAACCAAATAATTCTTCCAAATCTGAGGGAAGGCCATATGTACATGTGTGAACATGTAGGCACGCCCACAAACACCCCCCGATTTCCCACAGCAAACATAATACCATTAAATAAGTCCATATAAAATGAAGCTTGCAACTGTGGGCCTCCACTGGATTCATACACGCAGTTGTGCACTTGCAAACACATGGAGGAAAGGAGATGCACAGGCAGACAGATAATGAAAGGGATGCCGAACAAAAAACAACACACATTCTGAAGGGTTTGACGTAGCTCTTTTTCCCAAGAGGGTGAGAAATTTAGCTGCAAGAAGAAAATGACTACTTGGAGACATGATGGCATTATTCCTTTATGAGCAAAGAAGACCTTGTTAACCTTTTTTCCTAGGAAAAAGTAATAATTTCTAGATCACATTAATCATCCTTCTGTAGCTTTTTGTATGCTCGAGCTAAACTAATGGTCATTATTACATCTTGCGGGGATTCCGTATGTTAAAATGCAATCCTCCAAAACACTGTAAATGACATTTCACTTTCTGAAGAACATACTTCTTTTCCATTGTGTGACTGATTCCATTCACCTGAATTATTTTCAGCATAATTGCTTCTCTCCCATTTGCTGAAAGTCTATAACATTGACCGAGCGATTACACAGTCCCAGGGTACCCTCATAAGAAGGGAATGGTGAATCGCTTCTGAATATTCACTATCTGGAAACCCTGAAAAGGGTCACCACAAGTGAATTGATGGCACATGATTACTAGCTGGCTGGATAGCTCAATGGTTTAAGTATCTTGTTGCAGAGCCAAAGGCTGGGGGCTCAATTCCCCAGTGTGACTCCTGCAAGTACACTAGGACCCCCATATATCCACTGATTCATTATCCACTGATTCAGTTATCCACGGTTGGCAGAGGAAAAAAATTAAATAATTCAGCAACCATAAAGCAAGCTATTGTTACAAACAGCATCTGTAAAGCAAGCTACTGTCACAAACAGCAACCATAAAGCAAGCTACTGTCAGGAAACAGCAGTTTGGAGGTGGGTGGGCAGGCGTTCTCTTTTATCCATGGTTTGCATTATCCACGGGAAGGCCTGGAACCAATCCCCAGTGGATACTGGGGTCCTACTGTACAGTCAGCCTGTGTAGGGAATCCTGTACAGTCCCAGGGCAGCCTTTGAAGAAGGGAATAAGTCACTGCTATGTATCCTCTACCTAGACAACCCTGAAAAGAACTGCTGTAATTAAGGGTATTTGTACACGACCCCTAAACTCCGCTGCAAATGGCTGCCAGCTCCGGAGCTTACAAATGTTTCCCCACCAGCTCCGGAGTTTGCAGGAAATTAAGTGCGACCACACCCACCTAAGCGCATCCCAGTGCACTTTTCATGTACCTGCTCTTGGAGGGTGAAAATCCCCAGGTCCGGATTTAATCTGGTGAGTGCGGGGCTCTCCTCGCTTTTTTTTTTTTGCCTCCCATCCCTTTAAGAGAAGGGGCGGGAGGCAAAAAAAAACAAACAGAAGAGAAGGAATCAGGACGCGACGGGGCTCCGGGCGGCTTCGGAGGTGAGCCTGCATTTTTTCCTCTCCTTTTTTCTCCCTCCCCTCACGCAGGCAGGAGCAAGGAAGTGCGGAGTGGTGGGGAGGAAGGAAGAGCAATGAACCCCTAAGATCTCTGGTCCGAGTTTAAGTGGCCAGCGGATCTTAGGGGTCGTGTGAAAAGGCCCTAAGAATTGGCTAGACAGCACATGGTTTATTGTTTTATAGTACAATAAACCATGGGTCCAGGGGCTGGGATTTCAAATGTGCCCCCACCCCACAGGAGAAGGGTCAGCTACGATTGCTTGGAACAGTGTATGGTGTGTATTGAAGCAGAAAAGAGAAACCGTGTTGCCTAGTGGAATATGATGATGTTATACAACGGTTTGGGGTTGTGAATGACGCAAGAAACAAGCAATGTGATGAAGTGGTAGATTGGATAAAGTACCAAATGAGAGCTACTTGCATAGGACATGCTTTACTTGAAGAAGGCTGCCACAATTGAACAACAAAGAAACCGACTGATATTGTTTCAAGGGTCATGTCAAGACTGGAAAATGGGCAGACAAATATAGTTGCAGGCTGGGCAGAGTATGGCTGAATGGCACAGAGACAAGTGTAATGTACTGGCAGTTTGTTTGAAGTCAGGCAAGGTGAAACTGCAAAATGGAGGGCACGTCGTTTAGACACTAACTAGCAGATGTCTAGCTGAAACACCCACAAACAACTGTGATGAACTGCCATAGCAACTAATTGGCTGATGTAAGACAAGGCTGAATGAGCAACCAACATGTGATCCACTCACAGAGAACATTGTTTGTGGAAAGAAATAAGGGAAGGTGAAAGTGTGAGGAAACAGATTTCATGTAGCTATGCTGCCAAGCAGGCTAAGCAGGCAATGTGATGTTCTGGCAGGTTTGGACTGATTAAGGGTGAAAAGTTACGGTAAGCAACATTGCGATGTTTTGGTCAAGCTGACTGCACAGTCAGAGAACACAATTGGAAGGAGTAACCGGAAAAGTACATCTGAGCGTTGTATGTGTAGAAACCCCGAGGAAGGGGAAAATAAATTGGAGCACAGGTGACAACACAATGGTAATTGATTAATATGCATGAAGAAGAGATATGACAGTCGACTTTGTTTGTAACTTTTCAGTTATCCAGTAAACATTAGTACAATGCAATAATAGTTGCATGCCACCCAGTCTATTCCGATTTATGGAGATCCTTTCTGAGGTTTTCTAAGTACAGGTAAAGGTTCCCCCCGCTAGTCATGTCCAACTCTAGAGGTGGTGCTCATCTCCATATTCAAGCCGAAAGAGCCAGTGTTGTGCAAGTCCAAGGCCACATGGCCAGCATGGCTGCAAGGAAACACTGTTTTAACTTCCCGCTTTTTACAGCGGTACCTATTTATCTACTTGTGTTTACATGCTTTCGAACTGCTAGGTTGGCAGGAGCTGGGGTTATCAGCGGGAACTTGCTCCACTGCGTGCCACCCGGGATTCGAACCGCTGAGCTGCCGACTTTGCAGCCAACAGTTTGCAGAGCCTTAGTCCGTTGAGCCACCACACCCACAACTTTTAAGTATAAAGGTCTATAATAAGTGGTTTACAATTCCTTTCTTCTCTGGATGCTCTTGTACCGTGTAGTTCACTGAAGGCTACACAGGCTGGCTCTTCTCCAAGTATGAACACTGGACTGACTTGACAGCATATGAATATTATTAAATTCTTATGGCTTTGCTATCTTGATGAATACATTTACTGTTGATCTTTATCAGATGGTGCGGTATAAGATGGACCAAAGCTATGAACAACTAGAACATGTTATTTAATGCTTCAACTACAACAATTTAATTACTGTTTTATGCTTACCAAATAAACATTATTTGTTATGAACTTCCAAGACTTTTAATATAAAATGGATTATGTTTCAGAGCATTTAACATTTCAGTAAACTATTTTGGCTCATTTTAAATTTATATGTATAAAAATCATATTTTAAATATAGTAAATACTTGTATACCTATTTAGAGAAAAGGCAGTCCCACTGGAATAATTCAATGGAACTCCATTTGAAAGTGTACAAGATCCTAGTTTTAAACAAAGAACCACAACTTGGATAAATAACTTGTTCCAGATTTTGCTAACAAAGCTTGTCAGCTGCAGGCATAAAATATCAAAACATGGATCAATTATTTAGAAAAATAGGGCCCATCTATGAGCATTCAATTTCTGAGCTACCTTTTTATAGCAAATGATGTAGTATGTCATTAGTTCCTGGTAAATTGAAAAGATGATGTAGCACAGCTTTAGGGAATTCTCTTGAACAGTCATTTTTCCTAAATGCTTGCAGCACTGAACAACAGAGAAGCAGGAATATACTGTCTTCATTGCATGTTGATAAACAAATTAATTTGGCATTTTTATTTTAAAATTTGAATGTAACATAACACATACCAACATAAGGATTGGGACTCTTTGTACATGCAAAAAACTAGCACTGAATGTTCCTGTGCTGGATTCCCGTTCGTTTTGATCAGAAACAAAGATAAAGAACACTGTGTTGAAAACATAAGCAGATTTTCTTCTGACCAAAAACTGTTCTTTAAATAAATAAATAAATAAAATTAGCCACTTTTAAGTCAAGTCCCAGAAGAATGAACAACTTCTGGTTTGTGTCACAAAATCTTTTATGAGACCATACTCGGGGAGGGGGGAAACACATTTTAATAAATGTGAATTAAGACTTGTTTGTCAAATCCGGAGACACAGTAGAAAACAAGCTCTGAGGTTTTCTTAGAATCCAAAGCACATATATCTTTTCCTCGGAAAAGACACCACTTGAACTGCTGTCCAGAGGTACATACACAGAACTGCAGACATACCATGCATGTGATGAGGCCAAGAGGAAAATGAAGTGGCAGGATCTGGTCCTATGATAAATGCCTCCAAGGAGTATTTGTACCATCGCTTTCTTTTCTGGACAGCACATGATTGAAATATCCAAATTTCTGAATGGACAAATTTTAGCCTTCATTTGAATAATCTGGACATGACAGAGATGTTCCAGGGGTGGGATCCAGTCCTGAATAATCTCACGGAAGGGGGGGAGCAGAATCAATTGTGTATTCCTTTATCTTTGGCTAGCCAGACAGCCCATTGAGTGAGTGGGGTATCTGAGCTAGGAGTTGGAAGTTAATTTTCCTTCTGAAAGAACTGCGACCCTGCAAAGATTTGGGTAACCTGGCAGTTACAGAGTTGAAGACAGAAACAGTAGGCACTTCTACATTCTCTGTATCCAGAAAACTCTATTTTATACACCCTCTTTGTTTGTCCAGAGAGTTAGCATGGGGTAGTGGATAAGAGTGTTGACTTAGGAGACCCAGGTTAGGAGACCCTTGCTCAATTACAGAAACACACTAGAGGTAGAATTTGTAATGGAGTTCTTGAATATCTCCCATGCCTTGGGATGAAGAGTGTGAGGTCTCCAGATAATGGATGGAAACCTGAAGTACTCCATGCTCTTGCTGTTATTTTCCATGACACCCTTAACATCAGAAGTACTTCTGTTCCTGGAGCATAAGTAGTGAGAAGCACAAGGGGATAGTTCTTCCGCTCTTGTAAAGTCACCTTTGTGTGATCTACGTCAGTGTTGGCAAACCTATGGCACGGGTGCCAAAGGTGGCACTCAGAGCCCTTTCTGTGGGCACCCAACGTCGCCCCTTCACAGCCACCTGATTTCGGGTTAAATTGCTGTATTGGCACTTTGTGAAAAATTAGTGGGTTCTGAATCGCAGTTTGGGCACTCGGTCTTTAAAAGGTTCGCCATCACTGAAGTGAGTTATCCCTTGGGGCTGTTTTGTAGATGCTAGAGAATTTCAGTTTCCAGACTAGATCTTGGAAAATGCTACTTAATGTACAGTAATTTAAAGTAGCTTATTATAAGTGCTATATAGATAAAATGCCAAGAACCAACTTACATATCCATAGAATTCTAAAATTAACTCTTTGCTTCCAGGACTGTTTGAGATGAAGCATTTGTCCCACTACCATCCCTTTTACCACTTGAGCTTTTGAATGAAAACAGCTCTTTAGGAAGTTCTAAATAAATTCATGTTGAATTTGCTGGAGGAATTTGGTTTTTGTTTTTTAAAAAATTATTTGTTTATTTATTTTTGCTGTAGATTTGCCTATCTCCTACAATGCTAATTTACATTTTCCAACTGAAAGCTAGGTTTTTATTTAAGATGCACACTGCAAAATGAGAAGGGCCAAACTCTGCCTATGATACAAAATCATTACTTCAGGAGGAAAGAAAGAAAAAGTGTTAAATTATGACCAAGAGCATAGAGAAACAAGGTTAAGAGGATTGTCATATGGGTGGGTGGGAATAAATATGAGTACAGTAATATCAGCGCAGGGCACTGAGGTATATTTGGGAGAAGATGAAGGAGATTGGAAGAAGCCATTTGTTAACGTTAGCCAGATTTTAAAAGAAAAGAACGTTCAGATTGGAAAGCCACTGGTCTGTGCTGTAAAGCACACATACATCGTGAGGTCACCTTATAGCAATGAAATTAAGGTAAATGTAGTTATCCCTCATGTTACTAAAGTTATGCACCGTAACATTACAATCATAACCCACATTACTTATTGGGGAGAAGAATTAAGTGCCAATGACTCATTATTTATAACTTGTTGCTTCCAACTGCTCAGTGATCTTACAAAGAGCCCCTTTAGATACAAATTGCTTCAGTTGTTAAGCACACAATTAACACTTCTCTTCTCCCCTGCCCTCCACAACACAATGTGTCTGCTTGTACATTCCTGATGTGTTAGAGAAAAACACAAACAAAGGACAACTTGCCAACTCTGATTTTCTTTAAAAGGGAAAA
Organism: Phrynocephalus versicolor; assembly: GCA_023846285.1. Classification (NCBI taxonomy): domain Eukaryota; kingdom Metazoa; phylum Chordata; class Lepidosauria; order Squamata; family Agamidae; genus Phrynocephalus; species Phrynocephalus versicolor. The sequence goes on from JAHTLZ010000240.1 coordinate 6,540,291, forward strand.
GATAAATGCAGAGCACATGGAGTTTAAATTCTTTAAATGCACTGAACCATTACTACTACATGAACTAATGGCAGAGTGTTTCTCTTGCCCTGATTCTAAAAGTGCAACTACTGGAAATGGTCAGATACCATGACATTTACTCTGTGCATAAAACAGGTGAATTTGAAGCATTTTACTGACCACATGATGTAAAAAAAATAAAAAAATGTAAAGCAGAAATTAATTAGTCCCGTCTTTTTGTTTACTAAGTGGCTTTCCCCCTCTGCCACAGGCGAGCTTCTATGTTTTCAAAGCAGAAAAATTCAAATGGGGTTTTCCTCATGTGGTCAATTGCAATATGCTTTTTCAGTGATATAGGCAGTTGGGGCATGATATGCCAGCCCCTTTTGGGGGGGGGGATGCAAAAGCAAAGCATCATGATTTTATGTGGGGGATCAGCTGCTGGTCTTGAATCCTATCAAACACAGTAAGCTTCAGATCATGTGGTCAATTAATTCACAGACAGGTCTGGAGGTGGACTTGAAAATCATATGTAACCAGAGATGAGGTAATTCTTGAATGTGCTACTTGAATGTACGGCCGGGGGGGGGGGCAAATGAAAAGGGAAAGGTGGTGACCCTTTCTATGGAATCATTCTGACATGTAAATCATGATGTTTTTGCAAAATTACTATTAAAACTTCTGATATTCGGTACTCTTAACTGTTAACATTTTTCTATAGGAAATGTTTTGAGAAATGTAGTAGTCTGAAGCTTTAAATGATAATGCCACTTCACCTGAAACCACAAAAGGATCAGCAGAGGTAGGACTAGAGGAAGGTAGAGAAGAATAGGTGTGTGTGGACTGGAAGGCAACTCACATCACATCCAGTATGAATGGTGAAATCCTGAATCAATCTGCAGCCCCTGTGTGAGCATTGTTTACAAATATCGAATGTAATGCTCCATGAAAATCAAATTGCAACAAAGTGTACCTGTGCGGGAAACTGATTTTTTAAAAAGTAAACTCTTGTATGTTTTAGAAAAAAATATAATACAATTTTAAAGTAAAAATAATAAAATAAGAATTTGCACACAGAACTTGGCAAGCTACTTTATGTTTTTTACAATTATGATGATTCATTTTATTTTTCTGAATTTGTTTTATGCCACTTTCTCATTGTGAAAGGATCCAAGACAGCTTGTAAGTCAACTAAAAATGCAAGATACAGTGGTACCTCAACGTACAAGCAGCTTGACTTAAGAGCAAAAAGGTTGGTGTTTTAACTGCTGCCTTACAAATTTTAGATGCAGTCCGCTCTACTTACAATTTTTTTATTTGTTTGATTTTTATTTTTTATTTTTTAGATAGGACTGCTCTACTTAAGAGCTGTTCGACTCAACAGCATGCATTCGTAACGGATTAAACTTGTAAGTAAAGATACCACTGTATTATATTTTTAAAAGCAGTTAAGCCTATGATGTTGAACAATTAGTTTAACACAATTTAAAATCCCTTAAAAATACATTAAAACACTGAAAAGCCCAACAACAGTTATAATGTGAAGCTTCTCAAAATCAGAAAGTCTTCATTGTTCAATTCAGTTGTTGAGAATCTATCTAAAAAGGAAGGCCCTCCCCTCTCTCCCAATAGTTAAAATTTTTAAGTCTCCCGTTTCTCTCAAATAATTGAGGCTACATTTTGTAAAACATCAACTTAAATTGTACAAGCTACTAGTCTGTCATACAAAACACACTTTCCACTGAGCCACCTCATCATATCATCATATCAATGGTGAAAACCCAGGACAGGACAGCCACACAAGCCAATCCTAATAACATGTTGCGCACAGAAGCTGGTATTACTGAGTGATCGATACGTGACAATAATATAAAACAACTCTACTGGATAGAACCCATGGCTCCTAATATTGCAGATGGGCAATGGGCATCTCCTAATAATCTCTGCATCCAGAGCCACACAGGGGATCACCCAAAGCATCACCCTACTCTGACTATGGACCACCTGTGGCTCTACATTGGTTTGGGGCTGAGGCCAAATGCAGGCATGGGGGCTAGTGCCAAAAGCATCTAAGCACCCTCCAGTATTTTATTTATTTATATTTATATTTATAGACCGCTCGACTTTCTAGAGGAACTCTGGGCCGTTCACAACACGAAACCAATCAATAAATCAATATGAAATCATAAAATCAAACAATAGGGATGTGTAAGTGGTCAAAACAAAAAATCTAAGATGGTGGCAAGAAGAAAAAAGCTGAATAAAAAAGCAAAACAAAGCAATAAACATTCCACCTCCGTTAAGTCACCAAAGACAGCCTGGAAGACACAAGTTTTTAATTGCTTCCTAAAGGCTGCGAGGGGCTGCAGGGACCTAATATCTCTGGGAAGCTGATTTCACCATACTGGACCAGCAACAGAAAAAGCATGGTTCCAGGTGGAGGTCTTATAAGCTTCCCTAGGTGTAGCAACCCTTAGCATTAGGACCTGGGATGTTCTGGTGGGCCGGGCCAATATTGATTTTGGAACGATACTCTCCGTCAGATATTCTGGACCCAAGCCATGGAGGGTTTTGTAAATCAAAACCAATACCTTGAACCTTATTCGGGAGGCAACGGGTAGCCAATGCAGGCAGGCCAGAATGAGGGTGATGCAGTCCTATCCTCCTCTACCAAACACCAATCTGGCCGCCACATTCTGCACCTGCTGCAGTCGTTGAACAAGGGGCAAGGGAAGCCCCATGTTGAGCGTAGGTTACAGTAATCTATCCTTGAGATAACCAGTGCTTGCACAACTGGTTATCGTCCAGGAATGGGCAAATCTGTGCAAGAAGCCTAAGGAAAAAGGCTGCCCAAGAGACAGCTGCCACCTGAGACTCCAGGGACAAAGTTGGAGCTCTTCACTCTATCAGCCTGTTGGAGGGAAATCCCATCGAAACTGGGAAGTGGGCTGTGATACCCACCCCCACTCCAAGGAACAGTACCTCAGTCTTCTCGGGGTTGAGTTTGAGCCTGTTGGTCCTGGTCCATTCCAAAACCACATCCAGGCAGCTATCAAGGGTCCACACAGCCTCCATTGCAGAGGTGGAAAAGGAGAGATAGAGCTGCATGTCATCAGCGTACCGACGACAGCAGACCCAAAACTCTGAATCACCTCAGCCAGCAGCCTCGTATAGATATTAAATAGCATGGGGGAGAGTGACGACCCCTGGGGAACACCACATGAGAGGGACCAAGGAGTCAACAGAACTCCACCCAGCTGTACTCTCTAGGCACGGGCATGGAGGAAGCAGTGGAGCCAGCGCAAGGCTAGGCCATCAATCCCCACCTCCGAAAGCCTGCCCAGGAGGATACTGTGGTTCACAGTATCAAAAGAAGCGGACAATTCGAGGAGGACCAACAAGGTAGAGCAACCCCTGTCGGCCCCCCTCAACAGGTCATCTTGCAACGCGACCAGGGCTGTTTCAGTCCCGTGATGCAGCCTAAACCCAGATTGGAATGGATCAAGGATGTGGTCTTCCGCCAGGAACGACTACAGCCATACGGCGGCAACACACTCTACCGCCTTGCCCAAGAAGGGAGCATTGGCTATTGAACGATAGTTGTTCAAATCATCTGTAGCCAGGCCATGTTTTTAAAGAGTGGGTCACATTACCATCTCCCTCAGGTATTTGGGATTCTGTCCCTGAAGGAGATGCAAGTGATAAGTGAGACCCATTCTGGCATCCCCCCTACACTCTTAATTACCCAGGAAGAGCAAGGGTTGAGTGGGAAAGCCACTGGCCAGCAATGTGCCAGTGCCCTGGAGGCCTCTGCAGCTCTTACAGGCCCAAACTCAACAAAACGAGGAGAGGTCGCAAACCACCTGGAACAACTCCGTCTGGCAATTCGAGGCCCCACCAATATGCAGGGACACGTAAGATCTTTTAGCGTCCCTAACTGCAGTACTTTCTTGCTCTCTCTCCACTGTCCCCCTACCACTCATTGTCATCTATACCTCTATCATGTATCCTTTCATTTGCCTTTTCTTTTTAGCTAAAAAAAAACCTCCCTTGGATGAACCTGTCTAACTGTGTTAACTCGTGATATGAATTCATCTTTTAAAAATGAGTTCTGCAAGTTAATGACACCTTGTCTTATGAATGGCAGGTACAGCCTTTCTGAGATAAAGGCGGATATCAAGGTAATGCATGTCAACACATTTCATTTCTAAGAACTCCCTAGGTCCCCCCTCTCAGTTTAATGTAATTGCCAGCAATTTCCTTAAGCACAAAGAACATCCGCAATAATTTTTTGTGTGCAAACAATGAAATCATTCTGCTCCCCAAGGGAAGTCAGAGCTATAATCATTTTCCCTTCAAGCCCTGGGTGATTTTAGGGGCACAGGGAGCTAATATAAAAATACAGCTTATCGTGTATGCACCAAGGTTTTAATAAAATTCACATAAATAGAATTAGATGAGTACATTATTGGCCAATCTCAAAATATTATACTGTACATCGAACATAAATTTGATTTTAAATGGCATTTCAATTTTATTTGATTTATTTACAAGGAACCAAGTTCATCATACGTCTCTCTAATTTTAACATCACTATTTGACTCTCTCTCTCTCTCTCTCTCTCTCTCTCTCTCTCTGTGTGTGTGTGTGTGTGTGTGTGAGAGAGAGAGAGAGAGAGAGAGAGAGAGACACACACACACACATAGAAGTGAGTATGGCTCAAATCCTAATACTTATTCATGTTGGTGTGACTCCAACATATACTTCAGCACTGAATTTCCAGAATAAGTCACACAACTGGTTTGCCTGAAGAAGTGGACTTGTGAATGAAAGCTCATTAAAATATGGGCATTAGTCTTCCATGTGCTGCAATGTTATTTTTCTTTTTGTTCTGCCTGCTAATACAGACTAACATGGCTACCTCTTCTAAAGAAAACGGCTATTTCCATTCCTTAACTCAAACAAATTTGTAACTGAAATGTACACCACTAGTTACAATGGCAGGTATAACTAATATGATCCTCTCTCTCTCTCTCTCTCTCTCTCTCTCCCCCCCCCCAGAGGAATGCAAAACTTCTGGGACTTTTATGGAGACTACGGTGGTACTCATTCTCCCAGTCAATATAGTGACCCCCTGCCTATCGCGGGTGTTAGGGACCCACCCGACCCGCGAGCACTGAAAATCCATGATATGCGGATGAAGGTCGGGTAGATAGGCACAATGCCACTGGGGGGCGGTTGTGGGCGAGGGGTGTGCGAAGTTTTAAAAGGGTTCTGGTGGCAGAGAAAAGTGCTTGTCCCCGCAGCCAGAGCCCTTTAAAGGTCCCACGCGCTTGCCCGCACCCCGAGGGGAGTGCAGGCCAGCAGTGTGCGATCTTCAAAAAGGGCTCTGGCTGCAGAGACAAGCGCTTGTCCCCGCAGCCAGAGCCCTTTAAAGGTCCCACGTGCTCGCCCACTCCAAAAAGGGGGGGTGCAGCGAGCAGTGTGCAATCTTTGGAAAGGGCTCTGACTGCGGAGCCAAAACATTCCCCCCTTTCCCGCAGTCCCGCGATATAGCGGGACCGCATTATATGAACCGCCAAAGGGCGAGGGACAACTTTATGACCATGACATATGGCCTTAAAAGAAGTCCAGCCCTCCAGCTTTATTGCTATTCCGGAGAAGCAGGGGATCCATACTCAGGACTCTGAGAAATACATCTGAGAGTAAGACTTTGTAGACTCAGGCCCCATCAGTGGGAGTAATATTCAAAGGCTCCCAAACGTTCTACTAGGAAAAACAACAAGAACCCTGTAAGTCAGTGAAGACCATCACGGAACTCTTGAATTGGCATGCAGCAGAATATTGAGAGTACCCACCCACCCACCATGCAGCAACATGTTATTGTTGTTTGGACAGCAGGCCTATCCTTGGTTTTCAGATGGAAAGGGATCCTCCTTGCAAAATACAGTACTGTATATCACTTTCTTGTTCCCACTGAGATTTTCTAGGGACAAGAATGTATTTTCCTATAACAGTAGAATGAAAGGTCAACACATATACTTTGCACACATTTGTGCTTATGAATAAAACAAAATAAACAAACATACATCTTGACTAGCAAATACTACTAGTTACTCCCAGGGAACCATGACTAATGTAATCGCTAGATACTTCTTCCCGCCACTGTTTCTTAGGCCACACAAGCTATATACTGTATTCTATAGCGCTCAGCTTGGACTGGAACCATTGCCATTGCACAGAAAAATGCTGAAGGGCTTTTATAAGAAGCTTGCACTACTTGTGATGTCAGAGCTCCCTTATGTTCTCCCCAGCACTATGGCTATCACCACAGGTCTGTATGGTTCTTCAAAATGACCCCCCCCCCATTTTTTTATAGATACGGTACTTAAGTTGAGACAAAATGGCATCAGTATTTCAATCTTAATCCCTTGAGCACTAGGCCAAAACCTCAAAATATTCATAGAATCATATGTTAGAGTTGGAAGGGACATTAGAAGTCTTCTAGTCCAACATAATTTTATTCCTATTTAGGAAAGAAAACAGCTCTCTTTTCTTCTCAACCTTTTAACAGAAGCACTGGAATTTAATGCAGTTTTTAAATAGGATTGGTATTGGAATGTAAAACTTGCCTGTCTTATCCTCACAGGCAAGGATGAGGAATTTATTTTACTTTATTCATTTATTTATTTATATTTATATACTTTGCCTTGCAAGATGGGAAGATATATTTAGTGCTATTCAATCAATGGTTTTGTGAAATGTGCATATTATACTTGACCCACATAACTTGGACAAATTTGCAAAACCCAGGATGGCAACCTTTTAAAAAATAGTCACTTCTTCTGTGTACTAGTTTCCTGCATGTGTGGAAGTCCTTTGCATATATTTAAAAAAAATCTGGCAAGAAAAGAACACTTCCTATCTCACTTTTGCATTGAAGAACAGAAATCTCATATGGCCTGAAAATTCCTTGTCTGGTTGTCTCGTCATGTTGAGACAGTCTGCGTCAATGAAAATGGAGAATTTAGCAAGCGTTCTATCAATCCCTGGCTGGAAAATGTGCTCATTTCCCAATCTTACCATCACGACGTCTCTGTCTCAACTGAAAAGCAGCAGCTTTCCTCAGAAAGGCATCTAGTAAAAGTGTTGGCTCATGCAGTGTCTAATGCGGCTGCCTTGCGCTCTACCGGGGGCTGTAAAACAGATGAGAAAATGGACAGGAGGGCAGTGTAACTTGCCCAACCTTTTCAGTCTATAAGATGCCCTTCGTGTATAAGACAACCCTCACTTTTCAGTACTTCTGAAGCCTCTTCCTTTTAAGGAAGAGGCAGGACAAGTGCAGCCATCGGGCCAAAGGCAACCCATCGGGGATATTTTTATGTGAGCCTCATGAGCCTCCCAGAGCCTCCAAGTAAAAGCATTATTTATTCATTATAAACATGCCCTGTTTGGGCAAAAAAAAGAGCCTTTAAAAGAATGTGGTTGTGGTTTTTATTTCCTGCTCCTGGACATGGATTTAAGCCTCTGGAGTATGCAACCCACCCAAAGCCACAAACAAAGTGCCCCTCTGTGGTGTCACTTCATCTTTTTAAAAGGCCGTTTTGGCCGTTCAAGAACTGCTGTGCCACATGGGGGGGGCTGGGCCTTGCTCTTTGGTGTTCAAACCATCAGATCTTGCCCGTTACTGCTTTAAAATGATTCAAACACTTTGTGTCCAGAATCGCGGTTTTTATTTGGTGCCTGAGCTTATACTCTGCAAATGAACTGCGTGATTCTGTTTCTACTTGGGAGTTTGTAGATGCCTTAATGGGGCTTTCTGAATTATTCCACTGACATATTTTCCATTTCTAATTCTCCTGTTGCAGGATCACAGTCAGGAAAACCCTCTTAATTTGGCAGTAAGGATTTCTCATGCTTGTCCCTGTAATGGTAAGAAGAATATCTGCTCTCTTCCTCTTTTTTTTTTGTCCCTTTTACGGTCTCACACAAGGACAGACCTTCCTAAGAAATGGAAAGGCTTTCTGAGATGCCTTACCTCCCACTGAGGCAAGTTTACCACATCAGTGAGTTTATGAGCTGATTGCCGGAGATACCACAGAAGAGGGAAACTTTGGTTTTAAAGCTTCCTCAATATTCTAGTAAAAAA
>JAHTLZ010000240.1:6573263-6598461 GCA_023846285.1 Phrynocephalus versicolor
GATGATGATGATGATGATGATGATGATGATGATGATGATGATGATGACGACGACGACGACGATGATGATGACGACGACGATGATGATTATGATGATGATGATGATGATGGATAGTTGCCGATTTATCTCTTTTGGCAATCGGCAAAGGCTTGTCCATTTTTATTTTAAGAGCTCCAGAAAATGTGTGCTCTGTACCTACTACTCACTGACAGAAACAATCGTGCCTGTCCTCCAGGCTTATGTCAACCATCTGAATACAAACTGCTTCATAGCAGCAGAAGGAATGTTAATGAAGCATCATGCCACACATTCCCTTCATTATTGCTTCCTAGCTTTTATCATCATCATATATTCAGTGGCAGATGTTGAGGGGGCTTAACGGGGCTCCTTGCTTGTTAGTGAAAGACATTCCAAGAAGGCAAGCTTAACAAGAGTTTGAAACAACCATACTAGCCAAATGTCTGGATGTAATGGTTATATTACATTATAGAGTCTCCCAAAGGTTTAGGATTCTTTCCATGTGTGTGTTTTTTTTTAAAAAATTGCTCCCTCATCTTTACCCATGAGCCACTTTTCTTGGCAAAAATATCCTTCAAAGGTAATTCAGTGATCAAAATCACCATGCCTCTACCACCAACCCAAAAGAAAATCCTCCATGGGAAAACTCATGGTAAATAAATTTCCCATCTTCAGAGGAAACTAGCTGATAAAGCCCTCTTTTGACTAGGTAAAAGGGCAAAGAAGGAATGAGTAGTGCACTCCCCTGCTTCTCACACTCTTCTCATATTCATTGTCTCTCTGCTGTATTGAAAGGAAGGAAGGAAGATCAGGAAGTAGTCCATGCATTTCTCACATATCTAGTCTGGCCTTAAATGTCATTTTTTTAAATTCTCACTAGGGCTGTCCTGCCAGTAATTGCAGTATAAAAACGCAACGAAGCAAAATGAAACCAAAACAAACCCATGCTATGATATCACAAATAACATGGAACACTCCATCTTTGGTTTTGTTTTGTTTAACGAGAATCTGAGCCAAACAAGAGGCATGTAATCCATGTGTACTGTATTTTTAATCCATCATCTTTTGCAGATTTCAGTATGAACAGAGTATTTGCACAGCCCACATCTTATCTCAAGCACCTTTACAATACCTTTGTAAGAAAGGTCTCCAGTGGTGGCGAACCTTCAGCACTCCAGATGTTTTGGACCACAATTCCCACAGGACTTTGTAATTGGCAGTACAGCTTTGGAATTCTGGGAGTTGCAGTTTAAACATCTGGAATTCCAAAGGTTTGCCACCACTGCAAGGTAGACCACAAGAGACAGTGGGGCTGTAACAGAGGAGGGCACATTCAACACTACGAACCATTAGGAATAGGACATAAAATAAAAGGGACAGTAATTATCACTTAGTTTAAGAGCCTCATGCTGCAATGGTTAAACTGCTGTACTGCAGCCAAAACTGTGCTCACTACCTGGAGTTCTATTCTAGGTAGCCAGCCCAGGGTTCACTCACACTTGAGTCCTTCTGAGGTTGTTAAAATTAGTACACAGCTTCCTGGGGGAACGGGATGTGTAGCCAGCATCTTTTAAAGCACCCCAAGAGTGCTTGAAGTGTCATGGGGAGGCATATAAGCAGCATCCTTTGCTTTGCTTTTACTTCTATGGCCACCACAACTAAGCATTGTGTAACTGTAGAAACCGCAGAAACGAGCACTAAAAAAGAGTGATTAAGGGCTTGTCTACACGAGTTCTTTAGGAGTTGGCTGGTGAAAGCTAAATAGGATGCTTTAGGTTGGTTAGAAATGTGATATGCCATTTGCTGTGATTGTCACACCCTAATGGTACAGTATACTGGAGCGCAGGAGAACTTATTTGGTCTGGCTCCTTCCAGGTGGAATTTCTAATATCGTGAAGCAGCATTAAAAAACCAGCTACTTCAGGATATCAGCAAATTCAACACTTCCTCTGCCCACGGGGGCTCCTCTGTTAACCTGCCGGTCTGATTGGAATGTGGTTTCTCTCTCTCCCGTTTTTGTTGTTTTCTGTGTGGTATGTTTGTATTACATAAACCACCCCAATAGTGATTTCACTAACTCATGTAGTCTATGAGCTAGCTAAACAAATTAACAAACTCTAATAGACCATTGCTGATATGTTGGATACATATTTAGCGTGTTTTAAAAGGCCAGTTGACAAACTGCTCAGAGCCAAATCCACAACATGTGCTGCCACAAGGTGACCACTTGGGTTGGGGCTGAAATAAAGAGAATGGTTAACACTTCACTTGAAGGACAACTCTTTTAAAAAGCAAAAGACAACCTCCTCTAAAAGGATATTGTCTTAAATCTTCAAATTAGCTTTTTGTTTTTTGATTAGCTATTGAGAGATAAGAATTGTGGACATTTCTCCAGTCAGGAAAAGGGGACAAAATGTCCTTATCTGCATGTCAGCTTTCTCAGACTCATAGCTTTGAAGAATTTACGTCTCTGGGAGGAAAACCTGATAAGCCAAGAAAATACACATCCCCTTTCAGCATATGATGTACTCCTACAATAGCTTTCAAGTGGTGTTGGTCAAACAGAGGTTATGGCTATCAAAAGCCATCAGCCCCGATCATCGTATGGAACGTCTACTTTCACAGGCAATGGAACAAATATGGGCACAGTTACAGTACTACCACATTTTGTTTGTGGGTTTCTGAAAAAATATCTGACTAGTTAGGACAGAAAAAAAAAGGATTAACAACTGGGTGAGGCTACGGTCTGACTCAAAGGGCATGGCTGCTATAGAGGAACTTCATAGAACAGACTTTTCCAGAGGAGAAGATCAGGGCCTGAACTTCATTAGTGAGAAGTCCAAAAACAGATGTGTGTAATCTCAGAAATCTAAACATCAAGGTCTTCTCTAGGAGAAAGAATTGGCAAGCAAGATGGTGGAGAGACGTAAAACCCCTTTTAGCTATAAAGCACAATTTTGGAATACATGTGGAATGTTTGTGTTGAAAAACATATTTAAACAAATTGTCTAAAGGATTTATAAACCTGTCGTGTTAATTATGGATAATTAACATGCTGCTTTCTTTCTCTGTTATTTGCACTGATGCCAATGTTGACCTTTCACAGCATAGCAACACTTTTCCAAGGGCAGGTTTCCCCCCACCCCCCACCCACCCCTTCATAGTTTCACAGTATCTTTCACTGGAGCACACGAATGCTTATTTTTAAACCATTTTTAAAACAATTCTAGAGATTCAGACAGTTCTTTGGACACCTTCTGGCAAAATCTGGTTTACTTCACAAAAGTTTCCAAATTCCAGAGCATTTAAAATAAACATGTAACTGTGAATGAAAAATAGGAATTGCTGTAGGAGAAAACATGGTCATTTTTCTTGCTGGTTTTGCATCTTTGCATTCATACTCACTGCACTAAGCAAGCAGGTCTGTAGAATCATTGATCTTTCCAATTGCTCCTCTGTTTGATATTGTCCCCTTTTCCTGACTGGAGAAATGTCCACAATTCTTTATTACACATGATAACTTAGCATGCATGATCAAAGAATCATAATACAGTGGAACCTTGACTTACATGCCGCTTGACTTACAGCATATTTGACTTGCAGCAAGAGGGGGCCTGTTTGACTTGCGCCGTGGGCTCTGACTTACAGCTCGGAGCCCCAGCGCAAGGCCCCGGAATCGGACAGCAGCCATGACCCAGCATCGCGGCTGGCGCCTCCAAACTGCTCCTGCCTTCTTCCTCTCCTCCGGCAGTGGCGGCTTCGGTGAGGCCAGCTCCGACCACCTGGAGCTGGTCCTCGGCCTCGCCGAAGCTGCCACTGCCACCAGAGGACAAGAAAGGCCGGGAGCTCGGGGCTGGCCTCGCTGGTTAGACAGCCGGCTCAGTCTTGTAAAAAATCTGGATGCAAAATTCTGGTCCACAATGGAAGCATTTTAGTTGGGGAGCTGTACAGTTATGGGACTCTAATGGTAAGCATAGGGTTGTTCAGAACTTGGAACGTCAAGTTAAAAATCAGTAAAACTTAAATGTTAGACATTGTTGCTATGAACATTAAAAAGTGGAGGCATATAACTTGTGGACTATAATTCCACTGCCTCCTCCTCTCTTTGAAGAGACATTTCATTTACATCCCCGGAAGGAATCTCCTATCCCAGTCAAATTTGTGTTAAATTGCTGTTATCAGGGGTCTTTTTCATCATCTGGAACGGATTGATCCACTTTCCCATTACTTTCTATGTGAAAAGTTCATTGGGCTTAAGGCATGTTTGACTTATGTCTAGACCTCAGAAACGGATTAATGACGTAAGTCAAGGTTCCACAGTATTGGAGACCGAGTGGGCATCATTATCTAGTCCAGACTGAAGGACTGGTGTCAGAGATTTACTGTAGCATCTCTGACAGAGGGTCATTGTGAAGGGTCGGATAGTGCGCCATCCGAAAGAAGGATGGCCAAGGAAGGGCAGGGAGCCACGCAGGGAAAATCAGGGAACAAAGAAGGGATGGAAGCAGTGAAAATAAGCGCAGAGGGAAAAGAAAGGGAAGGCAACAACATCGGGAAGACAGACAAAATATCAGAAGGGATGTGGGCTGCTGTTGGTGGGGGAGAGGATTCAGATGAGGACAGGTGGCAGGAAAAGGAACCAATCAGGGAAGTGCGGGAGGTAGTAGTCCAGACTGAGGCCAGTTGGACAAGAACACCAGTAGACGGGAGAGTAATGGTCACTCCAGAATGGAGTGGAGCGGACCCCTCACCACCGAGAACGAATTTCCCTATGAAGGAGCCTCGGGAACCACCCCGCTGGTGGGATCCTTGTTGCGGGACAGTATGTCATGGGAAGGGGGGGTTTCCCCAGACCCACACCAGGACATATGCCAGGATCAATGCCGGGACTTTTGGGGGCATATGGGAGACCCCGTTAATTGAGACTGCAGGAGTTTAAGTTCTTTGGGAAAGCCGGTTGCTGAAACTGTTCAAGAAAATGTGCTGGAGGAGGAAAGTAAAAACCCTTTTGTTTCGAGTTCTATCAATAAACGTTTATTAATTGTTCAAATGTCTCAGTCTGTCAACTCCATGCCAGAACCAAATATTCCTGAGAAGAATTATGAACCCACTCACAGCCATCCATCCTCAATGAAAGAAAGTCCACCAGCCTCCACGATAATAAATTCCTTCCACTGTGGAGCAACTCAGGAAGTTCTTTTATTTTTTTGGACCTATCCTTGGGGCAGCAAAAAAAGGGGGGCACACTCTGTCTTCCATAACAAGTTTTCAGGTATTTCAAGATGGCTATTGTACTGTATTACTGGTCAATCATGGGGGTTTTAATCTCCAGCCTAAATATATTGGAAATTCAATATATAAATTCAGTATACTGTACAAATTCAACTAAAGGGGAAGTGTAGTGGGTAAAGGTAACTTTCCATGTCAACATTTTCTTTAAATAACTCAGGCTGCTTCTTTAAAAAAAAAGATGTCGGGGGGGACTGTTAATTTTGAAATACTTAGTGATTCATTCATAGGCTTAATCTTAAAACTGCTGCTCAGAGAATCCTAGTACCCTTCAATTCAGTATGCAGAAGGAAACACCACTGAGTTCATGATCCTATGTGGTTATGATCCTATACATGTGAAGAAAGCCAAGTAAACACAGCTCATTGAATACAGCCGAGTTTGCTTTCTGGCTTTCTTTAGATGGGTTAATTAAAATAGTCTGAATTACTAAAACAAGTGTCCTGATTAATCACAGAGAGGTCTGATTGATCAGTTGATTTTAGAAAAGCAAACAAACAAAATGAAACCACAGATGACAAGCATTGTCTTAGATATGTTTTCTTCTTCTTTCTCCATGATGGTGCCTGCATGAAACTTTGAATGTACCATTTAAAAACAAAGTGAGTTGTTTTGGTTTTCTCTCACCCTCTATGAACTGTATCTTCTAAATCTTTGTGTAAGCAGGGGCTGAATCATGAACCTTCTTTATGCCAAGCATGGGCTTTTCTAGTGCAGTGTAATTCCTTCCCACTGTACCATACATACATGCAAGACTACCATTTCTGTCTACATCACAGACTAAGTCCTATTTCCAAAAGAGCAACTTAAGAGATCAAAGCAGTTGAGGGAAGACTCTAAAATGGAATTGCTGTCCACAACAGAATGTAGACGAGCAGTATTTCCTACATTCTCACCTCCCCTTGATATGTCTTCAAATTCTGTTCTAGAGGGACTTTCCAGCCCAGGTTCTGGGAGATCACAAGAAGGAGGAGGAGGAGGAAGAAGAAGTCTTTTCATAAGAGCAGGCATCCAATTGTTACCATGCTGGCTGCTACCCAACAATCCATTTAACTACTTGACTCACAATCTGCTACCCAACAATCCATTTAACTACTTGACTCACAATCTTCATCAATCTGGGATGATCTCATACAGATGTTCAGCACCTTTCAGGTGTCATGGAATATCTGGGGAGCCATTTTGACTAGGCTGAGAGTGAGACATTCCCTGTAAAATACTAGTATGTGAACCTGTGGTGCATACACACCTGTCAAGTGTCCCGTTTTGACCGGGACATTACTGTTTTTTGGACTTTGTCCCGCCATCTTCCCAGAACATTTATTTTACCAGAAATGTCCTGGATGGTGGCGGTAGTCAGGGGGCCTTTTGACTGGGGACAAGAGGGGGGGAGAGCTGGTGTGGCTGTGGCTTGGCATGATGAGACGGGCAAAGTGCCCACCTGCCTTCTCTTTCACCGCTTCCCGCAACGACAGCAGACGTGCCAGCAGCAGCAGCAGCAGCAGGAGGGCAGGCTCCCGGCCCTGAGCTAGCACGCCAGAGAGGCTGTGCATGGTCAGTGGGATCGGAGCAAGCAGGTGGCCAGCGGGATGCAGCTGAGCCGAACAGAGCCAAGCCAAGCCCAGGGACTGCCAGTGACGTTGCTGCCACCAGGCCTCTCCCCCTGCAGGGCCACGAAGCCTCACCTGCGCCCTCTGGCGTAGTGGTGGTCCTCCAAGGCTCCTTGTTCTGTTCCTCCCGTTGCTGCAGCACTCCTCCTCCTCCTCCTTTCTCAGTGGCAGCGGGGCGGGCCTCTCTGCCTGGGGATGCGCCCTCCCGGGCTTCGTGAAGGCCAGGCGGCTCCTGCCAGGGTGGCGGCGTTGGGCCACCCTGGCAGGAGCCTGTCAGAGGGTGCAGATGCCTTGCCCTATTGTCTGCCTGCCTTCCCTCCCTCCCTGGGGGGAGGTGGCCATGAGCAGGGGAGATTGGGGATCATGGTGGGGAGACTTCTGCAGGGGGAGTGGAGATTAAGATGTTCACTTGGCTGCTGCGCTGCAGAGGGAGCCAGACACACTCGCCACGTGGTGGAGCGGAAGAGGCGGGCAGCGCATGCGTGATGACATTTTTTGGGTTTGTGTGCGCACATTATACCTTCCTCCTCCCGTCCTGGACTGTGCTGGGAAAAACTTGACAGGTTTGGGGGCATATCTCCTCGACACTTTAATTGCAGCTGCTTTTGTTAATTGCCATCAATTATGGCAAACCTATAAATCTGTGACCTCCAGAAAGTTCTATAATTAGAAAGTTTGCAAGAGCTCTGCAGAGCTCTTGCAAATTCAAGACCAAGGCTTCCTTTATTGACCCAATTCATCTTTTATTGACACCTCGTGTTTCCCTGCTGTTGTCATTATCCTCAGCATTGTCTTTTACAATGACTCTTGTCTTCTCATAATCTACCCAAAATATCATACTTTCAATTCAGCGATTTTTGTTTCTAGGGAGGGATGCAGCTCAGTTTGATGTACTCTAAGGACTCCTGGGATTTGTTGTTTGGAAAATGCTTAAAATTCTCAGCTGAATGTCAGGGGAGTGCCTTAGAGGTCTCCAGCTGAAAATACTGCATACTTCAACAAAATATAAATTCCAGGATTCCTTGGGAAGGAGCCATGATAGTTAAAGTGGTCCCAAGCTGATACAGCTGTGTAGTGCAGATGTTCCCTCAATGTCCATAGCTAAAAATGTGTTATTAATGGATTTTCACAGGGTCACAAGCTATGCAGAATCTCCTTTCTGCACTGTGCCACTTTTGAAGAGCGGAACTGCGTATCTTAACACTCCTCCGTGTCTCGTCTTTGTGAAGAGGCAAAACAACAAGAACTATACTTTTCTTTAGTAACTGAATCAGCAGGAGTCACTTTTGACCTTGCTGAACAGAAAGCACAACAAACAGCAAAGCACATTTACTGTTTGCACTCAACCATAAAATACTCCCCCCCACACACACTAAATAGGTTTCTTTAATTAGGAGAGTAATTTGAACAAGCACTGCTTGAGCATTTGTTTTTTTTAGTAAGTACTGGATTGCACCTTAACTCAGCCTTTTCCAACCTGATGCCCAGTTAGTGACCAGTGACTATAAGGGACGATGTGGAGCCCGGGCTTACAGACTCAAATCCCAGGACTTCTCAGTAACAGAGACTATCATCTCATCAGCCATCCCCTTAATTTACTCTGTTCTCTCTGATATCAACAGCAACCTTGTTGTACAATGGTGCCCTGGCATTTCGTGGTTGATATAATGTGGTAAAAGATAAGGCCCCCTGAGGTAAGTTGCTTGGACCTCTTTGAGGCCTCCTGCACTTACCCCAGGCCTGTTGCTGTCCCGAACGGGCCACCGACAGGCTTCCCAGGCCTGTCAGAGGTCACAGAAGTTGTTTCCGGCAAACTGCAAGTGACTTCCGGATCATGGGAAAATACTTCTGGGCCATTGCAGGCCTGTTTGGGGCAGCGGCAGGCCTCAGGTAAGTGTAGGAGGTCCCAGATATCCCCCCCAGTCCTGACCCAACCCAGTATCCTCATATGACGGATTTTCCATTATCGCAGGTTGGGTTGGGTCCCTAACCCCCGCGATAGGTGGGGGATTACTGTGATTCAAAATATGTGAATGTAGTTAAGTTCTGAATGCCCATTAACGGACATTCGTTTTATCAAGACTTGCTCCTTGTTTGTTAAGATGTACCAATCTAGCAGCCGATATTTTTGTATTCTTCTTGTGGTTCTTCTTCTAACATTCCCATAGTTCATGGGAATGTTATGATGGAACACTTCCACTTCCACATTTATTGATGTACTGCTAGTGATGAAAGAGCCTGAAGTCCAAAGCATGTGCTATGCATCACGTTGAGAAAGCCTACTTTGAAAGTTCACAGGGACCACCATGGGATGCATCACCATGGAGTGATGAACTCATCTGGAAATGAGTGTGCTATTTCATCCCCACTGTCAGAAGTAAACATCTTGCAGGGCATTCTTCCCTTTTCCCATTTTCTTCCTACTTTATACACAGAATAGTCCCTGTCTGATGTGTTTGCCTCTTGGTTGCAATTAGGCATGGGTCTTTCATTTCGGAATTGGTCCAGTTCTGAAATGAAGCATGGCAGCACAGGTGCTATTTGAAACTTGGACCCACCCTATGAAATGAAATCTCCCATGGACTTACCTTGTCTTACCTCGCGTGGGGTGCACCGCCAATGAGGAAGAAGCCTCTGATGTGTCAACATTCCTTCTCCTTGGCACTGGTCAATCAGGAGCTGTGCAAGGACATGCATCATCCCGCCTCCCTGTCTGACTGGCCAGTCAGGGAGAAAGAACAATGATGCATAGGAGGCTTCTTCCTGGTTAGAGATGTGCCCCACACAAAGTAAGGCAAGGTAAGGGTTCGGGTTGATGGTTGTTTCACAGGTTGGGTCCAAGTTCCAAACAGCACCTGTGCTGCCGTGCTTTGTATCAGAACCGGACCCATTTCGAAACAAGAATATGACCAGTTAAAGTCAAGCTGAAATTATGCAGCTGTATCTAATAGAGTTGGGCACGAACAATCGGTTCAGCAGTTTGTGACGGTTCATTTTTATGTCCAAGCAGGTATTCAGCAGTTCTCAGCTACCCCTTCTCTGATGGTTGCCCAATCAGAGGCAGCACCCAGCTTCCCTGTCCACCTCTTCTAGGCACTGCTTCTTCCAGAGGAGGCAAGGCTGGGGATGCCAAACACTTGCTTGGCAGAAAAATGAACCAGTGGTGCCTATTTCTAATATCTAACCTTTCATGCAATGAACAAGTCATTAACTCAGTCTTCAAACCATGTATGTTATGTGCTATCAAGTTGGAATTATCTTATAAATTGGCCACAATAGGGCTTTCAAAGTAAGTGAGATATTTAAGGAGTGATTTTACTGGTTCCACACTATGGTAAGTTTCCATGACCAAGCAGGGATTCAAACCCAGGTCTCCTTAGTCCTAGCCTGTCACTCTACCAACTGCACTACAGTGGGCATTAGTGTAATTCAGTAATAATCTCTCATGGAAGAGTAAATTTAGACATGTAAGGGACAGTCTCCATAGACCCTTTCCCAACCTCACACTGAAAGTCCAAATATTTGGGCTACTGGGTTACTAGATATCAAGAATTGAGAAGCACATTTTTGTAATGCTAATGGACCCAAATTGTCCATTCAAGACTGAGATACCATCAAATCCTTTATATTTCTAACAGGGATAACTTGCAACAATTTTCCTGGGAAAATCCATCTCTTCTACTGATAGGGCTGCAATTAATCTCATAGGGAAAAGGGAAGCCTGAGGGGATTGAGGATAATTCCCTGATCCCTGCTACTCTGAAAGCCTTTCAAGTGCAAGCCCTGACTCTACTACACCACCGGGAGAAGTTATGAGAACAAAATATTGATCAGTATGCATATGGCACAAGTGCAAAGTGCTTACGTTCAAAGTTCCTGTCACAGGGGTCTAGTCATTTTCAGGTTATGGCATTTTAATCACATCATGGGTTTTCTGTTCACTTTCCCGGCAATCAGTCACTGAACTGTTTCGGTTTCATTGTTCCCTGCCTCCTTCTCTCCAGCTTACCACAGACAGAGCCACCAAGATGGTTTATAATAGATGATAAACACCCACATCAAGCCCACACATACTTATAGCCCCTCATCTGGCAGATGGAGCCAGGGAGTATCCTTCTGATAGAATGACAGGGTGCAACACCCTTACCAAGTTAGTCTCCCTTGGGCCAAGATGTGTTCCCCACCCCCAATAAGTGGAAAGCAGGAACCATCCATTGACACACAGGGGCAGGTTCCTTCACATCTCCTTAGCCTTATCTACCCATTAAACTAAGCATGTCCAAACTTCGGCCCTCCAGATGTTTTGGATCACAACCCCCATAGTCTTTTGCCATTGGAAATACAGGCTTGGAATTCTGGGAGTTGTGGTCCAAAACGTCAGGAGGGCTGAAGTTTGGACATGCCTGCATTGAACGAATCACAGAGAGAGGCTGGGCTGTCACTCCACATTCTGTCTTTCTGCTATTGCATGTGGAAAGCCACAAGGCTGAAGACAAAGAGCTCTGTTACCCATAGGGGCATTCCATGTGAGATGGGATGCTAGTAAATAGGATTCCCAGATGACACTGACAGCCACCACTGACAGCGGAAGATCTTCTTTCCAGACTTGTCTCTCTCCAGCAATGACATTGCAAACAGGGGGGACAATGCCAGGATGCCTCTCTATCCACTCTAACTGTAAACAGATAGATAATGCCCAAATAGGGCTTCTTCTCAGGCACAGATGGCTTCCATTTCAGCTATATAAGGATATGCAGTCAGATGAGTTTGCCATTCGTGTATATGACTGATTTTCAGTTATTTATATATTTCAGTTATTCCATTATGTTGCTATTGTAATCCCAGAATGGGCCTATTTCTCTATTATGGTTTTGAACAAGGACAATATCTTTCAAGGCTTCCCATTTAAGCAGATATTGGGTGATCTGCATTTCAACAATGTAGAACACTGGGTGATCCGAACCAGGGACTGCACTTGGTCTGTTCTGGTCTGTTCTTGTCCTACAGTGCCACCCATCTAAACTGAGAGAGAGAACAGCTGCTCAACAGCCCAGCTTGATGGAATTTACATCTTAGTAAACAACCACACAGGTGTACTACTGCAAACATACTTATATATTTATTCCTTCCTTTATAGCTAGAGATCCCAAGATAAGGAGCAAGCAGTGCAACAATATTAGAATTATGTTTAAACAATACAAAACAATTCAAGAAAATCACAACAGAACCCATTGTCTGAGGGACCAGAAACATATATGAAATAAACAATCAGCAAAATTAAAAAACATAACATCACAAAAACCAGTGGTGCATATAGACAACTTCTTAATAAAATCAGGACAGGAAGGAAGCATTCAAATGCTTGTTAAGCAGTCCGGTTTTTACTTTGCGTTGTAATGAGACCAAAATTGGCATCAGTTGGGTTTCCCACTATGTGGAGGGCACTAAACAACACTAAACATTTAAAAGAAAAAAGAAAAGAAAATACAATTTAAAGACAAACACTGACCTTATCAGTAAGATGCGACAGAGCACTGAATTGACATCAGCGCTTGGGAAAAGTTACCACCTTGATGTATCTCTCCCAGGCCAGTGGCTATGACTGTGGGGGATTCTGGGACTTGTAGTCCAAAATAACTATTTAAGCATTCATGACGGCACTATCAGTAAGGCCCATGCAGGTCATGAATAGACCTGTTTCTCCAATAAGAAAGTCACTCTGTCTGACTTACAGCCATAAACATGCTGAATCCATTGTTCAGGGCAATATCCAAGGTCTCTTTCTGTGATAGCAGTTTTTTTTTTAAAAAAAGCAGCACAGTAATATGAAATTCCATAATTTCTCTCTCAGTATCTAAACAGAGATGATACATTGAGTTTCTCCAGAACTCTCGTGTGGCTAACAGAAGGGAGGGGTGAGGAAGAGCAAAGGAAAAATGAGATCAGATATTTTGGTCACAGGTTAAGGTTTTCCTTTCACGGAAACCAAATTATCCCGAGGTTAAAAACAATTGCTAGCTCAGGAAATGAAATTTCAATTCCTTCTGAAAGGAATACAACACAGTGTCAGTGGAATGCCCTTCACATGGCTGAGTCAATATGCTCCAGCTCTTGACACACAGATGTGAATTTGTGATGGAGGGGTCCACAGATAGAATATGCTTCTGTTTTTGAGAGCCAAAATTATAGCTACCATGAAACCAGATGAATCTCGGACATTGGCTGGGTCAAAGAGAGAGAAAACTGAGCACAAAAAGGCAATTTGACAGAGTAAACCATACTTTTAAGATGCGCGTTGTGTACATATAAATATAAACATAGACATATGGATTAAATCAGCAACATCTTTTTTTGACCACCAAAACACTGTAAAGCTGACAAAATGTCAAGGTTTCCAGGACTGTATTCTCGAAGGCTTTCACGGCCGGGATCTGATAGCTGTTTTGAGATTTTCAGGCTGTTTGGTCATGTTCTGCCAGTTTTTCTTCCTGATGTTTTGCCAGTCTCTGTGGCTGGCATCTTCAGAGGGCAGGGAGCTCAGGGAACTAGGAGTTCTCTTTGTGCTCTGGGATATAGAATGAGTGAGATTATGAATGTTGGGAACTTGGGAACGTTAAAACAGAACATATTTTTAAGTCTTTCACAAGCAGCAAAGCATATTTCAGGGGGTGTTAAGCTCTCTAGAATATTGTAGTATTAAACAATGAATGAGTTCTCACTCATTCTATACTCCAGAGCACAGACAGAACTCATACTTCCCCGAGCCCCCTGCCCTCTGAAGATGCTGGCCACAGAGACTGGCAAAACGGCAGGAAATAAACTTCCAAAACACGGCCAAACAGCCTGGAAAAACTCACAACAGCTCTCATTTCCAGGACTCTTTTTCATGTTGACCAGTACAGAACTTGGGTTGGGTGAAGAAAGAGAAAAATCCCAAAATTATTCTGGTCCAGATGTTGAAGCCATAGTATCTGCAGTCAGATGTTTGCAGGAAGACAGAATTTTTTTCTCACCCACCCAATGTTCTGTAACACCCAGCCTAATGAGGAATTCTTGAGAACCTAAATGCTCACACCTTTGCAAAGTTTTGGTAAATCTAATAAACCCTGATTTAAAAAAAATAATTTCATGTAATTTAATTTTTTGCTCATAGCTGTGTCAGTGTGTTTCTGTTTTTCTCCCTATGTGTGTGTGTGTGTGTTCATATGCATGGACACATGTACGTAGGCGTGTGTACATTCCTGGTAACATTTTCTTCCCATCTGTGTTTTTTATACAATATGCCAGGTTCCCACTGCATATATCAAAACAATGCCTCTTCATGCTTTAAATTGACAAAGTGGCCAGATGTTTGGGGAAAGATAGAAACATATACAAGACAATCCTGACATGGATACATAGATATACTGTACAAACTAATATCTCATAATGGAATCACTTCAGTGTTACTCTATTTCTGTCTCTCTGTGTGTCTATACAAATAATGTACAAATCATCTCCCTATCAAATTGCAGTGTCAGAGTGTTTGGCTGTTCTGCTCTTACATATTCTTACGAACTTTCAGAGAGGGTTGCCGTGTTAGTCTTTTCAAGAATGTCGGGCAAAGATCAAAGAAAAACAAAGCAAAGCAAAAGACACAAAACATGTGACACCTTAAAGACTAACTTTCATATTTTTAATGTAATGTTTTGTGGACACGTCCACTTCTCCACTTCTTCAGACATATAGCAGCAGAGTGAGTTGCGTAATATAATATGTGATGGGATATAAATTTCATATTCATTGGCTGTAATATTTGCATGTAAGCCTGGTTTGCAGGTTCCCAAGTGAGGCTGGACAGGGGAGGGTGGAGGGGACTGGCCACCTGCAAAAATGATGGGAAGGAGGCCAGAGTCTTCTGGTGTTTGTTGATGTAGCTTTATGGCTCTGTGGTGAATGGCTTGAGGAAAACCAGACAAGATCAGAGCAGGGTGAGGGAGGGTTGGAAGAAACAAAAGGGGGAAAGGGTGGGAAAGTTTTTTACCTTAAGAGTCCTGGTGCAATAACTTCCATGAAAAAGGTGGCAATATAGTATATTACATTTGATAATGACTCAAGAAACCCTGACTTATGTTTAGTCCATTCTTGTGTGTGTCCATCATGCATATGAATTTTATCTCAGCGGTTTCCCTTTGTATTCTGGATCTGCAATGACTCTGTTCCAAAACAGTGACCTTCAAGTCCTTCAAGGAGTGTCCCAATAAACTGAAATGTTTTGAGACAGGTTTTTGTGCATCATGGCTTCTTATGTCAAACTTGTGTCCATTGATGCGTTTTCTGAGACAGTGTTCTGTTTGTCCAATGTAGAGTGGTGATGGGCATTGATGTCAAAAAATGGCATAGATCACATTGGATGAGGAGCAGATGAAGTTGCCCTTGATACTGTATGTGACATTGTTGGGTCCTGCGAATGTGTTGCCAGAGTAGATGTGTGGGCAGAGTTGGCATTGAGGTTTGTGGCAAGATTTAGTTCCATTGTCCACGTTGCTGTTTTGTAATCTTGTGTGCATTAGTATTTGTTTGAGGTTGGGAGGAACCTGCAAACCGGGCTTACATGCAAATACTACAGCCAATGAATATTTGGTATGAAATGTATATCCCATCATATATTATATTGCACAACTCACTCTGCTGCTATATGTCTGAAGTGGACGTGTCCATGAAACGTTACATTAAAATATGAAAGTTAGTCTTTAAGTTGCCACATGTTTTGCGTCTTTTCTTTTCTTTTCTTTGTTTTTCTTTGATTTTCTGCTTGATATTCTTATGAGGGGCACATAATCCAGAGTTTTGGTTCAGTCCCAAATTATCAACTTCAGCCTCTGTGCATGGATAGCAGCATCCAGGAGGACTGAGAAGCAATTCCACCCCAGATAAAAAAAGTTTGCCTCACCCCATCACTGTTGAAACCCTGTGGGTTTTTTTTTAAATTAAAACGAGCACAAGAGAACTGAAGTTAAATGGGAAAACATAAGTATAGATATTTAAAGGCCTAAGTACATATATTCAGAAAAATCAATAGACGGTTACTGTCAAATCCACTATTATTTCTCTTTTGGGAAACGACCATATTGTAGAGAACTTAACACCCCCTAAAATACACTTTGCTGCTTGTGAATGGTTGGAAAATAGGTTCTATTTTACCTCTCCCAAGTTTCCAACAAATACACAATCTGTACATCAGTCCCGAGTTTTAATGAAAAACTAGGTGAAGAAAGTATTAATAAAATTAGGAATAGGAGCTCTATTGCCAGAAGATGGGCATTCAATTCAGGGCTATGGGAGATGAGTCCATTTTCCACCTATCTCATTCAGATCCAGAACTCCCCTCATACCTCTCCCACTATTTTTAGAAGAATATTCACATAACTGCTAATCATATGAATAACACTATATCTCATCTGTCCCTCATTCAGTCCACTGTGACAATTTTGCATTGTCAGAGGAAATTAGATTTCATCTGACAAAATCCATACAAGGAGACCAATGATTCAACTGCCTTGAGGCACACTGCCCTCCTGTGAAGCATGCTCCTACCTCCTCAGCTCATAGACTTGACCACAAGAACGATCAGATGAAGAGGCACAGCATTGTATGAATATATGAAAAGCAGCGCACAGAGAAACCTACAGGGCCAATGTACAAGACCATAACATGGCTACCTCAGGGTCTCGGTTTGCAATCTGTCCCTCAAAGCATGCCACTGAGGAGCAGGAGCATGGAGGTTGCATCGGTCACCATCCTAAGAAGGTAAATGTTGATAAAAAAAATTCTGGTGAACCAAAGTAGAAGTAAGTTACGTGCTTTTCTGGCCTTTTCTTCCGTGACAAGGGGTTTCCTATAGCGGAAGAGGTGGTGCTCAATTCATATCAGGATAGGAGGTAGTGGAGTAAGAACATAGCCCAGTCTGGTCTTCTTGCTTGTCCCTACCTCTTTGCTTATAGACCATCCATGCCCTGCTCTAGGGATGGACAATGGCAGCATGCATGAAGGATGCACTAACTGAACTCTCTGCATTTTTAGTCACCTTTCACATAACCAGCTATATTACAAAGATCAGGTGGGTGGGCTACTCATCCCTGATCTGCGGATCGCGCAGATATCCCAAGGTCCACACACTGCACCAAAAACGCCATCAAGTAAAATCAGAAATGGCTAGAATCTGAAAAATGGGAGGGTTGCACTGTTTAATGGTCGTGGCAGAGCTATGATTTGTTTAAAAGGCTAAAGGCCATTCTTAGAAGCTGCATCTCCTATCTTCACCTTCCTTCCTTCCTTTTTTTCCTTTCTACAGGGGTGGGGTGAGGCCACAAAAACTTCCCTGCTGTCTGTATGCAGCCTTAGACTGCTCTTTGCCCACTAGTAGCCTAGGAAAGCTTTTTATGTTTTCCTAACACACACACACACACACACACACACACACAGAGAGAGAGAGAGGGGGGGGAATATGATAGCTATTTGAAAGGATGTCATTTGGAAGAGGGGACTGATTTGTTTCCCATGGCTTCAGAGACTAGGTCATGGGGCAATGGCTTCAAACTACAGGAAAAGAGATTGCATTTAAACTTTAGGAAGAACTTCATGACAGCTAGAGCTATTCAGCAGTGGAATATGCTGCCACGGAGGGTGGTGGAGTCTCCTTCTTTGGAGGTTTTTAAGCAGAGGCTGGATGGCCATCTGTCGGGGGTACTGTGATGGGGGTTGGTGCATGGCAGGGGGTTGGACTGGATGGCCCCTGAGGTCTCTTCCAACTCTATGATTCTATTTCCCATACAGAGAAGTGGGTAACCAGTGTCGAATAGGCTGATGACAGCACAGATAACTTTAATCACCTATCTTTTATAAACTGCAATGTAGTGATTGCTTATGAAAATACATACTTTTACAAGCTGGCAAGTAAACATACCAGCAGATTTACAGAACACCTGATGCAGCAGTCCTCCGATGGCTATTTGCTGCTCATAAAGCAAATTTTTGCATGCCACTGAGAATCCTCAAGCTTATTTTCATCTCCCCTCCCTTCTCCCCAGTGCTGTTCACATTCTTTTCATGCTTCCAGAACAATGCAGAAACGTCCATCATCTGAACAACCTCAGGCAAGTCCAGCATGTCCTAAAATTCAAGGCACTGACGAAAAGAAATAAGACTTCTATTATGTTAAAATACAAAAGGAGAGAAAGAGAAAAACGTGATGTGCAGAACTGGACAAATGAGGAACAGATGATGTAAGCCAGGTAAACAAAGATTTCATTATGAGTCTGTGTGGTTCTTAAGTTTCATGCACATACGGAACAATCTTATGTGATATATGTAATTCTTAATTACATTCTGAACTTCACAGGAGCAGGAAGATACAGGATTTTAGTGAAAAGATATGGAAAATTGTGGTTTAACAACAATATGAGGTAAAGTTGTTCTACAAGTTTCAAAGGGAGAACATTGATATGAGTTTACCATTTCCAGGCACCATCATGTTTTGAGTCATCTCTAGTTATCAGACCTCCCTACAGAGCATTTCCAAGGTTTCTTTGAAACATAGGCTAATATATGCCACTCTCTATTTAAAATATAAACAATTTTCCATACTAATCATGGATACTGCATTTTTAGTACACTCATTCTGTTAGCTGCCATTCACACCCACAGGTATGCCATAGTTTGAAGGAGCATTTACAGTATATCACAGAAACCAGAACACCCTCTCACATTTTGTAAATACTTTAATACATCTTTTCATGACAACACTGAAAAAAATGACACTTGGCTACAATATAAAGCAGTGAGTATACAGATTGTATAACAGTGTAAATGTGCTGTCCTCTCAAAATAACGCAACACACAGCCATTAATGTCTAAACCGCTGGGAACAAAAGTGAGTATACCCCTAAGTGACAATGTCCAAACTGGGCACAAAGTGTCAATATTTTGTGTGGCCACCATTATTTTCCAGCACTGCCTTAACCCTCTTGGACATAGAGTTCACCACAGCTTCAAAGGTTGCCACTGGAGTCCTCTTCCACTCCTCCACGATGACATCACAGAGCTGCTGGTAGTTAGAGACCCTGTGTACCTCCACCGTCCATTTCAGGATGTCCCACAGATGCTCAATATGTTTTAGGTCTGGAGACATATTTGGCCAGTCCATCACCTTCACCCTCAGCTTCTTTAGCAAGGCAGTGGTCATTTTGGAGGTATGTTTGGGGTTGTTATCATGTTGGAATATTGCCCTGCTGCCCAGTCTCCAAAGGGAGGGGATCATGCTCTGCTTCAGTATGTCACAGTACATGTTGGCATTCATGGTTCCCTCAATGAACTGTAGTTCCTCAGTTCCGGCAGAATGCAACCCCAGACCATGACACTCCCGCCAGTATGCTTGTCTGTAGGCATGATACATTTGTCTTTGAACTCCTCACCTGGTTGCTGCCACACATGCTTGATACCATCTGAACCAAATAAGTTGATCTTGGTCTCATCTGACCACAGGATATGGTTCCAGAAATCCATGTCCCTAGTCTGCTTGTCCGCAGTAAACCGTATGCAGGTTTTCTTGTGCATCATATTTAGAAGAGGCTTCCTTCTGGGACAACAGCCATGCAGACCAGTTTGATGCAGTGTGTGGCATATGATCTGAACACTGACAGGCTGACCCCACCCCACCCCTTCAACCTCTGCAGCAATGCTGGCAGCACTCATATGTCTATTTCCCAAAGTCAACCTCTGGATATGACGCTGAGCACAGGCACTCCACTTCTTTGGTTGACCATGGCGAGGCCTGTTCTGATTGGAACCTGTCCTGTTAAACAACTGTATTATCTTGGCCACCATGCTGCAGCTCAGTTTCAGGGTCTTGGCAACGTGCTTATAGCCTAGGCCATCTTTATGTAGAACAACAATTCATTTTTTCAGATCATCAGATAGTTCATTACCATGAAGTTGAACTTCATGTTGAACTTCAAGTAACTAGCATGAGAGATCAAGAGCAATAACACCAAATGTGAGAATGAGAGCAATAACACCTGCTCTCCCATCACACCTAAGACTTTGTGACACTAATGGGTCTCATGACACCAGGGAGGGAAAACGGCTACTTGGGCCCAATTTGGACATTGTCACTTAGGGTTGTACTCACTTTTGTTTAGACACTAATGGCTGTGTGTTGCATTATTTTGAGGGGACAGCACATTTACACTGTTATACAAGCTGTATACTCACTGCTTATATTGTAGCCAAATGTAATTTTTTCAGTGTTGTCACATGAAAATATATACTAAAATATTTACAAAATGTGAGGGGGTGTACTCACTCCTGTGATATACTGTAAGTTGCTGTAAATTGATTGCGAGATCCAGTCCTACCAATATACATATACTGTATCTGGAACTCTTTTCTAGAACTACACATACAATTAAACTGTTAGTGGAGTGCTACTTGAAGAGTACCATAACACTTAAATGCTATGTATAAAAATTGGTGGCAAAATGATATATGTATCTAAGCATAAAGTTGTTTTTATTTTATTTTTAACTTTTAAAAAAGCTTATTTAAAAAAATCTTCTGATTCACTGTCATTGTAGCAATGTGATAAAGGTTTGTGAAGATTCTCAGTCATCCTGGTGGGGTTATCTGGGAAATGAGTCATGGTAACTGGACTTCTTTTCTTGAGAGACTGAAACATTTTGCTACTCATCCAAGCAGTTTCAGCAGACTGACAAAGCTGTTTGGATGACTAGTGAAACGTTTCTATCTCTCAAGAAAGGAAGTCCAGTTGCCATGACTCAACTTCCAGAGAATGTGATGAAAGATGTTGATCAAATATCTCTGTCTGTCCGCTGCCTGGAGGTTTTAATATGGTGCCCACTTCAAAAAGCATAATTTGGTTCACTTACATCTTGCAGAATTTTTTTGCCACTATGGCTGAGATGTTGGGGCACCGGTGATTGTGAGAGCTGTAGTTCTAGAAAATAACGTACTTGTTCTGTGCAACGTTTGTAATGATCATGGACTGCTGACCTGTACTAAGTTTATTTCTCTGCCTACCACTCACACCAAATTTCTCTCCTTTAAAAAAGAAAGAAAAAAGAATTCCAAGGGTGCTGTGTTGCTTTTCTCCTGTTCTGAAAAGAAGAGATACTATTTGTTATCTGAGAAACAGCAAAAGAACCATGGGAACATAAAAAAGTAGCTTGACAAATGCTGAATGTTGTTAGGTAGATGTAGATGTCCTGTAAAAAGCAACCAAAGGAAGCAGGGCAATGGAACACTGACAGCTGGTGCAGAAATACCCTCGCACTCATCTCTTGTTGCCTATTCGGGCTTGTCATTCCTTCCTCTTAAAGCTTTTGGAGAAGGTAGCCATGTTAGTCTTGTCAATAATTCCAGGTAAAAATCAAAGAAAAACAAAACAAAAGACACAAACCATGTGGCATCTTAAAGACTAACTTTCATATTTTAATGTAACATTTCGTGGACTACACGTCCACTTCTTCAGACGTATAGCGGCAGAATGAGGTGTGCAATATAATATGTGACGGGATATGCATTTCATACCAAATATTCATTAGCTGTAGTATCTGTATTTGCATGTCAGCCTACTTGTAAGTTCATATAGAGACAGTGGAGAGGGGAGGGGGAAGAGGTGGAGGGGTGTTGTAAAGATGATCGGGGAGGAGGATTTGCCCAGGGTCTCATAAAGGCAGCCATTCTAGAGCCTTCTGGCACTGTTTCTGGCACTCCATCACATTTCTCTCAATGAAAACTTACCAAGCTGAAGCAACAAAAGATTCAGAATGATTCCTCTGCTTTACAGACATTTTTTTGGAGCATGCAAATGTTATTTGCTTTGCACTACAACTCCCACATTCCTCTAACTAGAATGGCTTAGAGATGCTGCGAGATGCCATCCAAAACAGCCAGGTTTTCCAAGGTCTGCAACTGTGCAAGTGAATCTTTTAGCCTCTCCTGAGTCTGCAATAAGAAGGTTTAGGGCAGAAGCAAATGCCGCCCCCCCATGGGAAAAAAGGAGAGAAATGCTCATCTTTCTCATATTCCTAAGAAAAGAACATCACTTTGCAGAAGAATCTCATTTTTCTTCCT
Organism: Phrynocephalus versicolor; assembly: GCA_023846285.1. Taxonomy (NCBI): domain Eukaryota; kingdom Metazoa; phylum Chordata; class Lepidosauria; order Squamata; family Agamidae; genus Phrynocephalus; species Phrynocephalus versicolor. Next base: position 6,595,313 of record JAHTLZ010000240.1, read on the forward strand.
TCTAGAAAAGGGTGGAAAATGTTGAGAAGTTGTGAGTAATTCTTGTCATTGGTGAAAAAAGTTATTGTTTTGAATTAAAACCCTCACTAGCTCATAACCAGAATGGGATTATGGGAATTATAATCCAAGAAACTTTGCTTATCTCTGGCTCTTGATACTTTCTCAGTGGGATTCCTTTTTCTGTGTTTAAGACACCCATCAGCTTATTACAAGTACAGTGTCTTCATTCAGAAAAAGACCTGCATCCTAGGTTACATGTCTATAACACTCTGTACTAGAGATGGGCACAACTCAAAAAAATAATTTTTCGTTTTTCGTTTGTCGTTTTGGGGTCCATTTCGGTTCGTTTTCATTTTTCGGGGGGTTTTGCGCATTTTTTGTTTTCGTTTTCGTTGTAAAACAAAACAAAAAACAAAATGAAAACAAAAATTTTTCGTTTTCGTTAGCATTCTTTTCATTGGAATGTGTCTGCCATAACGAAAACGAAAAACAGGGCAAAATTTTTCGTTTCGTTTTCGTTTTCATTTTGTTTTCTGGAAAATTTTCGTTTTCATTTTCGTTGCATAACAGAAACGAAAAATGAAAACGAAAATGAAAATTTCGCTGAGTCGTGCCCATCTCTACTCTGTACCAGTGAAAAAGCACCATCTCATAAGGACTGAATGGAATTAAAGCAATTCCCACCCTACACACCCATAGTCCAAGATTTCCTGCCCTTGGGAGTGGAATGAAAAGCACCTTTCACAACACCCTGTTGTGGGGCAAATGTTAAGCCCTCTTTGGAAGTTGTAAGAAAGTGAATTAAGGCATTATCAAAGTGGTGGGCAACTGCTGAGCAAATGTATCAAGATTCAAAGCTTTGCACTGCAATTCCCAACTTTGGCTTTCAATTGAGGGAACTTGGTTTTAATGAGCTGAAGGTCACATAATGTGTCTGGTTTTAAGGTCCTTTGATGAACAAAATTAGTTGTACGGAGCTACAGGTTCAGAATGCATTAAGGCTTCCTCACAGAAAAGGTAGACTTTAAAGGGGAAAATATACGCAAACATTTTTTATTACATTCACTCTTCTGTTGCCATAGGAAACTGCATTAATGGGGAACATTTCCTAGTCTAAAGGGTTTAAACGAGATAAAAGAGCTAAACACGGTTGAATTCCAGTCAAGGCCCTTGAAAAATAAATACAGAATTTTACAGTAACGTCATTGTGAGCAGTGAGCTATTACTTACATATGAGTGGCAAAAATGGATAATTTTTCAGGACCATCTCATACAAGAGAGTTCTGAAATGTTATATGCTTATTCTTCAAACAACAAAATAAATTCAAAGGATACCATGCTGAGTCCCACTGAAATAATTGGGACTAACAGTAGATTCCTATGTGGACAACTCAGAAGCTGGATCCCATGGAGCTCAGTGGGACACAAAGGTGCAGTGGATCATAAACTTTTCCTGGACTGAGCCTGACAACCAGGACTTGACAGAACACAGATCTAAATATACCAGCATAGCGCTGAATGGTTTTGGCAGTTGAACAGCAATTCTAACTGTACCAATAATTTACCCTAGTGGCAATACTCTAAATTGTACTGCAGATATGAAGAAAGCTTGGGTAACGACAACTGAATTGCTAACTGTAATCATAAACTCCCTTTAGTCCTGCTGTTCAAAACTAATTCTCAGGATGATTTCTAAACAAAGTCCAGGATGTTACACATTGCTTCTAAGTGGCCAAGATACTGTTACTGTTCTTTTGATCAAACAACTTCACCACACCGTGCGTTGCAATTCCACAGCATTACTTGAAGTCTAGACAAAAATGCAGGGGACTACTAGTCTCTGATTCCCTCTAGCAACTGATTTCGATATTCTAACCTTGGATATAGTTGTAAAAATACAAAAGACAATTCCAAAGAATACTTCATGTTCTACTTACAATTGATAAGAAAACAGAATAGAACTTGAAAAATCCCATGTCAAATAACCTCCTAAAACACATTAAAATATCTTTAAAGGTAATTTTTGCAAGTCGCATCGGCATTAAATTACGTAAGAAGTGATTTTAACATAAATTTTAATTACCTGCTAATTGCCTCATAAGTAACACAAATAGTGCTGGTAGCCCCTTTCTTCCCCTATCTGAACTCAGTGAATCAGTGGCTCCAGTATGTTGGAACCATGCAGCGTGGAAATATTATTACAGCTTTCACAAACCATATCCTTTATAACGCTTACTCAAACATTTGCCCCACAAGTCACAACCCTGCAGGAATCTTGAATTCTGGGAGTGGCAGGTTGAACTTTTCCAAGCTCTGGAAAAATGTACAAAGAATTGCAGTGTTCAAGTACTATGCTATTATACATCTGCTATAGAATTGGCCAAGGAATCAGTAAATGCAGAAAGTATAAGATTTGGGGATGCTAGCCAACACCCTACATGCCCTTATTTCAGCTTTGGTTTTGCTATTTTGATGTTCATAAGTAAGATATCCAACATCAATTACACACAGACCTCTTAAGCCACACCCGTCTCATGGGCCATAAAGGCTATGTTTGCATAAAGAACTTACGACAATTGACTCAGAACAATTTGATCTGACATATACCCACCAGTGTGATTCATCATACAAACTGAGCCTATTGCTTTTGCATGATGTAAAATACCTCCCCAGAGGAATCTATGTTCAAAACTATACCTCTTTTTTTTTCAGGACAGACTGCTCTTTCCCCTTTCTCCTTTACACAGAGTGTGGAAAATCCACTTTTTTGGATGACGACTGCAGAACCTAGACTCATTATGAGTTGTAATACAGTTATAATACTTCTCCAAGTTTTGTTTTAATCCAACAACCTGATATTGCATCTGTTTATAAAACTTAGGTCATTTGTGAAGATTCTCAATCATCCAGTTGAGTTTATCGGGTAGTTAAGTCATGGCAACTAGAGTTTTTTTTCTTGAGAGATTGAAACAACTTCATCAGTGACGAAGCTGTTTGGATGAGCAGCAAAACATTTCAGTCTTCAAACCTAGGTCATTATTTCCCTGCAAAAGGTGTTTATTGAAGTGTTCTGGATCATTTCCTAAATCACCAGTTTTCGGAAAGAAAGAAAGAAAGAAAGAAAGAAAGAAAGAAAGAAAGAAAGAAAG